>JAWWEE010000074.1:121963713-121990503 GCA_035221455.1 Xenops minutus
TTTAGCCACCAGCGTGCTTGTAGCAAGCGTGGGTAGAGCCCTTGTAAATCTTCGTTCGTGAAGCCTAGCCATGATGAGTCCTGCTGAATTGATGGCATCCGAGTCTCTTCATGGAAAACAATCTAATATAAAATAAACCAAATCCATTATTTGAGATAGTATGCTATTGTTATGTTAATACTTTAGTTGCCATATTTTTATAACTTTGCACTGTCATAGTTTCTCATGTTCATGGCTTTAGATAACTTTTTTGATGTAGTATGGCTAATAGTCACTATGCAGACAGGAAATGTAGCTAATGAAAAAATAGATTAAATGACTGTAGGGTTATGTGGGTTATAATTTGAGACAATTTAATTTTCAGGCACTACCATATTATTTATTTTAAATATAAACATTTTTTAATTTGCAATAATGTTTTAAATCAGAGATTGGAATACAGAGGGCTATAATTATCTGACATTAAAAGACATATACATACATATAAGTTAATTTACAGAGATTTTGTACTGTGCCAACTTTCAGGTGGTGAAATTTTCAAAAAACTCTCAACTCTGGTTGAGTTAGATTGTTACTGCAGTAAAATCTGAGTTAAATTCACAAAAATACTGCACAACAATTGCATTCAGTAGGTCCTGAACATGGTCTACAAGATACTATGATATATATTGTTCTTTTGAAGTTTATAAGGAGATTTATATATTTTTCAGGCTGTAGCATAAATCACTAACAAAACAATATATACAGATGTTTGGCCACTCATTGTTTTCACTGAGAAAAATAAAATAAAGCATCATGAACCAAGAAAGTTCTTTCTGGAAAGGATATGCATTTTCCACTTACTGAAGTCAGAGGAATGATCCTTGGCACAGATTTGACTCAAGCTGGCCAGTGGATCCCAACAGTCCCAAGCACAGCTAGGGAAATAAAACCAGGGAATTTGGGAATGGCCATCCTTTTTCAGACAATTCTACAGTATGTGAATAGGGTTTTCCTTTACTGTTATGCTTCACCCAGGCAATGGTCTGATTGCATACTAACATCAGTGGAGCCATATGGTTTGTGATTAAGCACAGGGGAAAATTATCTCTAAACAAAAATTTCAGAAAAAAAAATCCTTTTCTGTCAAGTCCGGTTTTATTGGAAGCACTTCTGATAATTTATTTAAAACCTTAGTTTCAAGAAATAAGTGATTTAATTACTAGTTTCTCTTTCCTTCTTTTTTTTTCCCCTTTAATTTTTAATCTTAATTTTCTTTATATTTGAAGTGAAGGATTGCAGACAACAGCTTCATACTGCAAGCTGAAGTAATCCTAGCATCACATTTTTGGAGAGTGAGTACCATAGTGGAGATGAGTAACGTCACTTCATGCTGGCCATCCACTGCACTTTTAACCCAGAAAAGAGATTTCTTGTCACAGGGATAAATTTGTTCTTTAGCTTCACCTTTTACCAAGTCTGTCCAGCCTAAAACCACTGGAACCCTCCAGAAAGGCTCACATTAGAACACAGAGACAGAGAAAGGGACCAAAAAGAAAATCAAAGACCTGTCTAGCCTTTGAAAGGCTTTCCATTAATTTTAAAAGCCAGATCTGAATTCATTATTTTTTTCTGGGTTCTTAAAAAGAAATCTGACTTAAATTCAGCTGTTGGCCTTAAGGGAAATGTGATTTTACAGCAAAATTGTTAATGAGTTTTTATGTTCTGACTGGCAAACATCAGCATACACCAACAGCCAGTGTATGGGCTTTGAGCTTTTACACCCACTACCAGAAAATTATTCTCAGAACCCTCTCATGAAGTATTGTACAGTAAAAGCTTAAAGGTGAAAAGTGATGTAGCAGGAAGAGCAGTTTCTTATGGAGACATGAATAAGCTTTAAATTGATATATTTCAAATGTTGATGCTTTATGATATGAGAAGCGTGTGAAAATAAGATTACTGTTTTGATCGCATCTTTTATTGGCTTTTCCTGAAATTATGCTAGCAATAAAGATGAATATTGCAAAAAGTCAATTTTAGTCCCATGTTTTATGCTGACCCTTCCTGACATCTGAGCTTCTTCAACATTGGAAGCTGACATTATTAGTTGTTCAGTGCTATCAAACTGGAAATTTCACCTTATTAAAATGCAGTTGCTATGGAAACACCATAGTTCTGTGATTTTTTTCTTGCAGGCAGTATAGAAAAAATCTTAGTACCAATACACAAGTCAATGCATGTCATTTTAAAATACCTTCTTGGTTCTCTGATGCTTTTATATACCAATAGGAAATGTAAGATGCAGCGCTTTATCTTAATGGGCTGGAAGGGTGAAAGACACTCTTCAAAAATAATCTTGGTTACATGCCATAGAGAAATAATACCTAGACAGAGACTACTTGTGAAATTTTTATTATTTTTTTTTTTTTAATTAAAGCTAACATTTCTAAAGGCACTGTTCCTGTCTCTTTTTTACTTGTACTTACTTATTTCATTTGAGTATTTTATTTTAATAGCTTTGTCCTTGGTATTTAAAGACCTCTCTTCTTTCCGGAGAACTCTGAAAAACTTACATTTCAAATGAATATCATGCTATCATCCTTTATGAAAAGAGAAGGGGCTTTCACAGTTAATAATGAAACACAAAACCTGGTAAGTCACATGCCTAGGATGTACAAGAAGCACTGAGTAGAGCAGGAAGTAAACTGCATGCAACACTGCAGCCTAACCTTTATTCACTTCACCATGTCAGCATTACTTTCTAAATTGGCTTTTTTGACAATTTTATTTTCTTATTCTACCTTATGTGATTTAGGTTAGGAGTATTTATTCAGTTTATCATATTCTGGACAGCTAAGGATTTATTCAGAGATCTGGCATGAATTTTCTGGATATGCTATGGCATATGAACTGCATCAGACCAAAGGTTTGGTGTAGATAAATGTCTTATTCACAGCCTTGTCAACAGTGGATGCCTAAGACCAAACAAAGGTCTTTTCTGATGTTCTCTTGTAGCCTCCAGCAATCTGAGGTTCAGTATCCTCCAGAATGAATTTTCCCTTCCATAGTTTGTTGCCTGGTTTGGTCAGGTTAGTTTTACACAAACCCAAAATGTGGGAACTGTATGAAGAACCTCAGTGGTTTTGAATTTGCCATCTGATTATCTCACCTGATACTCTAGTTCCTGAATAAAACTCAGTCAGACATCATGAATTAGGTGTGTAACCCACTTCTGCACATATTCATGACTTCATAAACCTTTATTGCATTATTCCCAGGCTTTTGGTTACAGGCAAGTCACTTCAATTCTTCATTCTCCTACATCTCACCTTGAAGCAGAAATAATGAGATCTTTCATTTTCAGAGAATACTCATCAATGCAAACTGAAGAAGCCACTGCATTAAAGTCAGAATAATAACTAATATTATGGCAATGGATTGCTGCTAAATATGACTAAGTGAAAAGAGAAACATCTCAGACCCTAACACACCTGTACTGAAAGTGACAGACCAGCGTGGGCTCCTCTGTATGGGCCACTTATTTTTCAGCTTATTTGGCAACGTATAATCAAAAGAGCGGAAAAGGGAAGGGACTGCTCACAGTGATTCAATTGCTGTACTGTGGAACAGTATGGATTCCTCTATTTGGATTCCTGAGGTACTAACCATCCTCAAAAGGAAAGTTTTGTCAAAGGACAAAGCCTGTGCTAGGTACTGGTTAGGCCACATCTCAAATCCTATGTTCAGTTTTGGGCCCTTCACTACAAGCATGTCCAGAGAAGGGTAACAAAGTTGGTGAAGGGTCTGGAGCACAAGTCTTATGAAGAGGAGCTGAGGAAGCTGGGGTAGTTCAGCCTGGAGAACAGGAGACTCAAGGAAGACCTCATCACGCTCTATGACCACTTGAAAGGATGTTGTAGACAGGTAGGGATTACTTCTCCCAAGTAACAAGTGACAGGATGAGAGGAAGTAGACTCCACTTGTACCAGGTGAGGGTTAGATTGGATACTAGGAAAAATTTCTTCACTGAAAGAGCGGTCAGTCATGGGAACTAGTTGCCTAGGAAAGCGGTGGAATCACCATCCTGGAAGCGTTAAAAAAATGTGTGGACATGGCACTTAGGGACAGGGTTTAACGGTGAATATGGCAGTGCTGGGTTAACAGTGGGACTTGATCATAACGGACTCTTCCAACCTAAAGAATTCCATGATTCTGTGACAGTATATTTATCCTGCAAAGACATCTTGAGCATTTCTACTAGAAACAGAGGGCACTGTGGAAGTAAGGTTGAGGTTTAAAAAACAATGCACTGAGTACTATGTTGGCAATTTTACATGTTGAGTAAGTGAAGTTTGGATGTTATCACTTTTTCCAGATATTGCCTCCTCCTGTTTTTATTACTTGCGGGTTTTTTCCCTGTATTCAGTTGAAACCAGCTGGTGACTGACTGTGCTTCAGTCACCCGTAAGCACAGCTCTGTCAGCATGATAGTGTGGGCTAAGTGGCTGATTGATGCCTTGAACTGCAAGATTCCAGCAGGGGAGAAGGGGACATATTGCAGTACAGCAATCTGAACAAGCAAATATTTAAATCTTTAGAGAGGATGCACTGAGATAAGTCTGGGTAAGCCAAGGCTAGGACAAAAAGGATTTAGTTGAACAGATTTCTGAGCCATGCAAAAAACCTTAAAATGAACAATCAAACAAAAATCCTTGTATCAAAATTAAATTTATTGCCTTTGTAAGAGTTAATTTATTGTTTGAACTCTCCTTCAGTCTGGTTTATTCTCTGAATAATTATGTAAGTGCATGACAGAAAACTCAAAATTTTGAAATGCCTTGAAAACACTACTTTTAATGTGATACTATTACTACTTCTGTCCTGATATGATACTACTAAAAATACTTTTTCATCCTTTGTAAAGAGAAACTATCTTGTTCTCATTTAACTTCTGCACAAAGCTCAAGGGACTTCAGTAATATTTGGATAATAATAATAATAGTTCTTGGAATTACTACATTTTCTTCCTTATTTAGTATTGAGGGGCAGGGGAAAAAAGGATGTTACATGGATTTGGTACATTATCTGTGGCTCACTAGCACTCTGAAAGTGAAGCCATTTGGTGCACAGAGCTATTGTATTCCCTGAGTCATTAATTTGAAGGCATGTATCTTTCATTTCCAAGAAGTCATTCTGAGACTGTTAACTATTCAGTATAACTGAAGGTTAAATGTTAGCAGGTTTGGTGTAAATGGCAGGTGTCCAGACACTGGACAAGAATGGTGGTGAAACCTGAAAATTTAGAAAAATCAGGCTATTGCTTCTGCAGAAGAGCAGCCCTCTGTTAAAGCAAATCCCATGTCACAGTGGTGGATGGCAGTTTGTGTTGATCTGTGTGTTTGAAACCTTCCTGTGAAACCTTCCTGCAAAACCTCCCTGTAATAACCACACTTTTATTCACGGGTACTTTACACCCACTTATTTTTGTGCCAGCATCTTGCACAGTCAGCTGTGTTTTATTTTAAGTATTATTTTCTGACATGCACAAAGTACTCGGTGGCACCTGGGTAATCTAAGAGCACAAGGATGAATGAATTGCACTCCCATGCCAATAATTTGCAAATTCCTCTTTAGGTTTCATCACCTTCTTACAGTGTAAACAAGTATCAAATACAGAAAAAAATAACCTAAAACTCTACTAGAGCAAGTGCAGCCAGCTCCAGGTAGTAAAGGGAAAGGAGAATAGAGTCCATTATTTGAACAGCAGGCAAGAACATAATGTGATAGAAATGATGATAGTTTTAGGGAGATATTAAAACAGTATCTTTGTGCTGCTTCATGATAAGGCTCTAATTGCTAAATTAAATTACTCTAATTAAGAATACTTAGTCATTATCATAACTCCAGAATAATTCTTTGAGACTTCAGAAACAGAAATATTTTGGGGATAAAGACATCAACAAAAAAATTAAAAAATCCCAACCAACCAAACAAAAAAACCTCAATATACAATACAAGCTGGGTTGTTTAAATATTCAAAACAAAAATTGAGTTTCAATGTGTTATTGCAAAAAAGATTTTGTCCTTAGGTAATTGTAATATTACTGCAATGTGGTAATGAATCAAATTTAAAAGGACTCATATTCTTGCTACATTATTTCAATTTGCTGGAGATGTTCCAAACTTTACCATGGTTGGATTAATGTAATTTTCACAAGGTATGTTATAGGAGATATAACAGTATAATATTTGGAAATGTTCTTTCATTTTTAGTAATAAATAATTAATTTATTAATTTATTATGCATCAAGGACTTTGTGTCATGAGGAATTCCATTCCAATTGAGTAGGTCACTGTAATAAAAATTTGACATCTTTTCACTGTCTTCCATAACAGAAATTCAGATAGTGTTTCTATCTTAGAGCTGCTGTCTTGCTATGAAACTGGACACAGAAATTGCAGAACACCACTAAGTCTTGGCCATTTTGAATACCATAAGGCAGAAAGGACAGTTTACTCTGAAAAACAGTAGTGACAACATTTACAATGTGAAAAGAGTAATTCACCAACTGTCCCATCCAGGGATGCTTTGAGAAAACTTTAGTAGTTTGGATTTTCACATCGAAATAATTGATTCCTTATGACAGTCTCACAATCACTTCTAATAGCTGATTTGTGAATTCATAAAAATAATGTCTTTGAAATTGGCTTTTAAGACTGTAGTAAGAAAAGTGACACCAGACTGGCAGAACTAACGTGATAAAAATGGCATGATATTCAAGTTGAAATAATGCTAAAAAAAAATCACATGCTCAAATTTTAAAGTCTAGATAACTAAAAAATTGCTTTTAAAGTTCGCAGCAAACTTCTGCCCATTGTTACTTCTGGCTGTATGCTGTGTTCACTTGTAACAATGAAACACTAGAAAAATCCACATTCAATGTACAAAAAAAAAAAATCTAAGGCAATATGTCTGGAGCTCAAAACAAGGTTTGTCTTCCTTCAGGAGCCTGTTTGATCAGCTGAATCCTTTCTTGTGCTCCACTGAGTTGATGAGGTGCTTAGGATGCATCAGTGACACCATGCAGCTCTCCAGGATATCCATATGGCAGATGTGGCAAAAGATTTAGGCATACTCCTGTCCTGCAAGGTAGGTGACTAGAGGCCAAATGGGATATCAGACATTTTTTCCAGGGGTCTTAACAAAGGCATCTAATATCCCTTGATATTAGGGACAACCTCCAGGGTGTCTGAGACATCCATATGGGATCAGCAGCTACTGTACATACAAGGGATTTGTGTGCGTCTACACCACTTTCCAGTGAGAGGATACCCTATAGCATCTAAAATGTCACTGACTGTTTAGGCTGGTCACAGATCATACTGTCATGCTTTTTCATAACAATCTAACAGCAGACGTGTAATTTATAATAAAAAATTAACATGGATAGTTTAGGCATGTTTTTCTCACAGAATATCTGTGAGCAGATTTGGGTGTTTTTTAATCTTTCAATTATCTCAAGTTATTAACATTTTTTTATTTTTACAGTTTTTATAATCTATAGATTGACTGCACTTAATTCTCTGGACATTATTAATATTTGATGTTCCATTTCTTCTGTTTATTGGGAAGAAATGACATCAGTGAGAAATGGCACTGGGCAAAAATGCATATATTTAGGTTAGAATCTCACACTGATATTCCTGACACTTCTCACTGCTTTTCCTGAAAATAATGTCATATTTAGATGAAAGAGGGTTTATAAATTCTGTAAATGGGGTAGTGAAAATTTTCACTAGTTGATTGTTCATTGGGTTTAAGGGTAAAGTATTTGCTTTACTTGTGACTCCCACAGTCAGTTGTAGCATATCCACTGTTGAGGGCAGGTGAACGTTTAGCTAAGCGATGAAGATGTCAGTCACCCCTCCAGATCATTGTCTCTCCCCATCTGGAAGGTTGCCTTGAGATGACCACCCTGTGGCATCCTCTGCAATCTGGAGGTGCCTTATGCCATGGTAAGAGAGGAAATCAGTCGTATTTCAAGAAAACATTTGAGTCACACATAGAAAGAGAGCTGAAAATGAGCAGCAATGTTTAATGTTCCAAGATGCAGAAGGATTGATAGTTCTTAAGTCACAATTTCAGTAGGAGGAAATTAATCCACTCACTAAACACAACTAACAGACTGAAAGAGATCTGCCTTCAAGCAGATCTTCCTTTACCTATGCCCTCTTTCTTTACCTAATGGATTAACATAAACAGTAAAATTCAAGATATTAGCAAAAACTTCCAACATGAACATTGCTTTCTTACATTTGACAAGTTATCTGGGCATTTTAGAGATTTTTTTGAAGCTTTTGCTGTTTGCTGACATCCCTGTGGGTCATGACAAGCAGGAGTATGTCTGTTTCAATTGTCTTCTGTCCAAACAATCACTGAGACCAGTGAGCTTTCTAGTGGTGGAGTACTGACACCATTATGGAGAAATATAGCTTACTTTTGAGCTGCAGAAGAAATTATACTTTCTTCTAGAGTTGGTTTCTTAATTATATTTATATTACTGATAAGACCAGTCTCTTCTTGATAGGAAAGAAATTGATTTGGCCTTGTCTAGAAACATTGTAAATTAGTCCTTGACTAGCATTGAAGAGGCTTAACTAAGTGCTTATGAAGTTAAATATAAAAAGAGAGAGATGACAAGACATACCATGGATTTGATCAGGAGAATAACCCAGCATGATGTATGGCTCACTGGGTTTTCTTCCCTAATGAGTATGCTAAGGTGGCAAAAGTGTTGAATTGCAGTGTTCACCAGCTTGCTCAGACTTCAAGATGAATTGCTATGCAATCAATGTGCCAGTGAGCAGAGGTACAAGATAGGAAGGGCTGATTCTCAAGGGGGAATTCAATGCTTGGGTCTTCTTCCCATTTATACAAACAGCTGCCAACTCATAAGGTCATAGGACACATAACTGAGCGGTTTAAAGGACGGAACAACTGTGATGAAAAAAAGAGGTACCCGAGTAATGCAAACTGTCAACTACTGCCTTAAAAGGATAACATAGCTGCCTTTGCAGAGTGCTGCTTGAAATGTTGGGAACTAGATGTCTGTTTCCTTCTAGGTGTACTACCACAGAATGACTCTTCCTCAATCACCAAAATGCAACTCATTACAAAAGCAGGATTGTAATGCTTGTAAAGAAAAAAAACTCATTAAGCACTCCCTGAACATGGATATATATTTAAAGCTATTCTAGAACAATGCTGCTTATGCAAAACAGCTTAACTGTTTTCAGTGTGAGACTGCCAAACAGCAAGATTTAGCAGGAGAAAAGCTGAAATATGTGACAGTTTATGACAAACCAAAACTATTATCATGGGAATAGCTGTAAAACACTTGAATCTTCAAATCTGTACAAAAAAGCACAAGTAATAATCTATCACAGAGAACAGAGATGCCCAGGGACAGATCTTTTCAGATGTAGATCAGAATAGGAGCAACTAAAATGTTATTTTCAACTGAAATAAATATTCCAAACCAAATTACTTTAGAATTGTATTGTTTTTTTTCTTTTATCCAGTTTCTAATGATGGGAAACTATGGAATTGAATCATTGGAATAAAAAAAGATTGTTGATAGGAATAATCATAAAATTAAACAATGATGAATGAAACGACATATTTAGATAAACAACTTCAAAGAATACAAGAAAACAATATGTTGGGCAGACTATTGTGATTTGTCTTGCTTTGCCAGGATTTGGGACTACACAGGAGATATGGAAAAGAATTTCCTTCATAAAGCAAAAGGATGGAAGACAATTTTCATGTTATCAGGGCTTGTTTACACAGGCCAGACAGGCGAAACTGCAAGCTCTATAGCATGGCTGGAGAACAGAGAAACTTTAAGGAAATAACCCTGGAGAAAAATAGTGTGCCGCTTCTGCTGTTTTAGTCCCCTCCTTATGTTATCAGCTCGTCAAAAAGAGACTTATTAAAAGGGGGAAAAATGGAAGCTTGCTACTCATTGCATTGTGGGTGACTTTGATTTCAAAAGCTCATTCATATTACACCTTTTGCATTTATTTTTAAGACATCAGTTACCATGTCCCCACCTAAGGAAACAGAGATACATTTTTTAGTGCATTTCATTCTCTCCTGTGTCCCTGTAAAAAACAGATCTTGAATGCTTCTGTGAACCTGACAGCTTTATAGATCCTGGGGATTCATTGTCAGACAGTGGTAGCAGGAAAACAGAGGGAAAAAGGGTTGTAATAGGCCTTCTATTCCTTTCTCTCACCAACCCACTCAATCAGTTTAGAAATTCTAGAAAGAGTTCAACTTCAGTTCAACATACACGTTTTCACTTTAGCCTCAAACCAGAGACTTATAACAATGCTTTGCACTCTATTTATAACACCATACTTTCAGACATTATCCCTGGCCTATGAAGAGACAGGTACAGGGGCACAATGCAGTGAAGGTCATTAGAATCTGGCTGGGAGTTTTTGTCCGAAAATACTTTCCAAACTAAATCAGCATTATTCTGACAGGTCAAGAGTAGTAGTAAAGTATAGCTTCATCTTCTTTGTAGTGGTGGCAAGCTGGGAGCACAGATATGAAAAATCTCTCTTAGTGCAAAAAAGAAAAATCCCAATTACAATTTTTATCACCTGTTAGATGAATCATGTTAAAACTGATGTGGCAGCAAAGACTCAGTGAACTTTATCTGTGTAGTTCAGAGAAGAATGTGCAAGTTTAGTTTTAGAAATACAGAGTTATTCTAAGTAGCTTGCTTTTTGGTTTTTTGTTTTGTTTTGGTTTTTTTTTTTTACTTGAAACAAACCTAAATAGAATAAAGCATCTAGAGCTGGGCCAAAACAAACTTCTCAGATGAGCATCGCATGCCTTGCATCTACTAAGGGGTAAAAATAAGGGTTGGACTTGGGGATTTTGGAACATTTCAGGATGATTCATGGTACTTAAATAAAATTTATGTTTAATTTTGAAAATGAAAAAGAAATAATATTAAATTTAATATTCTTTGGTCCTATATTATTTTCTCATTTTCAAATGTCTACCTGGTCTAAAAAGTTTCTCTCAATTTTTCTCCTTAAAAGACAAAAATTATTTAATATCTCTGGAGCTAGAATAAACTAAAATATTGCACACAAAACCAAAATAAATTCAGGGAGTTGGGGGGGAAGGAGGGGGGGGAGAAAAAAAGCAAACAAAACCATTCAGCTTTGGTTTAAAGAAAATTTATTTTTCTCAGTGACAGGAGTCAAATATATAGCTAATGATTGCATTTTATTTCCTGATAACAGGATTGTATTGGAGACTGACTTAAAAATATGTAATTTCTTGGCTTATGTTTAAAATTGTTGGGGATTTTTTATTTGTTTTCTGCCATTCTGTCAGGAGAGAGCACACCTTAAGATACAGTTCCTTGCACTAGATTTTGAAACATAACAGTCATTGTAGCAGGACTCTGTCTGTGATTAGCACCAGAGATTACAGGAGCACTTTCTGTTTGAGTATGTAAATAGTTAATGAAAAGCCAGTAGATGGCACTCAAGAATGTGTAGCATTGATCATACCTAAGAAACAGAAACCTTGTCGTGATCTACAATGGCTTCCTCAGCCTTCTCTGCACAGGAGATCTTAACGCTCAGGATCAAAAGGAAGCTGAAGGAAAGATGTCACCCTGGATTTCACTGTTTGGCCTGTTCTTCTTTGTGAAATATGCAAGTCTAAATTTTGTATATCTAATTAAAACAATTGGAATTATCTGCTAAAGGCAGTAAAAATAAACAAGAAACTTGTAGGGAATATTTTCAGTTCCTTTTTTGGTTCTAGATAATACTGGACTTCTACTGGCTAATGCAAATTACTGCATTTTCTTCAAATATAGTATGTTCTATGTTGTTTTATTTTTTTCCCCAGAAACGATTTGTTCTTTTAAAATAGGCCTTGGAACATTCCCTTTTAACCTGATATAAATTACTTGCTCAAACAGAAGAAAAACTATATGCTGAAGGGGAGTTCTTGCTTTTCATGGGGATTCCCTTGTCACCATATTGAAGTCTGGGAGTTTCTGGCCTCAGCTGGAAAGGCGGGAATGTAAAGACCACCCTCCCAGGTGACCACCATCATGGTGGCAGAGAAGAAACCATCTAGGGCCAGTGATCTGAATGTCTTCCAGCTATGGCTCTGCTTCTCATTACTGGACAAAACAACCTGCCTGAAATGGGGATATTTATAAAGATAAACATATTTGAGTCCACAGGAGTGTTACAAAGATGATCAGAGAGCTGGAGCACCTCTCTTATAAAGATAGGCTGAGAGAGTTGGAGTTACACAGCCTGGAGAAGAGAAGGCCCTGGGGAGACCCTATAGCACCTTCCAGTACTTAAAGAGACCTACAAGAAAGATGGAGAGGGTCTTTTCACAAGGGCATGTAGTGGTTGGACAAAGGCTAATGGCCTTAAGCTGGAAGAGAGTAGGTTTAGATTAGATATTAGGAAGAAATTCTTTATTGTGATGGTGGTGAGACACTGGAACAGGTTGTCCAGAAAAGCTGCAGCTGCTCCATGCCTGGAGTCGTTCAAGGCCAGGTCGAAGGGAGCCCTGAGCCACCAGGTCTAATGGAAGGTATCCCTGTCCATGGCAAGAGGGTTGGAACTAGATGGTCTTTAAGGTCTCTTCCAACTCAAACCATTCTATGAAGTTCCTGAACACTTTTTCAAACATATTTTTCAGCTCTCAGGATTGCTTTTCAGGAAACACCTTTTGTTAGTGGGGTTTTGTAAAACTAATGAAAAAATTCAGCATAGACTCTGCTCAAAGCTGCATGATTCTGTCCAGCATAGCTGCTTGTCTGAAACATTTCTCCTACCCCTCTGTGAGACATAGATAAGTTGTATGCTACCAGTTAACATTAATAAAATAAAGACAAACAAATTTGACTAAGTTAAAACTATCCCGAGGAACAAAATCCAGCTGATAAAAGCAAGAAGAGAGTCACCTCAAAAATGATCTTTGGGCAACTAACATAAACTGTCTCACCAGGTCCAAGGATCATGGACAACTCTGCTGTGGTATGAAGAGTGGAAAAAGGAGAAAGGGGAAGAGAAAAGAAGAGATACAGAGAGAGAAGAAAGCAAAACCCTGGAGAGTTCAGTTCCCTACAGGGAAATAGGAGAGTGTAACCTGCCTCCCCATCCCCACCAGCTGCTGCTCCCTGTCACAGCTCAGCTGCCCATGGTGCTCCACTAGTGTGTTGACCCTGAAGAAGCAGCAAGTTACATGCTGACTGACAGAAAGCAAAACTGAGACAAAGCTGTGGTGTGAGGTATCCTTGTCACCTAGGTTTGGAGGAAGGTCTGACAGTCTGCATGGACTCTGTAGTTACATGGTCATGGCTGGGCTTATGGGGAGACTCTGTAACAGAGTCAGAAAAGTGAATTTATACTGTAAGATGAAAAGACATTGAGCAATACTTGTGCCATGCTTACAGACCTGAGAGATGAGAAATCTCATTGCACACTAGAATAATGTGAGACTAATGTGAAAGAAAGTGGTGTTGAAAAATGGTCTTCTTAGTTATATGGCTTAGAAGGAATATTTCTTCTTTAGCTTCCAACTTTACTAACTCCTTTTCCTAAGCATCCCGTGCTTGGTCCCTCCATGTCCTGCAAGCTAAACAGGCTTCAAGGTTCCTTCAAGTTCTTATGACAGATGTTGCCTCCGTCTTCAACTCTTCCTGATTTGACACATTACTGCATTTTATACCTAGGTCTTCTTCATGCTTCTCTACATGACTTTTCCAGCTGCTTCAGGTTTCCTTCTCCTATCTCACTTATGTCAGCCTTTCTATGTCTCCATCATATTCCCTCACTCGCTGCCCTGCCCCAAGTATCCTTCTCTGCTGGCAAGCAACCTCCTAACTGTATTTCAGAGAACAAAAGCCCACAAACAAGGAGCAAGAGAAGAAAAATTATGAAGGACTGCAACTGAGCAGGCCCATAAGGTGCTAAATGACCCTGCTGAGTAGCACAAAGTCTGAGGGATGGAGCCTCATAGATATTTCTAATCCAGCAGCTTTGGTGGGTAGGGAACATGTACTGCAGGGTTATTTGGTAATTCTGATATTAAAGAAAGAAGAATTAATGAAAATGAAGTATTAATGGTTTAGAAAGTGAAAGTTTAAGCAGCAGATATACTGTTTTATACCACAAGGCAGTGTACCACAAAGCTTTCTAGCACTAAAACATAAACAGAAGGGATTTATTCTATTTACATAAGAAAAAACATATATTCTAGAACAGTTTCAGTTGGAAGGGACCTGTAGAGTTCCTCTACTCGGCCCTCCAAAACCACCACCACTGATAAGAGTATTTTCTTCTCTTTAGTCAGTTTCCTTTGCTACTGGAGCCTCTTTGTATGTTCACAGACATCTCTGAGAGGAGTCTGGGTCTGCCTTCTCTATTGCCAGCCGTTAGGTAGCTCAATGATTAGTGTGATTAGATGAACAGTGATTAGATGCCTACTTTGTCTTTTATCTTCAGGATGAACAAACCCAGCTCCTTCAGCCTCTGCTCATATGTTGCCTTTTCCAGGTTCCTAACCATCTCCTCTCCACTGATTTGCTTCAGTTTGACAAAGACTTGCATTACAGAGTCAGTGTCTCTTTCTACATTCTTTGGTTGATCTGATAGATCACAGCTGGTGAAGTTCTGTGCACTAATGCGATGTAAACTGTCATAACTGCTATTGATAAGACAGTGTTATGGTCCATAAGAGTGAAATATTAGCTAATCAGTGAGTCATACTTTCAATGAAGTGTGTTTCAAAGAACCTAAGATGCATCTGTTCTTTCAGGAGTTTGCATCTTTGTAGGTGAGTAGATTATACATATAAGATTCCTATTTTGTTTGTTTGCCTTCCTCAGACTTGATTACCATAGAAGAGTTTAGCATCACAAAAGTGTTAACCAATATTCAAGTCAGACACTTTGCTGTGGATAACAGGCTCTCCTGTGGCCACAGAAGAGATTAGTTTCTCTGAACTTACACAACTCTGACACCAAGAAACCACAATCTTCTGCTCTTAGAAATCATAATCTGGAAAGGTAATACTGAGAAGATTCTCTGCAACAGGCCATGTAGAAGCTGAATACATTGACTGTAAAGGTCTTCAGCTTACCACTTTCCCCTTTCTCCCTGACATGATCAGTTCAATTTAACACCACATTGGACTGGAAACACACAAAGCAGCAAAGAGCAGTGCAGGCAGGAGAGGGCTTTGAGGTGGTCTGAAAATAGTAACATTTTCTGTGGAGTTTAATTAAGCTGACCTAAATCAAGCACCTTTCCATTCTTTTATCTGGATATTTTTCTTTTTTGGCAAGTGTTATAGAATCATAGAATCGTTTAAGTTGGAAAAGGCCTTTAAGATCACTGAGTTCAAACATTTCATTCTGTATTTTCTTCCTTTCACTATTCCTTACTTCTAATATTCCCATGTTTGGTCAGTGGGCTGTGGGACATGTCTGTGGCAAAGACCGACCCTTCTTCCTGCAAAAGATTTCTATTATAATGGAATATAGACCTTTCTTAGGTACCATTTCCTTTCAGATATTGCACAGAAGAAAGAGCAAGTTTCTGACAACACCAATAGCAGCTCTTGGTGAATGCTTCTGCACATGGTCTTCTTTGCAGCAAACCGTGTTGGGTGGAGCAGAGGAGATATCATAAAGGACTCCAAGTATGTTGATAGAAGCATTTTTGTGTGCTCTGAAAGAAAGATGTAAAATCCTGACAGATTTTTATAGAACAGTACAAGCTCATGCTCCCTCCTGCACATCCTTTTTTGTCTTGGTGTATGTAATAAATAGTGAATGAGAAAAACTTTTCTCACAGTCTTCTGATTTCTTCTCTGGTTTCTTTGGTAATCCTCCTGCCTCTGGGCCCTCAAACCTATCCGAAAACAGAGTGACGTACTGATGTTAGGAGCCTTCATACCAACAGGAGCTTACCAGCCTTGTCCCATCCTGAGACGTCTTTGTTACCTCCTTGCAGAGTTTTGCACTCTAACATAAAATACACGTCTTGATTAAAAGCTGTAGTCTTATTGACAACTAGACTAATTTTTGGAAAGAGCACAGTCATTTGAAAGGTCAAATACTGTAACTACTGCCATATCACGTACATTTTAATACGAAAAAGTTGAGCACTTGAAAATAAAACATTGCAATATAATATAAAACATTATCAGGGCACTATTTAATGCTAAAAACTGTGGGAAAGTGTCAAATCTTAAAATGAACTGCCTGCAGAATAAAATTGTGACAGAAGCACAAAATTCAATTGTGGACTTAACTTCAACAGATCTAAAACCCTTGTATATAATAACTAGATTTTGTTTGTACAGTGACACATCATTTTACAAATGATTTATCTAAATTTTTAGAAAAAGTATTTTTTACTGCACCACTCATAATTGTTTTTTTCCAGTGATACAAAAAGTCAACCTCACATGGGCTAATATTAAGAGTTTGTCATTATCCAAATATCAAGGGGCTCTGAAGAAATGTAACTGGTGTGAAACCAGCAGAAAATTTGATAGAATGATTGCATACAGGGGAACTGAAAAAGATCATGAAGATTTTTTTATATCTACAAAATTTCTAAATTAAGTTCTTTTTTCAAAAAGAAGATGCAAATAACAAGAGAGGTTTAGATTTTAATACCTTAAACCAACTTAACATACAGCACTCAGCACCCTACTGCTAATGGAACAAATACTTTTCGCAAAAGTGTCTAAGTCTTTCAGAAACTTAAATGTAATTAAAACCCATATATTTTCCCCTAAATTTATATTTTTTTCTTAACCTGAAAAGTAGTCACATTATAGAGAAATTATTTCTGATAGCAGAAAAAATGTAAAGTTAATTAGATTAAGGCAAATCAAAAGGTAGACCTAGAAAAAGTGGACACAAAGAAAGATGCACATGTATTAACTTACATATGTTCCATCATCTCATAGCTCCTGTCATTTGAAAATCCACCAACACACTTCAGTTGTGGCAAGTACTCGCTATCACCCAGAAAACTGACAGGTTTCTTAGCATGAACGTTTCTCCTCAGATGAGAGGTAGTGATTTCAGATGTCTGCCCCAGTTTTCTGGATTTTACAATCCTTTAATAATAAACAAATAAACAAACAAACAAAACCACAAAAAATCAAACCAAAACCAAACCAACAAACAAAAAAACACACAACTGAAATTGGAGGGAATAAAAAACCCAAACAATTTGAACTGCTTGATATTAAGGTCAGATATAGTTCCATCCCAAGACACACTAGGGAACAGAAGACAAAGCTGCTGTACATAAACGGCCCCAAGGAGCAAGAACTACATATTAAAGATTTTTATTAGGTTATGTTTTAAAGTGTCCCTAGGCATAATACAAGCTTTTATTTTTTCATATGTTCAAACAGCATAGGTGTAGGAGAATGAAGCTGTAATATGCCGTGTGTCAGTAATTCAAAAAAACAAATGCTCATAAAAATTAACAGTCAGAAAATAATAAGTAGCTATATGCCAAGAGAAGCATTATTAAAACAAGAAGAAACTGTAATTCCTACATATGGAGAATATCACAAAAGAACAAGGCAAGAGGGATTATGCCATTTGAGCAGTTTGTACTCTTACGTATCCTTAGCCTCAAAGTGTCAGTGGAGGCAATGATTAGCCTCCAAGATCAAGGGAGTACCACTGTTACTCCCCCAAATTCTTGTTCATCATTTGCATTTAGCATATTTTAAAGTTGTATTCTTAACTATTGCAAAGTAGTAATAAGACAGTTGACAACAGCTCAGCTTCTTGCTGACACAAGAGATTATATCATCCAAGATTAGCCATGATGTATATTCACTACTCTTGCTAATCCCTCCTCCAAAAGCCATGATTCAAGATATTATAATAAAAAGCAGTAGACTCACAGACAGAAAGACGATGTGATCTTCTGATGGCTTTTTCTGCAACTCATTGTGTACAAGCAGAATCTGATTCCAAAGTACTTAAAATTCCAGTTTGACTTCATACTTGTGACCTCAAAGAAGCATTGGAAACATGGACCTACAATTTAATGCATTACTTTTTTCTCACACTAATCATATCACAGATGCTGCTGGGCTTGTTCAGAAGTTGGTGTTCAGGTTTTAATCAGGGGTATGAAGTGTTCATACAGCAAACACTCTCGTTTGCCTGTTTCTTAAAGGAAGGATTCCATGGCGACAAGGTCAAATGTTATCACTGAAGGTTGCCATGGCAACTGTATATTGATTCATTAAATGTCAGAGTTTGTTCTGAAGCTTATCCAAAGCAGGATATTGTCGTACCATTATTGTGTTTCTCTGCTCTTCAACTTTAGTATTTTGTGCCACGGCTAACTGATTCTGAATGCAAAGAAAGCTGATGCACACTGATATGTCAGTTATGCAAGGATAAAAGGAAAAAGGGAAAGAAAAGAGTACCAGAGAAAGAACAAAAGAACTAAATAAGGTTGAAGGATACACAACACACACATCAAAGAGGAGAAGAGAAAAAAAGGGGAAAAAAGGTGTTCTGATGTTGACCATGGTGCACTGAGTCAATAAACTCACTTTAGAAAGGCATGAGATTAAATGTGCTCCTTCCTGATCTGAGTTGAAACCAATGCTGCCAGGATATGGTGAATCCATAATCCCCAAAACTGGCTGTGGAAAGAGTGAGAAAAAGACACATTCTTTTTTGTTGCTGGCAGTAGAAATGCTTTTGTAGAAAAGTTAGAGGCTGAAGGGATAAGTGTATAGAATCATAGAACAGTACACTCACTGAATAGTTTGGGTTGCAGGGGACCTGAAAGATCATCCAGTTCCAACACCCCTGCAATAGGCAGGGACACCTTTCACTAGATCAGGTTGCTCAGAGTCCCATCCAACCTGTCCTTGCACACTTCCAGAGATGGGGAGTACACAGCTTCTCTGGGCACTCTCTCGCCACTCCCACAGTAATTTTTTTTCCTAATGTCTAATTGAAACCTACCCTCTTTCAGCTTAAGGCCATTAACCCTTGTCCAACCACTACATGCCCTTGTGAAAAGTCCCTCTCCATTTTTCTTGTAGGCTGCTTTAGGTACTAGAAGGCTCTCTGGAGCTTTGTTTTCTCCAGGTTGAACAACTCCTGCTCTCTCAGTGTCATTATCTTGACCTCTCCGTCTATGCAGTATTTGCAGAACTGTAGACTAAGCATTGAATCTAGCCATAGACACACTCTCCTAGTTTGCTCACATCCACAGATCTTTCTAAAGTTCTGTTTGTCTTCTTAGCTAAATATGGTCAAAAATCAACACGTGGTTTCACAATAGAAAAGTAGATTTTGATTTCTGATTTTGTATAGGCTGAGGTACATAGGCTTAAATATAAGTTACCAATTTATGTTTTGTATTTACATTAGTATACCTTTGATTTGAACCAAATCTATGTCCATCCATGCTACAATAAGAAATATGGTTATCACAGTCATTATCTGTATCAGTTTTCTTCAACTATAAGACAGATTATTTCTCTGGTAATTGTTAAGTGATGTAATTGGAGCAAGGAAATAAAATAAGTAATAAAGTGTAGCACTGAGGATAGCATTTCTCTGCAATCATTTTCCAGACCTTTAACTAAAGGGAAGTCTTCCTTTTCCCGTCTCTTGATCGCCAGCTCTATTTCCATTTCAAATTCACACTGAGTTTGATAGTGAAAAGGGCCCTCTCCGTGAGGTCTTGTGCTATTCAATGAGTATTACAGGCTTTCTCTGCTTGTTTGTTGATCAGCTTTCAATTCTGCCTTTCATGCTGGAAGTGTCTATATCTACATCAAAGATCAGATAGCCAGGCAGAGCCAGCCATCACCTCTGAACTTTGTTGAGTTTCAAAGCATCATCTTTTTGCATGGAAAAATCAAATGGCCTTTGGGAGACTGCACCCAGACCAGACTCCACATTCTCTCTTCTGCAGACGTGTCACCCAAACAAACCTGATCCTTCAATCAGTCAGGAACATCAGTTAACAGGCTCCTGTTCTTCAGGTGGACAAACACTGACCACTGCAATTTTCTGAACCTCATATGAAAACAGATATATTGCAAAGACCAATTAAATAACAAATATTCAAATTCTGTTATTTAATCATTGTTGCTTCAAAGATAAAACTGGTTTTCTACTAGTGATAGTCAAAAATTTAATGATTTATCTCTTCTTCATAGGTACACAATAGCAGATACAAGCAAAATTTTCATAAATGCTGCTTTACCCTCCAAAGCCTCTGTTGACCTCTGTGTAATCAGTGAAGTATAGTGTCATGTCGCAGAGAAGAAAATTATGAACAGCTACTACAGCTATGCTTTAATGTCATTCACATCACTAAGTTTATTTCATTAAATTATGGTGATTTTTCCTCTCTTCTACTGTCATTAGGTTTGTGGCATACGGCAATAGAATCACCAGGATCTCTCTGTCAAATTTCCATATGAAATATTTATACTTACATGCAGTATTATATGAATATAGAGTGGAAATAATAATATGTACTTCCAAAAGTTTTTGGGTTTTGGGGAGGTTGTTTT
This sequence comes from Xenops minutus, assembly GCA_035221455.1. NCBI lineage: Eukaryota > Metazoa > Chordata > Aves > Passeriformes > Furnariidae > Xenops > Xenops minutus. Next base: position 121,984,358 of record JAWWEE010000074.1, read on the forward strand.
GTTTTTTGGGTTGTTTTTTTTTTTTTGTCATCGTTGTTGTTGTTTTTTGGTTGCTGGTTTTGGGGTTTTTTTTTTTGCAGAGGAGTTACATGGTTTCTCTGAGAAAACCAGATACCAGTTTTTATGCTTATGTCTCATGTGCGTCAAATAAAACTCTACCCCATAACCAAACACAATGCTTTACACTGGTTTAGCAGTTCTCAGAAGCTCAGTAGGATAAGTCTTGACCGGTAAGTAAGTGAAAAATATTAGGAATATTGGGAAATATTCTACTAGGAATATAATTCCCTGACAAATACAAAACACTGCATCTTTATCTGATTTTTAACAGACTTTGCACATAATTTTAACTCTTAGACATCCAAAACTGCTGAGTTTAAGCCTATATTTTGTGTCTATGCTTGAGTACAGTCAACTACAGGTTTGTTTTGTGTGTTCTGCACTGTAGTGCAATGCAAGAGTACATCCTTGAGTAGGTACAATGGAGTGCCCTGCCTCCTTGCAGTGGAGCAGGAGCACTTGGTCCATGCTGGACTGGCCGAGGGAGGTCTGTGCCTGACCCTGCACAATTCCTTTTACTTGAGCTGGTGAAATATGAGCTTTATTGGTGAGCAGGAGACTGTGTGAGCTGTTAGCCTTTCCATGAGAGTAAGCACTATGAGGTCTTGTTGCCCTCTGCCCTCTTCATGTCAGAGTGACTTGACCTTTTTAAGCACAAAGGGGAACATGGAACTAGAGCTTCCTTGATTTATCAGTGCTGCCACTCAAATACCTTCCCTTCATATTTCCTGTGACACTAGAACTTCACAGAAATCCCACAGGGACTGGGTAGACTGTTCAAGATGGACCTCACCGAAAAGCCATTCTCTGAACTCCTCTGGTTAAAGCATATGAGACCAAGTTTCTAGGAGGCACTGGGTGAAATGATAGCTTGTAAATGGTGTTGGGGGTCAGTACACAGATCACATCTCCCACATCCCTCACAGCCACTGAGAAAAACGGAACATATACTCTTGCTCCAAAGTGTCCACCCTGCTCATGCTTTGCGTGGGTTATGGAGTCTCCAGGAATGTGAGTGTAGCAGTGGTGATTTGACGTAAAAACATCACTAATGTCACATTGACAGAGCCCAATCTTAGTCAATGTGGTAATGCTCTGCAAAAGCATTAGAGCTTCACAGTATCATCAAATATGCTGAGCTGGAAACAACTCACAGGGATCATAGAGTCCAGCTCCTGGCCCTGCACAGGACCATCCCCAAGAGTCATACTCTGTGCCTGAAAGTATCATCCAAGTGCTTCTTGAACTCTGTCAGGCTTGTGCTGTGACCATTTCTCTGGGGAGTCTGTTCCCATGCCCAGCCACACTCTTCTTCTTCACAGCCCTCAGTAAGACAGATCCTATATGATCAGACAGCAATGGAGGGAGTGATTTTTCAATCACCTGCATGTCCCTCTCAATGACAGCATATCGTCTTTGCTTTGTTTGAATGGCTTACCTATTTTAAGCAAAAATCCTTTCCCATTTAAAATAAGACCTTTAAAATTTCTGTGGTTAGTTTTACAAGAAGTATCAGACATCTGCAGAACTGATTTTTTGCAGTGATGAATGAATAAAAAGTCTTCTAAGAAAGACCAAGAACAGACCCTTCCTAATGGTGAAGAGGGTGAAAATGTGAGTGTGAGTACCAGCCTACATTACTATGCACCAACTTATAACTATTTTAAAACTTGTGAGAAAACACTGAAGAAGAAAAATAATTCAAAACCTCAGACATTTCTGTGTTTGCAAGTATAGATTGTATCCATTTGTTCACATGTTGGTAAATAGCAGAGCATTTCCTAGGCCTGATACTGCCATCCTCCTACCAGCTACTTTTCATGTGCACTCACTGGAAGAAGTCTTTCAATAACACAAGAAAGGTAAGGAATTTACATTCAAAGATAAAGGAACCTTTGAAGATATGGTTTCATAATACAGTATTTTTGAAGATATGATCTGTGTGTTTCAGCCCAAAGGAAACACTGCTGAAGGTCAGGAGCTGAAAGTCAATGACCAATTGACACAGAAACTGGTTGACATGGCAAGAAATAGAAGATATCACTCTGTCTTCTGGAAAATGTGCTCTACAACATCAGGTAAGAAACATATCTACAACTAACTCTTATTTAACAGTGAATAGTAATTCTTAAGCATTTGTCGGGTTTTTTACCAACCTAATCTGTGGTATTGACCATGAATTTAAGTCAGCTCTCCCCACAGTCATTCATCACTCTTGTCTGGTATCTTAAGCACCTCCCTGTACAAAATAGCCTGTAATTTTATTACCACTCACAAACACTGCCACTGAAAGGATCAAAGAACATGTTATGTGAAAGAGTGGAAATGAGACTTGGGGGTGACAGTCACTGATCTCAGCATTATGTATGAGAACCATTTCAACATCATTTTAAATGTGGGGTTTATTATTACTTTTTTTTTTTTTTTTCCCCAGAACACTGATCCAGCAATTAGCATAGATTAAGACGAGGTTCAAAGGACCTTCAGGAAGACTTTTGTCTCAATACCCTAATTCCAGGGTGCAATCCAAACAACCCCTATTCCATTCTGGGTGCTAATACCTAATATCATTATAATAATTTCATCTAGGTCCTAATACCTAATATCATTAGGAATTATAGATGATGAGTGATTAAAGGCAGCTGCAAGTATCAAGAGGTCGTTTTAGTCACTCTATTTCTCATTCTGTTTTTTAAAACATATTTCTGCAATTATCTTCAAAAAACTATGAAAAAGCAGGCCAGTGTTTAATGTAAACAATAATAAAAATGAAAGGCTGTCTCTGTAATGTTCAAATGTATATCTTCCTTCTTTTGGGGTGGATGTCTTCCTCAGTACTGTGACTACCATTCATTACCTTGCAATAATTTAGCACCATTCCATTCAAAACATGCATTTCAGACAGAAAAATGCCATTTCTGCACTTATACAGCATCTTTGGAAAGAAATATTTTCTACTGTGATCATTTTGACAACAGCAGAATGAAATTATGAGATAGAATTAGTATCTATTGCTGACCATTTGAGCAAAAGGAAAAGCTACAAAAGCATTCTTACAGGATCAAATAGTGAAGGATGTTTAAAATTTCTCCTAGCAGGAATAACATGTGCTTTGGAAATATTCTGTCACAACATGATAGTGTTATAGGAGTAAAATTTATCTATCAATGAAGTGTTTTATCAAATTGGATGTGAAAAACCCTCTCCTACTGCAAAATAATACAAGCTTAGAAATCAATTTCCACAATATTCTCTTCCAAAACAATGTCATGGACTTCATGAAATCACACGTACATAGGCAAACAGAAAGAGCCTCACAGATTCTTTATTTAGAAGACTAAAAAAAGACAATGAATGAAGGTTATTGTTGTGCTTAATGTGATTTGTTGCCATTTGAACCTGTAAGAGAAGAAAGCCTAGGCAGCAATAGCCAGAAATAGTTTGATTTTTCAAATGTGGAGATCAAAAATATAATTAATCCTTATAGTTAAGTTGCACTTTGAATAAAAAGATTGCTTACCATAGTTCTAAATTAGGTCTTGGTATATATCATAGTCAAAGTCCATAAAACTGTGTAAAAAAAATATTTTCTCATTTCACTTTTGAGATGCAAACTGAAGGTGAGGTCATGCAAAGAACAGAAAAAAAAAAAAAAAGAGGGATGAGATGAGACCATATCAAATGAATTAAGGCATTATTGAAGTGAATAGAGAAATAAGGAGCCTTAAATTTGAAGCTTTATATTTGATTAATTAAACTGCATCCTGAGTTTGCTAATTGGATGCTTACATGATTTGTTGTTGTGGGACAATGACAGATGGCATTGAACTGATAGCAATTAATCCTAGTAACACTTTTAAAATAAGGCATAAAACTCTGGTTATCTGTATTTCTGCAGTCTTTTCTCTGAAAACCTAGGATGGAAATAACTAAGAGCTTCATTATGAGGAAGACAAAACCAGTGAATATTCAACCAGTTGTAAATAGCATTTATTTTCTGTTAAGGTGATAGCTTTCAAATAAAGATTTTTTGTGACTTTATTGACAGTGTCTATCTTTTAGTTAACACCTTTAATAAGGATAGAAATACATTCTTAAGTTTACATCTCTTTATTGTATCCTGTACAAGGGAAAGACAAGTAATTTAAACAGTTGAAAATGCAAAGTCACCAAAGAAGCAGCAGGAAAAAGTTCCAATAGCCCCATGAAAGGAAAACCACATTTCTACTGGTTCTTGCTGGGTTTTTTTTCTCTCTGTTTCTAATATCACAAGAGTACATGTGCAGAAACAATGTTGTTTTGGACTGACAGTGAGATAAATTACTAAACTTTGCTACTCTGGGTTCCCAGGGAATTTGCATTTGATGATATCTCAAAGCATGAAATGTGTGTTCATTTATCCTACTGAAAGAATCTTGGTGACAATTCTGCTAAAACCTCACTGAACTTTTCCATGTTGATTTAGGTCACTTAAAAATAGACACAAGGAAGATCAAGGTTCAGTGCTGTACATGCTGATTCACCCTTTTTGTATCAGTAGTTGAAACTGATGGAAAGGTCCATGTGGTTGACTTCCATCACTTGTAAGTCACGTATTAAAACAAATATACACATTGTCATAGTCAGGAAAAAAATGTTGCTAAGATTATTTTACACATTTTTGTACCACTCCACCTCTATTATTTTTTTCTTTCAGGCAACTCAATTTCAGTCAAAAGCCATAAAGAATGTTATGGAAACTAGTCTCCTTAATCAATAAGTTTGGTTTGCCACAGACTTCCTCAAGGTTCAGGCAAACCCAGGAAGCACTCTGCAAAGTAGAGACAATAATAATTAAAAAAATAATCCTTTCTTTTGTACTTCCTAGCCTGTGATGTAACCCTGAAGCAGCATATACTGAAGCAAAGAGTAACTAGGCTTTATAAGATCTTAGTCTAGGTCTTTAAGTATTCTGGGATGAGTCTCCTGGAAAAAAAATATGTCCAATATGTAGAATTACCTCAGTTCAGTTAATGCCTTTAGACGTTACTGTAATTAAAACAACAAAATTTATTTCAGTTTTGTGATGTGAAATCTCTAAGTCAGAGTAGTTCATACAACTGAGTGAGGAATGCATGTTGGCTCATTGCAAAATAGATGGGAGGAAAAAAAATCCTCTTGTTTTTACGTAGAAGGTGTACATATTTCTTAAAAGGAGCTACATTCTTTGCTCCTTGGCACTGTTTTCAGTCCCACTGAAGTCTCACACTGCAGGAAACCATACATACAAACTGGACTTAAGACACAGATTTAAGAGTGCAGATGAATATAGGATGATAGTCATAGGACACAACAGTAACTTTGCCTGCCCTCAGAGCATAAGAAAAAGGAATGAAAAGCCTTTTTTCCTTTATTTTATTAAGGAACAGAGTCATAAAGTTCCAATGTTATTCCAACCATTTACTTTATTGACTGGGGACCCACGTCAAAAGGTCTGAATTATCACTTCTAGAGCAAAGTCATGAAATAATTCTTACAGACAGTGAAAGGGGAAGATTGTTTATAACTTGACTATTAAAAGTATTGGCCTAAGTTTGTATTTTCATTTGCACTTCTTTTTTTGAAATGACAAATACTTCTTATAAGGCATTACTGGATCACATATGAAATAGTGTCCTTTAATACTTTTTCTTTTTTATCAACACTGATAAGGTGATGGTAGAATTACAGCAAATCAGGAGGATATTAGTTCTTCTTTGACCTCATGCATTGTAAATTCCGATCATATGTAAGGGTTTACACTAGGAGCCTCTTATTGCCATGTTGATTAGTAGCATTTTATAGTTTTCGGCATTGTTTCATGTGGAACCTCTGAAAACAATTGCTTTTTTACAAGTCTGTATACATAATCCATATGATAATAACAAATAAATGTATGCAAGCAACTACAATTATTATATTTCTTTTTCCTTCAAAGCCTATAACAACAGTATGTGGACATAAAGAGAAAGATACTGCTGACTCTCAGAATTAACTGAAATCTTACAACACCTAGTTAATCTTTGCCATTCTTGCTGGTGAATTTCGGAAAGGAAAGGGAAGGGAAG
>JAWWEE010000074.1:121990737-122028452 GCA_035221455.1 Xenops minutus
GAAAAGAAAAGAAAAGAAAAGAAAAGAAAAGAAAAGAAAAGAAAAGAAAAGAAAAGAAAAGAAAAGAAAAGAAGGAAGCCACAAAGTTAAGACTACCAGATCACCAGAATTTCAGAATTTTTGGAGTACATCCTGAACTACTGCCTCTTGGATATACCCAGGGTTTTGAAAGCATTTGTTTTATTATCGTTATTGTATTCATGTATACCTTAAAGGCTCTACACCCTGCTCTGTAAAGAAGGTCCCCATAGGATTTGGAGGATTAGTACCTTCAGGAGGCACAACTTTTGTATGAGAAATCATTAAACAAAATACAACCATCACAGGGACTCCCATGGATGAGCTACTTTTTAGTTTCTGTATGGTCTCATAAACCCTCAGTTGTTTTCAAAGCAGCCTAAAGGAAGGGTAGTGGACAGTTCAACATTTCCCAGAGACTGAGCTGCTCAGTTGACAGAGGGAGGTGGAGTTGCTGCCAGTGCGCAGGGCTGAGGCCACCAAGTCCCACGGGACAGAGGAACCTATTGCTCCATCCCCATCAGCAGCTACTGGGTGCAGATGGGATGTAGGCATCTTATGCTGAGCTTGAGAGGGCACTGAGCCACCTTTGGAAAGTGCTTCATCTCCCTCTTCCCACTGACTCCTTGGAACTAAATTACACTTACAGGCCCTTCTTCACATACTATCTTGTCTAAATAATATCACATATTATCTTGTCCATAGTGTTTTGTTGGCTACTGACTGTTTGCTGTTCTCAAACATATATTTAGTTCAACCGCACATAGCACCCAGCTACTATAATACACTCATTAAACACAACCCAGTGCTGGGGGGTGGGTGGCCTGTTATGTACACCAGGGTTACGTTTTGCTAGACTGTCTAGTTTTCTGTGAAGAAAAGACAATCAATTAAGGTCCTGGGGCTATCCCAACTGTTACATAGAATCCTGATTAATGAGAAGCTTACTAAAAAATAGACTCTTCACGAGGAGCTGTCAAGCCCTGAAGAATTGTGCCAGCACTTCTTAGCTGTGCCCTCCACACCTCAGTGAGCCCAAATTGTTCAATTACTCTTGTATATTTTTGGAGGCATAGGAGGTTTTTTCGTCTTTCACAGTGAATCTGTCAGATGTTCAGTTGTCAAAAAAAAAAAAAAAAAAAGCCTTTCCCTATCTCAAGGTATTTTTTTTCATAAAAAGTTATATAAGAAATAGTTTTCCTTTCCATTAAGTGTCATAGCTTCTGCCTGTGTGTTGAGCACAAACTTTGATAAGGAGCCCAAATCCAGAGTCTGGTACAGGTGTCCAGCTAAGCCTGACTGGGGGAGGACTGCAATGGAGGAAGATGTTATTTTTTGTTCTCAGTGTTTCACCAGCCTGATACAAGGTGGAGCGACAGTCATTTTACCCTCACCACAGATTATGATAATGCCAAGCCAGAACTTCTTTGGAGTGATTATATTGGTGAGCAACAGGTGAGCTGTAATAAAATCTACTGATTCTATCAGGCCCCTTTGCTAAGGTATAGAGTTGTCTAAATTCTAAGCCAAAGTTTTCCCAAGGCCAAGAAAAAGCCTAACAGCCTTTATGATACTTTTAAGACTCACTGTAGAAGTCCATGCACAGGATAGAGACAAGTCAATGTTTTATGGGACTTCTTTTATGAGCAGCAGGCAGCCTGTATGACCATATAAGTCCTTTAACCAAAATCTTCCTATAGGAGAGATTCAAAATGTAAAAAGCTGTTCCTCAGATAACAGAGAAGAATTGCTGGGGGATGCTGCTCATCCAGGGATTCACAATAATGCAACCTTGCCATGTGATGCAGTGTAACATAGAAACAGACAGGTTATTGAGAGACACTCAGACTTTGAGTGTCTCAGAGAGACACTCAGAGCTTTGACCTTCATCTCTTTCAGAATATGAGGGCTTTCTTGCTAACACTGACAAATTTGAAGTGTATGTACCCTAAACTACTCAGATGGCATGAGTTTGGATATTTACTACTAGTTTAAAAAAAATTAAGGATGAGGTAGTGCAACGAGTCCACCATATTATATAATACTAATTTTTTTTAAAATTAAATTCCGGGTTCATAATATTTTTATCTTTATTTCAACTGTTGTTTATCCTCATTTAGCCTCTGGACAGGGGTGCTGGCCAAGTCTTCCTTCTGAAATTAATGACCTATCATTGTAGGCTTCAGAAGATGAAAAATTTTTCTTACTCTGTGACTGAGCACTCAATTTGCCTCTCAGTTAGACATGTACAGTTTAATTAACATGGGGATAATCAAGAAAAAACCATCAACAGTACTTCAACCTTCAGTCTTTTTGTTTTCTATATACTGTACTGAAATTATTTCAATGTAGGAGAAATTAGAGACCTGTGTTATTATTAACTTTCTATTCTGAGGTAGGCAATAGTCAATACTTGGTATATCTACAGTAGATAGTGCATTTTCCTCCAGATTTTTAAGAACTTTTGAGCTATGTGGATGTTTTCAATTACAACTATCCTGGGAAGGCAGCTCAAACCAGTTGCCTTAATATGATCTTCATAACCACTCTGAGGAATAAATTAATGATTCCAGTGTCTTCTTGCATTTTCAGTGTATTTTGTAATAAAGAAAAATCTAAGATCAGGACAAGGGTGAATCTCAATTTACAAATAATGCATGGTATTTTGAAACATAGGTTTAGTAGCAAGGAGCCTTGCTGATGAAATCGACTCTTTTTGTGATCCAGTATCTCTCTCACTGGTGGGCCCGACCATTCCATGAAGAGATCAGATAGACTGCCGAAATATCTAACACAAGACTGGAAGATTAGGGGGGGTTTTTTAAAGAGGAAAAAGAGAAAACAAGAGAGGGAGAAAATATACAGGATACATGCTCATGATGCTACATTAAAAAAAATGAGTTAAAATTTGTCCAATAAATCACATTAAATTTGTCAAAGTAATCGTTATGAACAGCTACTCCTATAGCAGTAGTAGAATATGCTCCTTATTCTGATACAAAACATGCTTTCCACTTCATTTTACGAGTTTCAGAGGAAAATAATAGTCTGAGGAAGCCTATTTAATCCTGGGTTTAATCCTAGTTGAGTTTTATCTGTCTTCCTGTCCTGTTTTGTTGTCTTTTTTTGGTTAGTTAATCAGATTTGAAACGAGAACAAATTTGTTTGGACCCAACAGGGAGGAAAAAAGCACATGCACAGTCAGTGCTATCTCATGTAGAATGGAAGAATTCTAAAAATGCTATTTAATAGTGGGAAACTAAATTATTTTTAAGCCACCACCCGCAATTAACTTACAAAGTTCAACAGTGTTAGAAGAATGGCAAAGAAGTCCTGTTTGCTTTTCACTGCCTGCTTTTTCCATTATAATGATGCAGCCCTGTGAACACAGTTAATATAACCTCTGCTCAGAAGCTATACTCCATGGCTACAGACTGCGGTTGCTCTATAATAAAACATTACGTCCATCACTTGATAATAGAAAACAATAATTATATCAGTGCATTTGAGGTTTCTTTCCCTTTGTAAAGCTACCTTTCTTTAAAAGATTATTGTGACAGACAACACATTTGCCTTTCTAAAGAAGCAATATAATTATCTTCCTCCCACCCCATTGCTGTTTGTTTCTCTTATCTCTGGGTTGATCTGGGAAACAAGAGCGGTGGAAATGTTTGCTGCAAGATAGCACAATGACAGCAGAGGCAAAGCTGCTGCCTTGATTTAGTGGGTCAGGAGGGTCCCTGTGGATGCAGGAACCCCAGGCACGTAGCCCTGTTGCTAGGGAACTGTATCGATCCTTTCTAGCATCTTCACGGACACCCTCTCTGCTCCACTGTGATTGAACACCGTCCTTTACAGGAGTGGGAGAGTTAGAAGCTTTGTCTTGGCTTTAATATTTATGAAGCAAACGTTTTAACTATTGAAGCTTTAAATGTCTAATGCTGTTTCCTTTTTCCAAAGGAGCAGATTCCTTTGGGAATATTTCAATCACTCTAGTAGGGCAAATTACTTGATGTTGGAGGTAGATAGCTTATTTTCTTTCAGCTAAATGTAATAGTAGGGCACGGACATGAAAATAATTAAGGTATATTTTTCCTCAATCATTTGAATTCTCATATTATTTCAAGGTAATTTATACTTAAACTACATCATACTTCAGGTTTAACTGAAAATCATCAGAATCAGATTGAAAGTTGGATAAGGATATTCTGAATATTTTTTATATAGGCTAAAAAAAATAAGGCATGTGTAAAAAAATGTGGTGTGTATGTACAAAGAATGCTGTTACACAGAAAGCGTTGACACAGCCCAGTGAGGTGCTGTGGGACACGCCCAGTACCCTTACCAGGAGGAAGCAGGATAGCAGGAAGGCAGATTAGCTTTTCTAATTTGGTTGTTTACCTCTGTGCATATACAATGGGAGGGTTTTAACATCAAGCTTCTTCGGAAGGTTCCACAATGTGTCTTCCCAGCCAGCGATGCAGCCCACGCCACACTGGTAAGGACCTGCACTAGTGGACTCGTAGCTGTGTTCCTTCATGTCTGGCCCATATGCAGCCTGGAGGCAACATCTTCAGGACATCAACCCTCTTGGGGGGAAGGTGAGCCTGCAGATATCTCAGCTGCTGCAGGCAGTGAGCAAACATACTGTATCAAGTGATATAATTGAAGGAGATGGAGCACCTGAGCCCTGTCCCAAGAGATTTTCAAGGAATATGTATTTATAGAAAAGTAATGCCATGAAACTTCACAGATTGGAAAGGTTTTTCAGATGATATGAAACCTTTCCAAACCACTTCTCCTACAATAGTGAGAAGAAGCTGAAGAGCTGATAGCTTTCCAGATTAAATATAGAAAATTCCCTATCTGATTTTTAGAAGTAACCATTATATGTGAATAAACCCCATATACTTAAATAATCTCCTGTTGATTTTACATCTATATAAAATCAATAATTTAAAATGTATGTGAGATGATTAAGCCCTTGGCATTCTTCCTATAAATACTCAACACTGGCAGAAAATGTCTAGCAGTGGGCTTAGAAATTGAAATAATTGCTTTAATCAGACACCAGCTGCCTGATACGGAGCTGCATAACAGATACCACAGTTACCCAAGGCAATTAGATGTAGCATAAGGAGAAGATACTTCTTTGAGCAGGAGCAAGTTTATCAAAAGTGCTATGGAGACAGTAGCTGCCCCCCTTTTGGCATCATCCTGCGTAGCACATACTTTAGTCACACAGAAATAATGCTTTCTGAGGTTTTGCTGTTCTGTGGAAGGCCACACCTGGCATTCAGTCCTGTCTATTAGAAAGCCCATACCTACAACATTCCCCACTGAAATGTCTGGACACTACTGCAGAAAGTTAGGTTTGTAAAAGATGTAGTGTTCCCTGCAAGGCAGTCAATAGCTCACACCTCTTCCACACATGCAAAAATTCTTTGATATTGGCATCATGTGGGTGTGCATGATAGGATCTGGCTTATAAACACAAATCTGTATCTTTAACCTAAATCATGCAGCATATGTTATAGTTAACTAAATTCCTCTGCTTGAAAGACAAAATTAATAAACACAAGTCAATGTATTTAAAAAATAAAAATACTCAAACTCATGCTTTATAAAAGATGTCCACAAGTTCTAGAGGACCTGCCCCCAGTCTTTCTACAGCTTTTCTTCTTAATCTAAAATAAATTCTCATTCTTTCTCATTTCTGAGCTAATCTTCTCCCACTCACTCTAATATTCAGTGTTACTATGTTAGAGATGATGAATTAGGAGACGGCTGTTAAGACAGCACTGAAGTTCTTTTTTCTTATGTCCTTATAAAAAATAATATTATATCATTTTCTACAGCATACTACATAATAGTCTTCAAAGAAACTCTTCTAACTAAGCTGATGCTAGCACTCAAACTAGCAGTCTTTCCTAATACAGCACTGACATGATAATGGCATAATACTTCAGGCCATTAAGTCTATTGAAAGTAAATTATTACCATCAGATGTGATAAAACCTAGTTGGTTGCATTAAAAACCTTACAGTCTGTCTTGATAACTCTACTAAAATAGTGTTTGCCTCTCTTTAGCCTTGCATTAATATTTTTTTATCTGTTTCTTCTTCAAATTTGTTGGTCACTGCTCAGAAAACATTTAGAGGAAAGGTCAGACCTGTAGTCCAGCAAACTCAAGGGGGAACCTGTTATTAGCTGGAATGTCTTCAGCTCTCTACAGGCTATCTCACGTAATTAATAACAGAAATATTAAAAAATCTACTTCTTCTAAAAGCAGCTCATTTAGGCGTAGCTGTTATATATATTCTTGTATATATGTGTGCATGTATTATACGTACACACACACACACACACATGCATGTGCTTTGCTTATTATTCCATTAATGACGTGAATCCCCAGTAATCTTCTCTGACAGCTGGAAACCGTTTGCACGCTGTTGGTTTTGCTGCTTTTACGGCTTATTTAGACAAATTTTATAAAAAAATGTTGTTAGAAGTATTTGAAAAATGTGTATGCGTTTTAAAGACTTCCAATGGGACGTGTGTCTTTTTCATCACTGAGAATTTTGACATTTTGTTTTTCATTTTTTAACTTGGGGTAAATATAGGCGAGGAAAGTGATTAAGTTTTTTACAAATGGTTCTAAGTTTTCTAGCACTTTTTAATATCTCTTTTCATAGCAGATCTTGCTTTTTATCTGACATATATCTAAGTAGTGACATTTACTTGTAGAAACATAAAAAGACACCATGAAATAAAACTTACTAGATTTTTGTCTAAGGCACTGGTCCAGGGAATGGCAGACTTATCTCTGATGTGTAATCTAGGCACCACTTCATGCAAGACACGAAATAAGACCACTTTCTGTAGCTGTAAACTCAGTTCCCAGACACAATCAATTTATCAAATAGTAACAGTATAGTATGTGAATGCTTATTCACCAATAGATTTGACAAGACTCACAAGTGCTTGTGGAGGTTGATAAATCCATCTTAGGAAACACATCTAATTCACATCGAGCTCTGGCTCCTACAAAAACTTCAGTCACGGATACCTGCCAGGGTCGCACACTGTTATGGCGTATGTATTTAAATAAAGGCAGTTTCCCACCTCCATCACTGTGTCAGCTTTGTAGCTGTCCCTATAAGTAAATAGATTCTTTCTTGATCAAAGTCATTACCTGAGCTGCTCTTCACGTCCCTGTCTACTACTTTATTATTATTCAAAACTACAGTTTCACTGGGAATGATAGTGTCAAATGCACTGTGGAGTGATGGTGCTCACTGCTTAGCATTCAGCTCCAAAGCCTCTTGGAGAGGAAGCGTGAACATATCTGGCTGCCTGTCAAAAACACTAGCCTGGATGAATTGCAACTGCCTGGAACCATATGGTAAATAAGACCACAAGCTTCTACCAAGGGTTTCCAGGCTCTGGGCAAACATGTTCACTCATAGTTGTTACATTTGACAGCTTGTAGCCCTCAAGTGATCCTTGTGATTTTTTAATAAAGCTCTAACTTATTTCCTCTCAAAGAGTTTAGCTATGTTAAATCTTTCTCAGGAAGATGGGGTTTCTTGTTCATGAGGACTTTTTCTGCAAACATTTAGTGGGAGAAGACGGTGACAGCAACCCAACCTCTCATAGTAGGTTTCCCTTAAGCAGGTAACTAACATTTATTTGCCCTCTTTTCCCTCCAAATTCTGCAATGTACTAGATAGAAGGACAGGAGTAATTTAGTCTCTGCAGCTTTCTGCAGCTGTGATGCTGAGTAGAAGTTTAAGTTAAGCAGTGTGTGGGTAGAGGGAACAGGACACACAAGCCTTAGCCGCTTCCTGGGGCCCTCAGTAGTCAGGTGTTAGTCATGCTTCAAACCTCTACTCTTCTTTTGCCCCATTTTACTCATTTTCAGAGACATCTGATTTTAAGTATTCAGAGCCACCATCTCTTAAGTGTCATTAACATGTTTACTGATTTTAACATTTGCCCACTTAATATGTTCAACATATTATTGTTAGTTCTTTTGTGTATTGAATGAGTTGGGTGTTGCATATCACAAATACACTTCAGGAACGAGGAATTTAGTATGCAATAGAAAAGAGAAAACTATTTAAAGGTATTCCTTTATTCAACTCATGACTAAGTGAACATGGAGCTTATTGGGATATCAAAGGCTGAAGACTAGCATCTTCTAAGAATGCCCTATGAGTCCAGACAATCACTGGTAAAAGCTTTTGCACACCATTTAAGATGACATTGACCTCCATTTTCTGAAAAACTGAAAGAATTATATACAAATTAATAAGAGAAAAAGGGGGAACACTAATTGACATAGAAAGGTCAAAGCAATGTAAATGTTTTCATGATGGGAAATATCTTCATGGCTGAAAAAGAAATGAGGTGGGTTATTGCAGATATTAATATTAAAAAAGCATGCTGTTAACATTAGCATCCAATTTGCCTAATATGGAGTTCATTACTGTCCAGTATTTCATCTAAATCCTTTTCTTATTAATGCTCACCCAACACCAAATAACTCCCTAGCACTTGCCTTAGACATCTCTATGAATACTAGTAAATATATTATACTTGGCCCTGTTGTAATGAAATTACAGTGGATTCATGATGGTCAGATACTTAGAATAAGCACTGAGTATTGAGAAGACTCTTCTTTCTGCTTGTGTGAGTGCAGTAAAACACCAGAGGTACACAAGAGAAATTCTTAAATCTCAGCAGATAGTAAGATGGGGGGGGAATGATACTTTTTTTCTAAGAGTAAAGAGGCACAATCATGAATATCTGCAAAATTCCTAAACTGAATTTATCTTGCTGCTTCATTTCCATTTCAAAACATCAGCCAATGGGGAAAAAATTATAAAGTTTAAGGCTGCTAATAATTTGGACTCTAATAATTTCTAATAATTTATTAAGAAATAAAGTAATACATGCCTCACCAGGGGAAAAGGTGTGTTATGGCAAAATGTGTGTTACCCAGAAACTGTTAGGAGTCATTAGAATAGATTATTCTTTACAGAACTTCATGGAAAAAGACTTAGAGATTGATCTAGCCACTATAAACAGCGTTTCTGCATTGTAATTAAAACATGAGCAAATATATATGCATCACTTTGTAACAAAACTGTACTACAGTGCCTTTTTCTGAGCATAGATCATAGTTGTTAGCTTGACCATTAAAAAACTCTGTGTTGTCTGTTCTGAAAAGAAAGATAGGTGGGAACATTTATTTTCTTACTGTGCCATCTTCTAACTTCAGTGTTCAGCTAACTGAACTGCATCTCAAATAAAATATTATTTTAATTTAATTTATTCAATATTTTATAACATAAAATGTGAATGTCACAATCAGTGGCAGAAACTGCCTCTCTGACGTTGACACGAGATATGTCACCAGTGTGAATTTGTGTTCTGAGGACTCACTCTGGGCCATTTAAAATGCTCGTCACAGCAAATACTGATGTACAGTAGATGGTAGCCATGGAAACCAGCCAGAACTTACCTTTATAATATTATTTTAAGAAAACTAGATTTCAAAGGGTGATTTTTCTCCTTTTCAGGGGGAACAGTACATTATACTATCTAGGAAATTATCCATTAAAAGTTTTTAAAAACAATTCCATCTTAAAATCCCTTGCAGATGTTGTACAGTGCTCATTTCTGCACACTAAAGACCAGGTGTGTTATTAAAGCATGACAAACATACCTAAACCTTCCAGGGGAATGCAACAGGTGAGGAGCAGAATCAGAGCATATCGTGGGCTGCACCAAGAGGAGGCAGGTCTGCTGCTGCAAATTTGTCATTTCCAACCACTCAAGGAGGGACCAAATGATTGTGTAGGATATGCTAAGCGACAGGGAAGACAGGCAGCCAGGCACCTAGAGAATACGTGCAGGGCAGGAGAGGAGAGGTGGAGTTCTGACTATTGTGAAGGCAAGATGCAAGGTGAGATTTAATGCTCAGAGGCTGAAAATAGGACAGTCTGAAGCTCTTGGTAAACATGGGCTTTGCTGTGAAATTTGCAGTTTGGAAAGTGAAGTTTTCTGTGTGGACATATAATTTAGAAGATATCTTTCACAGAAAGCAAAAATGGCTTAAAAAGCTTTTTGACAGAACATTAAAATCAGATACTGAAAAATGAAAATAAGGTCTCCCCAAGTAGAGGATATCTGGCTGGGTAGTAGTGGTCCCTGGTGAGGTGTGCTGTTCAACGTGAGTTCTCTGGTGACAAAGACTTGACAGTTCCCTTGACTGCAAAAAGTGAGCAGGCAGACCTGACCAACGACACGGTGGTAACTAAATATAAGGCCTATAGCTGCAAGAATCATAGGGATGGGAAGAAGGTGGGAGAAAAGCCTCCCCTTCTTTCAGCAGGGAGGCTGTTCCTGCCTCTGTCCTAGCCTGTGAGGCAGCAGACATCCACTTTGCCTGCTCTTGTAAGAAAATTTGAGACAGATCTGCAGGCAGCAGAAAAAGGAAGAGAAAGGGTATTAAATGAAGAAATAGGGAAAAATAAATGATGTTTCCATTGCCTTGAAAGGGTAAGAAACCTGTGACAGCAGGAAGACAGTATATAGAAATAAGATGGATTTTTTTTTTCACTTAAAATTTCTGTACATTCAAGCTCTCCCATGAATATTTGCTTTGATACAACTTTCCAGTCCCATTAATTGCACTTTGGTAAGAGCATATGACCTCTGCAACAGACTACTGGACTTCCATGGGTAAGTTGACAAAAAATAATATCCAAGTGAGGCCTGAATTCACCCTTGTCAAATTTTTCTTGACTTCCTATGTCAGAAACAAATAAAACAAAACAAAAAAGAGATTTATTAATGCTAGATACTTGTCACATTGGTTAGAAAGTAACACCACTAGGAAAAAATATTGCTGTTTTATAGGGCATTCATAGTATTAATTTCAATTCACCTCAAATTTAGCAGGGTGCCAAGCAACATCCTGGAAATTTTGAGTGAATCTGTAGCTAAAAATGGATAAAGGTCCAAATTTAATAGTCTGGTAAGAAAGTATGGTAAACTACAAAGAGCTGATAGATTACCATGCAGTCTTCCTCAGAAAACAAATATAAAGCTGATTTACTACAAGATTATTTCCTGTCAAATTAAGAAATATTTTTTTCCCGTCTGGTTGGCAATTGTACAACACTTAGACAACAAACAAGCTGTCTGATCTCAAAACAAATCAGCAGATTTGTAATATTATAATTGTTCTCTTAAAAAGTATAATGCATGGAGAGGAAAGTAAAAGCAACAGACATGGATTTAATGAGATTTTCCTTGTAGATCCTGAAATTATTCCCTAGTAAGATACTAGTTTACCGCTACTTGAATAAAATGAAAATATAACAGATGTCATCAGGAAACATGAGAGAGCCCTGAAGAGACTGTGGGAAAATAAAAGTTTAATAGCATTCATATTCCTCAAAGAAATAACTTATCATTGAAAATATGATTCACAATAATGAAAAGCTTAGATGGCTAACTTAAAATTCCAAGAACATGTCCTCTGCTGTTAAATACCTGTCACAAAGTGCAACATAGCCATTAATATTGAAGAACTTCACCACCAGGAAAGAGAGAGCCAATTGAATATCCTCACTTAAAATTTATCATCACATTCCAAAATGATAGATGAAATGTTTTCCAAAGTTTTGCTTCATGGAGTTGTTTTGATTGTCTCCTGATAGTGCATGAAAGATGCACTCTAAGACAGAAGCTTTCCAATGCTAAGGAAAAAAACAATCTACACTTATGAAACAGCTTCCCCCCACCCCCTTCCCAGTGTAAACATGCTGGAATCAAATTCATGAGGTCTTTGAATCCAGTTCAGGAAGAAACATCTCAACAGGTCACTGCTGTCACTCTTCCCATGTGTCCAATTTCACCTGTATCCATGAATAAGAATTATTTCTATTGCTCACTGAAGTGTCTTAAGCGATGTCCCCAACTTATGGCTTTTCCCTACTCAGCATGAGTTTCTTCCTGATGCAATTGAAACCAAAATGTAGGTTAAATGCAAAAATTGTACAGTTTTTATTTTTTGCTATTCATTTGGTGTTACTTTCATAAAGGTGCCACCTTTTCTTCTGCACCTCTCTTCTGGCAAACTTATTTAATGCAGGATGCTTTTCATGACTTTACATGGCAAATATTCGTTATATTTATTGAGAAATTACAGAAGGAAAGTAATCATTCACAAACTGTGTAATTTAAGTATTATCATCTTGTTCATTTGCAGGGACTCTCAGAATGAAGTGAGAGTTTATAAAGAAGATGCCACCCCTTTTCGCCATCCCCCTTCTTTATATTCAAGTTGCTAAGAGCAAGAAATCTAGTAGGAAAACCAAAACTTACTAAGGAGTAAACAGACCTTAAGAGCCTATAGCATGGTAAAAGCAGAATCGCAAACACTTAAAAGGTCACATTTCAGCAATATTATGCTGAACTTGAGAAGGAATGATCTGTATTCATTTCAAATCCCCAAATAAAACTCAGCACAAGTCCTTCCTTAATATGGAAGTGTGACATTTCTCTTAAAAATGCAATTCAGACTGCATTTTGGATCTGTATGTGAGAATTTGAATTGGATTTTAAAGTGCATGAGCCTTTTTTAACATGAAACAGACTCTGATTTCAGAAGAGTGGGAAAAGCTGTTAAAGGTCGATAAGTGAAATGGCAGAGTAAGAAGGCTTATCCAGAAGAAAACAATATGCTTCAATGACTATAAATCACATTAAAGAAGTTAAGTCAACTGTCTTCTTTTGATCTAGTTTAGCATAGAGATAGGGGTAACCAAATGTTGAAGAAAAAAAGAAGCCTATTTTCTATGTGAATCCTGGGGACTCCAGGGATGTTAAAAGCACATTAAAATAAAACTAAAATACCACCCACACATAATATAAACCCAGACTGAATAATATCTTGACTCTAAGCATAGTGTTTAAAACTAACTTTTTGGCATCTTCTGTGAGATGCAAATAAATAATATATAAAAATGTTAATTATTCCTTACAGAAGAACTAACAGAAAAATGCATTTTTTCATTTAGCTGGGACCAAATTGTATACAACATTACTCTTCTTTCAACTCCAGAATTTGTTGCAGGCTTCTCAGGCCATTGCATTTTATGCCTTCCCTCCACGCCAAAGCTCAACTCTCTGGTTTTTATTAGCTGAAGTAGCACAATTTGTTGCATGAAAAATCAATCTATCAAGCAATCTCCTTGGAATTCACATCCTTTGGCCAAGCTCTTTTCTGCAGCTTCTCCTGCAGGCTCTTCTATGTAATTTCAACAAATGTTATTGTCAAACATCCAACTAGCATGCTCATGACAGGTGACCTAAATTAGTATTAATTAGCTGATATAATTCAGTTTTCTTGTCAGAGGACCTGCATTGTTTCTCTTATTTTTTATTGTATCTCAAGCAGTGAATAAACTCCCATCATATTGTGGCTGGTGCATTGTGCACAAAGTTACTAGGACATTACATTTAATCGTATCTCTATCTTGCTCGGGTAGAAAGAGGGATTTGGTTTTATGGTTGCTATGATCTAACTTTTTGGCCTATGAAGTATGCTGCAGAATTTATACAGTTCTGAGTACACGCAACCATAAATTTAAAACCTTCTTAAACAAGAAGGAAAGATCCCTATAAATATGTAAATATGTCTGCTGTGTTGTACTAGTCACAGCTGCACCACCACTTTATGCAGAATGGTTTATTAGACTCCCTCTTGTTATTTCAGTCCAATTAGGGATAAATAGGCCTTACTCCCAGTTAAAGGATACTGTCCAACTAGCAGACAAAGACTTCATGTATAACTCTCATGTTAACATATGTTACGTGTAGAATTCATGCGCACAGATAAACTTGGGATCAGAAGAAGGAGCAGTTTATGTGCTGGATATGAATGGCAGAAACATGCAAATTCAATCTATGTGAGGAATCTTTTCTACAAAAAGCAAAACCAACAAAATAATTCAGATCTGCACTGAACATATTATCTATGAATCCGGAAAACTAAATTTGAACCTTTCTAAACATTTTGTTTCTCACTGCTCAAACAGTCAGCAACCCCTAGGAAACTGAAAAATCTGAGCAACTACATGTCAAGAAAGAGGGAAGAGAAAGAGGTGACTATTTATGCAAGACTGCTCCCAGGTCAAGTTAGATTCAGAAAGTCATCCTTTTTCCATCCATGTTTGCCTCAATCTAGAGAATTCCATGCTGAGAAATCCAGTTTGGATGTGCACTTAATCTGCCATCCAGTCAAAGGTTGTCAGCATCATGAAAGCTGTAAATCACATCCTTCTTTGTTACAAAATCTGTTTTGTTCTACTCATTGCAGATGTTACTCTTGTGATGTCATTGCCCATCTGCCCCAGATGCAGAGATCATCATCTTCAGGCTACCACTTGTCCCATCCAATTTCACTCATAAAGTCACTGCATGTAGAACTCAAACTTCTCAGATGTATAATGAATTAAAAAATATATATATATATTTCACACAATTCTATTTCTTAGTGAATACTTGCTACCATTCTTCTTCTATGGGATACAAAATTAAACAGTTTCACCTAAATTCTAGGGTCTATGATGCTTTGAAATACCAGTATGAATCACGTATTTCAAATTATTAGTTTCATAATACCTATATATATTTTAATATAGTGATACTGGTAATCCATTCCTCATATAAATGTAAATAAATTACAATTTTTAAAAAATAATAATTAGCAAGGAAAAAAATCTGTGTCCAAATTTTTGTACATAAGAATGGTCATTTATTATTTTATTTTCCAGTGATTTCCCAGCCCAAGTTCTGGGCTTGAAGCTTGTGATCTCTGCTCAGAAAAGAATTTGGACTTTAGGCACCTGTAAAAATAAATATATGTAATATCCACGTGGTTTGGTGCAATCCTTCCACACTGTCATGTTAAGTATCTCCTTATTAAGCTCTGACATGTTATGAAATAGTGGGGATTTTGTATTTCTCTGTTCTCTGACTAATGGTAGGTTTGTCAAGCAAAGATTCCTTTGCCTTTTGGACTATCTTCTCCTCCTTTTGGACATGGCAGAACTTTCTGTTTAGACCCACAAAGACACATACTGACCTCTGCCATATTTTGGAGACAAAAGTATATATTTGTTCCTAGGTCATAATCCCTCTCTGCCACTCAGATAAAGAACAGTCCCCTGTGACAGGTTTCTGAATAAACATGACAGCAAGCCATCCATCTCCTCTTCTAAAGCACTGCTGCATTTCATCCCACCGAGATAGGGATGGCAACAGAAACACCACAGAAGATTTAGCAAGTGAATTGCACTGCATGTGCAGGAAAGCAGGGCCTGCTGCACTCTGCATTGCTAAACCTCACATGGTTCCCCTTGTTGTACTTCCTTGAAAACCATGTCTTGCAGTTAATGTTGTTCTGTGCTATCTGGGTCATGTTGTTGATGTCAAGGCTATTATTTCAGTCTCTGTGGACTCAGGCAAGTGACATCCCATTTATTACACTTGATTCACATTTTCAAACATTTCTTTGAAAAATGAAGAGTGGAGATGTGCCTCATTTAATGAAAACGGGGATTACTTCTTTAATCATTAATGATAAATGTATATGTTTTAGAGGGAACACACTGCTAAAGCCTAATACTGTTATAAATATTCATTACCTAGACATAAATGGTCTTCAATTTCCTTTTACTTACCCATTTGCAAAAAATTTGTAATCAAGTATCTCATAAGAGTATAATCTGGACCTTTTCCAGGTATGTCAATACCTGAGTCTGCGTAAAGTCTATTGCATATATCTTATTTTGGAACAGCAGGGGCAGGAATGATAAGATTTAGGTGCCTCTATGGCAAAAGTACAACATCTTCATTGCAGGTAAAGCATGAACAATGTTAGCAACTAATTGCCATCACTGAGAGAACATTTCAGTCACAGTCTGTTAACTCTCATAAATCTGTCATTAATTACTGAATAGGAGCTAAGGAAGTGTAAGGCAGGTAATGAGGAAGACATATAAAGTAGCAGCACAGAGGAGACACCAAAATCTGTCTTCATACTAATCCTTGGACTAGTACACATGCTACAAAACAAATGGTAGGAGGACATCTTTGGCGACCAGCATGGGAACATGACTTTGGGTGAGTTCTAACTATGGTTTGAGTAGGTGCTGTCATAAATACCAGTCATATCTCCAGGTGTACATTGCTCCATTTCCATTGTGAAGTTCTGTGTAACTACAATTCATTTCTATTTGCTTCATAACCATCTTCAAAATTCCTTGTAACTTCTGTTGGCAGCAACATATGAAGATATAAAAAATCCCAGCTTCTCTGAGAGAAGAGTCAACTCAAAACCTGTGGGACAACCAGGAGCACCCTCTCACTCTCCAAAAAAACCTCATCACCTTATAACAGGAGTACCATTCAACAAAATTTTCTTCCCTCAGTTTCAAGAAGGAACTGATAAATTGCTACACTGTGAGAGCACAGAGTTTTCTGTGTAGTGAACTGTGAAACACAGATGGTGTTTTTTCCCATCAGTCACGCACTTGACAAATGCAGGCACAAAAGGACCTTAATCAAGGGACAATGGCTTTAAACTGAAAGAGATTAGAGTTTAGATTAGATATTAAGTAGAAATTCTTTACTCAGAGGGTGGTGAGGCATTGGAACAGGTAAGCCAGCTAAGTTTTGGACTCCCCATCCCTGAGAGTGTTCAAGGCCAGGTTGGATGGGGCTTTGAGCAGCCAGGTCTCGTGGAAGGTGTCCCTGCCAATGGCAAGGGTGTTGGAACAAGATGATCTTTATGGTCCCTCCCAACCCAATCCATTCAGTGAGCCTATGACTCTATGCTCAGTCATTAAGACACTGCAATAAAAGAGGTTGATAGGCTGCCTTGCACTGATAAGCATATAACTACCCACTTTAAAGTTATCACACACTGAAAAAAATACTGAAAAGCTAAAATGAATCCGAGGTGGTGAACTCCTAGTAAAAAATAGACTCTTAAAGAACTGAAACCTTAAAAGATGAGGTAGAGCATGGGCAGAGGTAAGAAGGAAGAAAGAAGCTGCATTTTACAATTGAGAATTGAGATAGAGAATGATTAAGTGGAAAAAGAGGAATGGACAGAATAAAAATATTAAGGAATCAATATGTTTACTTGTTTACAGTGGGAGTGGGTTAGCAGTATTTGCACTGACTTTGAAGTAATTTTTCCATATTATTCAAGCACAAATCCTTCAAAAGGCTTCTAACATTTTAGCACCACAGTTTCACAGACTTTCTTGACCGTATCCATTCTTTTCTGTACTTCTACTCTTTAGATATATGCTGCAAAGTGTGTATGAAAATATTTTGGTCTACCATTTATTCTATATATCAAACTGAATTTCATTAATAAATGCCTTGTTTTGAAAATAGTTATGATGGGCCTTTTGAGCTCCTAGTTTCATTTCAGCAATTGGAAAATAATTTTTAAATCTCTCTTGGAGACTCCTTATGACAACTGTATACTTTTATGAATAATTGACCCACTTTACCCTAATGGTAACTACATGTCTGAGAACTGTTTATCCAGAAAGTTAAGAAGTTCTATACCTTTATGAAACACATGTTTTACAAGATGTTTCACACGGAAGACAGCCATGCTGATGGAAACAAATTGCACTATGAGTGAACTTTTAGTGAATTGCTTTGAATTTTACATTAACCTTGAAATGGATTGATTCTATCACTCTCTGGTAATGGATATCTGAATATTTTTTTGTTGGTTTTATTGTGATTGTAATGAGCTGTGTAAGAAATTGTCCACTCTCCACCCCTTTAGTTGTCAAGAACAATGAATGTTTTTGAGTGAAGCATTTATAAGGCAAAAATGAACACACTGATATCTTTATGGAGGGGAAAATGTATCTTAATTTCAAATGGTTTTTAAGCCATCCTATTAGCTTCAGTTCATGTTACTTAGATCCACAATAAAATTTTCACTGTGCTGATGAGCTGTGGCAAAGAAAGCTCATAAACCTGCAGTTATTTCTATTTGCTCAGAGCCCTCGGACTGTGTGGCAAATGGGACTAAGACCTTGCTGAAGCTCTCAGTTACACACATTCACTGAGAAAATAATAAAGTTAATTTGATTTCTAGTTTTCAATTTCTCTCTTTTCCTATGTACAGTAGGCAGTAGCTGACATCTTTATGAAGTGTCTTGCTTTTCATGCTATTTTACTTCTCAGTAATTTGTCATTGTTAGATCCTTCTCTAACATTGTTTTATCAATGATAATTTTTGTCCAGCTATTTAACAATGCTTTAAATTTTATTGTAGTATTAGAAAAATCATTGATAAGTAATTTGCATTTTGATGCTATTTATATAGTAAAAGGGAATTATTAAGCAAAAAAACCCCTCATACCACACTATTATGAAGGGATGAAGTAATCATTATGAAGCATGACTGTTGCCAAAAGACCTGAACATCTCTCCTTTATTATTTGTGGCAGAAATGGAGGCTATGATGTGTGGTTTTTCTCATCTTTTTCCCAATCCATATCCATAGTATCTCAATAATACAGCTGGAGAAGGGAATTGGACACTGTTGATGGAAAAGAACTTACATGCAAACATGAAGGAATTTTCCAAGCTATGGAATGAGAAAACATTATAGTAGGATAACCTATGCAAAACAGGAGCCACATGTGTTGAGTGTTACTGATTTTTCTTCTTTAAATTTGGTATTGATTTCTCCTGCTTATTAATTACTGAAAAAGTCTATTTTTCACTTTCAAGAGAATCATTTTCATTTCTTTGCTGCCCTTTATTCATAGACAAAATGCCCATAGATGCTATACTTCAGGAATTTCTAGTCATACGTGAGCTTTTAACTACTTATGACTTGCATATCTATCAGCTAAAATCTTATGACAGGAAATGAGAAAAAATTGCTCTGAAAGAAGAATCAGTTTCTCCAAGTTGTATCCTTCACTGATGTCAAAGCATGGTATCCATAGGCAAACTATTGTTCTGCACAGATATTTCCTTAAAAATAAATTGAATATTACATGCCTTTGCTTCACTTCTTAACAGATAGGAGATTCCATCCACTTATGTAAGAAGAAAAAGAAGGGGCTCTTCCACAAGGTCTGGTCTTTTTCCTTACCAGCCAGCAGTGCTGGAAGCCTGCCTTGGTCTTCCCCAAAGGAATACAACTGCTTTTCCACACTGCAGAAGAAACAGTCTCAGACCACCTCCTTCAGCAACACAGCCCCACAGCCCCACAACATGGAGATGGGCATCAAGAACATGATCATGCCCTTATGGGAATTTTCCTGCTATGTATACACCCTTATTTAATTTCATTACAAAAATCAGAAAACAAATATTAACTACTGTTTGGGAGTTTAGAATTGTGGGCAGCTGTGGGGATTAGATGACCTTCATATTTTGTTTATTTCTATTACATTGCTACAGAAAATATAAACAGTCAGTTAAGCTTACAATGTGCTCATACTCTAGAGAGACACAAAAATTAGCCTGGTAAAAATGAGGATTTTGGAGTGGGCAGAGAGTTTTCTTCTGTTTTTTTCTTTTTTATTTTTTTATTAAATTGCTCTGCAACAGTTTTATTGATTTATCTTCAGTCATACGAATTCAATATTTATTTTCCAAAAGAAGTACAAGAAAATTTAACATTGCTAATGTCTTTACCACTTCAGAAATGTATTTGAAACATGATAAAATCCCCTGCTTTAAAGTATGTTCTCTCCAAAGTCAGTAACAGGCTTTAATGGCTCAGAAAAAAATATCATAATACAACATCCTCAAACCTAATCTACCGTAAAAAGAATAGTAATATCAAATGGCCTCTCCTATAGAAATGAATTCTAATTAATTATCTAATTTGTTGGAGCATTTGTAATATATATTTAATGACACTTCTGTCTGGCACAGCCAGACAGTGTTCTGAAGAAACATGATCCAAGCATAGCCTCAAGCTAATATTATCAAATAACTCACCACGCTGTATAAAAAAAAAATCACATAACCCAAGCAGCTAATGTTTCAGCTTCTAGGGCCTCAGGAAAGCCTGTTTCCACCCTAACATTTATCTCTGGCAGCTCCATCGCCTCTGCCTTTATATCTGGAGTATGCAGTAAATAAGTATTCAGCACTGGCCTGATTGTAGGTAGCACCAAGCAAACAATAGACCATTACTATATATCACACTCCAATTACTAAAGATCTTGCCATATGTCTAGTAGTGTGATATAAACAGTCCATTAGGGTTTCTAATGGTGGTATTAAATAAAGGTTGAACGAATACTACTAGAACAGTTAGAAGCCCCTGGGCAGCTTTGCATCTTCCTGTGCCATTCCTTTTAATGAGATTATGCTATTGCTTTGGTCAATTTACTGTCATTTGAAGGTTTCCAGTTCTCCTGCCCTTTTGTGTTGAACTAACTAGGCAGTTGTATCTAAATATTTACCCTTTTGTCTATTTTCTTCAACAGTGTGAAGTTCTTGCTCTTTATTCCCCACTTACATCACTGCCTCTTTTTGCTAGATGGACCAATGCATCTCTCCTAATCAGGTAGGAGATCTCTGGTGCAGACCCTCCCTGGAATCTAATGTAGCCTGTGAATCTCTCAGTATTTCTGAGAAACAACATTAGTCATACAAATGACCCCTGCATCAGTGTTCTGGCAAGGCATTGTAAGAGTTTATTCAATAATGGTACAATATTTTTTCCAATTAGACAAACGTCCATTATTTTTCTTTGCTTGCATTAAAAAATAGCAGAGTCTTTCAAACTCAGAATAACTACAACAAAAAGCTACTTAAGACTTGAAAATGTAAATGTAAAAGATATTATATTAGAAAAGTAAAATAATAGAAGGAGAAGTATTAGATTAGAATAAAAATGCTTACAGAACTGTAAGACTAAATTTCCTCTAGAAATGCTATAGCATATTTGGTGTGTGTTATAAAGAGGATTAGCAATGAAACACCAGAGAATAACATTTAGTAATGTTCTCCATCACAGATTGAAACCGCATTAACTACTGAGCTACAGTATAAACATATAAACATGAATTTTGTCCAAGTAGTTGTGAAGCCTGATGCAATGCATTAATACTGAAGCAAATTACAAAACTGCTTTTAAACATCTGAGTATCCCACACTGATTACCATTTAGTTTAGGCTATAATGAACAACAAATCTATGGACATGCTGTTTACTTTATGGAAGTTAATATGGCAGAAGACAGCAATTAAGCAGCCATACTTGTTCTGTAGTTCTGATATATCTGAGAAAACCTGCTAAATTATTGTAAAAATTCAATTTTGATATCATACACTAACAAACTCCAGAATGATGGTGTGTGTATTTCACATGTAAAACACATGAAAATGTTACATGTAATATTTCAGCACTTCTGATTTGTTTAAGTGGTGTTTCTTTCTCTTTTAAATCCTGATAACTTAGTAATCACAAAAGTTTGTTAAATTACAAGCTTCCTGTCCATACGTTCTCAATGAAGCTAATGGATACAGTACGAACCACAACATAAACCAGTAGTGTAGTACTGCACTGTTGAAGTACTGCACCAAAGGGACCACCTTTCAAGACCAGAAAGTAAATTGGCATCTCACTTCCTCTAGTTTTGGTGAACCTGCCTGTTATAACAGTTTGGGTGTCAGTTAGGGATGATTGTGGTGATGGCTCACAGTGTGAGGACTGTACCATATAGATATTGAAATTGTCCAAATCATTTCACAATTGTCATTGAACAGGCTTTGAAATAATACCATATGATGTATGAGATATATATACAGAGACAGACAGACAAACAGACAGACAGATAGATATATAGATAGATACTTCTGTTATATATTTCATGATCAGTGCAAGCAGGGTGTTTATCAGGACCCAAGTCCCTAATAAAACTTTTTTACTTATATTCTTCACCCTTTCTTGTGAGGGTCTAAAGAGAAAGGATTTCCTCTTCGTTTGTGATGAGAGTACTACTTATTTCCCTAAACCTCATGTAATTTCTGTGAGCAAGTATTATGATGGTATTATCATAAGCAAGTACTTTTGATGGTTTCAGAAGTACTACTGCTGTACAAAAGTCCTGGGGGAGCTGAATTTATCTAGACAAATATATAGGAATATATGACAGATTTAATCTACCACCCTCTTTAGAACAGTGACTGCAAAAGTCAGGAGTATTTGTCAACAAAGGTGTCCCAGCTTTTGATCACAGTTCATGTATGTCTCAGTCCATTGTGTAAGTCCAAGCACTAAAAGCAAAAAGTGGCATGCCAGAAAGCAACAGAACGTGTAATTTCTGAGACATCATTATTTTATTCAGTTTGGTGGGGATTTCCCTAATGAATCAAGTGAAATGCAGTCAATACAAAGAGGCGCCTTTGCCTAACATTGAAGTGTGACGCAGCCTCAAATAGAAGACCATTTTTAAATAAGTGGGTGGTGCTTCAGAACCTCCTGGTGAGGGAAGGGGATCTCTTTGAAACTCTCATGGGCCACAGCTGAACAAGCCGGTGCAGAGACTGTACTTTCCTCCAGTCTATTAGTTCTGCCAGGTCTCAGTCTGTAGGAGCTTTTTTTGTTCTGAGCTCTATGAAAGGAGGGATTTTTAACCCCTTTTTTTAAAAGGGAAAAATGCAAAGTGTTCACAGAAATCCCAGGATTGAAAGTTCTGTCCCTAGATTAAGATGAGGTCTGATGTCATTTGGTGGTAAAAAACCAAAAACTCCTAGAAATGAGACGGCATACTCAGATGGAAGCCACATCTGAGAATGTCGGGAGTTTCTGATGGAATTCAGAGACATTAGAGCAACCTACAGATTAAGTTTCACCGATAAAAGTGTTTTAGACTGACCTCACTTTAGATACCTAAACTGTAGTTTTCTACCTCTGACCTTATTGCTGAAAGTTCTTGTAATTGACAATATGAAATAGGTATATGGGTAGTTTTAAGTCATGTTTCATCTTAGCTGCTCTAGCCTGAGACAAATTTCATTTTATAAGTGCATATTTCATTTCACTTATTAAAAATTAATTTTAGGCCACCAGTTCAGGCACAAGTCCATATCTACATTATAGACAGTCACACCAGATCAGATGTGAAGCTGGAAATGCCAATGCCCCAAACCACAAAGTTCTTAGACCAGAGACTCTAAAAAACTTCTAGCTCATGGGGGAAAAAGAAAAGCAGAAGAACTTCCAACAGTTAAAAATCATCAGCCACTTAGTGTGCTGTGAGGAAGCCAACAGATATTGAACTTGGACTTGTTGTTATTATGACTTCATGCAACATCAGATAATGATTAAAGCAGGGGGTGAGGTAGCTGCTATGCTATATTACCCTGGCATATCACTTAGATGAAAAAGAAATGGTAAATCACAAAGCATTTACTGGCCTACTTGAATACCCTTCACCACTTCAGACATTATAAGAAAGCCAAGTGGTGATGTGAGGCTGCACACTGATATTAAGAAATGGTTCCTAAAAAATCTCTCATGTTCACAGCACAATAGCTAAATAGCAGGAAGAAAAATTGTAGCAGTTTAAACTTTCCATACATTATCATTTTCAACGCACCTGAGCATGAAATGAAATGCCTCCTGGTTGTCCCAGTTCCACTAGAGCCCTTTAGATTCATTAAAGTATTAAAGACTTTTCAGATTTAATAAATGGCCCTCATCTGCAACATGAGAATTAAAGACATGCACTCTGGTAACTGTCTTTAATTCCACAGGACAAAGAAGAATTATTTGGTGGGAGGGTAAATATTTGTTTAAAACTGCCTAACCAAACAGGACTAGAAAGGGCAATCTGGGTCACCACGCTGAGTCCCGTTCTAAAGTATTCTTCTGAATTTACAAATCTCCATCTAAAGGAGATTTATTTCTTTTTTATCCTAAGCCCTGACTGAAAGACCATTGCAGAATCATCATTAAACCTTTAAACAAAATATTAGATTTTTTAGGCCCAAATTACAACAGTAACTTTTACAGTTTATTTACAGGCTAGGCTAATTGACAAGAATATTATTTTCTTATAATGTCTACCTCCTTGTTTTCTATATCAGCTCATACTCACAGTGAACATTTTACTCACTGCAGTTTATTCTTCAGAATGCTTCTTTGAACCCCACTCTTTCTTTGGCTTAAGGACCATACTACATGCTGGTTTTGGCTGGGGTAGAGTTAATTTTCTTTACATTACCTATTATGGGCCTATGTTTTGCATTTGTGCTGGAAACAGAATCGATAACATGGGAAAGTTTTAGCTATAGCTGAGCATTGCTTAAATACCACTAAGGCCTTTTCTGCTCCTCACCTTCCCACTAAAGCATTATTAGATGTCTATTAAGAATAATTTTTACTGCTGTAATTAATAAAACAACTGTATACAACTTATCAAAAATGACAACTGATTGGTCATCAATGTTTTGCAATCTTCCATGACAGTGTACTGTTTCCTTTTGAGTAGATGGAGTCATACCAAGCAAAATCACCTTGGCTGTCAGAATTCTGTCAAGAGTTTATCTTCTGTGAATACTCAATCCCATATAAATATCTATATTCTTATTGTATTTCCAGAAGGGTTTATTGGTCATTGCTTCCTGTAGCTCCATTGAAAACTCAGTGGATAACCACTAGGGAAAAGGAATGACACAATGTGAGTTAGATGTCCAGTCATGCTTTACAAAGACAGATTAACAATCAGCAGACATTTGAGGAATTAGGCCTTGAAGTAAAAAAGTTGAGAGTTTGAGGGGGGAAGGTGTAAAGGTTTAAGGTTGCGCAGGAGATAGAAAACTATTAAAAAATATTTGTCTGCAGTACTTCACTGAAGAAATTTTTAGCATAATGGGGTGGAAGAAAATGAAGAATCAAGGGAGTCTTAAACACTGACCTTTGAACACAAACAAAAGGCAAATGCAATATCTGTTTGCAAAAACATAAGGCCAGAAGCAATTGTTACTCTCAGTGTTATGTTAAGTGTGAAAGGAGTCTCATAGTAAAAGGTGTTTAGTCATTGTCCTGATCGAATCAGGTAAATTCTGGAAAGCAGCTGAACTTAAACACATGTGCTGCAGTGAGTTCAGTTTCCAAATCTGAAGAAAAAGCCTTCTGCAAGCTTTCTCTGTGTTATAACCACATCACCACAAAGCAATTACACTCACAAACTACACTTAGACAAAACCTGACTAAATGAAAGAGGCATTCAAAAAATAAACAGACATTTAAATGCATGGGCTCTGATCTGACATTTCAGCTCACTCTAGTCTGGACTCAGACTTATATTTTTGTTTGAAAGTCCTATAGTATGGTTCACTTGGCCTGTGTGAGTTCAGAAAGAGAATTTTGTCTGAGATACACAGGCTGGTCAAAATGAAAACCCCTTAGAGGTCTCCTTCACATAAAACATACATGGCAAAAAAGATGAAATGGTTGCTGCTACTGGGTATTGCATCCCAAGTTTAATCTGTTGACTATTTTCATTATTTCCTTCTGTATGATTTACTTCATAAAAAAAACTGTTAAAAGCCTATACCTGATAAAAGTCCACTTGGAATCTGTGGATATAAAATGTTTCCAGTAAAAAAATATGCAAGCAGAAAATACAGAAGCAATTATTTTAGGAACGGCAGAAGATTTTACTTACTGCTTTTCCCTCCTCTAAATAATTCAGTAGCTAGGAGATTTCATGTCAGCAATTTCATTATAGAGATGAAATTATTTCACAAACCCCTTTCCTTTCACATTTGACATGGGTTCAGATCCTCAGAGAGACTCTTGAATTCTTAAATGTCAATACTATTGCTAATAACCATGAGCCCTTTCGCTTTCTTTCTTGCATTTCCACAGCCCATGGAAGAATGGATCCTTTAGTATCTGGTTTACTGCATTTCTGGAGAGAATGAAAAGTGAGCTACACTGTAACTAACTGGGCATAGTGAGCTTTTAGTAGGATTTAGAAGCTGTTAATAATTACAACCTGTCTCCATAACATAAAAACAAAACCTGGCCTGTTACAGTTTTCCCTCACTTGGTATGTCATGTTTTGTGGTGTCTGTCATTGCATTTATTGTACTAGAGGTTAGGATTTCCCAAATGGAAGATGTATTTCTAGGAAAAACAACCAGTACTGTACAGATGAGTTAAACACTTTCCTTTAATAAATATGAGAAAGCCAAGAATTTTGACTGACTGTTTTAATCTTTGCACAAAATATTGAAAACTGTCTTCCTGTAGTAAGGAGGAAATATTAAACCAGCAAGACAGTTAATGCATTTCCCGGGACTAATAAAAAAAGAGTAATGAGATAAAACCAGATAAATTATGTTAAAGGCAGGATATGAAAATGCAGGGATAAGAGTACACCTGCAATACCTAACAACAGGGAAACAAAAATAAATGGTGGTCTGTAGCACAGCCATTGGCATTAACATGATGAAAGCACATTTTCATCCTGTTAATCTTTTCTGATCTGGCTTTTAGAGGTACATATATTTACCCTGAAAAGTCAGTTTCTAGATTCTGATGCAGTTATATTTCCTCTAAGTGCTGAAGGAGTTGTGTTACTTGTTCTTTCTGTATTTCTGTAGAGCAGTAGCACATGCTTCCTTCCCTTCTCAATCCACCCCTGCACGGGGTGCGTTCCAGAAACACAGACATTTTCTCTGCTCCTCTTCTGAGCAGCAGTAGGACAGACTGTGAAAAGCTGCATGCACACACAAAAAGGGCTAAGGCGCTGGAGGATTGTGAACTATTTTCCCTTTCCAATCATCCTTCACCATGCAATCACCCCACCCCCAAGTTATTGACTATGTTATGCTGGCATCTAAGGAGACCTGTGTTTAACAGGCTGTGAAGGCAAAGGACATAGGGACATAGAAACATGCCCTGTTCTAAATTTCAGCTACCTTCCTGTCAGGCACAGCATGAATCAAGCATGAGAACAAGAAGGAAGAAAAACAAAAGCCTGGGAATCGTCTATCTGTGTGTTGTTTTATCTAAAGCTTTGATTTATTGACCAAGGACAGAGCCAGTCTTTTGAGCATGCAGCCTGAGAGAAGGGCATGCACAGAGAGCAAGAGCCTGTGCCATAACTCGTGAGTGGAGATAAGCCCCTTGGAACACCAGGGCCTGTGTATGTGCGGCTGAGAGCGTGTGGCTGGTTTTTGCTCTGTCTGCTTAGCTCCTCCTGGATGTGAGCTAGCATATATAACCCTGGACAATTAGCATTAAAGTGATCCTTGTCACTCACAGCAGGAGTCTGTGCCCCATTCCACCACACCTTCGCTATGAAATAACCTCGTGCAGATGCTGCTGGATTTCAAAATACTTCATTGCATTCCCAGCACACTTCCCAGGCCTGCAGGTCTCCCTGAGGGATGACAGGGAGTCAGCACACCCTGAGTCCTCACACTGTGTCTCCCCTCTCACAGCTGTAACAGAGCTGTTTCAAACCCTTTGGCTTTGTAGTTTTTGAGATTTGCAATTATTCACGTTTTTAAGATGCAAAATTTTTCTTTGCAATTTTTTAATCTGTCCTGGTAAAAGGACTCCCTATAAGAGAGTTCATAATAGATGAACTTCTAATAAAAAAAAAATAAAATAAATCACTTTTGTAAATAATATCATTGCCTCTCCAGATATCTTGGATATTTGATACTTTGTTGAATCAGTAACTTATCAGTAACTTACCAGTGGTAATGATGCTTGACTGTGACTCAGTAATATAAACATAATCAGTCAAACATGATATCTTCCTATTTTCTCATTCTCACTGGTAATTAATGCCTTAAATGATGCATTCAACAGAATATAGGAAAGAACTCTGGTTGACCACTTCAGCTTTTTGAGATTCTTTCCCAGAACTCACTTCTTCCAACTAATTGTTGCTTTTTATAGTTTTTCCTCCCTTTCTCTCCTTCTTACACACCAACACATACACACATGGACAGGTACATACTTGGGTTTTTTCCCCAGGAACTAAGAAAATGTAGTGGGAATGGCAATATATCAAGTCCAGTTTTCATTAAGAAAGTAACCTTCTTTAAGCAGAGTTCTAATCATCTGTCAAGTAATACTATATCGTTCCAGTTTATAATGGTTTACTCTCACTTTTACTGGCATTGCATGCACAATAGCACCTTCTGGAAGACCAAGTCCATCACCAGTAAAAGCTGTCCATTGCTGTATTTGTCTTCATGAACTCATGCTTTCAGAAAGTGAGAAACTTCTCCCAACAAATTTTAGTCAGAAAAATGCTACTTGATGTCAAAACATAAATAGAGGAGGAAGCTGACTCCATGGTGCATAGTATTGGTTTCTTGGAGGTGTTTTGCCCTTCATGAATTGCACAAGTCTGAGCATTTATAGAACAGGAGGAATTACTTTATGTGGGTTTTTTTGTCTCTTAATATACAAAATTTATTGTTTCACCCACAAGGTAAATCAGAGGAAAATCATGCAGTTGTTATTACATGGACAGATGAAATTGTTACTTTAATACCTCCTAGTAATTTCTGCAATCTTTGGAATTATTCTGATATCCTGTTTCATGAGAGTTACATGGGTCACCTAAGAAAGAGTAAATCCAAGCTCAAAGAGCTACACTTAGTAATTAGATTTTTCAATAAATAATTTAGCTAGATCTGTTTCAAATGAGAGGCTCCATTAAATACTTGAAAATATTTAACAATTTTACTTCTTTTCACTTCTGACACAGGTTTGTCTCCCCAGAGATGTCTCTAGGTTTTTTAACACAATTGCACTGCTACTCCAATAAACCATTCTGCATATATTTGTTTTGTCATATTGATATTTCTTTTTTTTTTTTTTAAGAGTTCATTGGTATTCAGCCTCTAAAGAAGGAAACCTTAAGCTGAAGCTTATAAAGGTCTGTCTTGACTCTGAAAATTTTTTCTTATGGGATTAATGGAAGTTACATAGAAAATAATTTAAGATAAACAAAATATTTTACTATATCACTCTGTTTCACAAATTGGATTGACTGTCTTAGTTTGAAATCACTTTTACTTCATAATTAAACTGGTTCCATGTTCAGTATTTTTCTTATTACAAACAAGGATTCAGTCTGTGAAATCTGCATGGGATTATAACAGAATGTTCCTGTTTTGTGGGTGGTGTTTGACGTCACTACAACGTCTTATTAATTGCTCTGTTGTACTTATCAGAATAATTAAATTCTGCTAATGGCTGTAGTATTTTAGTATTTTCATGAGCAACATTATCCTTTTTTTTTTTTTTAAATTATTATTATTATTACTGCCAATAAAAGACAGTTAGGTGGCCAACCACTAAAATGCAGCTTTTGTGGAACCCAAGGACATATATTTAGCATAAATCAATCCCACCAGAATGAACTACAGAACAAGGCAAAGGCTTCTTCTGGAAAAGTTTCAAAACATCAATAAAGCAATACTACAATTGATTACTTCTCAGCATGCATTCTAAGATAAATGACCTATGATTCCATTTTAAAGTTGATGCTGAAAAATTTTCAAATGCTAATAGTGAGGAGCCATACACAAACACTATAAAGAGAACCAAGCAGACATTTGAGGCAAAAAAACGACACAAACAAAACCAGGCAGGTATGCACGTATACCACAAAAATATACACAAATACTCTTTTCAATACTCAAATTTGATCTATTCACATCTATTTACAAGACAAACAGAACAATGAAACTTTGAAGGTACAAATCAGTTAATCCACAAGTCAAAACCCTTACAGCAACATAAAGTTTGCGGCTGAATTTTATCAGTTACTGTTTAAACTCTTAAATTTCTCTTTTAACAAATACTCAAGGGCTAGATCATGCTAGATCATTAAAGCAATAGCATGCAGTAGGTTTGTTTGCTCATAACTAGCTGTCTCAGAGGCAGCTTATGGCAGTCCATTCAGCAGCCCCTTCCATGATAAAAATGGGAAATACATACACTTGTGTCCCCCAGGAACCTCGACAGTTCTGTAGATGAGCACAGATGTCAGGCAATCAAACAATATGAGACAGACAAACAAACAAATAGACTGTCAAACCCTCTTTTGGCCTTTGCAGTGTGGAAAGATACTTTGTTCATGATGTTATGTCACTACTGCCAGCACAGCCAGTCACACACAACATGGCCAAGATCATTTAGGAGCCAAAACCAATTTGCCCCAAAGAAGCCATTTCTAGGAATATCAATAACATGTGTGCATTGCATTTAGACTGCCAGCTAGACAAAACTATCTATGTATTGTAGAAGAGAGATACTGAAATATTTTCTCAAATAGAAATAATTGATGGGAACAAACAAGGATTTTAAGATCAAGGTCTGTGAACTATTTATGGGGAGTGACATTATGTAAAGGCCTATAATATTGTCACTTCATATAACCAGCAAATGGATGTCATAATATATTTTGCTCCTTCCAATCTGTCCCCCAACTTATATGTTTATTTGCAACTGTCTGCAGTCTACATTTGCCAGGGCAATCTGGTTATAAGGAAAATGTTCATATTCTGAATAGATCCACAGCATGATTTTTTTCCTAAAGGATAATGAATTAATCTGAAGATCTATGAAAAGCTTCTTTGTATTTTTGACATCTTATTAAAAGATTGCATCATAAAAAAATGATGGCTCATTCCAATATGTTCAGTTTGGATTGCTAAATAACATATCCTTGCAAACGTGTCTGGTGATATGCAAAATCAGAAATTATTTCACTATTTCAGTGCAGAAATTCCTCCATTGTCAGAGGCCCCTTATCAAGTGCTGAATTCACTTTTATGCACAGAGTTACAGTCATCTGTACAATTGCCAGACAGACTTAGTATCTAATTGTTTTTCTGAAGTGCATGATCTCTGTTCTGCTAATAGAAATAATACATGTTTTAATGTTCATACTGCTTCTAAAGCAGAATGGTGGTAAGCATGGGATTTTTAAAAACAAATTAGTCAACTGAATATAACACATTTTTTGCAAGAAAATGAGCATGTCAATCCTTATAATATAGAGGAAAGAAAAACACTACCATTTCATTTTAAGACCAGAATAAAAGTGCATTGGACATTGTCCTCTTTAAAAAAAATCTTCTTTTGTCTTTTTCCCCATTTAAGAGGAAAGCTGAACACTGTAGATATGTACTTTGTTTGAAACTGCAGTATTGAACCAAGAGTGATGACAGGATAGGTGTGTCTTGAGCAGCAAAAAGAAATAATTTTTTTCAGCTGAAAGACTTTAGAAGTGACTACCCTAGCTTAGTTGGAATATCCTGAATCAAAAGCTAACACTTTTAGAACAGGCCCAGCTTGAAAACACAAGAACAAATTCCTTGTGGCCATGTGAGATTTGATGGTGATGTACCATTTCACTGGAAAATTCAACTCCTCCATTATAAGATCAATCTTTGGCTGAGTATCAACAAAGAAGTATCTATTTCATCAATACTTTGATCACCTCCTTTGATTTCCTCCTCCTACCTGCCAGTGGGTTTACAGGATGATCTCACACACACAGAACATTATCTGCCATAAAGGATGATGAATACTTATAAACTCCCACTTCTATGAAAATCAGGACCTTTGTGGAGAAGACCTGGATTTGGCCAGCTGATGTACTCTAGGGTCAGTGCTGTTTCTGTTGAGTCATGAGTAGACAACAGGAGTCCACCACTAAAATCCCAAGGCCTCCCCAAAGTGTTGTTTGCAGGAAATCCATAGGAAGATGATGGAGAAGGCCATACTTAACATTTCCCAAACAAAACTGAGATGTCATTTGAAATATTAAAATGACTGTGTTTGTTTGGTTTGGGCTGATAAAACTGAGAGAAGATATGAAAAGGGCTGTAAAAAGGAAAAACATGGTTTTTTTTTTAATTTCGTCGGGAAAGAAAAGGTATGTATAATAGGAAGAGAATTCTTTTATAAATGTTAGAAAAATGTTCTCCTTATGGGGGTTACTAAGCACTGGAGCAGATTGCCCATACACATAACAGAACCTCAACCCCTGCCAATTTTCAAGAGCGGGTTACACAAAATCTGTCTATTTAAGGTGTAGTTGCTCCTGGTTTAGGGTAAGGAATAGAGTCAGTAACCTCTTAAGGTTCCTTTGGTTTTCCCTGAAGTCAATAAAACTTCATTCAGGAAGTAGTAAATTGTAATTCTGACTTGTAATCTTTCTTGAGTTGGGTTTATTTCTCCCACTGGTTTACCTTTAAACCAGAGCACTTACAAAGGACAATTAGACACCTGCCACCCTAATAGATGTGCATCTAAACCATCTACTTTGGGCTCCCAGAGGCCTTGCAAATCCCACCAAAGTTTTCAAAACTGTCTTGAAAAGAATGTTAATATAAACTTGCCGGTGATTTGTTAGTATGTGTATGGGCCATTTGATGCGTAATAGCTTTATTAAATGTCCTGCAGTTAAGGAATCCTTCCTGTGCAGAGAGAACTGTTGCCTACATTTCTGATATTCATTCTTGCTTAGATTTATGGCATCTGCTCATTGTCCTTTATTAAATGCTTCCATTAACTTTTCTCTTACATTTTTTCATAGCTAAGAGCTCTATAAAATTGAATTACTATATATGTAAATTCATACCATTTGCATTTGTAGAAGTTTTGGTCCAAATAAATGTGTTATATCTCTACATATTTGGTATATTTAGATGCAAACCTTTGCCTAGTTCTTTTGAGATGTACTGACTTTTTGTGTTTCACCAAATCTGATTAAAATAAGACTCTGTACTAGCTTTTGATGATGTGGGAGCAAAGTACAGGGTCAGAGGCAGATCTCAACAATATGTAGGGGTGACAATGATTCTTTGAGTCATTAGCCCTGCTGACTCAAGAACTTCCAAATGTGCTTCTATTTTCTGTCTATGGACTAGATCCGCAAAAATATTGCATTACAATTATGTCATTATGTATTTTGAAAGATGTTGCATGCTTAGCCTTAGCACAGATTCAGATTTCTGAGTTTTCCGTAGTGTTGCGCCATATGCCTAGAATATCACCATATACAAAGATTTAAGACCTTTCTTTCTTCTTAGTGTTTCGTACTGAGCAGTTCAGGCAACTTCCCCCCAGCCCATTCCTCTTTGTAGATCACATTTCCAAGCCCCTTTTCCTGTGTGTACACAGCTTGGAGGCCTCACTTAGGGCTGTAATAAACAGGTAGTTCACAATCAAAGCAAAAAAATTAATTTCTTCCTCTTTTAATCTGTTGTAGAATACATTCAGGATCCCTTTCACCTTCTTATACTGGAAGGGAGTGGAATTAAAATTTCCATCTTTATTGTCAGTTGCCACATTTATCTTAATGTAAACATGGCGAAAACATTTCAGTTTCAACTTTCTCTTTTTTAACATTTTTCTCCAAATTTTTGGTGTTTCTGTTATTCAGATATATAAGACAGTTTCGCTGTATTGAACGAGCTATTGTTTTCTTCAATTACATATTAAAAGTATATTTTTATTTTTTAAAGAAATCCCATTCTTAACTTCTTTTGTATTGCAACATCATGCATCCTCTCATACATCCAGAATTCTAGCCCTCCACATTCAATGATAGTTCTCACTTTTTCAGTGTACTTTGCCTCATCTTTTGACTCCCTTCTGGGCATTCTGATAGAAAATCATAACTTTGGCTTACCCTTTTTTAAGACAGAATAATTGTTTCTATCTCTATATCCCCAATAATCAACCTCCATGCTGTTTGATGAAGACTACTTCTTCTAATATCCTAATACTAACAGTAGTGCCGTGCCTGTATTTCTAGAGTGCAGAATCCCTGGAGTGACTCCTCCAGAGTGTTCACTCCAGAGACATTCCTATCGATGGGGCATGTTATACAGGCAACATCCCACTAAAGTGTTTTCATCCTGTGTTGAAAAAGAAATGTTTGGCATATAGCTGTGTTCTTCAGCCACATCTGAAAAAAAACCAAACGTTTTCAAGTCTTTGGGGAAAAAATATTTTCCTGAGAAACATGATCAATATTAGCCTGGATTACTTATTGGAAAGAGGAATTTCCTAAGGCCCCTTGACAAATTACGAATTGTGATTTGCTCTCAATTTTAAAAAACAAACAAACCAACAAAAAACCAAACAAAACAAAAACCCAAAACTACATACAAACAAACAAAAACCCAACAAACAAAAAATCCCAAATCACAATAAAAAAAAGCCAGCAAATCTGTGCTATACCTTAAGACTGATCCAGCTCCCTGTGTGAGTGCAACACTTCATGATTTTATGTTACTGTTTTTGATCTCCTTCAATATTCTTCAGAAAGAAGAGAACTTTGACCAGTATCACAAAGAAAATTAGTGAATCCTGAGTCAACCATATAGTCACCAAAAAACAGTCTAGAGAGTTGGGGTTTTGGTGTTGCTTTTTTTGAATAATAGGATCAAAGAAGTTAGCACACACATGTTGCTTCACATTAGTCAGTGAAATATCACTGAGGGATTTGAATACAGAGATCTGTGACTGTTCTGCCACCATGAAAAAATGTGTAGAAAATTTGCAAAGAAGATAAGAAATAAGAAAAAACTTTGTATTTTGAGAGTGGAATTTTTCACTTATGCAGACAAAAATTAATCAAAAAGTACAGATAGCTATTTTCATTGGAACAATTTCTGTTAAAGTCTTTAACTTTCCAAAAAAATCTAGGAAAGGGAAAGAAAGAGCTACTTCTATTTTAAAATTCTATTCTGTGAGAGATACATATTTATTATATCTCTTGATGTAACAGGGAAACCCAAAGGGGAAAGAATACTGAGTATGCTAAACCAAAACATGAAAATACAGACTTGTGATCAATGTGCTGAGGATTCAGGAGTTTATTCCGGTTGGTAGAGTAGAATAGTCAGATCCACACCTTAATTTATTCCTCATCTAAATCTAACTTTCATACTGAGAGTTTTGGTATATTTGATTTCTCAACTGGTCATACCTAAGCTCTCTGGGATTCACAGGCCTTTAACTCTGTGTTATTTCACCCATATATCTTTTATATCTTTTCAAACAATAGCTCTTGCTGTAACTAAAAAGAATATTTTCTACACTTTTTACTTTTCTATGCTCAAATTCAAGAATTATCAATGCCTGGTAGAATACGATTCTGGAACTACTTTTACTGTGTGTTGGAGATCAATAGTCATGGTTCCCCTGTGGTTATCAGAAGTGAAAGTATCTCAGGGTCCTCAAATTAGAGATGCAATAGAAATAAAAATGCAATTACTGTTGAAAACATCTTCACACAATAAATACATTCTGTTTTCAGCTTACTTTTACACTAGCTTCAGTTTTATGTTCACAGTTTCTAAATTCTAAAAACTATACTATCAGACTATATAAAGAATACTTTTGAACAGATGGACTGATGTTTCACTGACACTGTGTGCTTTGAGACAAAACATAAGGGAGATAGAAAGAAAGACAGAAATTGAAAGCCTGAAGGCAAGATTAGCTCTCCTGATAAAACTTCCATTGATTTTAATGGTAAAGGATCTTATCTAAGTTTGAATTGATTAAGGGGAAATCACAAAGGGAGAGATATACAGAACACTGACGAATAGCTAATGCCTCTATTAGGTATTGGAGTGTCCTAAATCTAGATTTTTCTTGTCTGGTACACTTCATGCCTGCCCAGGATATGACCTTGTTCAGTCTGTGAAGACAATTCTTGTAAATTCTTCTTTATCACATTTTGAGGTGGTTTATGCTCCAGAATTTTAAAGATCTAATATTGCTGCTCAGTCAGCTTTGTTAATAGGCTAGTTATACTGAATTAGTATCCTGGACATCTGTTACTATGAATTTTGTTTTTTATTAGTTCAAAACCCTTCCTCTACTGATGGATGCTGGGAATTATGGATACATTTTTGCTCAAGAGCCTTTTTTGTACAGACTCAAATGCTAAAGCTGTGAAGTTTGTGTGGCTCTGAATACAAAAGACCATTTACCTGCTTCTAACAAAGTTACTCAAGGTAAAAGCGAATGTATGGAAGCAAACATTTTATGACATGCTTGTGTTGAGTCGGAAATTTAGATCTTTTAAAGGGGATTGCAAAGGCCCTGTACAGCCTCTGTGCAGTGAACTTAAGGGACAAAACAATACAGCTTTCATGCACTTGTATAACTGAGTGGAGACTTGGATCAGTTGCCATTCCCCACGTGGCTTTCACCTTGCTTTCTTCAAATGGGCGGGCTGGAAGGAGAAGCAGGCTACATTGCACCATGGTCAGGAAAGGTTAATGTCTGAAATGTTTGAAATAATGCCAGAAACA
Organism: Xenops minutus; assembly: GCA_035221455.1. NCBI lineage: Eukaryota > Metazoa > Chordata > Aves > Passeriformes > Furnariidae > Xenops > Xenops minutus. Next base: position 122,027,181 of record JAWWEE010000074.1, read on the forward strand.
GTCGTGCACCTGCAATTAGCTTTCACAATTATTTTGAAATATTTTAAGATAGGATTAAATGTTCCCTTTAATAATACAGACAATAAAATCTTGCAGAACTCTATTTCCTGAAACGTTACAGAAACTTTCTTCATAATTTTGCCACAGTATTTCATGTAAAGAAATATATTTAGAAAACTGATTGAAAAGCAGAGACAATCTGGCATATTAATTCTAATGATTAAGAGATCTTTTTTAATAACGGGATTTTTCAAAAACAAACTACATCTATTGACACGTATTAAAGGAATCTCTGCTGTCTCATACCTTTTAATTGTCTTTTTTCTGAACAAGTGATTAGTTATGTGGTCAGTTGTGTCTTTGTTTTGTCTCCAGATCTTTTATTCTCCTAGTATTGTCTGTCTTTCTGTTTCTTTACCTGGAGTTGAACACATATACCACACCAATACCATGGTACTCTTATCAGGTGTCTGGGAAATAGATACCTTAATGGATCATTGCCTAGCTGTAAATCATATGGTAAAAACAGGATCTCATATGAGATGAATATCACCCTAAAATCATGATACAGAACTTCAGTGACCAAAGAGAGTTTAAAACAGTAACATTCAGTCTTCCTCAAACAGAGGAAAAACAGAATTGAAATCAGACTTCAGAAACTGTCTTAAAAATTAAAGCCAGAAAGGAAGAAAAGAAATATTGTTGTAATTCTGGACTCTGAGCAAACACATGCTTTGACTATAAATCTCTCAATTATCACTTATCACTCACAAATTTCTGAAACAATCATAGATGCTCGTGGTTTCATTTGAGTTGCCTTCGCTTGAAGTGTACTTTATAAAATATTTTTATTCTATTCCCTGTTGAGAAGACCCATCTTGTCTCTGACTTGAGGGTAATTACTTGTTCTTAAGCGCTCATGGGTAAGCAGTCTTTTTTTTCCAAATAAGTTTTAAACATATTTTTCCAAATATGTTTCTTTCTCTGGGATTCAGCTGAGTTCTGAAGTTCAGATTTCTAGCAGCGTAGGAGTAATTAAAATTCCACTTGAACAGTGTATTATAACTTTCTACGACTCTCTTTTATCTGTACAAATCTTGCTCTGGATGCACTTTCTTTTCTTCAAGGCCAGAGACAGATCCTAGTAAACATTGTTTTTAGAGTGGTCATACCCTTTGTCCCAGTTACCCAGCTGCTAAACACTCCTCTCCTCTCCTCTCCTCTCCTCTCCTCTCCTCTCCTCTCCTCTCCTCTCCTCTCCTCTCCTCTCCT
>JAWWEE010000074.1:122028552-122041643 GCA_035221455.1 Xenops minutus
TAACTTTAATTATTTTCTTCCCCCCCAAAAAAAAAAAAAAAAAAAAAAAAAATTAAAAAAGCAGCTGGATATCCCTATTTTTTAATTCATAAACACTTGTATCTCCTTTCATATTACTTTATCTCTTGACAAGAGATGAAAGATGGATAGACACCACCCACTTCTCATGAGCAGTGATGCTTTGGTGGCTATCTAAGGCTGTCAGCTTTGTCAAAACATAATTTTTATGACTCTCAGGGCAAACTAACATAAGAAGTAATTACCATGCAAAATGAATAAATTTATTTATGTAAGGTAGTTTGATTCAGTATATTATAGCATGACTCTTTAGTGAAACACGTTATCAGCAAATAAGCAACACTCAGCAGCACTCTACAACTCCTGAACATGCCTTTGTGGTCAGCAGAATTGTTACTGTGCTGTGACTCCCAGCAGCTCTGCACGTTTGGTCTGAAGGAGCCTTTAGCACATTTTCTATTGACAAATTCCTGCGTTTTCATACATACGTAATGTCACCAGAAGATGAAATTGAAATCCCCAGGCCACTCTGCAATCATATTTTCCACCCTGATTTGCCAGGTTTTGATTTGGTTTTCCTTTCAGTCAGTGGGGATCTTGCAGGTTTTCTGGTACCTTTCACATTTACAGAAGATTACTTAATGAAATGTGTTGGTGAATACGTCTCTGTTTTGTCTATTTTGTTCTGAATATTCTTAGTGATCTTCTTTTTTGTCTCCTTTTCCTAAATAGATATTTTAACAAATTTAAAACTAAAGTCTAATTTTAGCTATTGTAAATGTCATCACTACATTATCTGTACAAACCTTTCACTGCAAATATAATTCTATTATATGAAAGTACATGGTTACTTATGTGCTTCAGTGCTCTTATAAGTGGATTTTGACTGTTCAGTTTGGCACACATGAAAGTGATCTCGCAGTGACACATCAGGAAAGTTTCTCCATGGTAACTGCTGGTGTGACTGAAATCTCTCATGACTTTCCAGTAAAAATCCATTCTGAGACTCAAATAGTGAATATTTTCAAATGACGCCAAAGTTCTGGAAACATTCCAAAGTACTTTTGACCATGTCAATCAGCATTATTTGCTTTAATACCTTAACTCATCAAGAGAAATTGAGATATGTAAAACAAATTTGTTTGTCCCATATATGCTGAAGATGGTCAAGACTCTAGATGTGCTGAAATCATTAAGAGCGTTTTCACTAAGTCAGCCTTTCTGTCCTGTCTCAGCTAAAGCTGAAGTCAACATCTCCATAGGAACACTTATGTTACAGAGATTGTAACTACCGCTTCTGCATTCCTCAGTACAGGAGTGGCAGGTCTCTCAGAGAGAGTCCAGCAAAGTGCCACAAAGGTCATTTGTGTCATGAGATGGAGTATCTCTCATCTGAGGAAAGGCTGAGAGAGCTGGGCCTGTTTTTAAAGGAGAAGGTTCATGGTCAATTTATTAAAGTCTATAAATATGTGAAGGGGGGAGCAAATAAGACAGAGCCAGGCTCTTGTGAGTGGTTCCCAGTGACAAAACCAGAGACAATGGGCACATACTGACACACAGGAGGTTCCCTCTGGACATCAGGAAACACTTTTTCATTGTAAGGGCGACTGAGCACTGGCATGGGTTGCCCAGGGAGGTTGTGGAATCTCCATCTTTGGAGATATTCAAAAACAATTTGGACATAGTCTTGGGCAGCCTGCTATAGGTGGCCCTACTTGAACAGAAGAGTTGAACCAAATGACTGCCAGGGGTCACTTCCCACTTCAACCATATTGTGTGATTCTGCTTACAGACACAAACTCGTTTGTGGGGTTGACTGAAAGATCTGCCAGTACTGTACTGGAATTCAAAATATAGGACTGAAATATTGAACCCCAGGTCTTATACAGTGAGTTAATGATACAACCAAGAGCAGTATTTGTAAAGGAAATCTGTAGTTCAGTAACCCTCTCTGCCCAAGTCCAATAAACACTGACAAGAAGAAAGGTCCTCCAGAGAGTGCTAAAGAGCAGAAACCTATTTTAGCCATCTCTCATCTTCTTTCCTCTCTCTCTCTTGACTTCTTAGCCTAGAAGAAAAGGCAGCTCCCTCCTGCCTTGGGGACTATGCCTCTGAAACTTACAAACACTGTTCCATTGCAATGCTTATACAGGATACCTTGTATTGAAGCAGGAAACTTTGGCTTTTCAACAGCTTGTTAAAACACAGCCTTTGGGGTCAAAGCATGACATATTTGTTTATTCTCCGGGAGCACACATACACACAAGTCAAGGATATGACTCACACAGAAGAAGGTTTGCCAAGTTAAGAAGTAACACACCATTAAAATGCATATGGTGCACTTCTGGTTTGCAGCTGGCAGGATGGTGCCCTTCCTAGCACAGTCATGCAGGATCTGCCTGGGATAGCGGTCTCAGTGGTAGGGAGAGGTTTTGTTAACAGTCCAAGACAAGGCAAGGTGACCAGCTGCTACACTGGGACTGAATATTGCCTGGAGAAGGGCAGAGCGGTCAGCAAGGCAGGGGGGAACAGCAGGGGCTGGACTCAAGGTGGAATTGTGTGTCACATGGCCGAAAGAGCAAAACTGATAGATGTGCAAAGAGTCACTAGTAGATTCAGACTAATTAATCACATCATCTCAGATGATCTCTTGACTTTCATAGCTGTACCAGGAGATAAACAAGATTTCAGTCCAGCCCACATTTAAGCATCTTTGAAGAGTGCATTCATCTCATATTGTTCATTTTGAATTCTTTAAATTTTGCTTTTCTGCTTTATTTAAGGCCCATACTTTGCAGGATCCAAAATAGGAACCTCACACAAGCAGAGTGCATAGTTGCCATCCCGAACAGCAACAAAATCCAAAATACAATCAGTTGGGCCTTCCATAAATAAAACAGAAACATCTAGAGTACCATTATTGTCTATTTACATCTCTGCAGAATGCACTCAGCACTGCTATATTTCTCCCAAAGTATTTTATTTCACACATTCAAAGCAACTAATAATGCTCTCTTTTGCCTTGCCTTGCTATACAGAACACATTTTCTCCTATTCTGCATAGGGTACATAGACTAAATCTCAAAGGTCACACTGTTCTGCCAGAAGACAAATTTATGTTCTTGTTCTGTAACATGACAGGTTGCCTGAACGTATTTAGGAGTGCTGGATAATTTTCATTTTCCAGTCCTCCAGTCTCTCTTTGATCTCCATACATCAGTTTCCATTTCTTTTTAATTCTATTCACACGTGCATGGATGCAGCTATGCAAAAACAGAGGTTATTTGCAATTAACCCTGAATTAAAGACACAACCTTCTTGTCAACCACTAGCCCTCGAATAGAGCCTTCTCCACTTTTCCTACTCGTATGGTTAATTGTACTCTGTGCCCATGGCATTCCCCATGTAGTGTCTGCAAGCAGCTCAAAGAGCAAGGGTAGCAATGAGGGGGCCACATATGCAGTGGCTGATGACACCAAAATTACCAAAATTCTGTAGTTAATCAAGGCTTTCTACCACCAGATCTTAAATAACTAAACTCCTGAGTACCAGTCACATTTCCATTCTTACAAGCTACTGTTTTGAGGAGTCATTAACAAGGACCCCATTTTGCTTGGTTCTGTCCAGGGTTAGGGGCACAAAAGGGAAAAACTCTGACAACACGAGAGAAGAGACAACCATCAAGGGAGGAGATGGGAGTGATGGGACATAGACTGGGCAGCACAGCTAACAGTGGGCTCAGCCTGGCAGCAACCTTATTGTCTGGAGACTGCCACAGGTGCCCTGGACAGGGAGAGCTTCCATGGTGTCTGATGGAGGGTAATGAGGCAGCTTCACCGAGGTGTGCAGCGAGCTCCTCACAGGCAGAGTAAGAGAAGACATGAAACTGCTTGTTTGAAATGTTAACAAGTGAATGTTGGATCTGACATCAGTGACCCATCAGGGCTAAGAGATGACACTTTCTGTGAATTATAGATGATCTGTAGGGAAGGTGCAGCTTTGAAGGACCTTCAAGGTGAAGTCAAGTGCTTTGTGTTTAATGTGATATCAAAAGAAAAGCCAGCAGTGGGATGGTGAGGGGATGGGAGGGAGCAAAGTGATAACACAGTGGAATTATTTTGCAGCAGTATGAAGGTCAGGAAAAGGCTATATCCCTTCCCAGATCACTCCCTCCCATGACCACCATCTCCCAGCGGATCCTCCCTACTACATGAGTGCATGAGGCACTTTACTAGCACCTGGCAAGTTTGATTATTTATTCTCAAATTCAAGATGTGTGTGATGGAGACTAGACCTAGGATGAGGACTGTGGTAAAAATGTCTGAGAAAAATAATAGCAAAATAAAAATAAATTTAAAAAAATAAAATTTCTATTTGATTATATTAGAGATTAATAAAATATCATCAGATAATCACAAGAAAGTAATTAATCATTGCCTTATTTTTAGATTAGTATTCATGCTCTTAATTTCCCAAGAATTCACAAGATAAAGGGGTATATTACTCTATTAATATGTGCATTTCATCAAAGAATCAATATCACATATGGTGAAGATTACTTAGACTTTTAACATAGCAATCAGGTATAGACAAGTAGAAAAATAAATTATACTAAAAAATACAAGTACTTTGTTCAATTGTGAGGGATTTTTTTTTCATCCCCCAAAAACATTTGCTTTCATGTTCTTTCACTTTTTCATCTCTCAGAATTACATAGGTGGTGTCATATTCTCCAGACAGTGACCTTCTCAATAGATCACTAGAGACCTAATCTATCACTTCTCCTGACATGTCAGATTCCCCACATGAGGCATATACTCATCATTAGCCTAGTGTAACACATTCTGTACCCACACACTGTGGCATGTTTTGCTGTAATTTGCTCCTTTTATTCTGTTCTCCACATCCTGCTAACAACCTGGTGCAGTGACTGTTTTAAAGGAAAATCCAGATTTTATTTCTTACCCCTCAGCAATGACCAAACATCATCAGTATGCAAAGAGGTCTGGTGGGCAACATTCTCCTACATCTTTTACTAATAACCAGGTATGTACTACAGATCTCAGCATTATTTCCTATTGGGTTCTTTACAGAACATTACTTGCTTCCATTTTTTTGCATTCCGCTTTGTTTGGAAGGAACATACACAAAATAATTTAAAAAATTTTTAAAAATTCAACAACCAATGAAAGAAACAACAAAAAAAGGCTTTGTGCAGCTGTGTGAAAATACAACCAGCAATCTTGTATATTTGCACATGAACAGTAGGATTTGACTGGGATTTGCTTCCCTTAATTTTAGCCCTTTGAACGGCATTGAGTCTTAGCAGTCACTTTGACTTTTCCTGTAGTCAATGAAGAGAAGTAGCTATCTCTGGATATTTATTCATTCTGCTCTCTTTTTGCATCTGCTTAGACTAGGCATCTGATTTTCAAATGGCTGAAGGTGCATACAGCACAGAGCCCTGTAAGGAAGCCTACTTCCTACTGTAAACAAAGCTGCTTCTTCTTGTAGTGCAAAGTTTCTACTCTGCTGTCAGAGTTCTACATTGAACAGGGATGAACACATTTGCCTTGGGTAAAACAGAAATGGTGAAAAAAGACTCACTGACTCACTTCCCACCAGATGGAAAAAGAAGGCATTATTTTTCAATTGCGTTCTGTGAAATGAAAAGGTGATGATTTAGCCTTCTAGAGATGTCCTTAAGTGTACTATGTTACAGACCTTCCTGAGAGCTCACTTTGTCTGCTTTGGTGCATGACCACCTCTGGGACACCATATTTCTGGAAACAGTCCCTATCACTCAGCAGTTACTCAACTCACTGAAGCTTTTCCAGCTGTAGGAAAAGCTTTCCTGGATAAGCTTAAAAGTCTTTAAATAATTGCATGCATGTGTGCAAAATCTCAGTATTATTTATATGTGTAGGTTCACTGAGATTTAGAAGTAGTAAAAAATCTATTAAAACAAAACATTTTCTTTCCCAAACTCATAGTTTTGTTTTCTTGTGAAGTTCATATTTCTTTAACCTAGTTTCACCCATGTTCCTCCTAACCCACCAAAACCAAGACAGAAGAAACACATGCATGACATTTAGAGAGGTAATAACTATTCATGCTCAGTTTCCTGGTTAAGACCTCATAGTCAGAAGAGAGCATTTCCATATTAATCAAGCACCAAAAAAACATTAACAAGCAAACCCAAATAGTTTGAGAAGTTTTGAGCAGGCAAACATGGGACAGACCTGAAACACTTCTCCACCTTGATTGTTAAAACAGCTGTGCATATAGCTGAAAGACATCACAGCACAGAATCTACCTCCTTTGCAATTTCCAGGTTCATGCTTAACAGTTGTTTTGGTTTTCCTGCTTCTTATCATCTCACTCACAATTCTGTGGACTTTGATGTCTTCTGTGTTCTTAATTTTCACTTTTGTCCCAATGATAGTCCTTTCACATAAAAGTTCCATTTAGACTTGAGTAAAATTCACATTTCTACAAAGAAGGCTTCATTTACAATATTATTCCTTGATTCTGTGTTTTAGAAATCCCAGTGAAACTTGGTAAAATTAAGAGAAAATATCAAGACTTCAAAAAAAAAAAAAAAAAGCAGAATTGTTTTTGGAAATCCACTATTGACAGTGGAGGAAATACAGATATTTGGATTAAGAATGGATAAGAATTAAGGGTCCAAATTCAATTTTACTGAGCAATTTGGCAATCTATCCTTCTATCCCAAGACACAAAATAGAATTTTTTAGGGTTCTAAATCTGAGCTCTACAAAATATTTTAAACATTTTGCTTGGAACTGTAACTTGAACTATGTACTCATTTATTGAGTTATCTAGCCCAGAATGAAAAGGGGAAGTGTACTAAAACCAGAATAAGGTGGAGTCCTTTTCAGTTCTTATAAAGAAGATATTTTTTCAGTCTTTTGAGCCAGCTTGATTAAGCAACAACACAGCTACAACCTAATATTCCAAAAGCATGAGTAAGGTATTTTAAATTTTGGATAAATATCCTTGTTTTGTGATTTTAACTGAAACAAATGAAACACAGCAGTTTAATTATCTCTCAGAGGTTTAAAATTATGCAAATATAAATAAAAACAACCACACTCATGTTGTCCTTATCTAAGAAGAGCAAATGTCATACTAGCTGTTTTGGTGTTTGGTTTATGAGATTTCAGTGTGATTGTTTGTACTGGAGGATTAAAAGCAAACATCAAAGGGCAACATTAGTCGCAAAAAGAGGACTGAGAAATAACAGATAATTAATACGCCTACAATCAGGTGTGAAAAGTCTTTAACTCAAGTCATTGGAAACAGTCCTTTATGTTTCCAGGTCAGAGAAATTTGTGACTGGTCAGTTATGAATGGTGGCTGAGACCAAACAGCACTATTCTCGCCACATCAAGAGAATGTGATTTAATGTCCACTCAGTTGCACACCTGAGAAAAGATCAAAAAGAATGTACCATAAAAGAAAGATAATGTTTTCCACAAAGATGCTCTAGCCCCTCCTGCAGGGAGATCCCTCTGGAAGCAAGAAAGTAATCAGACAGCCACTAAAACTGAAGGAAAGCCAGCTAAGACCAGCTGCAAAAAATGCCACAGTTATCTGCCACAGTACTCTGCAGAAGGAGCAAGGTGGTGGGAGTGCTGCACCTGGAGTGACTGTGTTGGTTCTTTCATACATAATTAATTGTAAATTTACACAACATATTTACAACACCAAGCGATCTTTTACCATGTAACTTGATCAATAGAAAAGGGGAGACTGAAAATCAGCAACTGCAATGTCTAAGGACCCACTTCATCTCCTCAGGAATGCACATGCTTTTATAGGTTTTCTTCATATCCATTTTGAAACTATTTTTCTAGCCACTTGAATCAAAATTTGGAGGTGAAATTACACACATTTTAATTTTTGTCCAAAACTGTGAGGAAAACAAAATATTTGTGTTCATATGGCTGAAAAAAATAATAATGAGGGAAGATTATGTCATAGAATCATTTAGGCTGGGAAAGACCTCTAAGATAACTTGAGAAACTTGGTTGATTGGAAAAGATAGTGTTTGAAACCAAGCAAAAGACATTTTCAATTACTTCTAAATGTAAGAATATTTTTTTTTTTAAGTAGCTGTGGTTGAACTATTTAACTCGTCTTTGAAAACCAAGTTCAGACCCATAAAAATTCTGGATGAAAATAGAGATCTTGGGCTAAACTAAAAATGAAACTGTAGAAAATGCCCTAGTTCAGAACTTAAATAACCAAGAGGTTCACCTAAAGGGGGGCCATTTGTTGTTTTGCAAATTTTGGCTTTGGCTTGACTTGAGAATGGAATGTTTGCATGTTTGCAATATTGTTTTAAACAAAACAATGCAATCTCTAGGTCAAATGTGTTGCAAGAGACAGGGGGATGAGAATTTAAATATTTTAAAAATTGTTATTCACAGAAAAGGGAGTGCCTCGAAATCAAATGCCTCAATCACTGACAAATTCATAACGAATTCAGGTACTACTGTCCGTATAAGAAAGAATACAAAAAACCCACCCAAAATACCTTTTTAAATTTCAAAATACTTTGGTTTAGAAAAAGGAGATATTTCTTAATGGCTAAGCAGCTATAAATACAAGTGCAATGAAAAGTTTAATTTCTATTCCAGTAAAATATTCCAGTCTGACCAGTCTTAAACTTAAAAAAGTATTCTCTAATATAGGGAAACTTTTAATTCCCAGAAACAGAAACATTTTTTTCCTCAACTGTCAGTAAGACAAAATTGATTTTTTTCTGCTGTCTTACATATTAGCTATAGAGATAGAATGATGGAAATGAAATTTATTAATGTGGATGAAAGTGTAGTTACTTATTAATGCAGATGAATGTGTAGTTAATATTTCAGATAACTTATTAAAAATGTTATTTAAAACATTCTAATAGTGGAATCAAACTTCATACTTTTTTGTCAAAACATATTTGCCAAGAAATGTAAGTAAACTTTATTCTGATCATTGAAGGTAGAAGGATCTTTCTAACCTTTTATAACCTTTGCATCTCCTTGGCCTGCTGGCACAGAGCATGTCCATTCTTGAGCAGGTGGAGAGGTAGATCCTTAGACATTACAGTTGCTGATTTTCAACCTCCCTTTTTTAGTAATCAAGTTACATGGTAAAAAATCACTCAGTGTCATGAGTATGTTGTGTTAATGTGCAGGTATCATAACACAGAGAACGCATTCTTCTCCATTTATTGATAAGACAAAGACTTTTCTTTCTTTTTTCTTCTTGTTTTTTCTGCTTACAAAAATTGTTTCCATGCATACCAACCACCTGTAATTCTAGCTTACATAATGTACTAGCCAGAACATCTATTCTGTTCAATACTTATTATATTGTTGTTATGTTATGTTATGTTATGTTATGTTATGTTATGTTATGCTATGTTATGTTATGTTATGTTATGTTACGTTATGTTAATAATCAGTAATGTTATTATATTAGTAATATATAATATTGTTATATTCAACTTCTTATTGGCTCACTGTGTTTCAGTAGGCAAAATGAATGATATTATCTTCATCTTGGGAAGAATGAGCAACGACAATAACAGCCTCTCATGAACAGATGCATTTGGATCCAGGACTCCAAGTTTCCCATCAGCTATTCACTTCCCAAGGGCCTAGACAGTTCTCCAAGCCTCAGTTCTCCAGATTGTGATCAGACTGCATATTGCAACATCATTTTGTCAGCTTTAACAAGGATATACTTCAAGTGCTAGAGATGGTAATACTGTCCATTTTAATAATTTTGATTTGACTGTTCAATATATTTGTGCATGGAATTTGATCAGTGCACCAGCACTAAGGGTGAAGTAGTCCACTTTCACAGGGATAGGAGTTTGATACGGAGAAAATAAGGATGGCATACAGGGCTTATTATTATTATTACTACAATGCTTATTAGATATAGCAGCATTTGAGATGCCTTCTCAAATGATGAAGAATTATAGCACTCACAGTAGCAAAGTTGCTTTCTTGATATCTGAGGAAGATCTCAAAGCAGATTTTTACATTACATTTTCTCATCTGTTTCAAGTATTTCTTTGAAGCTGAAGAGCAATAAATTGCTCCCACTGAAGTCCCACTGGCAGACTCCCATGCACTCTTGGAATAACTGGGGAGGTTTCAACGGACTCCAAGCAGAGAAATTAATTGGGGTTTCTAGGATAAACTTCCTCATGTCCTGATCAAATTCCTGTAAATCCCTAAAGCAGAACCATAATAAGTCCCAGGTGATGTCCAGGTGCACTTTTTATCAGACCATGGCCAGGCCTTATCCACTTTCTCTATGGAAGCACATACAGTTTTATGCAGCTACTTATATGTAACAGGAGTCATCCCATCACTCACTGGTGATCATTGGTTTATAATGCCATGTGGAAACATAATCTAAAGATGCAGCTGAGGCCAGTGCAAACAGCATTGAATGAAGACAAGAGGCTTTCCACGGGCCAAAGCACTTACAACCCAAATAAATAAGATAATAAAAGAGGTGAGAAAGTTAATAAGTTCCATCAATATTTTCAAGTTCATATTAACTGATGTAGATAGGAAAACAGTAAACTATGCCTGAATGCACACACAAACCTCCAGTGGATGTCTGTTAATGTCCCCTGCCTGTGTTAATCCACAGAAGATGAGTTGCTACAAGACTTGAATTCCTGCTCTCTGTTTGTTTGTACAAGCTCTTGCAACTCACATTACTAATTAGGGAAGTATCTTGGCTTAAGTTGTCAGGCATCAGCAACAGATGAACAGGCAGAGTATGTGTACTGATATTGAGCACTAAGGAGAAAAACGGACTAAATTGTTGTCTTAGTTCATGGGATGAACCTTGGTAATTGAACCTTGTGAACAGTACTTGTTAAGTATAATTCATTAGCTTTAAACAACCACATTTGCCTTGACCGTTGCACATAAACAGAGCTGACTTGCTAACCTGCAGTAACTCTTTGTGTTCCAAATAGCTCTTCACAACCTTCTCACATAAATGAGTGCAAAATTACTAAATTGTACACAAGGAAAAGCACTGATTTTTTTGATAGTAACCTCACTTTCTGTTTTCCTTCCTTACATGTCTATATGTCACATCCCTTATGATCAAAGACCCAGTGGTCATATACATCAGAGATGATATCTAGCCTTAGTGTGACCAAGACATGGACCAGCGCCCCTCCTGTTCAGTGCCTGACCTTGCAGTGCAGAAGATCTGAGTGTTGTTCTGGTAGGAGTCTGGAGGGGGTGAAGTGGGACAATAGGTAGGACTGGCAGGCAGGAGGCTCAAGGCAAATTTCTGGCTGAAGCCACAATCCTGAGCTCTGGGAGGACGTGTGCAGACCAGTGGGCCAGGAAGACATGAGAGCAGCATTTGTCACTGATGACGTAGTGACACACCACAGGCAGGATGCTGATATTGGAGTGGGTTTCCTGTTGCCTGAAGTAAGTTAACATCTCACAGGGCTTCACTGATATTCAAGATCTCCTCTCTACTTTTACCTTGTGTAAAGTAACAACAGAGAAGGGAAACACAGGACAAAACCCCAAAAAGAAAGATGTCAAATCCCAAGGTCTGTACCTTGATTAGGCAGAGAAAGGGACTGACTGCAAGGTAACCTGAATTTCTTACCTTTAGCCAACACATAACCTAAACTCCTATAATCACACAACATTTAAATCATACTTCTAAGGTCTCTCTCTCTTAAAAAGTTATCAAAGTTAGTGTTGCTGGGAGTTTTTTTCAACTTTCCACAAGCCATTTTTTAAATTTGCATCCAATCTTCAAATCAAGTCAGACCTGAGCTTAGACTACAAACACACTCAGATGTCAAAATTTAAATGCACAGGATTAGATTCCTACTCCAAATCAGAATTGCAAAATGAATGACCTGATTTTATGAAGTTCTTACACGTAACAACTCCCACAGTTGTCAGCAAAAACCTTAATTCAGAGTTTAACTTCAGTGCTTTAGAAATCAGTTCACTTGTTCAAGTACCTAAATATAGAAAAGTAGCTACAGCCTTTATTTATTTTTTAAATACTTACATTCAGAGTTCAAAGCAGGTTATTCTTTTAGATCCTGCAAGAGATCCCTGCAAAACTGTTCAGAATTCAAATCTGATGAGCAGACACAAAGTCCAGGGGTGTGCAAAGCCATGGCTTCAGTCCTTTACACCCACCACAGGTCCCCATCCACTTGTAGGAAGAATCTCAGCCTTTTTTCCACTGACCCTGTAAATGACCTTGACAGCTCAAGGACAGCCCCTTCCTCATGTGCTTTTTGTTCATCTTCACAGAGTCTTTACTAAACCCTGAACTAATAGTAAATGCATGACTAGACTCAAGCAATTACTGGAAGTGCCACCATTACATATTAAAAAAGCATGAGTATGCAGAAATTGTTAATTACATGGGTTTGACAGTTTATAATGAAATGAAGTACACGACGAAATTAAATGGGATGTGGCAGATTTTTCTCTGAGCACCTTCCTTAGATTTTCCTAAAAAATATGAATGTCTGGGTTTGTGTGTATATGTTACTGATTTGCAGCCAGGAAGTAAAGAGAGGAACAACTTTTGCAAATGACAGATCTGAAATCACTAAGGAGAAACCCACTAGAGACATAATCAGATGGGAACCTCAAAATTTTCATGATGCATCCATTGTGTATGAGAAAATCTTTACTGATTTTTATTTTTTTTAAAGGTTTCAGTACTTTGTTTGGTGCTATAGATCCACCTATTGAGAGGTGATATTTTGCCTTTTCACCACAGCTGTCTGGTGAAAGACTTCTTGCCTCCCTGCTTTCAGCCTAGCAAAACCACGCAGCATTACCCCTTTGAAAATCTTTTTTTTTCTGTCCCTAAACTTCCCTCTGTTTTAATCAAAGAAATTACATTTGGAGGACTAAAGGACTTAACAACTGAGAGAACAAAATTAAACAAAGTAATTTTTCCTGGACCTCAAGATATAAAGAATGCAAAAAAAAAAAAAAAAAAAAAAAAAAAAAAAAAAA
>JAWWEE010000074.1:122041743-122070967 GCA_035221455.1 Xenops minutus
AAAAAAAAAAAAAAACAAAAAAAAAAAAAAAAAAAAAAAAAAAAACAAAAAAAAAAAACAACAAAACCAAACAAACATAAACCCCCAAACAAAACAACAAGCCAAACAAAAAAAAAAAACAGTCAATATTGGGTTCTACACATATATTGCTATTTACCTAAATCTTTCTTTGCATCAGTCTGCAAACTTTCCCTCAGCCCAGATGGCCTTCATCTCTAGCTGGAAAACATGGAGAATCTTTATTGCAGGGAGTAATAAGCATGACTGCCAATGGCTCAATAATCTGTTTACTCCCCTCTTCTTCCTAAGGTCATCTTCTGTAAGATTTAGTATGCCCTTTAATGGTCAACTGGATATCCATAAATCTGTCGGTTTACCTTCGAGAATACTCTGCAGAGAAATTACATCCTGTGCCGAGGCCATTACTAATACAGAGACATATGTCATACCTGCATTGGTAAAAAAATGGGAGAGAGAAATACTTTTGGTGATGGTGTAAGATGACATTTAAGAACAGCTTTTATTTGGGGGGTTTTGTAACAGAAACAGCAATAGATGAATCTCACTCTTACCACAGCTGTTTCTAAGGGGTCCATAAAACCACAGTGCAAATTCTGCAGTGTAATGCATTTATACAACAGGAGACTGAGTGTGAGGAATTTCATTCACTCACCAAGAACTGAGAAGCCCAATGTGTGTTGTGACCAGCTGAGGCAGTCAGAGTGGCACAACAGCTAAGGGCCAGTGCAAAAACAGGAAGCAGAAAAGTGAGTGAACTTGAACAATGTTCACCATTCCGTTGATATGTTATGACCCACAAGTCTTAATGGCACAGTCCTATTGGCAAGAGAGACCCAAATCCAGGCATGCAGTCTGGCCTGGAGAAGCAGTAAGGAAACTCTCAGGGCTTATGGATTGCACAAGGGTGTCCTGAACACCCTGTTGGGAATGCAGGCCTGGGCTCTCTTCTCTCCCAACATCCTCACCCGGCTCAGCCTCAGGCACATGTGAGAGCTGCAGCAGCACGGAGCTGGGAGCCCCAGGTGCTCCAAGCAGGTCTCAGCTGGCAGCAGCCAGATATGCACTTCCCCATGCTCCTCTTTATTGCCTCACCCACTTCTATTGTCTGTTTTTTTCACTCTTTACCCAAGCAACACTTTGCTAGAAACCTGATGGATTTAGCAAGTCGTGGACAGAAGGTTTTGTCATACAGGAAGACATCCAAAGCAAGCTTTCAGTTTTTTGTACACAAGTAGTCCCCACAGGCAGTCCTATATTCCTCGCTGTAATCTGACTCACAGGAGATACCAGGGGAAGAAAGAAAATTAATTTCCTTTCTGCATTTGCCTTTCTATATGTCTGTATTATTTCCATATTGTTTAAACTACTTGGATGGGTTTCTAAGTGACTGCAGCATAGACAGAAAGTTCAGGATGCTGACAGCAGGGAGGTTGTCATGGCGACAGAAAGGGAGGCCCGGTGGTTAGAAACTTAGAGGCAGGTAATTAAAGTTGCCTGGAAGCCAGGGACAAGGGTTTGATACCACTCTGTTACCCTGAGGCAAAATTCAAATGAAGATGAAACCTTCTGCCTCATGCTTGTAATTAATGCTTCCAATTGTGCTCTCGGGCAAAGGGATTCAGAGCCTTTGCATTCAACTGAAGAAAAGTACTGTTTGTAACAAAATACTGAATCATCATTTTCCTGTGCATTTTGTTTTCTATGTTCCTGTAGTGGCAGCATATACCTGGTACAAAATTCCTCACCATCTACAGATCACCCTGTATTTGGTGACACCAAGTTTCTGTGGTATCCATTATTCACAACGTAAATTGTTAGTGAGTGTCGTGGGCTGGGCACCACATCCCCACCAAGCTGCACAGTCACTCTCCTCAACAGTTGAGGAGGGGGACAAAATAAATTGGAAAAAGGTCATGGATTGAGATAAAGACAGTTCAATAAAGCAAAAGCAAAGACCACACACAAAACCAAATGAAACCAGAGGATTTTATCTCCTCCTCCCATCAGGAGAGGATGCCCAGCTATTTCACAGGAAGCAGGGCTTAGTGGTTGTTCTGAAATACAAACTTTGTAAGCAATGAATGCCCACCTCTCCTTCTTTCTCTTAGCTTTTATTAATAAGCAAAGGTGATAAGGTAAGGAATATCCCTTTGGTCAGTTGGGGTCAGCCATCCTGGCTGTGTCCCCTCACAAGGTCTTTCCCTCCCTCAGACTACTGATGAGGGGGAGGAGAATGTTGTAGAGACAATGCTGATGTTGTGGAAGCAGCACTCAGCAGTAGCAAACACACTGGGGTGTTATCAATGACTTTCTAGCTATGGATGCAAAGCACAGCACTATGAGGGCTCCTATGGGGCAAGATAACCCCATGCCAGACAGACCAAATACAGTGACTAAAAATATTCTGAAAATGTACCTGTACATGCACAAAGATCCATCTAACTCCTTATAGAGTGAATGATATAATTTACAAAAAAAAATAAAAAAAAATAATATTATTTACTAGAAGAAACAAAAGAAACCCAGCCTTGCTCCTTTTTTTTGCAAATATATATGGTTCAGCATGACAAATGAAATTTTAACTTGCTTTTCTCTCTGTTAGTAACCATATAATTATGCAGAGTTAATCTATTTGCATTCACTACATCCACATGGATACTGAGGTATCCCTGTAAACTCACTGAGACAGATGTGTTGCTACAGGCAGGGTCCTTTAGGCTACACGATTTGGTGACTCTGCAGTTTATCCCTTGCTGCAAAATATATTCCAGGTACCCAGCTTTTATCACATACAAAAGCAGCTCCAGCAAAGTCTCTTTATTGCAGGGAAAAGCCTGAGAATGTGAGCTGAATACCAACTGCAACAGACACGTCTTCCTGCACTAGCAAGCAGCCTGAAACAATAGGACACAGACCTCAGCAACATCATTTATTTTAAAGGGCTGATAACCGTGGTACTCTGAAAGTAGGAAATGATCAGCAGAAAGTGTGGAAACACCACAAAATAATATAAATATAATAACAGAAGATTATGTGTCCAGTTTCAAATCTGAATCTTCATCTTACGCTATCTGAAGCTTCTGCAAAAATTGCCCAAATTCCCAGCAGTGATGCAGAATCTAGGAAACTTGGCACAAATTCTGGGTGCATTTGGCTTTGTTGTAGGATGCCTTTGCCCACAAACTGATGCAATTACACATGCACAAATCTAAATGTATGATGCGGGAAGTGTTATTGTAGCTAGTGCAATGTACCTCACTAACCAGAACTCACAAAACATAAAATGATTGATATGTGTGTCATCTTTTTGCACTGAAAGCCTTCCAGAGAGTGATTTCATCCACTGCATATCTGCACACCAACTAAAAACCTGAAACTAAAGAATTACTGTGAATTTAAAAAAAAAAAACACCAACCAAAGAAACCCGAAACAAAACAATAAAAACCCCAAATTAAAAAAAAACAAACAAGTAAAAAAAACCAAACCAAACCAACAACAACAACAACAACAACAATAACAACAACAACAAATCAAACAACAACAACAAAAAAAAAACACCCAGAAATATGAGGAAGCGGGCTCTCATTTTTGGGTTTTTTTTTGAAAATATTGAGGAATCCATATATAATTTTAAAACACTGAAAAATACGACATTTTAAAGAAGTAAGATAATAAATAAGCTCAACTCTGCCCTTGATCACTACCATAGTGGAAGTCTTTTTTTTCATCAACTGGTTACAGCCATCTTCATTTTCAGTAAGTGAGAGGACATTCATTCAGCTCAACACCTGGCAACCTGCCTTGCTTCAGGAGCTAAATTTCTGTGTCAGAGATTTTCAGGGGAAGACAACAGCAGCAGATCCTTCAATAGCAGCTGCTTCATTTAATGAAGGGAAAGAGTCTTTCTACTGGAGTCATTTGTTGCCATAGCTTCCCCTGTTAAAGCCACAGAAACCATTAGAGCATCTTTCTACCAGAGGGCAAAGATTTTCATTCAATTACACCCTTTCTGAGTGCAATAATTTGAGTTTAGCTAAAGCACATCTTCCCAAAAGCCATCTGCATTCAATTTGAATGTGCATGCTATTTTTCATTTCACTGAGGTTTTGACTTTTAGCCACTGGTTCCTCATCTTATTCTTGTTGGATATTTTTGAACCAGGAGAACATTTAGACATTCTAATCAAGTCCTTTATTGATCTTCTTTTTGATAAACTGTCTGCTGTGACCATGTGTCAAGCAAAGAACATCCCACCTTGCATCCCTACACTACAGTTTTTGGCTTGTAAGTTGCCTCTCCTCTTGATATAAATGGTCAAACAATGCTGCTTTCTGCCCTCCCCTTACAGGTTTGTAATACCCTTACACACATCAGAATGAGGAGTAAAAATATGCACCCCTGAGGAGTCAAAATCCCTTCCTCTCTTTCACTCTCTCTCTTTCCCTCTCCTCACCAAGAAAGTCAGAGGCTTTATGTTTACTTTAAAGATGGGCAAACACAAGCACAGAGAGGATAAAGCCTTACTCTGTATTACATATCAGAAAAGGGCAGACCCCTGTAGCCTAACTCTCCTGGCTAAATCCAGCAATGCATTAATAACACCAGTTCTACTATCTCTAACCCTTGCTGTTAGTTGTCTTCACTGCACATATATACTGTCAGCTTTCACAGTTTCATAGGTTAGAATGTATCAAAGATGTCCAGTATTGCCATTTTTTTCAGGAATTATTTTCTTCCCTTATAAGGCACTTGCAAATTCACTGCAAATCCACAAACTGCAATTTTTATGCTTTGGTTTCTTAACAGACAGAGAGGAAATCAATGCAGGTGTGAAACCAAACCACTATTACTTTTAGTTTAGGGTGTTCTGTTTCCATACATACAACAAAACGTAAAACAGAACCAGTGACTCTAGCAGAAAAAAATTAGATAATTCAGACATAAAACACTAACAGTCAGCCCTGCCCCCTGTATTCTGAATACACCAATCTCTCAGACTAAGAGAAAGGCAATTTCCTACCAACAAGATATTGATCTCCACATTTCATACACAAGCATTTCCTGGAAGTGTAGATCGTAGATTTACAAATTCTGTAAATAGTAGAAGCACAGATGTGCACTTAGTGAATTTTTTCAGTACTACAGATGCCATTCAGTCTCATGTTATGTTTTATTTCAAATAGATAATCTATGTTTTGTAAGTTTAGTGATATAATTGTTGTGAAGTCTCAATGTAGACATGCAATGCTAGCTTGTGGTCAAGTCAGGAAAAACTGATTCCCACTTGTTGGAGGGACTCAGATGAGGAATCTAAAAGAATACCAAACCATCCTGCTTCAGACACAACACTTGCTTAAGTGCTTCTAACCCAGGGATCAAATTTAACCTTCAAAATAATAACATGGGACATGAAAGCCAATTCCTTGTCCTCACAGAGTAATGTGCTCCTCATATAAATTCACTCCTCAAAAATTATCAAGGAAATTAGTTAATATTTATTGTTCTGATTTCTCTACTGCTTTATTTGCAGGCTACAAAGACTGTGATCATGCATGGGGTGATCTTGGGCTCCCCATATACAAATTCCATTATGGAGGCCAGCTATCATTGTTAGGATTACAAGACCATTGGGATGCACTGTCTTGTGTTTCAAATTCCAATGTTATTCTCCTCCTCTCCCCTGCCACTGCTGACAGAAACCACATACAGAGGCTCCTCCAGCAGCGCAAGATGGTCATCCCATTTCAAATTCCTGACTGGATTTAGAATGGGACCAAAATTGCATGTGCATGCACATAGATGCACAGAAACAAGTGGGGCTGAGGAAGACACATTCCTATCAGTTCCTCTAGCTCGCTTATGTGCCATAAAAAAACCCAATAGAGTCTTGGAGTCTGTCAAATCTTAGATTAATAATAAATGAACACCAAATGATAAACAGAACCTTTCACTGCTCTATTGCTGAAGATCACTGCAGGGTAAATACTAACAGGAAACTGAGCAATGTTAAATATACAGCTTAACAGATACACTGTTTACAATATGAAAATGTATCCAAAATTAAAAGGATCAGGCATACGTTGAAGAAAGTAATGTGCTTTGGAAAATATATTATATGGAAAATATTTTAACAGAAATTAATTTTCAATGTTTAGTTGCAGAAATGTCAAAAAAAAATAGAGTTATGTTAGGCTGTAAAACTACAGCCTTTGATTTGTTGATGTTGCTGAGGTAGAGACATATGCTGACTGGGAAGAGAAAACTGTTGAATGTGTAAGAACCACTGCAGCAGGAGTACTGCAACCTTCTTCCTTTTCCAAGAAATAGGCTAATTTCTAGTTTATTCCTCTTCCAGGAGATTTTAGTAACAGAGCATAGACAACAGAAGATTTAGTCAAGTGGTGGATAGGCAAAAGATATACAAGAAACTCTGCTACTGGCATGCTGCAGAGCTGGAGCAGAATACAGAAGCACCCTTTGTCACAGTCAGGTGATTGGGTAGGGGACCTAAAATTGCCATCAGAATTTCAGTGGTGAGAATGAAATAGCCCAAATCGGAATACACTCAAAAGAGAGTTCTTGCATGACTTACTTGCTGCAGTCATACTTTAAGGGTGACAGAGTCTATTAGAATTTATCTTTTAAAAAATGAAGAAAACAAATATCTTTTAACACCACATTCTAATATAGCCAGATGGAGGTACATGCACTTATGAACCTTACTTAGAGAATTAATGAAATCAGTGACAATAAGGAGACTCTCAGAGTCCCAATACATAAACAGTTTAAAAAGCCATATCTTTATAAGTGTGACTACTAGTAATCTATTAGTAGTAACCAGTAGTATTGTCAAAAGTCTATTGAAAACATGCCCCTCATCCTGAAAGCAGCTAGTAAGACAGAGTTGTCTGTTTCTTAATATGTAAATCAAAATTACTTTTACTAAAAAAAAAAAAAAAAAAACTAACAAAAAAAACATATAGGAAACACAGATCAAGGAGTTACTATGATTACACAATAATTATTAAAGCTTAAATTTCTTTGTCTGGTGCATTGCAATCAAAATTTTTCTTCTGTGCACTGAGTATATGGCTCTGCCTAGGGACTCTTCTGCTCATAGGAATTTTGAATCCGGACCCTCCATGCTGGCTGCACCCTATAGTGCTTAGGGTATGTTGCTATATAATCTGTCACCATGCAAAGAGATGAGACTGTTGTGGAGACTTTTCATTAAACACAATGTCACTTTGCTCTCTTTCTCTGTGACCATTTTCACAAAGATCTTGCTGCATCTTAATGCTCTGATTTCCTTAGGGATTCTTCCTATATTTCTTAATGCACAGAGACGGGCTCCATTGTAACTATTAAGTATTAATGTAAAATGCATATTCAGGAAGAGATCACAGTTTGAGAACAATTGAAAATGAATTCCTGGATTTTTATAGTAATGGTGGGCAGAATCAGATTTTTAAAAAATGCTAAGATTATTGAGTTCAAACCCATGGATGGTATTTTTCTACTGGAACTTGCATTTAGGGCTCTTCCTCGGGGGCAGAAGTGGGAGCAGTGGGGTAGGGGCTGTTACTGACAGGTGCAAGATAAGCAGATAATCACTATTCCTCTAAAGACTAGACTTGGAATTAAGGGAGTCTACTAATCTACTCCTAATTGAGCTATTCCTTCTTAACACCTCTCCTGAATTTACAGATAAAGTCCTTCCACATCCAGGAGGAAGAAGCATAGAAAGGTTTGGGTTGGAAGGAACCTTAGAGATCACTTAGTTCCAACTGCCCTGCCATGGCAGGGACACTTTCCACTAGACCAGGTTGTTTAAACTGCCAAGGAATGGAAAGATCCTTGGAAAGGCAGTCACCTTGCTGACTTTCATGGGCAGAAGCATAGTTCTATAGACCTCAATTTTCTTGGGTTTCTCCGTGCAAAAAGTCTTATTACTCTATTCCGGAGTCCTCACAATCATCACATTGTCACTTTGCTGCTATAAAGGTGACAAAAGACCCATCTAAATGACCCCTGGATAATAAATATATTAATAGTGGCAACTCTTCTTTCCTGCAAGAGTGGTGCTTCACTCAAATGTAAGGGAATGTTATAAAATTGGATTTCCTAGCAGCCCAGAGATCCAAGTAGGAAGAGCAGAGTAGAGATGTGTATCTTCAGGACTATGTGTTCACCACATGAAAACAATTCCAATGAGTAAAGTTCAAAACTAAAGAACAAATAGCCCTTTTCTGATTGTTTTGCAGCCAAAATCCCAGACTGTCTTATGACCAAAATTAATGATTCATAAATATCATTCAATCCAATATCATTGCTTTCTCAAATACAAACATTAACAGACAATCAATAACTAGTTCTTCAGAAAATTATTTTTTCAGTATAGAGAATGGATATCAATGACCCATCATTATCACTCATATTCCTTTCACAGTTAGCACTGTGCTTTCAGAGTTGGCATTCAGCCATGCTTCTGAGATTTCTACCATTTTCCCACTCTTTTTCTGCCTGGTCCTTGTGCTGCCACTTGGTTGTGAACTATTCTTTGATTAGCTGGCAGGAAAAATGGCAAGGTCCTCATCATTCACCTCTGGCAAGAATTTCAAGCTTAGCTTTTTTCAAGCCCTCATCTTCTTGGCCCAGTGGCCACTGAAAGAAGCAAAACATCCAACAGAACACCACAAAATATATATGTGAATTTTCAAACCATCTTTCTAAGTAAAAGCTAAAAATCTCAAGTCCTTTTCTGCTTGGTCACTTTGTACTTTTTTTACTGCTACACAGATCTAGGACTTGGGAGAGCAGACAGAGCAAAAGCTTAAAATCACTGTATTTTGTTTCTTAATTTTTCTTCTTAGTGTAAAGATGATTGTGTATTAGGAGCCAGTGACATAATTAGTGAAAATCATATCAATTAAATCAATTTCCGTTCATCCTATACTCCACAATTCCCTTCTGCCATCCTTATTAAATGCTTATTTCTGTAATTCTAGGAAAAGAACAGGCTAGATTCTCCTGCACGAGTAGCTTTGAAATCAATGGATTTACACACAGTGCTAAGAGTTACTGAGCATCAAAAAAAGGGGACGGAGTAAAAGCCTCTGTCACCCAGGGTGCTGTCTCTACATCATTTCACCTTTCATAGCCTCAGGCTCCCTACTCCACTGTTTTCTCTCAGTTTTCAACAACAGTGTCATCTCAAGGTGACCTTTCTGGAATTTACCAGCAAGACTTTGCAGTCTTCTTAATAATTACTGCAAAATCTTTTATATGACATCTCCAAATGCCTTGCAAATATTTATTTGTTAAATTCCTTTACACTCAGTGACATTGTATTATCACCATCTCAGAAACAAGTAAGTTGAAAAAGGGTAAGTGACCTTCCTAAAGATATAGTGAAGACAGAGGTTCATTTACTAGTATATTGTAAATACCTTCACCCTTCTCTGGTCAAGCAGTATGTTTTCTTAGTCCATCTGCAATTTTGGTGCTGAGGTAGTTCATAGTTCAATGAACATCCAAATTATCACAGCACTAAAGAAAAAATGGCCTGAGATACTGTGTAAGTTTGTCATGGGAAACCTGCTCAAGCAGTCCAGTCATGAAAAATTGTTTGTGACAGCCTGATACGAGTAGAAAGATTGATATCCAGTGCCAGTTACTATCTGGCAGAAGCCTTTAGTCCCATGCTAAAATTTTGGCTATGTGCAGAAAGAAAGAGTAAAAACTATGTCGGTTTCTATGTATTCTTCAGATCAACACACTTGCAAATGATAAAAAAGGAAACCACAGCAAATGCCATGTGTTTTAGAAACCTCAAAAGCTTTTGTCTACATGCTTTATGCACACCCAGGCACTCACTAAATCTGGCATGTCAGGAAGAATTCACTCTGGGGACTGTCTTGTTTATTTCTATCAGGAACCAAGGACTGCAATTTTCCAGGTAAGATACATGAAAGACCCACACATTTCTTACCAATATTTGACTGAGGACAGAGTTGTGGAAACACAAACAATGGGAAACATTCCCTTATACCGACAACGCAGACAAGAAAGTGGCAGCCAGTCTCTCGGCATAATCAGATCATCACACTGCTCTGCAGTGTGGCCAGCCTTTGTTTTCTTTATTTGCTTGTGCATTACTTATCTATGCTGAAAATCAAAGCTTAATGGCTGACACCCATTTCTAATGAATCCATGTGACAGACAGAAGGGACACGATCATTACTGTCACCCCAATGTATGCAAATATTGCTTTTGTTCAACTGCCCTTTCCGCATCACTTGACCAAATTGGACAGGTTTTGTGTGGATCATACACCCAACCAATTTATAAACATCAGCTGTTTCAGGCCTAGAGGTTTTCATCGTATTGTACATAGCCCTTTACTCCCCTTCAGTAGTAATGATGATCTGCTTTCTTTAAACAAAAAAAGAAACAGGGTGAACAGAGTCTAGTAAGCGGTTTAAAGATGGTAGAGTGTGTTTCTGCCTTTAGTCTACTTGTGTAAATTATTATGTTGCAGCTACAAGGAGAATATAAGCCATTATGACCTGCAGCTTTTCTCCAGGGATACAGTACAGAAGTGCTCTATCAGAAATGCAATCAATTCCAGAGATGACTGCTTCCTGCATGCTTCCAATCTGCTGCTTTATGAAACAGCTCCCCATAAAAGGAGCAGGAAATGCATGACATTGTTTAGCAACCTGTCATTAGAATTTAATGGAAGAGGATTAAAATATAAAAATGCCATGCTTATAGACCTTTCCATACATTATCACAGCCTTTGAGAGAAGGAATTTGTGACATATCTGTAGAGCCTTAACCCTTTCCTCTACCTTCAGAGATGGAAACATTTCACAGTCAAATGAAAATCTTTGTCTTATTAGAATGGTAAGTCAAATAAAAATCAAACCTCTGAATGAAAGTGGTGTCAAAGGTTAGGTATCTCCATTTTTATACCATCTTGCAATTTATAAAACCCTGAGGGAAATGGAAATGTGTATTGTAATCTTGATTTCTCCTGAACTGTCTTTCCTCTGGTTCTGTACCATGGCATTTCTTGCGTTTTAGCAGTTGTCTCATTCCTAGTCACCTACATTGAAGTGCATGTGCACTCCCTCTTGCATACACAGGAGGTACAATGAGAACAAACCAAATAACCTCTGAAATTATGTTCCTACTGATTTATTGTGAAGACATTTTTCATACTGAAAACACCTGGTGCACTACATCACGTGCATTGATAATAACTCTAACACAGCTTTTTCCTAGAGCAAAGCAAGTGTTTACAGCTACATGAGCAGAATGCTGATGATGAAGTCATTCTTATCATAAGCAAAGGATAGCTTGAACAGCAGGAATATATCTCTCTAAATCATCCCCAGAAAGTTCTGTGAGTCTTTTTCCCCTCTGCACATTTTAAAATTGACAGCTGCATAGGGCTGATAACCAATATCTGTATAACTACTTTTCCCACTATATGTTAAATTGTAGCTAAAAATAAGTTACAGACCATCTATCTTTAAAAAGTATATAACATATCTCTTAATGATTACATATCTCTTAAATGATAAGTCTTTTCAGTGTACTAAGCCAGAGGCCTGAGTAGAGGTATATTTTCCTTTGGCAACTTTCCTGTCTCTCATGGTGCTTTGCTCTCCAGTTAAGCACCACACAAGCAACTGGGAGCCAGAGTACTGCCCAGCACCCAAGTGACCTGGTGCATGACAGAGCTACATGGTTATGTCTTGTCATCCCATGTTCTGAGATCATTACCAGCAGAGTACAGTTACAGGAATTCAAGGTACTCAATTGGTAAGAAAACGCACCTTATAATACCATGAGAAGTGTTGACTCACAAGGTTTGTCTGACTCACATTAAAGATTTACTGTAATTGGTTAATTAAGTCATTCAGCTGTAATAAAAAGTATTCCCTGCAGCCATGCTCCCCAGGCTGCAATCCAACCATGTTCCACACCCAAGGTAATGGCAATCAGTCAGGAAACCCTGTCCCCTGCCATCTCCAAAGCTGCTGCTCCATAACCAACATTAAAGAAGAGCAATTGGGAAAAGGTGTAGCTGAAAGCATTGCAGTCTGGATGAAAATAAAAATTAAAAAAATAAAAAGCATTCTGACCATTTCTGACTATTAGATCAAGCAAGATGCTTTCTCCCAAGGCACAGAGCCATCACTCTAAACCAATTGCTCTTTATTTGACTCAGTTTGACAAACCTCTTATGGCTTTGGGGCAGCATCATTAACTATGCCATCACTCTAAGGAGGATATTTCAAATCTTCTACTATTGCAATCAGGCTTTGCATCCCCTGTGTCATAAATGTCAAATACAGTGTTGTTATTTATTGCTAAAAATTGTCATGTTCAACCCAAAAGTGGATTTATTTCACTACTATAGAAAGGTGTTCATATATATATATAAGAAAAAATGTTCTTTATGCCAAAAACTAATAAAAACATCAAGACTGAGAAAACCTGGGGTCTCCCTTGGCTAATTCCCCACCTCTTTTCCAACTGCATATTTAACACATCAGGGTTTTTTTATACACCTCTGAAATTATGCAAAGTAGAAATGATAAAGCTTGAATCAAAATGAACACAAATATCAATAGGAAATTTTGGCTACTTCAAATTAATACTCTTTATTGTTGCAGTCATTTAGAGTTTAGGTAGGCTGTGATGCTGAAAATCATCAAAATAACTCATTTACAACTTCCTTAGAAAAACACCCTTTAACATGCACAGGGTTTTGAGAAATATTTCTAGTATGGAAATCACCAGCACCAGCCACAAAGGCAAAATTCAGATCTAATTGTCTATTCAGAGATCATTTTTACAGCACTTCTTACATATAAAAGTATACAGGAACAAAATATAACACAATGAAGAACATACCACTGGCTTGGAGCAAGGGCTTACCTTGGTCAATATTCTGCCTCCAGCAGTGGTCACAAGTGGAGAGATATGGAAAAGGAAGGAAAAGGACTATATGTGATCTAGCCACTTTCATACAAAGAGTTTTTCTGATGTTGATGCAGTTGGTAACCCTGTTCTTAATGTCAACAGATCTCTCTTCCAAGCATTTGTCCAATCTGCCTTCACACCTACATAAACTTCATCCATATAAAACATCTTTTGTCAAGGAGTTCCACACATCCACTGCATGACGTACAAAGAACCTTTGATTTGAAGCCTTTGGTTTTGAATCTTTGTTTTGAACTTGATGCAAATTAATATAATACCTAATTCTGTGAGATGTGTATCTGAAAAATACAACCAGTTGATCTCTAGGATTTCTCTCCATGCTAGTCAGAATTATACTGACCTCTCTCATACTTCCAATGAAACACTTATTTTTCCGGTTGAAGCATCCACCTCAGCTATGCCCACATTACAGAGTAAGGAATAGGAGTACATTTGTAAAACAGAATTATTGATGGAGAGTCTCTGGCAACATCAGCAGACTTTTTTCTTCCAATTAGCATAAAATTCGTCCTGCAAATTGTATACTTGTTAGCAGTTAGATTGCACTTGGCATGTTCCAGCATTGCACTAGGCACATTCCAGGGCATGGGCTGGTTTTCTTTCATTCAAAAGAAATTCAATTCAGGTGCTCTAACACTGTCCTGTGTTTGAACCAATGTGCAGTAAGTGAGGAAAGTTTGAAGATTTGTTTCAAAACCAGATGCCTGATTTGAGCTAAAACTGGTAGATGTACTTTGGTTTTCCTCACACAGAAGCTTTTCCATACCTCTGAACTGTCCTTGTCACTATGAACTGAACCTTTTCCCCTTTGAGGACATACTTTTTTTAAGATGGGAGTATCACAATTGCACACAGCTATCAAGGTAAGGGAAAACCATGAATACACCTGCTGTCATAATGCTGTCTTCTGTTTTCTCCTCTATTCCTTTCCTAATACTTATGAATATTTGTTTGCTTTTCACACTGTTGCTGAACACTAAGTTGACAATTTCATGGTACTATGTATCTAAAATCTCCCCAGGGACTCATTCCCGAGTGGTAATGGTCTCACAAAACACAATATTTTATATGTGAAGTAAAATTTGATTTTCCATGTATATATTGCAATACATTTATCCATCTATCTCATTTTTGACACACACGTGAAATCTAAGAATTGATAGAAACATTTTGCATAGTATAAAAGCCAATTAATCAGCCTGTTATGTCCCACAATGTTCTTTTGAGGTGTGCAAGCATTATTATATGCTCTTAAATACTCTTATATCAACTTTTTGAGAGATAAACTCACTTGGACAAGCAAACTCCAGTGAGATGGGGTTTTTCCATCAGCATAGCAATGAATTTCCCCTATGTTTGCTCTGAGTCTAATAGATAACAAAACTTGTCACAACTAAAAAAGAATCCTGGAAAATGCCTTCTGGCAGAGCATCTTCCAGCACAGATCCTTCCAGTTAAGAGGCAATTTGGTACTGCTAGCATCACCTAAAGAACATATTATAACCTTGGGATAACATGTCAGGAAAAAGCATCCAAAATTAATTATGTCTTTGAATTGCTTGGCTGTTCCTCACCACTTGCCAGGAGTTAGCTTTAGAAGGACATTCAGGTGCTCCAGGCACCAGCATTCTCTGATAATAATAAATCCAGTTTAAATAAGCACAGCTAAACTCCCTCTTTCTCACCCTGAGATATTAAAGGTTTCTAGGTCCTTATCAAGACCATTCTGACAGCTAAATTGTTTGAATGTTTCCTAAATGTAATACAAAGCAACTGAAATTTATGAATTTTAATGCCTAACACCAGATGATGAGCTTTAGAAAGAGAGTTTTTGAAAATGGAAAAAAATATATACATTAGAGAGACGTTGAAACTCAGATCTAAATTGTGGCAGGGCATAACAGAGATCGTATCCAGCCAATACATCAGACTTTTTATGGGAATAGCTTAACTAAAAAAAGCTCACATTTTAAATTCAGATTTTCAATTACTTGGTCAAAGAACTTGATTTGTAGTTTTTTTTATTTTCTTTCTTAAGGGAAGATTCTTCAATATTGAGATTTATGAATGTTTCAGAATCATCAAAAGACCTCCAAGAAGAGGATATTAATCTGAAAATCATGAGATTAAATATACTTTATGCATTCTATTATCTAAAACATGTTTATTGTACAATTTAAAGATATTTTATAAATATACATATGCATTATATTAATGCCTTCTGGCTTTATAGTCTTGACATGCCCTCAGGTTGCATTTTCTTCAAAAAAAATGAAGACTTTAATTTTGAAACTGAGAACTTAGATTTTCCTGAACTCTGATTTATGTCTTACGAATCAGTCTTTTGAGGCAAATGACTTTGTGCTTGGTTTTTCCCAGGATAAGGAATTTTTACCCTGTGTAATGAGGGCTGACCCAGAGCAGTGTGGATCACTGACATTAAGGTGCACAGGTCTAAAGCACAGTGTGGTTTTGGTGTGTGTATATGTGAGCTTCCTTCCCTCTGTCACAGCCACGTGTCTTTGCTTTTCAGTTGAAAGGCTTGTACCTTCATCTATAACAAAAAGACCCCACATAAAAAAAGACTGAACGATCCCTTGATTTGCACAAGGCAGAAATCCTTTGGGCATCAGTGAAATTCTTGAAGAAAGTGAATTACCAGAGAAATCAAAGCAATATTTCATTATCCGCTGATCTCTTCCTGCCCAGTCCTCTCCAACATGTGCTGCCACAGGAGGGGGGCTGAGCAGAACTAGCCAAGATCTGTTCAAGTGCTTTGCCCTGTGAACCATGCAAGTACATCATTGCAAGCTGCTACTGCAGATGAAGTCACAGCAGGATAAAAAAAGCTAAGCCAATACAGATTATATCTGTGACTATACCAAAATGGGCTAGACACTGTAAAGGCACCTTTGTGTGAGGATCAGAAGTCATCCTCATCAGTAAAACAGTATCAATTTAACTATTGTATCCCAAGCCTAGTATGGCTATGCCCTCAAATGTCCTTGAAAAATATGCGGTCAGGTTCTGAAGATCCAAGTCTGCATCCATACCTGAAGGTTTTTCTTTGAAGGAGTAGGTGGTGGGGACATCCTTACAGAGGGATCTTCTCCAGAAACTCTGTCCTCTACAATAGTTTCTTGATCTGAAAAAGTGTGTTTCATTATGAATCTCTCTTTTTCCCTAAGGAAGCGTGATTAGTGCATCACTTATTCAGGAAGGTCTCCCCTCGTGGACTGATTTTTTTTTTTTTTCTAATCTGCTGACTAATGATATTTTGTAGCCTCAACTTTTAAATTAAAATAGTGATTAAATAATTTAAATGAAAACATATTGTCTATTTTCAGTAGTCTGTAGGCATAATCCATTTAGCCTTTTGTAAAACTAAGTACATAGTTCCTGGATGAACTCCAGAGAACACATGAAAAAACCCATACATAGAGACAATATATGATGGTGAATCCTCTTAAAATATCAATGGCATGGAACTAAACCTGTTAAAGGAGGTTTTACTATGCTCCTTGGGTGTGCTTTGAAGAAGCTTCCTCTATATTCAATTAC
Organism: Xenops minutus; assembly: GCA_035221455.1. Classification (NCBI taxonomy): domain Eukaryota; kingdom Metazoa; phylum Chordata; class Aves; order Passeriformes; family Furnariidae; genus Xenops; species Xenops minutus. The sequence continues at coordinate 122,058,347 of JAWWEE010000074.1, forward strand.
TATTGATTCATTAGGTATAGGAACTGTACAACTCTAATTGAAAACCTTTTTCTTTCCTCCTTTGAAATCAGCAGGGAACCTAAAATAGATTTACTCTGAACTGAAAAAAAAAAAAAAAAAAGGAAAAAAACTTATAAAAAGATTAATTAGAAAAATGCTAACCCAAATTCCCTGGCCTTCTTTGTGCTGACGCCTAAGCAACCACAGTCTCTCTGGCTCTTCCTGAGATGAGGTAGCAGATGATGTACCTTCCAAAGCTCTTTGATTGCAGGACGAACATGCTTTGGCATGTCCCACAAGCAGGCAGTGTTTGCTCACACACACTGTCCTTTCTGTCTTCAGCAGGGAAAGGTCCCAATGTTGGGAATCCCAGATGGAAAAGAGGGATGCAGAAAAAGAGGAATGGCTTTAATTGACTAACCAGGCTTCTGACACACTGACTCAGAGAACCTTGTAAGGGGAAGGGATGACAAAACGGTGCTGAGAATGGGCCTGGCAAGGCAGATATCTGCTGCAAGGATACATTGCAAAAGCTAGAAATAACTGGTGGATTGTATTGAGCTCTCATCACTTTGTGGATGAAATCCAGCCTTTACTGGTGACCCAGTGGCCAGACTGTGCAAAGCAACAAGTGTCTTTCTTTGGATAAGGTTCTTTATCCTCTGGCCCTGTCCCACAGCATTTAAGGATTTAAATAGTCCTCCAGATGTCACTGCATCAGTCAAGGTTTTGCCAGATGGGCTGAAATGAAAATACTCCAAACCTGACCCAGGAGAGGGAAATCTCTATCTAGGTAACTTGCTACTTCTTGCTTAAAAGCCTGTCACCTGTGCTATTTAGGCTTTGATAGTCACTCATAGAAGTAATAATTAGTCAGAAGTATTTTAAATACTTTATACCTGCTGACTGACTCAAAAATTAGTAGCTAATCTGAGACAATAGCAGTCATCTCATCCTTCAAATGTTTCCCCTTGCATTAGTGAGTGGTTAGACTTCCTTAGGACAGATGAGTGTCCTAAACATTGCCAGCACTCTCCAAAGCAATAATGCATGCAGGCCTTTATTTCTAATTTTATGCAGCTACCAGGTGGGTTGGGGCCTACAACTTCACTGCTGTTGCATTTCTAGCTGAGATGAAGCCAGATTCAAACTCGATCGGGACTGTGGTGGTTAGGGCAGGCACAGCCCATGTGCCCCATTCAACCAAGTGTCACTGGCAGCTGACAGACCATCAGGCCCTTCTCCAAAGATGCTGCAGCAGGACCAGGATACAGCTACCCCAGCCCTGCCCTGCCCAGCCACTGAAACAGATTTTTGAAAGATCTGTTGCCATTCAATAGCAACAGGACTCTCGACTGCTTACTCAAGATATTTTTATGGAACAGGAAATTCCACCTCTGATCTCTTTTAATCAACCTATAAAGTCTTATAGTGCATACATCTGTATACAAAACACTGCAGTAAGTGGACTTTTCATTAAGGATTTTATAGACTCAATTGATAATCATGTCCAGTATAGATCTTCTGTTCTGCTAAGTTTTTCTTTTTCAAAGTTTCTTCCTCCTGTGTGATGGAAACACATCATTTGTCAATGAGTAAGGACAAGTATTTTTCTTTGTTGGCTACATCCAATGCTGCAATCACAAGTTGCAGCTTCATCAAAGTCCTCTCATAGCGGCTACTTCTGCTTAGCCTTGCCAGGGATCCAGACCAATCTGCAGGTACCTTTATATATGAATAAACTTCCACCAGAGGCTGCTGCTCTAATGAACTCTTTGTGCAATTAAAAAAAAAAATACTGGTCTACCATTGTTTTTTATCACTTAAATATGTCTTAATCTCTCAGGTGAACAGAATAAGGAAGCTATTACTTTGCAAAAGAAAAATAAAAAGTGTCAGGAGTTCCATTATTTAAAAATGAGTTGGGCAGGGTGGAGGATAATGTATAGCAGAGACCAATTCAGCATGGAATGGACTAAAAAAAAAAACACTGAAGTCCATTTAATCAGCAATATATTGACTTTCATTTCATTTTCCTGCATCAATAAATTTGGCTATTGAGGCACAAACCCCCACCATTCCTCTGAAAGGCTTCAGCATTGCTTTATACAAAAATTCCACTTTCCAATACTAGAGGAATGCTATTTTCCTCATGTTATGTTCAATCTAGCTTAAAATATATGTGGCTAATAATTTAAACAATGCCAAAACTCCTGCTCCACAACTCCATCTTCAACAACTCCCTGTGGTCACATGCTATTTTCAAATGTTAGAGGGAGAGGACACACTTTTCAAAGGAGCTCTAAAGGGCAAGAATTTAATTTTCATATAGGTCATTTTCATAGTCTGAACAGCTTCAATAGAAGCTGGCTAAATCACTGCACAATTATTTGAAAATTCAGTGTTTGGCTTATGTCATTACTTTATGGGGTTATAGAAAAAGCCTTAAAATTATTCATGGTCCAAAGGAGAAATTTCATCTTAAGGAGGTTCATTTCTGCTAATTGCCAAAGCCAAAAGGAAGTCTGTCAAAGGCTAATAATTCCCCAGCATCTTCTGAGATGTGAACATACATTATCAAATAAGATTACACATTACATTCATCCTTTAGAGGGCATTCTATGAATAAGGAATATGCTCTGGGTAACACAGGGTCAGATCTACTCTGGTGTATATTTCCATATTTGCACTTAAGCTAATGAAAATGCATGAGTTGCACCAGCTGCAGACATTACTCTTTGCCTTTAAATGTTTATTCTTAAAGCCTGAGCTGGCTTAAATATTTTCAAATGGATTTACATGTCTTCTGAATAGATTTCACATGTAGCTCACAATTGTCATTTTCTGGTTTATTCTTGCCTATATATCTTACTCGCTGATAAAGAAATAGGATCCCCCAAAAGGAATGGGTGTTGTCCACTGTCCCACAGGCTTCACTGGTAGGAACAGCTTTGTATCTAATTTCTCTCTTACTAAGTCTAGTGATGCACTTATATTTAAATAAGTTCAAGACACCAAATGGTTCATCAGTTATATACAAACTGATTAACACTAAGGGTATTATCAGACTGCCACTCCATAAGAACAAAAAAATTATTTGAAATAATTGTGTAGTATATGTGCAACTAATAACCAGTAGTGTCTGGTTTATTCATAAGAACTAATATTATTGTCTAATAATGGGAAAATATATTAGCAGGTCTATAGCACCTTATACTAAATCTTTGATTTAGCCTTTCAGTAGAGGTGACTTTTGGCATGGTTTTCCTGAAAGCTTTCCAGGTTCATGGTTTTATTGACATGGTTTTGGAAATCAGAATTGTAAAGACAATTGGACTGGAAGAAAGACCTATGCATGCAAAGCATGAAATATAAGATAAAATTTTAAAGAATCAACCAACATGGATGAGAGAGGTGTAAGGACACTTGAAGGCAATCTAAAATATATTGGAAGAATGTGAAGTAACAGGAGTGGAGACATCTTCTTTGTTGAACAAAGACAGGAAAGGTATGGAAAGATTAGTTTTGTGAAAGAAACAATAAGGTTGCATGCCAGGAAAGACAGAGAGACCATATAATAAGAAACCCCAAAGGCTCTCCAGCAAACCTTCAGCCTGAAAGCAGGACCCAGATGTCATATGCAGTGATTTAAAACAGGCATGGACAAGTGATAGGAACATGCTTCCAGGAGGAAAATCCAGAAGGTGGTTTGTCTTATCTTTCATTAATGTGTTTAAACCTCTGAAAAGAAATGTGTTCTTTGAGGTTATTTGAATGCCTAAGGTTGACTTTAAGCATGTGCCAGTGGGTTGACAGATGGCACTAAATGTGAGATTAGAGGGGAGTTTCTTCAGAAACTCCCACCTGAATTCTTGTCCCAAATCTGAAAGGTTGCATAATACTGAGCTGTTGGGCTGATACAACAAAATGTGTACAATTACCACATAAAATTGACTCTATGCAGTGGTGACAACAGGGAATGAAAACGTTGAACATCTGCATAACTACTGGGACTCAGAAAAGGCTGCACTGTCATTTGTACCTTGAAACGTAACTCAAAGCCAGTAATTCTCAGAATCAGCAGCTCTGTTCTCCCTGATCATTGTAATTGTGCACTGTGCTGAGAAGCATAGAAGCTTCTCTTCAGTATATTATTTTCACTGGAAATATTTGCCAGATAAAAATGACAGATTGCATAGAATAAATGCCACTTTTTCTAGCAATAAAAGCCTCTAATTTTTTCATGTCTCAGAATTTCCAGTGCTTGGCAGTTTTGACTCTCTGACTTCACAGCATATTCTAAGCAGGTCTTTCATTGATCTCATTTTCTGCAGTCCTTAAAAATCAAATATTGCAAGGGTGGACAACTTTAAAATGTGCAGTGTTTCTCTGTAAATCAGTCTTATGTCTATGGGACAGTGGTATTCAAGCTCCTTCAAACATCCTTATTTTCCTAAAACCTCAAAGAGCATCACGAGAAATAATGAAATAAACTGTTTACAGTAATGAAGCAAACAATTTTCTACCTCTTCTGAGAATCCAGTTCACAACCTAGGAAGCATAAAATAAAGATTTATAGGATTAAAAGATGAGCATCATGTAAAAAAGAAGTGATCAAAATACGTGTATTCAGCAAAACCAAGACTAATCTCGTACTCTTCATGATGTAGGAAAAATTAATTCAAAATTCAAATTTGATTATGTGTATGCATGTGTAACCATCTGTGTGTTTGCACGTGTGTGAGGCCAGCCATGCTTCTCCCATCTACTCTGCATCTGATTTTTCGTCTTTGGGGTTCTATTTATCATTGCATTCAGTGGTTGAACTGTACTTTGAGATCCTTGATAAATGTCATCTGTTGCTATCCAATTAACTCTGTGTTGGTTAAATGTTAAAACGGGTAAGCCACTAACATTTTGGCTAAGCATGTGTGTGGTCCCTCAGACTGGCTGTGCATCTTTTGGTAACATAAAAGGGAAACTATGTCAGTTTGATGTATGTTTCATCGTGAGTATATGAAAACCTCTCCTAGAAACCAACTACAAAACAAATGGATGAGGCAGAGTCTTTTTGTTGGGAGTTTTGTAATTTCTCGTTATTATAAACTTAGCTGAAGTATGTCAAGGTCCTGAGAGCAAACAAAAGACTCCCTAACGTCAGAAAGAAGGCAGGTCTGAGTGTGCAGAAATGGCTCTCCACAAGAGTGGTGAGGAGCAGCAGCCAGCACATGCTTGTTAATAGCAAGACTGTAGCACTCTAAGAGAGAAACAAACCTCTTCTTAGCAGCATTTTGTAAATTGATATTCAGAAATAGATGTCTCTGAAATTTCCAGTATAACAAAGTGAAATGGAGTCTTCAAATGTGCTGGGTAAATTCTGCTGATACACGTAGTTTAAGAGAGGAAAGTTGTTAACAAGAGGTAGAGTATTTCAGACAACATGGATGGACTTTTCCAACTGGACAGCCCAGAGTCTAGAGAAAACAGATCCAAAGCTCTGTAGTTGTGGCATGTAAAGAGAGGTGCAGCACAAGGATTTTGTTTTATTCAGTTCAGTTCTTTCTGTACCAGTCAGGACAGGTAGGCTGTAGAAATGGCCAGACCATTACAGCCTCCCCAACTCCAGCTCCTTCAGCCATCACTTTTAGCAAAGAAAAGGTTTATTCTTCCTAATGAAGTGTTCAGAAAATTTTCAAAGCAGCCAAAACAGATCAAAAGTACTTGTAAATCATCTGTCTCACCCTCAGATTAACCTGGTAGCATTGAAGACAGAGGAACTATAGTCTCCACCTGTTCTGCAACCTACCTAGAGAGAGACTGTGCTGTCAGAGCAGCATGCTGACTAAAAATGAGTAAAAAAGAAGAATTTGCTCAAAAATTTGCCTAGATTATTAAAAACAGTGGGAAATGCTGCTTCAGAGAGATACTCTGACAAGGAAAACCACTTATGCTAAAGCATCAGAATTTTCTAGGGAAAATGTAATCTTCTGCTAGGAAAAAGAGATGCAATTTTCTGTCAAGAAAATAAAAATGCTAGTTTTGTGATTGCCCACCTGGAGGGACTTTATCCATTAAACTCACTACTCACTGCAAGAAAGCAAACAGGTAAAAGCAATCCCTCAGGAAGCCACTACCTTCTGCAGATATTTTTGTCTCCCACACAGATATTGATTAAGGCTCCAGGTTTCATTTCACATTTTTTCACCTTCCTAACAGTTTTTATTTAATTATTACTATTTTTGTTGCAGATAAAAATTTTCTAGATGCACAGGTAACATTTCATAAAATCTTACAATCCATGCTGAGTCAAGTCAACAACATCTTTCAGGAGAACACTTTTAGGAAAGGATTTACTATTACAGAAAGCATGGTAAATTAGTTTTTACTGAATGCCTTCCAGGGTCTGCTCAAAAACTCCTGGTTACTGGGCGATTCATAGAGGACATTATTTCCACCGGCATGGATTTGCACCAATGTGAAAGGTTAATTTTCATATAAATTGCACAAGAAATGAAATGTCACCCCTGGAGCCAAGGAGGAGGTAAGTAAAAGAAAATGCAGATGAAAGGTATCATCTGAGTGAGAGTACATGGCAGAAATGAAGTAAGATGTTGTAGTTTGTAAAAAATGTCCTGGAGACTTCTCTCTCCCTCGCAGAATTTCTCCTCTATGCTAACATCGATGTCCAGATTTCTGTCTCCATAATTTACCTTCTTCCAAGAGCAAAGTCTCATTTCCTGAGCATTTATTTTTGTTCTCGTGTACATATTTGTGAATGGGATGCTACATAACTTATGAAAGTGTAGTAGAATGTAGCACATTTTATGTTTCTTCTTCAGCAAAATTATGACATGATTGTTATAAGAAAAACCATGCTGTTCACGACCTTAAATACTTAGCCTTTGAAGAAATTCAAAGATGAGGAAAGTAGGTTTTGATGTTTATCCTTTTCAACTTTGTACATCCAGGACAAAAATGTATACCAGCACAGTCTGTAAAACATGTTGTGCTTTCCTTCAAGAGGCAAAATCTCTACTTCCCAGATGCTAAAACTTGGTGTTTTGAATGTAGAAAGAAATAATTACAGTGAGAGTCCCAGACACCAGCATATTTGCAATCAAAGCTACCTCTGAAGAAAGAATTGAGACAAATGGCAAAGTGAGAGCTCTGCAAGGCAAGAGGAGAAACTGGGAGTAAGGGAATTAAGAAGTAGCAAATAGCAAACATCTGCAAGAAAACTGCTGATTTGTGACTGAGCAACCTCTCTTGATAAGCCAGATGGTTCATTAGCAAAAAGCATGGGTAGATGCCAAAGCAGTTTTAACTCTGCAGTGACCAACACCTGTACCTATTGCTTTCAGGAGCATTACAGATACAGGGAAATCCAGAGCTGTGTCACATAGTTTTGTTAATATTAAGGCTGGCAATACTGGCTCACTGCAGATTCTAGTATGTAAACAGCCCCACCTGACATTCATGGAGCGTGGGAGATAAGGCAGCAGATTATTTTTAAAGATATAATAGATGTGTATAATAGATGTGTTCTTTATAGAAGCATCTTACTACCCTTCGCTGTTACCTGTCCTTTTATGGCCTCTTCTCACCACCATGTTCCAGGGAAAATGTGGGGCTTGCACTATATCCAGTTTGTTTCATTTCTCAAGGCACCGGACGTTCTCTTTCCGACTGTGCCTTTACCTTTCTCTGTGACACTGATATCAGCTATGACAAATGGTTGGTTATTCTTGTGCCCAAGGCAAAGACTTATTTTTAGGTTTGTAAATATAATACATTCTGTGGCCAAATTTCCAGTTGCTCTTTGCTCTCATGTTAATCTCAATTGTAGGTGACTGAGTATGTTTGAAAATCAAGCCCACCCAGGCTCATCGAAATTGGGCATATATTAGGACACCTGGTTTACATCAAGCATAAAGTGGGCAGTGATTACTGCCCTCTTTCACCTCAAAAACTTCAGCATTGTAGATTGCCTATTAAAGGAGAGTCTGAGAACACCTGGGCTTTCTATATCTGGGATCACCTCTGTGGAAATCAGATGATTCTTCACGCCACAGTCACCAATTCTGTAAAATAAATCTGTATTTGTACCTTCCCAAGGACACATTGCAATGAAAAGGAAAAAAGCTGTGGAGTGAAGGACAGTGGCAGTAATTTGTAATTACAACCCTTTGCCCAGGATGATGGGGTACATATTATCCATCAAAGACAAGGAAGTGCTTAGTAGATCCTGAATCAGGCTTGTAATTTCCCAGCCAGCTGGCAAGGACACCCTTTCAATGGCTGAATACACTTTCTCCCATGCTGATAGCTTTGTGCTTAAGGCTAATATTATATTTAAAAGTACACTTAACATTATATCAATATAATGCAGTCCCTTCACCTTGATGGAGGCATCTGTCTGGAGTAGAAACAGCTTGGAAAATTTGACAACATCAGCAGTTATGTGGTGCTCTTTCTTTATTCACCACTTCCAAGAACCTACATACAAACCACAGAAGATAACTTGCCAAGCCCACACATAAAAGACTACATACGTCTATCTTCTTTCTCCATTGCATCTGGACATTATTCCATCACGTGTTTTATGTGCCTCTTGCCTAGAAGCCCAAATGACAAAACTCGCTTCTATTCAACACATGCTACCCAGGGATTGCTCTCAATCTTTCATCCTAATCAAATTTCAAAATCAGAAAAAAATATTCTGATCACATGTCTTCTCATTGTCCACTGAAAACCAGTGTCTTTGAATATGTCTTTGTACCCTCCTGATGGGACCAAAGAAACTGAATGCTGAAAAACAACTATATCCACTGACCAGTTGGCATTACTTGAACTCCAGGTGTGGAAAGGTCAAATTTACTGCTGCCTTACCTTCACATTTCTGCTCAGAGGGATACACTAACATCCCTGGATTAAAAACAATGTTGGATATAGATATGGAAAATTAGAAGATTTAACACTTCATCAAATATGCCTTAGAATTGGATTCACATTTACCTACCAGGAAGCTATCTGGGTTAGGACATCACTATCTGTCTTCCCTCAGGTTATGGGATTCCTTTTTCCTTTCATATTTTTACATCTGATTCAGCTCTTGTTTTTTACTAGCTGCTTCTCAAGTTTTTTACCTTAGCTAAATGACTTTTTGATTTTTTTATGGAAGTGTCTAGGTGTGAGAACAGATGCATTTGCTTCATCCTTGACAGAATACTTCCTTAACTTCTGCACCATAGTCTAAGGGTTTACAGTGCTGTGCTGTCCTTTGATTTCCTACTTACACTTCTTCTGATAGCTTGTGTGATTAGGCTCAGCTTGGGTTTACAGAGATAAGGTACTACATAAAAGCCTTGCTTTTCTTCCCTCGCAATGCAAGTATTTGGGACGGATCCTTGCTAATTCACAAACAGCTTGTACTCCAACCCCCCCTGTGATATTTGAACTTCATTGGAATCCTGTCCCTTGCTTCCATTTATACTGCCAAGAAATTTCTCTTCTTCCTTCTCCCCCAGTCCTACTTTAGAGAAGACAGTGGTAGTTTGATCCTGGCTGGATGCCAGACACTCTTCAAAGATGCTCTAATACTCCCCTCCACAACTGGACAGAGGAGAGATAATATGACAAAAGGTTCATGAGTTGAGATACAGGCAAGGAGAGATCACTCATCAATTACTGTCATGGGCAAAACAGACTAGACTTAGGGAAATTAATTGAATTTATTACCAATCAGAATCAGAGCAGGATAATGAGAAGTAAAATAAAATCTTAAAAACACCTTCCTCTCACCACTCTCTCCTTCCTGGACTCTACCTCCTTGTAAGAGGAAAAAGGAGAGAGGGAATAGGGGTTATGGTCTGTTCATCATATATTGTTTCTGTCACTTCTCAGGGAAAGGAGTCCTTCCCCTGCTCCAGTGCAGGGCCCCTCCCATGGGAGACAGCTCTCCATTAACTTCTCCAGCATGAGTCCTTCCAAAGGGCTACAGTTCTTCACAAAACGCTCCAGGGTGGGTCCTTTTCCATAGGCTGCAGTTTTTCAAGAACAGCCTGCTCTAGCATGGGTCCCCTATAGGGTCACAAGTCTTACCAGCAAACCTGCTCCAGAATGGGCTCTTCTCTCCATGGGTCTGCAGGTCCCTGCCAGCAGCCTGTTCCAGCATGGACTTCCCACAGGGTCACAGATTTCTTTCTACCTGCTCCAGCGCAGATTTCCTCCATGGGTTGCAGGTGGACCTCTACACCTCCATGGGCTACTGGGGCACAGCTGCTTCACCATGGTTTTCACCACGGGCTGCAGGGAAATCTCTGCTCTAGCACCTCCTCCCTCTCCTTCTTCACTGACCTTGGTGTCTGCGACATGGCTCCTCTCACACATTCCAAGTCCTCTCTTCTCTGAGCACAATTACAGGTGAGAAATAGCTTTTTTTTTTTCTTAAATATGTTATCACAGAGACATTACTATCATTCCTGATTGGCTCAGCCTTGGCCAGCAGTGGGTCCATTCTGAAAACATTGGCTCTGTCATACATGGAGGAAGCCTCTGGAAGCTTCTCATGGAAGCTACCCCTGTAGCCTCCACACTACCAAAACCTGGACACACAAACCCAATACAAACACAAATATTCTTGTTGGCTGTGGATGTTACAATCTTGCTGCTGCCTCCTACACAAAGAGAAGGGTGTCAATAATTGAGACAGTAGTTGTGGTTTAATTAAGAAGTGGTGTATCATGTCCTCTGATATATGTTTAAAACACTCTGCCGTCTCACCAATTGTGCATGATAGGTTGACATCCTTAACACATAAAGAGCTGGATGTTCTTTAGAACTGCAGACACCTCTTTTTTTAGGCATGATACAGGTAAGTGCATCAATCAGTAAACATTTCTTTGTGCAATCAAACTCAGGAAATAGCTTAGTTTCACTGTTCATATTTCGGGGTAGCACACAGCATAATTTATTAGGACCTGTGTTCATGGTAACATATATGACAACTAACTTGCAGCTCTGAACCCTCAATACACACCTAAAGATAATCACCAGTAACCGTCTTGTTATTGTTCCCCTGGCGTGTCAAGAATGTTTATTCATGGGCCTCCACCTGTCTTCCTATCATTTTGACCCTGCTCTCAAGTCAGTAGATCTGAGTCTGTGTCACCAACTATATTTTTCACTGTCATTATAGAATAATCATTTGCGTTTCCATCAATTTTCAATGAGCCTTGATCAAAACTAAAGTCACTGTCTACAGCTGTCGTAGATTTCATGTGCTAGCTTTTTTTCCTTGTGGAGACAAATAAAAAGCCATCACACTGCTATGGTAGAGCAGCTCTCTTGGACCCTTTTTTTTGTGCCATGCTTCATGACTATGATACTTCAAACGTATCTGTATAACTTTGGCTCTTTGGCCCTCCAGTCCTCATCTATGCTTTCACCCTTCCAACATAGTCTACACTAGTTTCATGCCACAACCTGTTTAACAGTTTCTCACTTTTGCAGTCAAAAGCTGAAGTTGCTAATCTTGTTCTATTCATTGTTCATACATCAGGGAGCAGAGCTAGCACAGTCGTTTCACCTTAAAATGCCATTACTACTATTGTGAAGTTTTTCATTCCATCATTTTTTAAAACGCAGGATACCTGATGAAGCACTGAAGCTGACCACACTAGAAGCACCCTAAGTGCCAAGATGCTAGGGAAACTGCTGCAATCCTCCAATCTTGCATTTAGATTCACATTGCATCTTTAACCTTTGTCTCACTCATATGTACAAGAAAAGAAAGAAGAAGGACAAAATTCATTTATGCATTTTGATACCTAATTTTTCTTGGAAGATGCAACAATGAAAAAAATACAAAGGCACTTTAAGAAACTGCAGTCTCATGTCTGCTCAATCAACATTAGCATAATGATTTCACATCTAGAGAGAACATGCAGTTATTTCCTCTCTTTTAACCAGTAAATCAGATGGAAACTAATCTATTTACAACCACTGTGCAAGATATTTCATAATTATACAAACTTAATTACAAGTCTATCACAGCAAAGATAACTTCAGTTGATTGAGAAACCAGCCATGACACAAGAAGGTCTTACACTGAGTAGTGAGTACATAAGTATGCAGAATTAGGCATAGTTTGGTCAATACTATCTTTATCAATAGTACCCATCAGAATACAGAGTTGAGATCCTGCCAGTATGTAACACATATCTGGGGACTTGATTATTTGCCTGTGTATAGTAGTGGAAAAATATTTTCAGCAAAGTGTCCTTCACACATATCTCTACTGCCCTTTAGCTGCACAGTCATCATCATCATGACTAGGCTTTGCGAATTAAGATTTGGGAAGGGCTCTACCCACGCTTGCTACAAGCACACTGGTGGCTAAAAAGGACAATGCGAGATAGGCAAGTCCGATTGCAAAAGGCACAGTGGAAAGGCTCCATCGGCACTACTGGCAAGGCACGGTTCTTCCTGCGTTGCCTTTTTCCTCCAGGCTGATTCTGCGTGTGTTCTCAAAGGAAGCAGCAGTGTTATGGATGGTGTGTCTCCATTTCTCCCGATTGGAGGCCAGGGTGGACCATTGATGGTGGTCAATACGGCCAAGGC
>JAWWEE010000074.1:122072175-122167869 GCA_035221455.1 Xenops minutus
CAGGTTTGGAGTTAGAGTTGTCCTTCTCCTAGGATGGTTGCTGGGGAGCTAGCGAGCCCATCCTGCCCGTGGACACATTTTGTCCAACTCTTCAGTTGAGACCTGACTAGCATGGAAGACCCCACCGGAGGCATGAACCACCGCCAGCACAGCTCGCAACCTCATAAGGGGGCGTCCATGGAGAAGGACTGCACAGTACAGCAATAAAGACTACCAGTAGAAGGAAATTTAATCGTATATAACATTTATATTATACTGTGTGATAAGACTTTAACTCTTCAGGAGGATGCCTGATATTAGCGATACACAGCACAAAGAATATAGTGGAAAATGTCATTCACAGACAGGTGGAAATTGTCCCCTTACAACTATTAGCTGATTATAAGCTTTAAATATAAAGAACACCCTGTGTTGTATTTCTCTTTGCTAAGAAGCCACCTTTGAGTAACTGACAAAGGCAAATTTTTCAAAACTCAGAGTATTTGAAGATCAAATCCACTAGTCCAACATTTTGGTGGTTATGCTCTACAGCAGAATAACCCATCCCTGGAAGTGCCCAAGCTGAGGTTGAATGGGGCTTTGAGCCACCTGGTCTAGTGGAAAGCGTCCCTGCCTATGGCAGCAGGGGTTGTACTGGGTGATGTTTAAGGTTCCTTCCAACCCAAACCATTCTATGAACTTCTACTGACATTTCAAGCACAAATGCAGCAGATCTTTTTGCAACCATAGTCTCCATCCACAAGAACATTTTTAAATGTTAAATAGCCATTAAATAAAATGCACAAGTCATCAGTGGAGCTAGCACTGGAATTCCAGTTTGCTTTTAACCAGTCAAGTGTCCTAACTATGGCCAGAGAGTCTGATTTCCTCTGGAAACTCAGAAACAGTCCAACAGTTTTATGAGGACCATCAAGAACTTTGGATGTAGGTACTTTACAAACCATATTGTGACTTTTCAGGAGACTAGGAAAAAAAAAATAAAAGCAAGGTCCATAAAGGTACTTAAAAGTTTATTATTCCTAAAATGGGTCTAGTGACCTATACTATTTGTTTATGTGTTGACTGATCAATGCTAACTGCACTATTTTCTTTCTCATGTCATTTACAGATGCACTGTGTGATGCAGTGCATGGCCTGTTTTAATATATTGCTCCATAGAAACTGACTCATTAGCTAATCATACGTGCAGATATACAGAAATACTCTTCAAAAGATTTTGGCTTTTTGATTTTTTCAAATATTTCCTTCAAATAAAAATTAAAATTTTTCTGCTCCACCCATCCTGTGCTCAAAATGTTGTTATATATAAGGTTTCCCATAGTGGCTGAGGCATTAGCTGGTATTCACAGGCTCCCAAAGCTGTTTCTGAGAGATGTTGACAGTAAAGGGGAGTTTCCTTGTCTCAATTTCATCATATATATGCACATTTATATGCAAGAGCAGTCCTGCTGAATCCAGGCTCAGAGAAGGAAGGGAAGGAGGTTCTCCAAGCACCAGAGTAGAGATTCTCCTGCAGCCCATGGAAGGGACCGTGGTGAAGCAGGTTGCTTCCCTGCAGCCCATGGAGGACCATGGGTATCCGCACTGCAGCCTGTAGAGGACACCATGAGTTCTTCAGCTTCTTTCACTTTTCTCCAGCTTACAGCCACACATGGATAACTATAAACTTCCAAACCTCTGCTTCCACACACCACCATACATTTTGATTATATTATTTTCTGATTATATTATTTAATTCTCCCACATTTTGTTCTCTTTCACTGCTGGAAAAGATAAGAAATACAGGTACATTATATTCTCATGGGCATTCTTATAGGCACAAATGCCTATATAATTTCTGTATTCATAAATTAATAATAAGGTTTTAAGTATTCAGACACACTTCCAACTGCTCAGCTTTCTAGCACTAATGGTATGTCACACTTCAGCGCCAAAAATTTATTAAAAAAATAAATCTCAGTTTTAACTGAACCATCACTTTAGCACCAATTTTAGAATTTACAATAATTTTCTAGTTCTCTCTCATGTGAAACAATACGTAGGAATCTGCAAAATCAAGACTTTTTCATGAAATTGCTATCAGCTTTATCAATACAACCTTTCAGTTACTTACATATCATCAAGAGGATGTGGTTAATCAGAGCAAAGTTTGCACAATATTCAGATTTGTAAGAGTTGCAAAGTGGTTTTCATCCTAACTCGGGGTGGGGGTAAATTTCTGAAATTTCAGCATCTCCTATAGGGCAGGATTTCAATGCTTTGACCATGCTAGTGTCTTGACATTTCTCAGAAACTACAGCTTCACCACTGTATTGTGATTTGCATTGAGACTAAAGGGCACAAGCATTTAAAAAGTATTCAGGAAATGCCATTGCTCCTGTAAGATATATTTAGACTGTTCCTGGTCAAAATTAAATATTTCTACCAACAGGTATGTGACACTTCATATTAGAGGCCAGAAAGAATGACAGTATGTGGGATCTTCTGTCTGAGAATGGTAATAACAGATTAGTAACAAATTCATAGAAAAAGCTCTATGATAATTTTTTTTAGAAAGGTTCATTATGGTACTGTGATTCACATTCATATTCACACTTTCTGTCGTACTAAGTCAATAATGCATTTCAGCATGGGGGCATAAATGTGGGTTTTGTCAAAATCAAGCATAAACTTAAACCATATGGGATCCCAAAATGCTTGAATTCAGGAAAAAACCCTCATGTTACTAGGATGTCAGCAGAAATGGCTATGAATTCTGCTTCTGGGTAATGCCCCTGGAGCTGAAAGGCTAAAATCCCTGCTTCATGAAATAGTGATGGGGAGGGAGGTCTGTCCTTCTAACAGAGACATTCGGGAAATTTGTGTAGATGGAAACTGATAGTGCTTACCTGCTACCTTTCCACTAAAGCCCTCCAAGTATAAGGAGCTGTGTGACTAGGGAGCTGGGAGACAGTGTACCAAAGAAATTAATCCCAAACTGATTATGCATGGCACCAATTTCCTGCCTTCTCACTTTATCACCAAAAGACTTGGACACATGTCTGCAGATCTCAGTTCCTGCATCCACACTTTTCTGGTAACAGCTACCATCCTGCTACATTACAGTAGGAGCACTTCTCTCTAGTTCTCCCTTTTTTTTTATTAGTTTAAAGATGAGTATGGAGCACTTGAAGCTGACCTAAAAAGATTGGATTAATGAAAATCACGGAGATAGTGAATATCAGAGGAATGGGTTGAGGATTTGCATGCATCATAGTGGAGCCACTGCATACATTTCCATAACAGTAAGTGATGAATAATAAAAAGCACAAGTTTTATGTTTTTATCATGTCATCATCTCTGATTTAATATTCTTTTTGGTGCACTCCTTTCTTTCTTGTTCACAGTGCTCCTTCCTTCCTTCATTATTTAGTTCAAGTGATAAGCCTTTCTCCACCTTTGGGAGTTTTATTTATACATTTTCCCCTTCCTGATGCAAAACAGAAACATGCATTAAGAAGACATCCCAGAGGTGATTAGAGTCATTCATATGTAAAGCAAAAGGAGTACTATCTGGGGAGAACTAGAAAGCTCATGTCACTGTTCAAAAAACTATTATTTTCATCTTTTTTTCCACCATTGTGCCTCCCAAAAGAAAACTTACATATCCCAAAATAGATGACCAAAAAAAATCATGGTGCTGTTTGGTCAAGGTCTTGAAAAGTTGTTCTCTTTAGGGAATGATGGTAGTTTGTATTTTAGCATTTACAAGGAAGATGGTAAATCCTTGGGACAACCTGATACTGTAGTTGCTGAGTGCTAGCGGAAGTGCTAAAAAGTCTGATTCTTCCACTCTGAACCCAAAGATATTGTTCAAAGCAAACAAACCCAAGATTTATACTGAATATTATCATCTCTGTTTTACAAATGAAGATCAGTGTAAGAAAGCCTCAGAATAGGACATAGTTGCCTACCTGTATTTTAGACAAAATTTTACATTCTCCTATTAACCACTGCATGTAAAATCAAATTGAGGGAGACCTGAACTGCACTTATCTATCACCTAACCAGAAAGGAAACCAAATTTCCTTCAGCAAGATATTTTATCTTTTCATTTTGTGGAGCCCAAGACATTTTTCAGTGAATGTCATAAATATGACTGTGTGACTTGGTCACTGTCAACTTGCTTTATTTTAAGACTCTGAGAATAATGGAGGGTTTCCCAGGGTCCTTCAGGTGCTTAATTTTCTAGCAGAAAAATCCTCTGTTGCCTGACTGTCTCTGACTAGGAACGCCTAAGTGTCATTAATACTAAATTATTTAATACCCAACCTTTACACCTGCTTATCTCTTAGTGTAATTCAAAGACTTGGTGCTCCTCCATCCGTTCCACCTATGGAGCTTTTTCCAATGTGTTTTCTTTGGTATTTAACCTACTGGAGCAGATCTGAGTAGATCAAGAAAAGCTTTCAAATATTTTAAGTTGGACAAAAACTGTTTAAAGACAGCTTTACTGGAAGACTTTCACTGTCCTTCAGAAGCCACCTTAGTCTTTGCAAACTTATTCTCTTATTTTTTTCTAAATACATTTAGATATCAATGTTGTGAACTGATGAACAAGCTGTATTTGCCAAACGTGACTGGTTTATTTTAAACGAATTTTAAGTTTTGACATCCTTCAACAAAGGCTAAACAATTATGACAATTGTCAGTTATAGCAACAGCTGGAACTGGAGACAAATAAAGAAAAAACTAATACAGACTTTTATAAGGGACCCTTAAATGATTTGCACATTAAGAATTCATTTGATAAATAATCTTATCTTTCCAAATGCAGTTTGCTCAGTCTTTCCAAGAGGAATAATTTAGAAAAAAAAAATCAAAAATAAAAACAACAAACCAAACAAATTTTTTTCAGCATCTAAAAAGCTGAATAACATGAGCTAAGGATTAAATCCCTTACTGAGGCATTCTGTTTGATTTATTTGACCTGCTTTATTTTTATTTAAAAACAAACAAAGCACCCTAAAATGCTGTCAGTTAGGGATGACCTGAATTACTTGTTCCTTCCCCTGCTCTTTTTTTCAACTCAACTGAACTCAGAAATAAAACACAATTAGTTGCAGAGACAAGTTACAACCCTCAAAAGCCTAGAAGCTACAGTTCAGACTAAAAGACAGGCAGCAGCCTGTTTGTATTACCCACAGACAGAGGCAACAGCCCCACTCCACATAAGAATGGGGAAATAGAGTCTTTCTCCAGCTCCTGACTTTCTCAGTCATGAGCTTGGCCAGGTGCATATCTCTCACCTCAGGGATTCATTTACCTTAGTACACCCTTGGTAAGTTCACAGATGACACCAAGTTGGGCAGAAGTGTCAGTCTGCTGGAGGGCACAAAGGCTCTACAGAGAGACCTGGACAGGCTAGACTGATGGGCTGCCATCAACTGTAAAGGGTTCAATAAGGCAAGTCTTGCTCTTGGTCACAACAATCCCATAGAGCACTATAGGCTGGGGGCAGAGTGGCTGGAAAGCAGCTCCTTGGAAAAGAGTCTGGGAGTGCTGGTTGACAGCAGCTGAATTTGAGCTAGCAGTGTGCCAGATGGTCAAGAAGGCCAGTGGCATCCTGGCCTGTGTCAAAAACAGTGTGTCCAGCAGGACAAGGGAAGTGACTGTCTACTCAGCACTGGGGAGACCACACCTCAAATCCTGTGTCCTGTTCTGGATTGCTCACAACAAGAGTTGGACCAAATCCAGAGAAGGGAAAAAAAGCTGGTGAAGGGTCTGGAGCACATGGCCTGTGAGGAGTGACTGAAGGAGCTGGAGTTGTTTAGACTGGAGTAAAGGAGGCTCAGGAGTGACCTTATCACTCTCTACAACTACCTAAAAGGAGGTTGTAGCCAGGTGGAGTTCAGTCTCTTCTACCAGGAAACAGGCAACAAGACAAGAGGAAATGGCCTCCAGCTGCACTAGAGGAGGTTCAGGTTGGACATCAGGAAGAAGTTCTTCTTCATTGAAAGGATGGTTAAACATTGCCCAGGATGGAGTCACCATGCCTGGAAGCGTTCAATAAATGACTGGATGTTATACTTAGGTTAGTTAGCATGGTGGTGTTTGGTCAAAAGGTGAACTCTATGGTACTTGAGGTCTTTCCCAACCTTAATTGTTCTATCATTCTATAATTCTAAGAGTAAGTAAGAGCCTGACTTTTCTTTTCAGCATGATTAGCAAGCAAAAAAAGTGAAATCTGGTGAAAAATAACCATAAGACACCTATAGTAGTTTGCATTCCATTTTTTTCCTTAGCTTAAATGAAAATATAAGCAGGAAATGGAGAACAATATACCAGAAAATAACTTTTTTCCCTGAACAAAGTGCAAAATTCTCACTGAGATTGGAATTTCAGCCCAGATGGCTTGGCCAAGGAACATATGCCAATAGTGTGAACTGCATTGTATATGATTTGACATCTTGACACTTAGCAAACTTAAAAATTTATTAGAAGAGACATAGATAATGTAAAGATGAGCCTTACGAATACTAATACACCTATTTTCTGTTACGGTTTTCCGGGATTAAGTGGCAGTGTGGAAGGCTGCTCAGCCTCTATGCAAAACATCAAATTCATCAGTACTGCACCCTCGCTAACACATTTTGCCCAGACCTGGATATTTCTGAAACTTACTTTACCCAGCCCAGTCTCTGGTTAAAGAAAAATGCTATCAGGAACCACAACCTAGGATAGGAGGCAGGAGAACTCAGAAAACTCCTGCAGTAGAGAATATAACTATCTCCACCTCCTAAGGCTTCCCTGTCCTCTGAGGGCATGAGACTGAACCAGACTGGTGGTCTGGGGAGACAGTAATGAGGAATTGATCCAAAGCAAAGACAGCAATGTGAAACCCCCAAGGAACAAAAACACTTACAGTGTGACACCCATCCTTATGCTGCATACCCTGTCTGTATGACATGCCTTCTGGAAGGGGTAGTAGACCTGATATGGTACACCTGCCTTAGTCCAGTTCAGGAGTATCCTTCCAATAGCAAATAACCCCCTCATATCTCACTTTGGCTTGCACAACAGAGAGGATTTGGAGCTGAAATTTTGAATTTAAGCTTAAATTAATTTAAATTTAATTCTTTCTGGATGAAACTAAACAAGAAGGTATACTCCAGAAAAGCACCTGAATTAAATTGTTCAGCTCTCAGAAACATAATTTCAGTGCTCACAGCCAGATAAGAATTAGTTCAAAGTAAAAATTCCTGGAATGCATTCAGTGTGGACATCAGATGGCATTTCACCATGCAGACCATGCTCCCTCTGGACCTTAGTACTGGCTAATGCAGACATGTTAGCTATAGCACATCAGGAGAAACAGAAAGCCATGGGGTCCCTCAGGTGCGTCACATAAGTGTCTGAGCCATCTTGCAATTGAATTTCAAAGCACTAAATATTCATTACAATGAATTCAATCAATCTTCATGATATACAGAAGTGCAATTGCAAAGTATTCTACAGCAATTTCTGCAAATAGAAACTTGCTCTTAACGTTTTCATAGCAGTCTCCCACTTGAGCTGTTATCATGAAGTATGTTTTCTGTCATGAAGTACTGAGAACAGCATA
Source organism: Xenops minutus (assembly GCA_035221455.1). Lineage (NCBI taxonomy): Eukaryota > Metazoa > Chordata > Aves > Passeriformes > Furnariidae > Xenops > Xenops minutus. Next base: position 122,079,779 of record JAWWEE010000074.1, read on the forward strand.
GCACAGATGGGATGGGCCACATAAAATTATTTAGGAAATTTATCCTATTACCAAACTGTTGCCATGTTAAAAATTAGGAGAAAGGGTGTGACAAGATCCTCTTACAAAAAGAATGCAGAGGAAGATGGATTGCTCTTAATGAGATTTATTTACTTTTTTTTTTTTCCTTAAAGATGAGACTTAAAACGCCATTAAAAAAAAAATAAAAAATTTTAATTAGAGAGAAGACTTCTTTTTTCCATAGGGTTCTGTAGAACTTCAGGAGACACTAAAGAGAGGCATCTAAAGACTTTTCTGACAACATTCCATCAAATTGCAGTTGCAAACATACATTTATTTACCTACTGATCGAATTAATAATTGTTCTGCTCTCAAAAACATAATTTTTGAAGGAATTCCTAACAACATCTTTTTGCTTTCTAATGTCAGCCATGGAGGATGCTAGTTTAGGCTACAGCTGGCAACATAATTAGTTGATTAAGCAAAGTAATTCTGAAGTGTTCACTGATCTGATGCATGCGATCTAAATACTGAAACATTTTGTCCCTCCAAATGAGAATGCTTTTCAAGTACATGCCTAAATCAAAAAACACATGGTACTGCTGTGGCAATGTTCCAGCGTTGCACCAGTGCTTACAAAACGCACCTCGTACCTAGCACTGGCAGGAAATTGGAGTTCATATGACAATTCAGTACAAGTTCTTCTGAATCAGAAAACAGTCTGCAGAAAAAGCATAAATATGCCTTACAAGACAAAAAGATAATAGCCTATCACACCATATTTTAACAAAGGGTCACCGCCCTCAGTGGGAACAAATAAACCATTAAAAGTGTTACTGGAATTGTCAGGGAAAGAGAGGAAATATCTCTTCCTTCACAGGCACCTTTTTCCTATGAAATCAAACGTTACTGAATCAACTGAATTTTCCAAATAAATTCTGTTAATTCATCTTTGCTTTAATTGATACAATAATTTCAAGTTTTATAGTAAAAGTAAAGCAGCTGTGTATTTCCCCTCTCTGTCCTTGAATTGGTTCCCTGGAAATACTGAGATAGAGTTTCCTACAAAATCCAATCCTATATGACAGATTTGTTGGAAAATTTCATATTGGTTATAGTGAAGAAGACTATTTTTGGTATTTGTCTTCTCTTTCTCCATCAGGAATAATGAATAAATAAACTGAATAACATCTCTCAGCCTACCAGCTGTAACAAGAATTTTTGATTTTAAAATATAAACTTTTTAAAGTTAAAAATTTTCCCTCCAGAAAGAGCCTTTGCTTTGTTATTAGCAGTTCTGTAGAGGTGCATTCAAGATTTTCTGGTAATCCATAATTCCTATTTACTGATATGTGAAAATTACCATTCATTTCTCCTCTGCGTTGTTCATTTCCTTTTACTGTTAATGTGAAAAAATTGCACACCTGTTTATCAGTCCACATGTTAAATAGCCATTGTTCCATCAACAGTCCCTAATTAATATTCACAAATTTCTCATTTGTTTATTTCATCTTATCATCACAAATTAATCCAAGGTAGAAAAAAGGGATTAAGATTGCAACAGATTTATTAGTAAAACTGCAATTGTAAGATGCACCTTCCTGACACTCACAGTGATACATATTTCTCCAGATGCCCAAGAGAGGGCTAATAGCTATTGCCTCCCTTCACATATCTCATGAAAACTCAAGGATGACCTACAGATTAGAAGTTTTCCATGTTGATTTGGAAAAAGTAGGCATTTTTCCTTCTGTTTTTCTATCTCGCTATGGAAGATTAACTGCACTGATTTCTCCACACAAGTATACATGAAGGCTAACTCCCCAAGTCCTTCTACAGAGACATTTTTTACCAAACTGCATGGATAATGGTCTTCAGTAGAACAATGAATAAGGATCTGAATCAGGGAGGGAAATTAAATTTATGTCAGCAAGAAGCTTGCTGACCTCCTACCTTCTGGCAGCACCACATGTTCACATTTTGCAAAATGATTCAACTACTTTCTGGAAGCACAAGAACAGCCCATTCCCTACAAAAGGAAATGAAGCAAGCAGAAAAACCTGGGTTGTTCTATGATTCTATGAAAATCAGGACCCCATTGCAATATTAGGGGAAAACCTGAACATAGATGGAAGCTGAACCTGTGAAGAGATAAGCCATCTGAAATTATAATATTATCAACATCAAATTGGGGGGGGGGGGGGGATATAAAATAAAAAGTATTGGTAAGCCCTTGTAAATGTTTCAGAAGAAGCTTGAAAGTAATCTTGAAAGGCATATGCAAGGATTACACAACTAAAATGTTCCCAAGGTACATGTAAAGTAATGAAAAATACTAAGAACACAAGCAAAAATAAATACAAGATTTAATAAACTGAAAAGTGCAGCTGAAACCAAGCTAAAAACAGCCAGCTCACATGATGAGCTAAAAACTATCTGACAAGGATTTGATGGCCATGCTACATTCAGCACTCAGCATTTACTCAATCCCTGCCTTACCAAAAGGGTTTTGTTTTGCATTTATGGGCTTGTTGCTATTAAAACCCATGCAATTGTGTATTTACATTGCCCTTTGTGACTTACAGCAAGATATCCTTTGCTGCGATGGTCTTAGAGGTGAGAGGAGACATCTTTGTGTGTGTGTGAGGGCCTAGGAAGCATTTGCACTGGAAATGCTGTTCTGTTTACAGCAGAGAGGAATGCTTGATATGGCTGAAGGGTTTGGGGCAGGGGGTCTGGGGAGAAAAGGAGCAAGAGAAGTCATTCCTGAAAGACCTTGGAGGGAAGGCAAAATCCTGAAAATGCCACAATGACTTGAAGAATAACAAGGTTAATTTACTGATGGTTTAGTAATTGTCAGGCTTCAGTGAAAGCCACAGAAAACCTTTAAATCTCTACAAAAAGGAACCTGTTTTAAAGAGGTTGTCATGGCTGAAAAGAAAAATAATAGGCTAATGGGACTAATTCTAAATCCAGCAGGTCTGGAGCTGAGGCCCCACAGAATAGAAAGGAAAAGCAATCATGTCAGATGAAAGAGAACTTGTAAGAGGAGAATATTCTGCTGGGTACCATCAAGCCAATTGTGGACTAATGCACATCTCTCATTGCTGTCACTAATTTAAACAGGATGAACATTCAATAACTATTATTATGTTATCTTTTTAGCTGAAGGTCGAACACATAGGCATTGAAACATTAACATTTCTCCTGTACATAGAAAAAAATCTATATGCCTATATTTGGTATGCCCCTTGTAACTAGAATGTATATTTATAACTAGAATTGGAGGACATACCCGAGGAAAAGAAAGCAGAAAATGCTTTGGTGACAATCCCTATCCAATGAGTAGGGACATATATCAGCAAGGTAAGGAAAGGCACACTTCCTCTCATAGAGCTTCCCATTATGGGTACACACTCCTCTACCAGGGCTGTGGCCACCAGTGAACAGTTCTTTTTATTGTGGATCCTATGATTATTTCTCATAAAACGAAATGTTTGAAAATAACAAAACTCTATACAGGGCTTTTCCTTTATTTATGCAGTACATGATACAGACATTGAAGAAAAAAAAAATCACAGTGGAGTTATTAGTGGGAAAACAAGTCATAATTCTGTATCTCCAAGAGCTATCTCTGTTCTCTAAGTTTCTTAAAGAATCATACAATACTTTAGGTTGCAAGGAATTTACATAATCTAGGTGTACCTCCAAGAGCAAGACCAGTTTCCAGTTTCCAGTTTTCCAGTTGTTCAAGGCTGCATCCAAGGAAGTTTCAAGCATCAACAATGATGGCAACTCACTAACTTTTCTAAGTAAATATTCCAGTTATTCACATCCTCACTGTGCAAAATATTTTCTTTCTGTCTCTCTGGAAGATTTAATGGCTTTGTATTGAAAGTGAAAATTGCTAACTATGGCCTTTTCAGCATGCCAAATAAATATATTTAAACAAACAAATGCCCAGCTCTTTTCTAGAATTTGCAGTGTAACCTTGAATACAATAATACATTTTCAATATCATATGCCTTGCAAAAAAAAAAAAAAGAAAAGAAAAAATAATTCAAGGACTCCTAGGATTTACTGATTTACTCTCTCAAATTGAAAAATGGGAACAGAAATGAGAAAGCATAGCTTTCCATTCTTGTTTCCAAACTAAGTATTAAAAAACTAAACCACCCTCTTTGGATCCTTCCAAAGGGAGCATTTTGATGCACCCTGTTGCAGCTTTATCTCTACATAGAACACATAGGACACTCACCATCTTTCATCAGCACTTGCCAAACCTTCACTGAAATAGATTCAGATAATGGATTAGAAATTATTATAGCTCATTTTATATGTATCCTAGTGTCTTAAAAGATACAGTTCTGCTATGGACTATGCAGCATAGAACAGCACAAGGGTTTCTGTCACATTTAAAAGATAATACAGAACCATAGGCAGAGACTGGTCAAGGAGGAAGAGAGGAGACAAGAGGACCTCAGATCTTAACCTCCTGACTTCTTTCTCAACACTGGGCTATCCAAATCACAGATGCATTGAGTAGAGACCTGCTGTGGGGAGCTAAAGGCTACAGTGTGGTGTGCCTCCTCATCCCACATTCCATCAGCACAGAGAGAAAGAGGTTCTTCATTACACACACACTGGGATTGCCTTGCCCTCCTTCTCCCCTGCCATCCCACCTGAGACTGTGGTGACCTCAGAGCCAGATGCCATTTGTGCACAACCAAATAGATGAAAGAGCAGAGAGAAACAACCCTGGCACAAGAAAGTGCCACAGAGCAAACAATAATTGCTGTGGACCCAAGCAGCACATAGAAATGTCCTTCTCTGTGTGACTGGTATTAACTAAGTGAAGTACTCATGCCCAACTCATGACAGGACTTAGAGCAACCCTATAAAGCTAATGCACATAATGCCACTGTGGCTCTTGTGGTGAAAAACAGTGAGTGATTCGGCAACTGCCAACTAAGCCAAGAGGACTGGGATTAAGTAGCACAATCTTTTTCTATAACTATTTCTGTAACTCTATTATTATAGGTATTTCCTGTCCCATTATACAATTTTTTTCATCATGTAAAACTATTCTGAAGTCACTTTTCTTCCTCCTCTAGAAGCTCAATAAATTAGTCAACCTTATTTTTTTAATGAGTGGGTCCTGTCCCTACAGTGATTGATGTTTTCCCAACTTCATGTTTCTTCAAGAATATTTACATAATAGTTCCCTTGACTTGTGCTTGTTGCTCCAGCAGCTGAAGAAGGGCACACCATGGTAACCGGCCCACAATTACTTCTGCGATCTGTGATGGTGTTACAACAGCCATTGCTATGTCAATGGGATGAACACATTTACTGACAATCTCAGGGAGAAACCTGTAAAATAATTGTATAAACACACATTATGGTCTTCCATCCCAAATTCAAAACCATTTAAAATACTAACTGAATATTTGTGGGTTTTCTTCACTGTTAAGTTTACATGCATATATAAAAAAGTCATATGGGTTTATCCCATAAAAAGAGCAATGTAATACAGGTCTAGTGCTGTAATAGCATAAAAGCAGACATTTTCAGACTAAAACAGTACTCTTTTTTGCTCTATTTGTCTTCTCAGTCACACACAAACACTGCTCAGAGACACGCTACAGACTGAACCAATGCACAGTTGTGGCAATCAGAGTGGGATTGGCACCTGAATGCCTCATTTTGAAAAATACAGATTGCTCCTAACACTTCTGAAAGGTGTGAAACCACCACCACAAGATTCTGTAGATTCTGTAGATCCAGAATCTGATTCCAGATCCAGAATCTACAAGGATTCTGGATGGCCCCCATTGCTATTACTTGAACGTGTGTCACTACCAATGCTTCCACACTACATATTTTCAAAAGTATCTGGAGAAGGTTCCAAATGAACTCCAAATTTCAAAGTGATACCCGGTGGGTATTGCATGGAATTTCATTTGGGTTTGCTTTGAAGCAAAGACCTTCAGGCATGTAGCCCAGAGTTTCCTGAACCTGAGTGAAGCTTTCAGGAAAGCTGCCTGAAGTTAGTAATAAAAACCAATGTTAGGCAAGCTTTCAGAAACCACTGTAAGCAGTTCACAACATTGGTATGACAATGGTCTATCCCAAAAGCAAAATACCACTGTGTAAAGTGTAATCTTTCATATAAATCCAGCATAAACCTGTGGAAATGCATCTGCTAACTGCAGCTGGTCAGAGCTCTCATATATGGCTTTATGTCATTCAGGAAGTCAAAAAAACTGACTTTAAAAAATTCTGCTGAGAAAGCAGTGGAACTGCTGAGTATGACAATTTAATTGTTTCCAGTTCAATAAGATGAGGGAAGCAAGCACAGGAGACCTATGGAAGCTAAGCCTAGCATCTACCTCAGGATGTGCAGCAGCTAGCTTTTTGGGATGCTGCTGCCAAAATCCTTATAACACAAAACTCTTCAGACATCAGCTCTGTAAGCCTTGGCCAAGGAGGTTGCTACCTCCATTTTCTACTGGGGATCAAATGAAGTCCTGAGAGTTGGTGACTGTGCTCATCAACTGCAGTGAAAGAACTGGTGCAGCCAGGCCTCCCCTCCTCCCCAGGCCCTGTCACTGCTTGCTCAGGGACTCCTGTTGGGGCCGTGTCTGTTTCCTGCTTTTCAGCAGAGCACAGAAAGGCAGCTTTCCTACTGCTAAGCAAATAATACATGCTCCCAGCTCAGGCCTTGGCTCTCCGCACCAATATCCACAGCCGGCAGGACTGAGCCCAAGCTTGTTCATGGTGTGCAATACTTTGGCTCAAAAGTTGGCACCCTAATGTGCAGAGGGTTTGTGGCACATGAGTGTGCCTAACAGAATAAGAGTGCTATTCCAAGAAATTGTACCCAACCTCATCCCGACAAAGCTAGTGGTAATTTTCCTAATTAATGCATTAGGAACAGTTCTCAGGAACTATGCTGAAATGCAGTTTTCCATTAGTCTCCACAGGGCGGCAGTTTTACAATGTGACAATTATTCAAATATCTCTTCATTGTAAAAATTACATAGTTAAGCTGTGTCATGGGTTTTGACATTTGATAAATTCATAATACATTTTAGCACATGTTCCTGCTTGGGTGTTAATGTTCAAAATCTCATAAATGCAACAAAATACAATAAAACTTTTGACTTAAGATATTAATTAGGTGATTAAACTGTCACACAAGATTTGTTTGTCCTTTGTAAATTAGTAGCTCGATCCCCACAATTTATATGCAGAGCAAATAATGAAACAAAAGGCTTGCTTCACTATAAAAACCACTAAGCTTTCATACAAGGCCAAAGCAGCCATGGAAAATTGATTTTCCACAGCTTACTCAGTCTTGAATAGGCACTGCTTTGTAAAAAAATTTTATTGATTGAAGCCAAAACTCATTATAGCTCAGACCATTAGGAACAATGTGTGTTTGCTCCATTATTTTTAATGTCATCAACATCACATTTTGATCTCATGTATTAAAGTGGCAAGAGCTTAAAGATATGTTTACATTTTATTACTAGGATAAAAGAAGGGAACTATCTTTAGTAAAATGTGGACTGTGGGAAAAGGAAAAGTATTATGCTTTACTTCTCACAGGATAAACTATGGGTAAAGAGCAGGTTCCAGGTAAAGTGAAGCAGTACTTTCTCTACAGGGTACTATTACTGAACTTGTTATTGAACCTAAGGACAGCCAACATATAAATGGCACTAGACAAATTTTGGGAACAGGCCATTCCATACAGCATTCCAGGTGCTGCCTAAGAAACCTCTTGGCCAGTGATTGTCAGAAGCTGGGAAGCCCTGAGCAACATGGTCTTTCCTCAGACTCTGGCCTCCCTGTGGGAAGCAGGTTGGACCAGAGACCTCCTCAAATATCTTCCAACCTGAATTCCAGTGCATCCCTCTACTGTTAACATCCTGGCTGGTATCAGAAGAAAAGTTAGAGGGCTACATGGACATGTGATTTGAGCTAGTATGGAAGATTTTACATAGTGTTAATAAACAACATTGTGTCACCTGACCCAAGATACATTAAAGTCAACAGTTTTCAGTAGCTTCTCTAGTCATTGAACTGGTCTAGTTAATATTTCCAGGATTACCACAAAGAAATTCATCTAGAGCATACTCCATATACCTGAATAATAATAATGTAGGGTCTGGGCAACCTGCATTTTATAATTGGTATGGTTTCTAATCCATGCAAAAACCACCAGCTGCTCACCCAGCTTTAGGCAGAGACCTGATCTCATGGAGTCACAGTGCTTAAATACAGAGTTGGCACTTGTGACCACCTAATCTGATCTGCTTTTCACAGGCCATTACCTTTGTACTGAGCTACGTAACTTTGTGTTTGACTTAAATACATCTTCCAGTATGACATCCCATCTTAATTTGAAAATGAGAGATGAGGAATCCATCTCTTCCCTTCATCATGTACTTCAATGATTAATCACTCTTTCTGTTAAAAATGGGCATAGAACTTCTAATTTTAATTTGGCTGGTGACAGCTTCCAGCCATTGCTTCTCTAGTACTCGGAATTTTCTTATTGTGAATATGCTCACGCATTTTAATGAGGTCACCTCTGAGTCTTGTTTTTAATTCACTAACATGCCAATTCCCTTATTTCTCATGGGATGAGGTATTTCTTACAGGTCATAAATCATTTTAGTAGTTCCTTCCTTTGCTCTTTCAAATCTTTGAACCATTTTAAAAATATGAACTGGATACAATATTCCATTTCCGTGCAGAGAAGTAAGACATCTCCATATTCCTATAAGGAATCTATTTTTTAATGGGCATCCTATCATTGACTGGAGCATACAAACTGGATCCCTTTGAATGAAATAAAGTTATATTAGAGGAACGACAGTTACTATATGAGAGAATATTTTTATATACAAAGGTTTAGTTGAGCACCCAGACTCCTGAGTAAATAAAACAAATGTCTTAGTGAAACATGCTGACTGTCAAACTGTGGCCTTTCTTAAGTCAGATTTCCACCCGGCCTCAGTTTCCATAACTATAAAAATGGAACAAAATCTTGTTAACCCTAGCACACCATGAAAAAAAATGCTTGCTGTAATACTGTCATAGCAATTCTGTTCTTCACCACAACCAAAATTTTCAAATAATTATGCCACATTAATGGAGTTGTTAAGCCTGGAGAACAGAAGGCTTCAGGAAGACCTTAGAGAAGCCTCCCAATACCTAAAGGGGCCTACGAGAGAGCTGGGGAGTGATGTTTTTCAAAGGTCATGATAGGACAAGGGGCAATGGCTTTAAGCTGAAGGATGGTAGGTTTAGATTAGATATTAGGAAGAAATTCTTTACTCTGAGGGTGGTGAGGCACTGGAACAGGCTTCCCAGAGAAATTATGGATACCCCATCCCTGGAAGTGTTCAAGGCCAGGTTGGATGGGGCTCTGAGCAATATGGTCTAGTGAAAGGTGACCCTGCCCATTGCAGGAGAGTTGGAACTAGGTGATCCTTAAGGTCCTTCCCAACACAGACTATTCTATGATTCTATGAAAAAAATAATTTTATGCAGCAGTTCCTTCTTCTACAGAGGCTACTCAAAGCAACTTCTCAGCCTGTAAAACCACCATACACATAGGAAAAGCTTTTATCCTAGTGCTACAGTGGTGAGAGAGATGACTACTGTGATTAAAACAGAGCCTGGGCTGCATGGTATTAGTTCAAACCTATTGAATTTTGCAAACTTTTAGTTGATGATTCTCATTTTAGAATCACTGCTGCCAAAATTGATGTTTAATAATGCCAATTTAAATGCATTACTGAATTGAAAATCTGAGCTCTCCAAAATATGCCTTATTTACTTTTGAAATTATTACTTTTTAGCAATAGAGATACATGGTTTCTCAGAAATGAGAGATGCTGCATTCCTTTTGCTGTTCAGGATTCTTATCATCCTTTCAGACAATTGAATTTCTTCCATTTGTGAAATCTATTACCAGCAGAAGAACTGCAAGTAAAACCCAATGACTGGAATCAGAACTGTTTTGGCAATACAGGAATACTTCAATGATCCATATTTATACCTAGGATTCCCATTTAAAAAAAATGCATTTACTTAGACTTAGGAATTAGAATTTGAGCAATATCATGAAAAAGATCACAAGGGCTATAAATTTGTTATATTCATAAAACAGATTTCTATAAGATACACTTTAACTTGAACTAATTTGAGCTTTCAATTTTTGGAAATGCCCTAAATAAATATGACAACATTAAATGTCTAAAGGCTGATTAACCAGAGATACTGAAGAAAGCAATAGCAGGCGCAGCATCTTTATCAAAAGAGGCACTTTCTAAGCAGGACCTACTTTAATCAGATGTGAAGCTGCACTTTTAAGTAATCTAAATGGGAATATTAAACTGGTACTAGAAGATACAAAAATACTAATAAAATTTGCAATTTCGTAAATAATTATTTGCAGAATGACTCAGAGAAAGTAATAGACTTTTTCAGACTTAAAAATTTATGAACTGATGACATCCTATTGCCTGGAGTATTTACTGCACCTTCAATAGGTCTAATTAATGAAACAGTTCCCAGAATTAAAAACATAATACTTAGCAAGATGACCGTATGCCCTAGTTCTTTGCAAACATTTCCACATGCAAATATTTTCATGCTCATGGAATGGCCTGCTGAGGACCCCATGGCTTATTCTAGTGAAGTCAGAGAGCATTTCTCATTAACTTCAGTTATCTTATGTTTACCTACGTATGAATATAAAGCTATTTAGGAGACATAAATTTCAGGATGCAATCCTTGATGAAGCAACACTGCTAAAAATCTGATGTAAAAGAATACTTTTTGTTTTTTCTATTAGTTAACTTTAAAACATTACTATAGGAATGAATATGTAGAAAAAGAAATCTGTTATTTTTGCAAATAAAATAAATTTGCATTTTAATATGTTCCAATACAAACATATAGATCCAGAAACTGGCAGTCTAACATAACAGAGAACAACAATCTGGAAAACAGAGTCTGAAAGGGTTCTGCAAGTCCCAGTGGACAAATTGCACGAACTCTCAAAAGCAGCTACATTATGACAAGAAAAACTAATAGAGTTTTGGAATATGTTAAAAGAAATTAATAAAAGCAGAGAGGCAGTTTTAGCTTGTTGCTGGGGTCATTTTAGAATAATATGTTCCTACTACCCTTTTTTAAAAAAAATGTTAAAAAAGGACAGCAATGGAATGAGAAGAGACACAAAGCTAAGACCTAAGATAATGCCTTAAAGCAAAAAACTTCAGGGACCAGGTCATCTTGGTTTTTCAGGAAAAGGACTGGAAACTAAAACAGAAAAATACACAAATCAGATCAGAAGATGAACTCAGAAGGCAGTGAAATAAAAATTAAAAGCTAAACATTTTTCAGGAATATTAATGGATTTTTCATCTCTTCATGAATAGTGTATTTGTTCAATACAGGAAAGAAAGAGGATTTATGATCTAGTATTCTGTTCTGTTCATTTGCAAAGGTAGGAAGGTCAGTGGAGCAAGTATTTTAGCTAAAGGAGATCAAAGTTTTCTGGCTCAGTGAGTCCTGTTCCCAGAATTTCACTGCTAACCAGGCATCTAACAACCATTTTTGAAGATCCACATTTTGAAAGGATAAAACTTAATCATTCCCTAACTATTCAATCTGTAAATCCAAAAGCCTAAAGTTGTCATCTTGAAAGTCATATTGTTATATTCATACTACCCTATTGCATGATCTTAAGCCAGATACACACTGCAATATTTTAATGAAGCAGCCCAAAATAGAGATGAGTTTACAGTCTTAGTTTTTGGGGTTTTATTTTGTGAGCTTCAGTTAGCATCAAAATGTTACTTATACTTTAAAGATGTAATAGAATACCAAGGACAGCAAAAGATTTTGGGCTCGTATCTGAATTTTGTACTGCAAGCCATCATATAAATGTGGTATTCTAAATTTTGAAATTTTGGGTAATGAAATATTTATAATTCTTTATTCTAAAAGCTCCCAGCTTTTGGAAGCTGACAACCTAGGGCAGTTCAGAGAATACAACTGTGGATAGCAATAGAATACATATTCATCTGCCAGTATAGATTTCTATTTGAATCTTCCCTAGAAAGTGATTGCTTCACTCTTACAAGCTCATTTGGGCCCCAAGAACTTCGCTCAATCACCTTTCTTCTTCACCCTTCAGATAAAAAGCTTTCATGGGTTGAGTGACACTGTAATCCATAGATTGCCAACACTGTGGCCTATGCAGAACTTCTCTATCTACCAGCTTCTCTGGAGCAATAAGTTTAACAAAGACAAGTGCCAGATTCTGCACCTGGGATGGGGCAACCCTGAATGTACGTACAGCCTGGGAAATGAAAGGCTGGAGAGCAGTGCCATGAAAAGGGACCTGGGGGTCCTGTTTGATAGAAAGTTGAATATGAGTCAGCAGTGCCCTGGCAGCCAGGAGGGCCAACCCTGCCCTGGGGGTCATCAGGCAAAGCATTGCCAGCCAGTCAAGGGAGGGGATTGTCCCACTCTGCTCTGCACTGGGGCAGCCTCACCTTGAATATTGTGTGCAGTGTTGGGTGCCACAATATAAGAAAGACATGAAGGTACTGGAGAATGTCCAAAGGAGGGCAACAAAGGTGGTAAAAGGCATTGAGGGGAAGCCATATGAGGAGCATCTGAGGGCACTTGGTCTGTTGAGCCTGGAGAAGAGGAGGTGGAGACCTCATTGCAGTCTACAACTTCCTGGTGAGGGGAAGAAAAGAAGAAAGCACCACTTTTCTCTGTGGTGACCAGTGACAGGACTCGAGGGAATGGCCTGAAATTGTGTCATGGGATGTTTAGGTTGGATATTAGAAAACAGTTCTTCACCCAGAGTGTGGTTGGGCACTGGAACAGGCTCCTTGTGGAAGTGGTCACAGCACCAAGCCTGACAGAGCTCAAGAAGTGTTTGGACAATGCTCTCAGGCAGAGGGTGTGACTCTTGGGGACAGTCTTATGCAGGGCGAGGAGCTGGACTCAATGATCCTTGTGGGTCCCTTCCAACTCAGGATATTCTATGATCCTGTGATATAGCAAGTCCACTCCAAACCCCTGCACTTCAAAGAATTTTTGAACAATTTGAATCTAAGTTTGAAAACCAGCATGGAAATGCACTCTTCACCAGTCTCGTTCATCTGCTGAACTGGAAGTTTCCATTTAGTGTGATTTTCCATATTTGCTTATTACAATGGCTATGTACCATGGAGCCATTGACAAAGGTGGGCATATTTTTAATTTTCTCTCTAAACTTAGAACTCTTACATGACTTGAATCTAATAGCATTGGACTGAATAGAAAATCAGAACTCAGACAGGAATTTTTCAGCCATAGAAAAGATAAAAGTGAGTTACTGCTTTAATTGGCTGTTGAATTATCTCATATGAATAATAGCTTACGGTCTTTTCAAGTTCTGTGGTTTAATAAGACTCCCTTTTACTTCTTTGTCTGAAGATTTACTGAAAAATATTCATTCCTTCTCTGAATATAGTGATTACATTCAAACTTCAGAAACAGCTATGCAAAGCAAAAAAGCATAATTAGTATAAGCTGCTGGAAACACAGGTTTTTTGCCACCTTCTTCATGTGCTACAAGACAAAAACTGAGGGAACACTTTGTGACATGGGATTGCACCAGGCAGGATTTGCAGAGCTGCATATAAAAATAAGAAAAGACAAGTGAGACAGAACAGATATATGCCAGACAGCAGAACCATCACCTGTGTCACAAAGCTGGGACTTGGATTTTTGTAAGTTCAGAGCTGAACTAACAGACATGGGGAGGAATTTTATGTAATTCAAAAACTAAATTCCTATTGAGCCTCACACCTACAGTGCATAAAAGCAGACACTACCAAAACGTCACCTCGTGTATAAAAATGACTAAAATAAAAAGTCAATACAAAAGGAAACCATCCATTTTTTTTTTATTATTATTTTTATGCTGAGTTACTAAGCTTGTGGCTCCCTACCTGCATGAACTCTTACTATAACAGCATTTTCCTTGACAACAGTAGTATTAAAGATGTTTATTTAATCTCCAACCAGTCACAGGTTGTTAATGAACTGTGACTATTTTCCATGGCTCAAATTAAATATCTACCCAAACACTATTCCTTCTTAGTGTACCTAACCATACTGCTCAGAGTCACTGACTATATGGGGCATAGTTTGGAGCAAATTCCCAAAAGAGGCAAGAGCCTCCAAAAACTCCACCACCTTCTACCCTCAGCAGAATTATTTAATCCTTCTCTTGGAAATCTATCTTGTACAAGGGTGATAATAACATCCTGTGTCTACGTTACAATCTTTAATTACTATTTTTGCATAGGACCACTGCTACATCCACCGAACAACTAATCAATACTTTGCTTTCACCTATAACTCACTGCATGGCCTGTGCTCTGTTTACTACCCATTACTCAATTGTGTTATGATGGCAGAAATATTAATTTCCTCCAGAGTTTCTCAGTGTTTCTCATCACTTCAACAATTGAGTGCTGCATAAAAGCAAATTAATTTAACTTCACAAAAATCCACAGTGGCAAAGGTACTATTGGTGTTTAAAATACAGGACAAGGAGGCACAGAAAAACTAAAAGCAGAGGTATTCATTGATTTTAGACCTCATATCTGAGGCATTAGAAATATAATTTAAAAGTATTTAATAATATTTCAAACACAGGCATTGCAGCATCAGTTGCAGGTGTGACTGCTGAGCAAACTGGATTTAGGACTCTAAAAGGGGTCATTAAAAATTAGATAATTAGATGCTATTAGACTATTAGAGATTCCACACACAGAGATCACAGAACTAGTTGAAGTGTCTATATTAGCACTGGATAGGAAAAGTATCTTTTGTGCAACAGTGCATTATTTTAATTGTATGATCTTTCTTTCCCCTCCTTTCCTTCATTCATTAATGACTTCCCAGCTTAAGCAATAAATGAGGCAGGAGCCACACAGGCATCACTCGTCTCTCCTGCACAGCTTCAGTACATCCCTAGAGAAGGTCCATCCTGCACAGAGCCAGAAATCCTGCATCAAAACAACATGTGATCACCCATGTATCATAAGGGGACCAAATTAAGGTTGCCAAGCAACCACCTCCCCACATTATGCCACAAATCCCTGTCCTTCATCTCTTCAGCAAACATATGCCAGGTTCTGTCTCACAACCCTACTCTTTCCCTTGTCTGCTTCTGTGACCCTAATTATCCACACTCCCAAAGGCTTCTTCATTGCAGTTTCTTTGTCCAGCCAGTACCTATTTTCCCTTGTTAATCCAGTTGTTACCCTGTCTTTGTGTTCTCTGTAATTAGCATTTAGTTCATCCTATTTTCTTATTTCCCCATCCAGCTCTCCGTCCCAAAAGATGAGACAGACACTGCTAAAAAAGATAATGGACATGCAACACTAAAAATGTGTGATGAAGATACTGAAGTCTGGCAAAGCTGTGAGCAAAAACAGTTGTTAAATAAAATTTCCTGTAAACTTTTTAATGTGCTAAGAGCAAGATTAGAAATAAAAATGTTTTTCTACACTTCGTGCTCAAAGTGGGTTTCTGCTACTGTTTCCTTCTAAGTGTGAATTTCACCCTACTAATATCTTCAGTCTGTTTTATCCATCCTCAGAATATTTTTATTTTATCATCATCTGTTGTCTTTATTGTGATAAATCACTGAGTAAGTCAAAATAAATTTTAGTTTTACAATAGATGATGAGTCTGATATCAAGAACTAGATTTTTATCTGAGCAAACAATAACATAACGCTTATTGTCCTAAAACATATCTATGGATATGCCTGACTACATAAAGAACAACAGTCTAGAATACACTTTGAGCATCAAATGGTCTGTTGGTCTTCTCCAAGGTCTTGTGAGACAAAAGCCATGATGAAACAGCTGATAACCAGCCAACAGTCACAAGAAATTTAGTCAATTCGAAGAAGAGCAAAAACAGCAATGGAAAGTTAAAATAGCTGTGTATTTTCTCACTACAAACAGTAAGGGAGATAGAGCAAAGTGAATAAGGCACTGTGCAGCATGGGGACCTTGCTGACTAGGCATTTTGCTGTTCAGAAAATTACCGTCAGGAAAACAAATCAGAAACTGTCAGGATATACCTTATTTGAGTAAGGCACTTGAAGGACACTTTCAAACTAGGCCTCCTGGTCTTCGAATGACTTGTGATTTAGGTCTGCTCAATATCGGCATTGGCACTTCTGTTATTCTAAGAAAATTTTACTGCGAACCTCTCAGGTGCAACAGATGACATTGTTCCCCATCAGTCTAATCTAACTCCTTCTGCATCGTCTACTTCTCACATTTTAAAAGAATAATTAGATCTGGTATTATTCCCTCCATTATTTGTTAACTTAAAGGGTGAAGACCCTATGATTTTAGGACTGAAATTGTACTTATTATAACACATCTACATAAACATAACAGGTCTTGGGAGGGCACATGCTTAAAATAAACGAAAAAGCATGGAGCCCTCCCGAAGAACTGAGTGCCACGGGACACTGTGGATACTGTAGAAGAACAATTATCTGTCAAGGGTTACTGAGTATCAAAATTGCATCAGGCTCAGGCATTTCCTGAGAGCAGTCAGAGGATGGAATGATCCCTGGGGAAGTATGGCACGTGCTTCTCATGCTCTCAGCCTTCCCCCAAAGTTCACCTACAACAAGCGATGATAAAGAGAGGTTGGACTACTAAAGGGTAACTAAATGTGTAGAGACCACAAGAAGGCCTCAAGCTGCATATACGGGGAGAATAATGAGAGCTTGCTCTCTGCTGCTGTTCCTAGGCCTGGGCTTTTGGCTGCCCTTCCTACATAGCTCCTCATTTCAGAGACAGGTGTTAGGTCATCCCTTAACAAAAATAAAAACTAAGACTTTACCTGTGAACAGTGAACCGAAGATGTAAGAAACTTGCTAGGGGAGAATATGGAAGCAGAAACAAGGACATAGGGGAGAGTGAAAGGATTAGAAATGTAGGGAATCACAGGGGGACATCAAGCTGAGCAACCCTAACAGCACTTCTGTGAGCACACTAGAGCATTCAAGGATGTGGGGAGGCTGCCCAGTGGCAGCCTACCCAAAAATGTGTCAGGATGAGAAAACCAAGACAGTTCCAGAGGCACTGGGATTCCCCTCCAAACTGCCCATCCAAGAGCTGATGAGGGGTTCACCCAAGGTAAGAATGTGACTGAGTAGAAAATGTTGTCATCTGGTGGGGCTTTGGAAGGGGAGGATATGCAATTTGCAGGCTACTGGATAGATGGCCCCTTGATCAGATTCCACACAACAATTCTCACGGTCTCATGCACATGCTGTTCTCATTCAGAATGACACAATTGGTTTCCATCTCAATTTGCCCAGTCTGTCCCTACCAGGCCTATAGTGGTTTGCGTATTTCCAGCAGAGCACAGAATCTAAATGCAACAAAGTCACTCCCATCACATGGCCTCGCACAGCTCTAGCTCGCATCTCATGGACAAAGGGGTTGAGGGAGATCTTATTATGTACAATCCCCATGCTAGCATTAAGCCATTGCTCACAGATTTCTAGGGAAATAATTAAAAAAAAAAAAAATCCACAAATGTCATAATACCATTATTCAGCTTCCCCATGGTGATCCTGAATGCTCCTGAAAGGAGTATTATGTGCAGCCATGCAACTATAAAAGCCTGCATGAAACCAGGCAAGTGCTAAAGCTGCACTATTTCAATGTGTGTGTGGAATGAGCAGCAACTGAAATCACTAATGGTGACACTGTTTGCAGTTGGCTTATCAAACCACTACCAAGCTCAAACAAGATGATTTTTAGAAAGGCTATGCCCAGCAAAAAAGCATAGTTTCAGAAGCAGATAAATGCTAATGGAAATGCTTTATAACTACAATGTTCCATAGGGAAATATAAGATATCATTCAAGAAGAAAATGGTAAACATGCTTCAGATACAAAACACAGTTATACATACATGTCTGTGCTCTTTCTTTCTCCCTATGCATTAAGTACACAGCTTTTCATGTTTGCTATGTTTATGCAGTTCTATGGAGCAATTCAGAAAAAGCTACCAAAAAAGCCAAAACATTACAAAGATTATGAAAATCACACATCCATATACTTGCAGTCTCTAAATTTCACATTAAAATATGCAGGGTTTAGCTGCTTACTGAAACACAGACTATGCTAATATCTTCTAATCTATACTTCACCTGCTGTGAAGAGTGAGGCTAGACAAAAGATCTTTTCACCCATGTTAGAAAGATATTCTGGCAAACATTCCTGCAAGAAAATCTTTATTGGACCCATGTTTTCAAGGACACAGAGGACTGTGTCAAGGTACTCTTTTACGAGAACAGAATGAAAATAAAATATCAAATAGCATTCATCAAGGGAGTATCATCCATCTTATTATGTATGTAGAGAGAATCTGATGTGGAAAAAAAAAAGTGAGTATATAATTAAAAACTGTATTGTTATATAAATGCATAGGAAGAGTAATTAAGGTTGCATAGACATCATTCTTCTTTGAATTTTGAGAACTTCATTGTACAGTCTGAACAATATCTTTTACCATAGGTTTTGGTGAGAGCTTGGAAACAATAGGAATGTAAACAAAGTAATCACTGACTAACTACTAATTAATCTTCTAAAATTGCATGGACACTAAGAGAAGTCACTCAAGAAGGCCTAAGGAAGTAGAGACTTAAAAAAAAAATACCAAAATAAAGCAACCAAACCAAAGAAACAAACAAAAAAAATATCTCCTCTAAACTCTAAATAAGGACTATTACATTTTCTAAATGACAAATACTAAGTGTAAAGAAGACCCCCAAAAGTCAGTAGGAAAAAAGCTGACTTTCTCAAGTTACTTAAGAAAACTAAGCAAGGCTGCACAGCCTCCCAGCCTGTGCAGCACAGACACACAACACAGGCACACAGTAAAAGATTTGTGACCTATTCCCACCTCTGTGATGCACAGTATTTCAGTGCCAATGCAGTTCATTTACTTAGCAGCAATTGTCTTCAAAATGCTGCACAAACCTTTTTTTCTTTCCAGTAGCACCCTCCTTTCTCCTTTGTCTGCAATGGGGTAAAAAAAAACAAAACCCCTTCTAACAAATGGAAAAAAGAAGAAAACAGGAAAAATGAACAAAATGTTTTCACCTATCTGGCCTAGGTTATAGAAGCATCCAGCAAAAGTGGGATGAAAAGTACAGTTATGCAGCCACAGACCTGGAGGTAGGCTGGGCTGCAAATGCATTTCACTGTCAATCAAGAACCTAGACTGTGAAAGAAAACCAGTCCTAGCCTTGCTAGGACATGCTGGAGTTTAATTCATGCTCCTGTAAAATTTATGTGAAACACAACATCAAAAGGTGGCAGTCAGTGGAACAGAAACGATGTATGGAGTGTCTGGTAACTGCCCCTGTAAATGCCAAGATTTGACATGACAGTGATTGCCAAGCAATTTCTTGCACCGCTTTCCCGCATTCCCAGCCCCAGGAGCGTGGTAGCCGCTTCCTGGGGGACAGCCGAGCTGTGTCCCCCTCCCTTTCCCCTCACCGCCCCGGCCTGACAACCCTCGCCGGCTCCTTCGGAAGGAGATGCGGGGAGTCCCGGCCCCGGGGAACCTGTGGGGTGGGGCAGAGGCGGCAAAGGGAGCAGGGAAGTGCTGCTGCCACTGAGGCTGCTGAAGGGAAGCTGGAAGCGAGGTTCTTCCCGCTGCTTTAGCTCGGAGAACAGAAAAATCAGAACTAAATAGAAGAGAGAGACGCCGGGGCGTGTGCGCTTCCTTACTGGGCGTGCCGGGCGGGGGATGGGGAGCCGAGCACAGACGCACTGTGTCAGCGCAGTCCCGGTGTCACCTCCCTCCCCGGGCAGCTGAGCCGAGCCCCGGTGCCGCCCCGTGCCGGGAAGGCAGCAGGGCGACAGGGAGGGGCAGAGCCGGCGGGGCTGGCACCGCGACCCTCACCCGCAGGGGCGTGGGGCAGCCGCATCTACCCCTGCCTGCCCCCTCCCCGTTCCAGCCCTGCCGCCCTGCCTGTGTCCCGCCCCCAGCCCGAACCCCTGCCTCATTGCCTGCCCGCACCCCTTCCCACGCACGCAGCCCGGCCGGGATGCAGCCGGGATGCAGGCGGCCCGGCCGGGATGCAGCCGGGATGGAGCCGGCCCGGCCGGGATGCAGCCGGGATGCAGGCGGCCCGGGGAGCGCCGCCGCCGCCGCCTCCAGCACCACGGAGAGCGCCCGGCCACCCTCCGCCCGCCCCTGGCCAGGGAGCGAGGTGCGGGTACGCTCTCGGCTGGGGCGAGGCCGTCTTTGCAGGCGTAGCACTTCCTTTTGAGAATGAGCTGCTGTCGCTACAGACATCCAGGCACAATCCTGTTCCCCGCTCACCCAACTCCCCACGCAGTCACACGGCCGAAGGCCCAGAAGTAAATCCGCCGGGTCCTCGAGTCGCCTTCTTTCTTTTCGAGCGGGCAGAGCCTCTCAGGAAGGCGGATCGGCCCTGCATCCCGGCACACCTGCCTCATCCCCTCCGCCTGCGAGCCAGAGCCACTCGGGCAGGGAGTCATCACGGCCTCTGCCCTGCTGCAGCTCACTAGCTGGTGTCTGTGCACGGGGATGTTTTTCTCCCCAGACTCACTCCCAGACTTCGTTATTCTCATTTAAAGAAAATATATTAAATATATATATATATTTAAAGAAAAACTAGTTTCTGCAATTCAGAAATTATCATTAGTGTCTCAAAACAGAAAGCTAGCCTCATGCTCATGCCTGGGTGCTGCTTCACTCAAAGATGCTGTTTACTGACCTTGAAAAGCAAAGGAAGCTTAAAAAGCATCATTCGAGATTACCCATTCCAGGGAAGCACGCACAGAGTGAGAGCATCACATTTAGCACTGTCACACAGCATGGCCTTTGTAGCTGCAAACAGCACCACAAAAGGAAGAACAGTGCCAATGTCCTGCCTGCTCTGGGACAACCCAGGTCCATCCATCCTAGGGAACCGTGCCTGCTCTCCTTGGTTTTCCCACCCACCTATACACCACACCATGAAACAAACCCACAAGTATTGTCCTCCAGATTGCAAGCTGAAAATTTGCCCTGTGCCCTGTCTGTCTGCAGGCAGTCTGGGAGTCTGTTATCACTGAAAGCTTTTAACAGTGACTGGTTTTCCCCTGGGAGAAGAAAAGGAAGCTCCAGCTGGACAGCATAAAGTTGAAAAGGTGAAGATGGAGCATCCTCCTCTTTATGCCACTGTCTTGGCTACTGTCTCCTCTAGGCCAGCAACTGCTTCCAGGCCCAGGAGGTGTACAAACAGGTCCCATCAGTGCCAGGTTTCTAGCAAGCATTTCAACTAACCGCTCACATTTGTTCAGTGGCTGTTAGTCATGTCACTGGCTTTTCTCCTTCTGGGGATTGAGAATCCTTAAAATTAATGTAGGGAGTCCTTAGACCATGTCCATACTCTTTCATGTAATAACAATACCAGGTCCCATGCTGCATAGTTTATCAAGGGCATCAAGCACTTCCCAGTGGCTCTTGTTACAGTGCATTAGGGAAGTGGTTATTACCTTCTTTCTACATTTATCTTGGTTTGGGCTTTCCAAAGCCCTTTGAGAGTGTAAGCAGGTCCAGCTGCGATTCCCCAAGGTTTAGCCGAGTTCAACATGTCCAAGATTAGGCCTGAGGACCCTAAAACTGGTACTGAAATGCAGAAACATTCAGTATAAAGCAGTTGTACAGGATATCAGTGTACCCTTGCAGTAGGTAAAAATAATCTGAGCAGGTGGTTTTGAAAATCCCTCACAGTGGTCTCTTTTCTTGTTGTATCTTTGGAATAAAATGTGTTAAAATGAATTTGTGCATGTTTTACAGGTAGCAACAGCAGAGCCTTCAACACCAATAGGCTTTTTTCATGTAAGACATAAAACATTTGACATGGAATGTACTACTAACACCAGACCGAGGGGGGAGAGACAGCCAAGGACTGATTTCCATTTCAAACTCCATTCTGGCACTTTGTACTCCAGCACCATTGGTGGATCAATATTTAATGCCCGGAGATTCTGGCTCTGCAGGAGTCATGTCAGGGGACCTCTCGAGCCAATCTGCTTGGGTAGAGGAGTGATAATTATTCATGGGCTCCTGCCTCTTGCTCCTTCTCTTGCACAGCCCCACTCTGCTGACTCAGTGCCTTATTCAGTCTTCTCTCTCTCTCTCCACTGCTGTAGCTGGACCCCTTTGCCTTCACTGCCTCTGAGAGCTGCACATCCCACTATGGCTAAAACAGCAATGGGTAAGAAACCGCCTCTCTTTTCCTTCAGCCAGTATCACGGCCGTTGTCTCCTAGGTCTGCTACATAGACTGGGTGCTCTTCTCGTTGTGCCGAAAGTTTAGGGGGAAAAAAATATCAAGACAACACTGAACATATTTTTAATTTCTTGAATAGGGAAAAAACGGGAGGGTGGGTGGGACCAGGGGCTGTTTTAGCGTTCTACTAGAGATCAGATTAATTATATACAGATGGGTGAGGTCGGCACATGAGCACAGCATAATTTTTAAACTGCTTTCATTAATTTAAAGATAAATATATAGCTATATATTTATGGGGGGTTTTAATGAAAAGGGAAACGAAAACGAACGGTAAAGTTATCCCCGCCGTCAATGTGCCTCCCTCCGTCGCGCCAGCCGCAGTCAGCGCTCCCCTCTGCCTCTGAAACCGCGTGGGGGGGAGAAAAAAAGGACGGGGGAGAGGCACCGCGGACCGAGGCGGTGGCCGAGGGGGCCGGGCCGGACCGGGCCGGGGGGCCCGCGGTGCGGGGCGGGGGGGCTGCAGCGGGGCGGGCCCTGCCAGGCGCGCACTGCGGCCGGCCGCGCCCAGCACAGCCCAGCCCTGCCCGGCACAGCCCTGCCCGGCCCGATGCGGGGGCTGCGGGACGGGCGGGGAGAAGGAGCCGCCGCCCGGCGCTCCCCGCACCTGCAGTCTGCCGGGGGGCACGGGGGGGCGGCTGAAGTAGGTCACTGCATCAGGGAGAGCTGGTGTGCGCTAGCAGTGCCCGCCCTGCTCTCTCTCCCCGGGGGCAGCTGCCGGGGCTGCTGTTGCCCTGTGTTCTCCAGCTGCCGGCAGAGCATCCTCCCCGCTGCCTCCCTCCCCCGCAGCAGCCGCGCCCTGCCGCCGCGGCGCGCCGCCCCCCGCTCCCCCTGCCCACCACACCCCGCCGAGCCGCGCCCTCCCCGCTGCGGCCCCGGACCCGCTGCTGCCGGGGCTCGGGAGGCTTTTGCTTCGGATCCCTGTTGGCCCTGCTGGTTCCGGCAGGAGCGAAGGGCGGTAGCCCGGCACTGGCCCCTTTGTTCGAGGGAGAATGGTGGGGAGGGTGGGGGGAAAAATCGCAGTGAGGGTGTGGAGAGAGAGAGAGAGAGAACAGTTGTGGGGTCGGGCTGCTGAAAGCGTCCGGACCCTAATGCTCCTTGGGTCTGATTTTTTTGGAGAGGAATGAGTCTGGATGTGCGATTGACGCATTCAAATTCAAGTTTTCACAATCATTCATCACTAATGTCGTGCAGACACAAATCCCACATAATAAGGAAGAAGAGCTTCCAACGCCGTTATTGCCCTTCCCCAAGAAGCAAATCCCATTTGAATTTGCGTTCTGTGCAAATCCTGTTATCACTCTTCATCACGTTGCACAAAGTTAGACCAAACCCTTCTGGCACCGGCTGTAACCGGTGCATTACACCAGTGCATTTATTTGAATGCTGATGTTCCACTCCCCAGGAATAATTGGTGTAGATTGAAAGCATTTTAACCTGGCTATGGCACTCCTGGGAACAAGGCATGAGACAGCCATAGATGCAAATAGGGGAGGGAAGTGAAGGCTGTGGGAGCCTGGCCAGCCCTGCAGTGCCGAGCACGCCGTCCCCTCCCCACTGCAGCAATCCGGTAATCAGTATTGATAATTTGTAGTCGGTTGGGGACTTATCACTGCAGAAGGCCCTGTTAGGAATTCTGTCACAAGGGAAGAAATGGCTCCTCAGCTTGTGGTTAATGATCTCGCAGCACACAAATAGAAAGATTTTTGCAGCAAGAGAGAGGCCAGAAATCATTAAGTTTGCCCAGAGATGAAGGGACTATATGACGCCAGTTTGTCTATTAATACCTGATTAACAAGCCACATATACCAACAATAAAAAGCTGTGTAACTATCCAGCTCAAGTTTCTAAAAATTATAATAGCATTCAATTAAAAATAAAATTACATTATTAAAAGCAAATTCCCTATTTAAACTCACAAAGCTTAAAAGGTTCTCCTCACCATTTCCTTAAACCTTATTCTTCCTCATTATAGTTCTTAGAAGAGAAAATTTGGATCTAGTCAGCCTATTAGAATAAGCCGCTTTATTTCAAGAGTTACTACAAAGCAACACATTTTATTTTCATGTGAAAAAATAGATTTATTCTCAGTAATACACATTTTCAGTTAGTGCTAAATGAGCTACATTTGTTCTGTACTCAAACTTTACCCAGTAGACCACTGAGTGAACTACAGAGTGCCTGATTTCTTTTTCCCTCTTGAGCACCATATTTTGCAAAGTGGCAATAAAGGCTGGATCCTGCTGCCACTGGAGCCAGCAAAACATTTCTAATCAGCTTAAGCCAGCCCACTATTATGTTTCTGGCCCTGGTCCAGCAAGGCACTTAAGCAGGTGTCTGAGGTTGAGCTTGCAAAGTAGTCCTGCTGGCTTTTCACAGAACTCTGCACGTAACTCAGGTTAGGCAGATAATAAATACCTGTGTTTATATTCTGCCATAAAAAGGAAAATTAATCCTCATTTTCTATTAGGTTCTGTAAAATGAAAGGTTTTCAAGGAAAGCTCCTTTGACTTACATAGGAATTTCAACAGCTGTAAGAACTCCTGGGAGATTAATACACCCTGAATGCCCATGAGGGTCTTCTTTTTTCACACAAAATCTATATTGGATGAAGGGACTCCTTCATACCTTATGTTCTCAACCATATAGGATGTGTGTTACATAAATCAGCAGCCTTTGCAGGTGGGATCACTACAGACCAATCAGGCCATGTACCTGGTTTGATAAACTTGCTTAGGATATGTACATAGATGGCAGTGTGCAGGTGAAACAGTATGTGATAAACAGGAACTTAAATAGGTGTTCAAAACCATTATTTCATTGTTTCCTTGTGATGTTTTATTTAAAGAATACTTATGAAAACATCTTCAGACAATCATCATACAGAAAGTCTCAGTCCTAATTATGGTTCTTGTTTGTTTTATAGGGAGTTTTTAAACAGAAATACATGGGATATGTGTTAATAATGTGTTGAAGTATTTAAATTCCAACTCCTTTTAAGACAGTCAGGTGATAAATGGGTGAAATTATGAGGATACAGAAATTCAGGCAGCCCCATGCTACCTCTTTTGCATATCTCAGTAAAACTGATTAAACTGTTGTAAAAGTGCTGCAGAGTTGCTTTTCTACTTTGTCATTTACTTTTTAGTCACAAGCTCAGACATCAATACTTAGCTTGATGGATGCAATGCCATTGCTAAGTTTGTCTGTTGAGTACTACATAAGTGTTTTATTTGTTATGTAAACATACATATGAAGTCATAAATAAGTGTATGGTTGTTGAGTTTAACTAGTTCTGGTTTTTTAATAACTAGTGGGGTTTTTTACTGCAAAGGGATAAGCATTCTGTCTTTGATTTACCACTACACTTGAACAATTACTTGATCTTCAACACTTGCACATGAGTAGTCATCTGGACGTCAATGGCAATGACAAGCTTCCAGTTAAACAACATATGGCTAAGCGCCAGGCTGAATTTGGACTGAACATGCTCCTTTCTATATTATGCAGATTTTAGCTGGAGGTGTTAACCTTCCCCTTTTATAAATAAATGAACACAAATCAACTCTGAATGATTTTCAGGTGTCAGAAAATTACATTTCTGCATAGACAAATAGAAATTTGTGTTGAGAGTGAATGTAGGCAAGAATCAGAAAATTGTTATTTCATAATATTAGCAGAAGTATGATGTGACTGACACACCATTTTTCCAAATTTTTTTTAAGATTCTAGCAGAATAAACATTTCAACTAGTCTATTTTTTTCTGAGAACTTCTATTATTGACCTAATATAAAGTTTATGGCAAGTACTCTTTACCACAGAACTGAAGGTTAACACTTATTCACATTCTTTTCCTGGTTTTTAGAGAGTTCATCACCCTTCCTGCTATTGAGAATTGCAGCAGTAATAATTTTAAAAACAGTCCGTGTGGCTAAGAATTTATACTGCCTCATAGCAATTCTTTACTTACCCTGTAAGGCAGGAGGATGGAACATCATGTATTCCATTTTCTTATGGAAGAGATACCATAACATGCTGAGGAAATAAAAATAAAATTCATCAGCTTGAACACTTCCAAAATGTTCTCTCACCTCCACCTCCATCACCTCTTTGTCCCAATATAAGCTCTAGATAGACTAGACTTCCCTGTTTAATAATGTATTCCTGTAATTTATTCACATTGATTTTGTCAATTTGAATTTTCTTGAATTTATTATTTAAGCCTGAAAAATTAATTTATTATTGTTAATTTGGTACTTGTACTACAGCAGTATGTTTCTCTACATCATATTTTGCACACTTATTTTTTAGTATAAATACTGTGTAATCTAACTTCATGGTTAGATTTATCTCTGGTGACATTTATGTTAATTTCTTCAGGAAAGAATTCTCCATTTTCAAGTTAATAGCATTAATTTAAAAACAGATCATTATAGAAGATAGATGGGACACTCACATCCAGCCATATATTCGGATAGTGTTTCAGCCTTCAAAGACTATACAATATTAACTAATTAATTCTCCTAATTACCGGCAGTGAGAAGTAGGTATTATTTTGTAGTCTGAAACATGGAGATCAGAGGGTTTCAACGACAGGTCAGTCTGGGCAATGCTTGACCTCTACAGCATTTTCATGTAGGTCTAATTTAAATGCCTTATTAGTTCACAGTCAAAAGAAACCAAGAGTTGTTCAGCACTCCTGAAAAACATCAAGTCCTAGGTGTCTTAAAGTGGGCATCCTAAAATGGTGTCACACCACGTAATTGATATAGGTGGAAAATTAACTCACTCAAAGCTTTGCTAGAGTTGATAAACCATTGGAATGTAAGTGTCTGGGGGTGGCATTGAGCCCTGTGACCATTGGGCAACAGCACCACTGGAATTGAAGTTCCTCAACAAGGCTTCTCACATTGTGCCCCTCCACAGTCTCTGTGTGTGTGTGTGTGTGTATGTGTATGTAAGTATATATAATTATTTCTATACACACACACACACACACACACACGTATAGTACATTTGCTTTTCAGTTTATCAGACTTCAAAACTTTATCCTGACACTCTCACTAGTTCTGTGCCATGCTTTATAAGCAAAACCTGTTGTTGTCATCAAGTGGCTTGTAGAGAATGTGTCTTCTTCAGCAGTATCCATAAAATGGATGATAGATGAACCAGCTTTGCAAATGAATCTTGCCTCACTGCAGCCAATGGAGTACAGCCACTGGCCTCAGCACAATTTGGAGCACAGCCTATGGGGACACAGAGATTGGCAGCTGATTTGAAGGAATGTCTGCTATTTACAATTCCTTCTAAGCTACACACAACCCTCATGCTATGAATTACATGGATACAGTCTCAGGTGGTGTTGGCTTTCATTCATTTTAAAAATACTGTTGATCCCATTTAGAAGTGTGAGTCCCCTCTGTGAATGTCAGCCAGCAGTTCTACCTGGGATCCATACCTCAATCCTACAAGGTGCTGAGCACCCATGACTGCAGTACAGGCAGTAACTATTGCTGTGGTTGCTCAGCACTTTTCAAAACCAGAAAAACTACTTTGGAGACCTCAGTCTGCATGGACCTGCATCCTCAGTTGAAAAAATGGACTGATGCAGGCTTCTGGAAACTAAATACTTAAAACATTGTGTGTCTGAGGAAAAAAAGCATACAAAACTGCTCAAAAAATATTTCATTTTCTCTTCCACTCATTATGTTTTTCTTTTTCCTATCTGCTAATATATTATTTAACCAATGAAGTGAATTTAAGCTATTTCTGCCAGGATGTGCAGTTAAACTGATGGACAGCATCTACACAAATGTATTAGGCTTTGCTGACTACATATAGAAATGCTATTCTTTTGAAGTTGTAGCTGTCAAATCCAAGCAGTTCATATATAAATTATGATTTATGCACTCATTGTAATACACAAAATCTCTCATGGTTGTGGCAGTTACTGTGTGGGGAAGTTGTGTTCCTTCACACACACACAATCACAAAAAAGGATTGGTGGGGTTTTTTTCACCAGTTTTGCCCCAAGCAGGCAGTTTAGTTTAGAGAGGTGACTCAGGATAGGGTTAGTAAAGCTCTAAGGCACTTGTGGTGGGATACAGGTATGGCTGTACCTCCACAACACATGAGGAAGGGTCAGCAATTCAGTCGTTCTGGCTATGATCAAAGACTGCCCAGAGTGAATGTCCTCGTAATTCAGACACCCAGAGGTAAATGCAGGGAGGAATGGTGAGACTTCAGCTATCGGCTTGGGCACTTCACAGCAAAGCTCTGCTTCAGTCTCTTCCTTTGTGATGGGGAAAAAAAAGGTGACAAGGGGTGCACTCCTGCCCCTGAGCCAAAGGCTGGTGTTTGGCCTTCAGGTGTGGTGCTGGGATGTGATGGCCCTTGTCTATGCATGTCCTCCTTCCCCATAAAATACCAGGGCCACTGAGCTGTGTCCTCTTTCCATCCTCCTGTGGGAAAAACATCATTCTAGAGAGAGGGCAAGAGAGCACACAGGAGGGAAGATGACCTCCACCTTGAAACTGGGGATTCCAGGACCATCAGAAGATTTTGCATGATATGGCAACATAGAAACAGTTACGGGAGCAGAATATAGAACTTGAGTTTCTTTGTGTGGCAGTTAGGACCCTTTGGTCTGAATCTCCTCATTCTGAAAGAGTCTGAACTCAAATCTGGCAGGCAAAGGTACTGTAGACAGTTGTTCCAAAGGACAGGAGTGAGACAGCCGGCAACATTTTCCCTCAGCTGCATTTTAAAAGAAAATGGTGGCTGTTCTTAAGTTTATGAAGAACCCTATACTATATATATGTGCCAGATGCTCTCAGGAAACAGGCTACATAGATTTCTTCAGAGGACTGAGTCTGAACTGGAAGAACATCTACTCCCAGTGTTAGAGGATTAAACATTTCAAGTCTGAGGCTTGCTTGTACAAAAAACTAACACCCTCCAATGCACACCAATTTGAAGAGCACAAACTGTGTTTTTTTTCTGGATTTTCATGACCTCTCCTCATATGTGCAGAACTTTGCAGGATCCACATTTTGGATTTAGAAACCTGAGTCTTTCTTAAACATCATTTTAGGCACCCAGCTCCTTTATTGGATTTGTAGGTTAATCATTTTATGGCCTGACTTTCTTTTCGTTAAGATGGGGAGAATCTTTGGTACTTACCTCATAGTTGGGATGTGGGGTTATGTTCCATACTGTATGATAAGGTGTAACTGTGCTCTGATGTTATAGAAGTTGCAAAAATCCATACTGATCAGACTAGGAAACAGAGCAACTTGCCTTCTAAAGCTGTATTAGCATTCTGTGCTGTTCAGGGAGGTTTTTATAATCCTTAGGGATTTTCTGAGGTAATGAAGAAATAATTATTTGTGTATTTTATACAACTGATTGACACAGAGGTTTACAAATTGGGAATTTATCTTAAGGTATGCTCTACCTGGAGATAGCTAAAGTACCTTTTAAGGATTAGTTTTTTACATTTAAATATATTCACTAGCCACTAAGTGATTACAGAGCTATAACTTTTGATCTTGATGTTATTTTTCATCCTTTCAAAGTTATTGAAAACACAAATTGTCCTTTTGGGCTAAGATTTCTGAGATACACATGTTCAGATTCATCCTCTGGTTTCCACTAGGGTGACTCTTGATGTCATTTCATTGGCAGAGTGATTATTACAGTTATTATTTTTTTTCTTTTCAAGAGACTGTAGAGACCATAGCCAGATCAAAGATGCACAAAAATTTTTATAGCGACATTGGTATATAAAAGTGTAGCAAAAATGTATATATTTTTTGTTTGTTTCCTAGTGTTTTTTTGTACTGCAAATCCTCCAGTTACCTGAATGGAGCTTTAAGAAATGTTGCATGCTCCTAGGAAATTTTTAACTTAAAATAAATACATGAATCAATCTCTAATTTTTTCACAGACTTTTTTTGGAAGTGAAATTTACTTCTGTAACTCATTTTATCAGCCTATTGACTATTTTGATATATTTGTTGCTTACATTTTTCATGTGAAAAGAAAGAGCAACTAATGTCACTCAAGTCATGTTGATGTCACTTGAATATACATTCTTTTTTCTCCAGGTACTGGTGTTTATTTAATTTACTAGGTAGATGTAATTAAAAAAAAAAAAAAGTTCTTTCTATTTCTAAGTTAATATCTTTTCTATGTGTTCAGGTATTTTTTTAGGCTGTTGAGACTGCAGTCAGGGAGCTTTCAATATTATATATTGTAGATAGGAATGAAGCTCTTACTCTCAGTTTAAAAACCTAAATGTTTACTATTTGCCACCAAAATGCTTGTTCTCAAGGCAGATAACTTCTTGCTGGGAAATTATGTTCTACCTCTAAACATCGTCATTTTCTAAGTAAAATTATCAATAATTATTTCTTAAGTAAAGTAATAGTAAGGTGTTTATTTTAAGCTGCATTGAGGACTTTTTGAAGTGCATTCACTATTTTTTTGTACTTTATTTTTTTTCTTCAGTGAGAGATCAAGAAGGGAAATACCTTACTTAGAGAATCATACTGTATTTGGTTAACACTCTAAAGAATTTCACCTTCTTGTGGTGAAAGGTCTGAAAAACAGGATTAAACGTGACAGAGATATTTTCAAGTCCTCTGCAAAATTGTAATTACCCGATTGTATAGCTTGCCAGTGATGCTCTAGAGGTCTCAGCTCTGCTGGCATCCTGGTTTCTGCACAAAGATGTGAACAGCATTGTCAAGGGTAAAAAATTGCAATAATGAGAATAAATACTTGCAGCAAAATCAATACATTTAGATGAGCAAACAGAAGGAATCTATGGCATAAAGGTTGCAAAATTATTTTTATTACTTTTCTATGTAGTTATATGGATAGCATTTCCTAGATTAAAACAAAATTAAGAAAAAGTAATCTCGAAATAGAATATTATATCAGATGGACCCCAGTCTGTCCCTGAACAGCGACTCTAATATTATAGTCTTTTGATGTCATTTATGTGTAGAGGAAAGTCTGGGCTAGCAGTCAGGGAGATTTCTATTTCAGATAACTCTCAGCTTTCTTGTGAACAATCTGCTTTCCTAATCAGTTTCCCATCTGCTTCATCCCCACCACCTACTGATTTCCAATTCCAGTCCATTTCCTTGATACCTTTTCCCTGATTTTCTTAACCCAATATCATTATCCAGTCAGTCAAATGCCACCCTCATTCCTGATCCAGTTTCAAGCTTCCCATCCCCTGACTGACTTTACCTGCTTGGTGTTTCTTCTTTGTTTTTTAATTTGTCTGCTCTCAGCAATTTCCTCCACCATGCGGATTCAGCTCTCATCCCTTCACACAGCCCCTTCTTTCTTGTAGTCCTTCTTGCTTCTGTGATGCTAGAAGAGAAGGAATTAAGACCACAGGATGTTCTTTCCTCTTTTTTTTTCCCATTTTCAGTGCTCCTCTGTTCCACAGTGTAACTCTCAGCCCATGTGAAATCAGTCCTGCCCAGCACAAAGTGCCTTGAGAGAAACTGGCTGTAAAGTTTGAATTTGTATCTCTCAGCCATGGCTGAAGCCCGAAATCCAGTATTTCAATTACTTATTCCACAGCCAGGCCTGGACGGATTTTTCAAATGAAGAATGATTTCCTGACACTAGAACCTTTCAAACAAATAAACACTTGTTTAGTTTACCACATGCATGTATTTTTCCCTAGTCATCTTCATTTTTAGCTAAAAGCTTCTTCAAAATTCAGAAAGAGGCAGACTTCCAGCCAAGAAAACTGTAGGCCAAGTTGTAATTTAACAAAGTGATGTTCAGTGGAAGGAAGCCTCCCATATTTTCTAATGCAGTGGGGAAAAAAGAGTGGCACAACATGGGAAATAGCAATGGCTGACTGTGGTGTACAAGTCACATGTTTAAGAGGCTGAGACGTTCAAAGGCCAGGAATACCAGTCTTGCTAGAATTAGATCCTAAACCTCTGGAAATCTATGTATGTAGTTGACCTATGTTGATTTATTTCTGATGAACCTATTTTTTCCCCCCTTTAAATCTCCCAAACCATCAGCTTAGGAAAGGAACTTCTCCTTTATTATTTTGAAAAGTCACATAAAAGCCAGCTACACTAATAAAGGAGAATTTGATTATGCAGGAAGAGATTTTTTTTTACAGGAAAAAGAACTTGATTATGCAACAAAAGAGACAAAACAGGCTGTTACAAGCTGACATTGGGCTACATCCAGCTCCTGCTAATTTTAGAACATATTAAAAATTCCATGGACGAGCCAATCCTGGAACTTTTATAAATCTGTTAGAAAGGGCAGGCTGAGCAACACAGAAGTTCTGATTTGCCATTAATGACAGACTGTTGATGCTGGTGCACATTGCTCTGAAAATCTCACTTTGCAAGTTAAGATCTTTTTTTTATTCTAAATGAGCCAAGTGCCCTCACACCAGCAATCAATGGAGCATCTCTGCAGGAATCAACTTCTCATGTGGTTAATTTAGTAGCAGAGCAGTGCCTCTGAATTCATCAAGGTCTTCTTTTAAATGGAGGCCAGTATTGCAGAAAAATAGAGAGATAGAAAGATACATACATGCATGCATGCATACATGG
The DNA here is from genome assembly GCA_035221455.1 of Xenops minutus. NCBI lineage: Eukaryota > Metazoa > Chordata > Aves > Passeriformes > Furnariidae > Xenops > Xenops minutus. The sequence continues at coordinate 122,112,850 of JAWWEE010000074.1, forward strand.
ATGCAGAGAGATAAATAGACTGACAGAGCAAATGCACTCTAGGAATCTTCATTAATTTTTCAGAACAGGAAAAAATCACTAAATTGAAAAACAGTATTAACAAGGGAAGGAGAAAAGAACGATCAAAAAGAGGGGTGGGTCATGAAAGACTTAATTGGGATCAGTCACATTACTGAGGTCCATATAAATTGTTATAGTGTAGACATTTATGCATTAATTTTACATCTTCAAAAATCAATTTATTTCTATTATGGAAATCAGAGCAAAGCGACTTAAAATACAGGTCGCTTCCTGCAACTAGTGGTTCCTCTTCTAGTTTTATTGTAGCATCAATTGTAACAAAACTATCCCAGCAGCAAATGTTCTCTCTCAGCCAATTTAATCAATTCTGAATAATAAACTAGTTTCTTTACACCATCAGCATGGTATCTAAGAGGATGTAATTTTTTATCTTTCTTTTTTTTTTTCTCATTAATTTTATACATCTTCTGGTTAGCATACTCAATAACATTTATAATCTGTGTCCAACCATGATAATTTCCAGCAATATGCTGTTGAATTATATAATTATTTTCCTAATGGAGGCAATCAGATGTTTGCATATATGCATAAAGACATGGCAAGATACAATAGTAGAAGTATAAATCTGGTAATTAGTAATAATAGCTGCATAGATCATTTAGGTAAAGATCATGAAATAAAATCTGAAAGCCACAGAGTAACAGATGTGTGTCCTCTGGAAAAGTCTGATTCTGTCATTTCATTGTTCTTTGCTTCAAATAGTTGTAAGCAGCTAGTATGTTGTCCTTTAAGCCACACATTTGCCCAGTTAAACCAGCTGGGCCCTCTCCACCACCCTTCACAGGCCACATGCCTCAGGTCCCTCACCTTCCTGGAAGTCCTCCATTGGACCTTCAACTGTTCCTCCATGTCTGCTTTAAACTGGGAGACCCAAAACTGGATGTAGTACCTCAGGTGCAGCTCCACAGCACCAAATATCTCCAAGCAATGATGAACCCAACCTCCCCTCCTGCTCATTCACACGCACCTCTGGTTCTTTTCTCTGTTTTCCAAATCTGGACCCTTTAAAAGAAAGATGGAAGAAATAGCAAAAAAAACCAAAACCAAACCCTCTTCCTTGTGAGACTTTTGGAGCCAACCTACACATGTTGATTTTATTTCTGTACATTTATTTTTTTAAAAAGTCCCTGCCCCAGTATCCATTCCTATTTTGGTACCTAGACTTCATCCTTCAGCATTGACAGTTATGTATTTAGGTAGTCACACACCGGAGCATTATCCAAAACCTCACTTGGGCATTTCTACTTTCTTTTGGACTGTGTAGAAGACTAACATAAAATTATCCTATATTTTTCAATGCTGTAAATATAGATTTTCACACTAGCCCTAGTTTCTAGATTTGGTGACCTGCCAAAAGATTTTTTTCCTAGTCATTCTGCTACCCACTTGTTAGGAGATAACGCCAAATAAGATGAGTTTTACAGTATCTTCTTTGTATCAACATGGTTGATGAGGGAGTTGCTGTCATTTTTGCTTATTCTCTGCAGTGCTTTCAAAGTCCTTCAAAACCTAAACACATTATTTTTGAACCAAAGCATTTCTCCAAGGGTAAACACACCTTTGATAGGCTTCCTACATAGGGAGACTTTCTTAAATTAGGGACTACTTTTCTCTAAACCCAGAAATTCAGTCCTTTGCAATACCTTGTAACAAAAATAAATACAGCCCCTTGGCTCTCACATATACCACATTGAGTGGACTTAAATTTGCATAAAAACGTTTACATTTTGATAGTCTTTGTTATGAAAAAAGGGCATTAATCCATATAGTATAAAGCATCAGAGTAGCACAGTTTCTATTATCACACCTCCTTTGGTTTAAAGCAAAATCCTCCACAAACAGAAACTATGTTGATAAGCAAACCCTAAAATCAAACAGTTTTATACAGAAACTCAGAAGTCATTTACTAGGAGCTTGTTTCATTCTGACATTCAAATTTAAAATACTATCGTTAATTAACACAGTTATAATGTGTGTGCCATTGTATTATTGCAAGCATAGGAACTCTTCCTTTGTAAGTAATCTGCTTACATATGTCATTTGCAATTCTGTGCAGAAAGGAAACTAATGCCTTTATTCAAACTGATGAGACATTCTTATTTTAAAATGTCTTACAAAATTAAAATTCCATTCAAAACCCCAAAGTAAATTGAATTTTTCAGACTGTCTCCTTTCATTGTCTTTTGCATTTTGACATTTAGTCGGTAGTCATGGCAGCCAGTAAGAGTGATTGTGTAGCATAAAGATGCAGTTACACATATTTGGCTTTGGGTTAAGTACATTAAATACATGTGAATTGCTCAAAATCAACTACTACAGTTGCATAAATAAAGTTTTGCATATATATATATATATATATACATTTTTATGTAAACATATATATATAAACTACAAATTATTCCATGTGTTTGATATTCAGACACTATAAAACAGGGTCTTCAGTCTATATGAAATTATTAGTTTAAAGGGTACTGTCCACAGCCCTCACAGCAGCATATTTTCTCTAAAATGGATTCTCCTGATATTTATGGTGTGAAAATAATGTCAGGAGGTTCTGCACTCAGTGAAATGACTCAGCAGGCAGGGAATACATTTAATTACTGGAATGTAGAGATTGAGAATCCAACCCGATCACAAATCATAATTGCATTTATCATATATAATATAAGCACAAATTTCTACTTAGCTTATTGCCCAGTTCCTTTTTTTTCCTGAAGTAAAAAAAATTAAAAATGCACCTTGCAATTTATTTTGTTTATTGTTTTCTGAGCCTTAGGTTACCACTAATTAATATTTTAGCTTCATCAGTTTAAAGTACGGTTTTGAAAATACTGGGAGATATCAAAGGTATCTGCACTTTGGAATAGCATAAGATGTGTATTAATGAAGGTTATGGTTACAACAACTATATGAGTCACAAAAAAGGCACATTTTATATCATTGTAGTTATGTTAAAACTATGTGCATATCTGAGACCAGAAAAATGGCAAGAACTGGACTGTTAATGGAAACTGGTGGTGTAGCAATCCATCTCTGTTCCCTCAGTTGAGGTACTCCAAAACAGATGACATTTCCTGAATGATAAAAACAAGAAATGTTGGATTTTTTACCCATTCTTCTTAATTGCTTGACTTGCCTGAATCATATTGGGCCATTTCTTTCTGTACCAATGGCTTGTTTCTGGAACATGTGAGTAGTTCTGTTAAAATTTGCTTTCTGGAGAAGCTCAGTATGAACAATTTAACTGTAATGTCCAGAGATGAGGGGAGGGATTTCATAACAAAATTGAAATAATATCACTACAATTCCAGACAGGATCTGCTGTGTCCAGATGAAAAGAGACAGTAGCAGAGCTCTTATTTCCATTATGAAGACTGTCAATATGAAAGATTATGTCATTAACTCTCTAGACAAGACAAAACACAGATGCCACAGAATGAAATGACACCCAGTGTCAGTGGTGATGCATGGCCAAATGATGCAAGAGCAGGAAGAGTTTGTCCAGCCTACATAAAGGGACAAGGATGATGCCAGATTAAGTCAGTGGAAGCCTCTGGAGAGTTCATGATGGAAAACTGAATAAATGCCACCACTCCAAAAACACATGGCTGAGGGTGACATTCAGGTAAATAAAAATAATACTGGCACCCAGCTCTCTCACACCCTGTTCTAGTAACCCAGTCTTTGCTAGAACAGAACCCATAGCATGATTCATAACTTGGGAAGATGCTGTTTGATCATAGTAGGCTACATGACTAAAATGTTGCTGTTCTATTTCATTATACTTAATTTGCATTCTCACTCAAGGGACTGTTTCACCAGCCAGCACCCATATTGCCTGCAGCACTCACAAAGAGACAGCCTGTGCCAGCAGAGGTGTCACTTATACAGAATTCAGAACTCTTTGTCCCAAGAAGCTTTCCTACAGAACAAGTCTATGACCTGAGGCAGGTTTTTTTCACCTCTGGGTCATTTTTTTCCCAGCATCCCTTGCCTGTCTTTCTCACGTAGACATGAGCTCTTTGGCATAGGGTGTTTGCATCTGACTTGTTTGTACAGAAAGTAGTGCAAATCTCAGCTGGGTGTCCACATGCTCTCCCAATGCAAAGATGTGATGAACAAAAAAGCATACTGGGAGACAGCAGAAGGGGGCTGCTTGCAGGCTTGGCAGCTTCCAATCTGTAGTTCAGTTCTCCCCACCCCACACTCAGAAAGGCACTGAAGAAGTTTCAACTCCTTTGCAAGTCCTTCCCTGGTGCTTCAGCTGCCAGTGTGGTCCCAGAACCAAGCCAAGCATCACAGTTTTGCACCCAGGAAAAAACATGGCCTGGGAACCTCCTAAGCACTATATGGTCACTTATGAGGGAAGGATCAGCAATCTGGTGGTGTCCTATTGCAGGGAAGTCCTAAAGCAAACTCCACTAGGCTGTTATGGCAGGTTAGTACAGTTGGTAGGCCTCATCCCAAAAATCCTGAGAAAATGCTGAAAACACTGGTTTTTAGCCTGCATGGAGATTGAGGTCCTGGTTCAGTGCTCCTTACCAGTTGGGATCTTCAAAGCCATGTTAGTGGAAACTTTAAGTGAAATATCTGGCTTTTGAAGCCATTTTATATGTAACCTGTCTCAGAAGTAAAAGAATTCAATCGCTTTTTGTGCTGGTGAAAGGGTATATCAGAACTCTACAGGCCTACAATGTGAAGGAAATACATTATACACAGTGAGCACTAAACCATGGGAAGCAAACTCACCCATTCAAAAACTCCAGAGCTCAAGCTTTTGTTTCTTAAATTGTTCATACAAGACTCTAAGTGATAGCTCAGGGGAAAGGGATTTCTCTTGAGAACAGGAAAATTATCGATAGGATCAGACTCAGAATGACACATGCAGAATCCTTACTACTATTACTCTAACAGGAGTACTAAACTGAAAGCAAAACAGATTTTTCTGTAAGACATGACAGAGCCAAACTTGATGCAATGCCAGTCAAAAGAGACTTTTTTCCCTGTGGGCAGGTACATAACAAAACCAACAAACAGGTAAGATGAGTCAGCTAGGGAAGATTATTTCCTCCTGCTGTAGCTGCTATAATCTATTCCATTTTTCCATCCAGTTCACATTCAGGAAAATCTCTTTGGTTCACACTATGCCATACCTGAATTTCCACAGTCTTTTTTGCTTCCATGGAATACAGGAGACAGCAGATTCCAGAATGGTTACTGTGGCTGCCTTAAGGATTTTCAAACTATGAATGTTCACATGACTTTCACGTTTATCTGATAATCAGGAACTACCTGTGTTTGTGGTGGCCTCTTATGAAGGTAGGCGTAAGTTCAGCACCTTAAACATCAGCATCCTGCCAAACCATCTGAAGAACTGGGTTTGAACTTCTCATTGCACAAAAATCAAACAGTTCAGTTAACCAGCAGGAAACAAAGGTGTCTTAGGTGTACTGTAGCCTTTAAGTTCATTCTTTGCTCTCATCCTTCCCATTGTCTTCAAAGTCTGTATTAGTAACTTACTTCCTTTCCTACACAAAAAACTCTATGGGAAGAAAACTAGGGGAAGGCAGATGGGTTGTGGAGGTACAGAGGGAAATATGGGAGAAAGCCTTGATACAATTGTAAAGGCAAAGCAGACCTTAAAGAAAGTCTTCTGCCCTGGGGAAAGGAAAAAAAAAAAAAAAAAGAGATCTCTGGAATTTTTGTCTTTTCCTTGGCTGAAGTTCACTTAGGTTCAAATGATTTTCAGAAAGGTTCTCCATATTAGCACTGGATCCTTTGCCTTTCCCTCAGTCTCAGAGGACTTTTGGAACTGAACCGCCAGGGCTTCCTCAGGTCAATGTGATGCAAAGAGAAGGCTCAGAAGAGAGCACAGCATCTGACTCTGACACTGCTACAGACCAGTTTCTGCAGAGCTGAAGAAGGAGAAGCTAGCCCGTGGTTTTCTTGTCTGTTCTTCCCATGTTTCCAACATCATGCAGTGTGGTGAGGCTGTTGGAGCCATGAGGCTCTGGACAGGCACATGTCTGTTGTATTCCTTCCATGCTAGAGGAAATGTGTGTGTTTTCATTTCAGTAAACAGAAAGCACAATGTGACTATGGTAAAGCATCTGCATCACTGTTTGTTTTGAGTAACCATGACAAGATTTTTATGTTTTTCCAAATTCAAAAAACCCCTTCCATCAAAATCTTAATTTGGCAATACTCAACTAAGTAGTCCCATTAACTCATGCCACAGATGACTATAACAGTTAGGGTTCAGTAAATGGGGTTTTTTCATTGTTTCGGCAATGAAAATTACATACATTGAAATGATACAAAATAGTAATTTTACATCTTAACATTCTGACATCAGAAAGTAAACAGAGACATTTGATTCTGAGCACACACATTAAGCAAAAATCACAGACATAGCATCTGAAGTAGTCCATTTTTATCTAAAAAAGCCATAGTCACGGTCAGTGATAGCGTTGTAAATTTAGGGGCAATTTTCAGTCAGACTTGTGCCACCCTCCAATCACCATATTTGCATGCATTTGTATCTACACACTACAGATGCAAGAAAATCATTAATGGACAGTCTTTCCATAAGCAAACAATTTCTTGTGTATTCCATGGGCTGCGTTTTGTAGCCAGATCCTGTGCTGTCACCTGAATTATGCTGTGGAAGTGGTATGCAAGGCCTTGCACTAGGTTCATTGGTACCATTTGACACAGTCTTAATAAGAAGCTGAAGGGTCAGATCTGTTACTCACATTGGTTTTTTGTGTGTTTTGAAGAATTGATGCTACAGTGATCCCTGATTTCTTGGCCACGCTGTGCTTTTATAAATGACATTAATGCTTAATTCCATCCCAAACCATTTAAAAGCCTTTTCTTAAAGGGCTGTTGGAAAGAATGAAAGTGATAATACTTCTGCCAAAACCTGGGAACATTTGTGAGGGTTGCAGAAATTAATGGCTAAAACTACTTTTTGAAACTCTCGGTTGCCACCAAAGCAGATTCAATCTGTCCAAGTTCTTCCTTTCTCTTTTTCTGGGCATATGGAAGAAAATACTAGAGTCACTGTTGACAGAGAACTCAGTGATGCACAATTTCTTTTCCTTGTTTTCTGTTTCCTGTTGCTTTTTCATAGCACTTGCTTATTCTATGCCTAGATATAGAAATATCAAAAAATTCAAAGACAAGGGGCATGACCAAAACTCCATTCTCATCTCTATCTTAAACTGCATGGCAGTATATTGAGAGTGCAATTTTAAAGACTAGGCAACCAAAGAATGACTCCAGATGAGTGAGGATCCTGTGCCACCTTTCCCAACAGTGAAACGGGTGAGTACTGTAGGGCATTAAAGAGCCCATGAGCTGTTAGGAAAGCAACCTTATTTTTGTTGGGGAATCTGAAAAAGCACACATATACATAGGGTTGTGAGATGGACTCACACCAAATACTCTGTTGAGCAGTGTTCTGCATTCAGAGAGGCAGTAACAAAATAAACCCCATCTATGTGAACGACCAAAATGAGATGTCACTCTTGGCTAAGCATAAAGGCTGTATAAGATGCATTTACTGCAGGTGCTTTTGCTTTCATTCCCTCCCTCACTGGCTACTCCATCCTTAGGCTTTCTGACAGTGGAAGGAGTATTGTCAGACTTAAGACAACCTAATTCATTTATCTTAGAGATCATTCTCTGGGAGTCCTTATCTCTCCAATTGACTGAAAACTAAGCTTTCTTGATTGCTGCAAAGTAACTGTCTTAAATGAGGGCCAGCATTAATTAAAGTTAATTCCAGATTCATAGATCCAAGACATGCCAAAAATTAAATTGTATGTAGATTTCCTATTACTTGTGCCCCAGCCTGAGTTTTACTTTTCCCGGTCCCATGTGCTTGTCTCAGTACTAGTTCACCACTTTACCTACACTCCTCATGCAACTTTCTTCAAATACCTCACCATCTATGGGGAAACAATACAGTTGTGATTATATGACATTGTCTCATGCGGCAGAAAAGGATGCAGCACATTACTAAAATGGATTATTTAAAAAAAAATAAATAAAAATTACTGGCCAAGAGAGTGTGACTGTTGATGTTCACAAAATGATATGACTTAAAGCATTGTCTTGACACACCAAAAACTCTGGCACCTCAGGGGGAGCATTAACAAAATGAAATTTGTAACAAATTGCACTGTCAATAACATCTGTCAGAAATGGAGATAAAGGACAGGTGTGATAGGTGTTCTCTATCTGCATTTCATGTTTAATGCTTCAGTCTCTTCCAAAGAAGAAAACTAAGCAGGATTTCAGTTCAGTCTTAGAAAGATGACTATCACACAGGTTTCTGGCAAGGGAATGCAGGGCTGAGCTGTGTTAGAGGTTGGACGTTTTGACCATGGACAGTGTGCCAGTTTCTTTTTCCTTCCAGCTGTGCAGAACTTCAAGAACTAGTTGGCTAGTGGTACTTGAAATGTCAAAATACAGTAACATTATACATTAGTATATGTAATGTATTCATATATGTATATAATGCCTTTATTATATGGGGACTGGATCCAATAAGGCAAAAGGCATTAATAGATTTGCCTTCATCAGATGTTAATTATAAGTAACATTTATACTTTTCTTTCTGCCTTCACATGTTAAAAATAGTTTTGCTTATGAGTAATGGTCTCTCTTGTGACACAGCAATCTGACTGAACTGTGCTTTGCCAAGGAAAAAATGTGACCCAAATTGCCCATGGCCTATCAGTCAGGACAGATTTTCATTATGCAGTGTAAACTGTAAAAAATTCCTTATAGCTACTGGATAACAGATGAGAACAGACAAGATGGGTTTGGCAGTGTTTTCCTTAACCTTCCTGTTTCTCCCAGCAGTAAATAAGTGATTGCTGACTTCTAATGGCAGCCATAGGGCTCTGCCTTAGTAGCTTCACTCATTGGGGCAAGTGAGCTGCAGAACTGGTGGTAGGCTATTTTTCTGTCATTAGCAGAGGGATATGGAGTATATCTGGATAAATATGTTATTTGATATCAATAGAGCACTTTCAAAGAGAATCATCAAAACACCCCAGTTGACTATGCTTTGTTTCACACCTCAGAGTGATCTTGGAACACAAAACTGGTTTACTTGATAGGTAATGACACTGGAAGGGGCATATTACCAGTACATCTACTATGCCTCAGGACCTAGTGGCTCTTCAGATCGTGGGACCAGCCTAATCTAAAGAAAAGATCACAAAAATTATACAGCATGGGCATGAAATACTTAAAATTGTTTCTCTCTAGAGATCCAGTCCTGCTGTTCTTCCCTTCTTACTCATGCAGATGTAGCACTGGCACCCTTGAAACACCCCTGAAAGTCTTACCTGGACCAGCAAGTAAAGAGCCCACAATAAAGGAGCATGGATGTTCGCTCAACACAGTTTCTAAATATAGCCATTAAAAGTAATGCCTGAAGTTTGAGAAAAGGGTGAGGTTGGCTTAAAACAATGATAGTAAGGTACATTTGGTACTCCTTCTGAAAAAAAAAAAATAAAAAATCACACTTTCTTGAATTTCAAAGCAATCTGAGTTTACTCTTCTCTGAAGTTGTCAAAACTCTTTGAGGCATTTGGTAGTATTTCTAAGGCTTTCTCTACAACTCTGAATATAAGGAACTTCTTTTTAAAAAGTAGATGAGGTTCTGAACTAACCACACAATTTCAGAATTTAAGAAGACCTATAAATGCTCACAACAAAACTGCAAGAATTGCCAATACTGAATTTCCTTCTGGTTTTAGCAAAAATCAGTGTTTTTGCCTTGCCCAACTTTAAAATTTTTAATGCATATGAACGTTTAGATCTTGCTGCATATAACTAAAGAGATTCTGTTACCATCTTTTGTCAACATTTTTCTTTCCTAGCAATTTCCCTATCAAAGCTTTTGTAGTGTTACGATTACCATCATTTACTTTCCTTCATTTAGCTTGCACTTAATGGAATGATATGCACCCTACATGACTGCACAAGGACATATATAATTAGCAAGCCAGTTGAAACACATTTGGAAAATAAACTTCATTGCAATCACTGTGTGTCTTCAAGGGTTTTTAAAAGCTCTGCTATAAGACAGGTAATTTATGTGCCTATTTCAGTTTACGCAAGAGGTCCTGTGCAGATTGCACAAATGCTGTGCTGTCAGTTGTCTGGTCTATGTAAGCTGCTTTCTTAATAGGAAAACCTTTCTTTTTGAGAGAACAGGCTTCCATGACTAAAACGCTAAAACCCCGTGGGATTTGGGAAAGTACAGTTACCTTCCAGTCTAACCTGTGTGATATGGACCAGCCACTTTAATCAGACCATTTATTGGGCTAACATTACTGCTTTCGGGATTTTTAAAGTATTTTAAGGAAATCTTTAATAAAAGGACAGCTGAGGAAAGCAGGGTTGCTGCTACTCAATGCTGCCAAATAAGCCTGGTCAAGGGGGACATGTCACAATGTGCTGATGTTGGACACCTGTGGAGGTGTGTAGCTCTTTGTTTCCTGTGATGCCCTCAACCCTGAAGTCTATAACAGGAAAACCAGTGTTTGCCAGGATGGCAGGTTGTTTGGTTCCCAGGGTTGTAGCAGCCTCCAGAATTTCTGAGTATTCAAATGGAGACTAAGCCAATACCATGAGAAAAGAAAGCTTAATTCTTGTAAAGTATGGAAAGTCATCCTAATTCTGTCAGTGACCAGAAGTGGGCTTTCAGTGAAAGGAAGCACTGAAGGATAGAAAGCTGAGCATGTTCTTGTCTTTCTTCAGCTGTGTTTTGCAAATGGCAAGCTGGGAAAACAAACACCTTTTTCTAATCATTTTAAATGCTGTTAGAAAACAGAACATTTTAATGTCAAGCAAAGGTAAAAAATAACAACGGCCCCAAAAGGCAAGTTTCCTAGGATGCTGCTTTTTATGCCTCTTTCTACAAAGATATTTCAAGGTATACATTTTAGCAGTGACGCAGCAGACCTTCTACACGAACAATTAGCTTTCAGCTTGTGTTGTCAATGACCATGTCTTTAACGCTCAACTCAGTGTCCATTTTCTCTTTGTTTAGCAACTTGCCAGGGTTTGCTGTGCACTCACTTCACACCCTTGCTGCTGAAAATGATGCAATTCCAGTGGTGTAGGCAGCTGGCGGGGCAAGCCCTCCTCATAGGGCAGTCTGGACAACCACACCTGTGTGCTTGCTGGATGGAGGCCTACGTGAACAATTCATTTCATTTGACAATTAGCAGACATCATTTGGACATTATTTTTCTCTTTGGAGGATTTGGAGTTATTCCTTGCAAGCTGGTACTTAGGTTTCAAACCAAAGTCTTGTCAAGTCCAAGCTTCCTTGACAGGCTAAATTCACAGAAAGACCTGAGATGCCGGCTTTCACCAATGGTTTCTGAAAAGCTAAACATCCTTTAGGGGAGTTGTTCAGGGTACATGACTAGAGGCCCCCATACAATAATTAGATTAGCTAATCATTTACTGACATCTAGAAATCCATTCCTGAGCTATGGATCTTTCAAATACCACCACATTGAGAAGCACACAAAGGCTGTCAAAACTACTTCAGCCTCAAGGCCCTTTCTGAATCAGAAAACCAAATTCAAAAACTACAAGGGCATCCATGAGAAAACCCAATTGACAATTTCATAAGTATCCACAGTTTGAATATCAAAGGACTGTCTGATTTTTCTTTGGCAACATCAAGGGTTAATTTGGTCTAATCTGTTAAGTACAATACTTTCAGTCACACATATTTTTAGCCATGTTTTCACATGCTGGCAGCAAATGAGTATCTGCTTCTGTAGATATGATATTGATAGTAGCAGGGATTTGTGCATGCCAAGATGAATTTTTATCAACCCCCCTCAACATATATGTATTATGCAGTGTGGGCACTGGCTAGGGCATTGTCCCAGGACCCAGGAGAGCTGGGCTCTGTCAGTGACTTGCCAAGTGACCAAGTACAAGACTGTTTTCCTACTTACAAGCGATCAGAAAGGGTGAGAGCAGAACATTGCATAATGATTACGTATTCATATCACCATTGCTAGCCAACACCTCCTCAGTTCATGGCTGGGACCTATCAGTATTACTAAGTCAAAGATAACACCATAAAGGTAAATTGCAAGGGTATTTATTGCATAAGCAGATATACACTAAACCTGAGTGTGAAAACAACATGTTTGGGCCATTAAGTGGCAAAGGAAAAGCTTTGTTTCAAGTAGTTACTCATATTAAGGACATTATGCAAGGGATTTGATTAATGTATCCTCATTTCTGGTTTTATTTTTAATTATCTAGATGACATTTTCATTTGTAACAGATAATGTCTTCAGCATCTGCCTATGGCAATACATGGGCAGCATTTCAGAGTTGTTCTCAATTGCATTTGGATACGTCAGAGAATTTGTAAGAGCTTCATGTCTCTCTCCACCTGCCAGGAGAGAGTGGAGTCATGGCACTCTTCCAATGCTAAATACATTTCCTGGTAGCCAGATTCACTTTCTATAAACCAGAGAGGACTGTCTGCATTACGCCCAAGGCGGAGGTCACATAGGAGATCAGATGCTGTCTCTGCAGTACTGAGCATCAAATGTGTGATTTGATAAAGCCTCAATGTCGAGAAGAAATAGTTGAAAGTAAATGTTCTAGAGAAATCTGCCAGGTGGATGATAGAGCAAGCTTGCTGGTCCCCAGCCAGTCATCTCAGCTGGAAATTCACTAAGGAGGAGCTGAGTAAGTGAAGCATGCTAACAAGATTTCTCTTTTCAGCTTACAAGGAAAAGATGAAGGAGCTGTCCATGCTTTCTCTGATCTGCTCCTGTTTTTACCCAGAACCTCGCAACATGAACATCTATAAATACGATGGTGAGTGATGTTTTCTGGAAATCATCCTGCAGGTCAGATAATGTGCTAGTGCTGGGAAATGACTCAGTTCACCTCACAGGCCATAGTGTTAGTCAGTGAATATTTTGCTGATTTAACAATTTATTTACTAGTTTGGGCTATTATCTTTTATTGACTGTAGATGATGCTGGATATTGTTTCTAATAGCAGCTAACTAAACTTTTAAAGCTAACCCTCTCATACTGAGCTGTACTTTCCCTACTCCCCAGCTGAGAATTGCAGCTTTTCATAGCTGACATAATTCCAAAAGAAATGAAGAAAAGATGAAAGCTTAAAAAATTAATCAGCTTCAGCACTGCTTGCAGGGGGTGTGAAGTGGCACAGAACCCCAATAAGCTTCCAAAATTGCTGTAAATTTTTATCTTTAAGACATTAAGGTATAATTAAGCTATTACATATAAAATGGAATGTACTCCTGAGAACAGTTTTCAGCCCATAATCTGCCATTGCATTAAAAATGCCCAAGGCAAAGATGCTAAATCTTTTGTCTGTGCTTCTGATCTCTCCTCAATACTGCTGGCCTATTGAAGGACTTACTATTTCCCACTTTTTTGTGCAGACATGGAAGTGAAACAAATCAACAAACGTGCCTCAGGCCAGGCCTTTGAACTGATCCTAAAGCCACCATCTCCGGTCTCAGAAGCACCACGAACTTTAGCTTCTCCAAAGAAGAAAGAGCTCTCCCTTGAGGAGATCCAGAAAAAGCTGGAGGCTGCAGAGGAGAGGAGAAAGGTATCTTTCTTTAAAAAAAAAATTGCTAATAATTAGATGTGACAGCATACAGGATAAGAGCCAAGTTTCCTGTCCATTTGCATGTTTTCCATTGCCATCACTGACTCACAGTGGCCTGCATGGACAAAAATTATTAACATGTTTAAAGAAACTAATTAGTGCATTTACTTTAAGCAGCTTGCAAACAAACCTCACTGGCTTTGATGCTGGGGAAGTATGCATCACATATTACGGATAGCTTTGGACAGGAGTCCAGGTGGGCTCAAGTACACATGCTTACTGTGTGAATCTAAGTGGTTCGTTCAGGGCATCTATAATAGTTGCTGAAAACCAGTGCAATTCTTCTGGTGTCTGATTTTAAGAGCTGCATGTGCAATTCAAGTGACTGATGTCTTGGCTACCATATCTTGACTCCTTGTAATGTAGTGCCCATGGGAATTTCTCACAGGCCCTGCCTGGGGCAGTTAAAATGTCTTATTTATGCAGTATGGAGGAGTATCAGCCCTGAATAAAGCATGTTCTGGATCATTCACACACACTTGAATGAAGGTACTGGCATAGCACGGCTACTAAGAGACATTTCTAGCAGTCTCAGTAGAGCTGGAAGTTGGCCTTGTAGGGTTTTCCACAGACTAAGACCTTTATGACCTTACCAGTAATGGTTAAGTCCTGTTTCATAATCCATGAGTTTTTCACAAAGCGTTTGGAAGAGTTGTTACACCTTCTTAACAAAGCTGGCACAAATGCAGCAGGAAGTGCCCATTAACTGTTCATTTGGCTTTCATCATGACTGATGTGTTGAAGATGTCTTCATTTACTTGAAGTCAGAGCTAGATCTTTAGGCTGCTTTTTCTTTTTCCGAAAAGAAAAATCCAGATTCCAGATCAGCTAAGTCAGAGGATGACAAGCAAGGCCAATGAGACACTCACCATAGCCAGCCTGAATTGACAGTCTGGAAATTATCAGTGTCCTATATGGGTCCAGCATTTGAGCTGTGTTGGACCATTTCAGGAAAGTCATGACTGGCTACAACGACCACAGACAATTCAGGATTGGTAATATATTGTCCTGGTTAATTCATGTTTCCTTTTGCTATCACTGTCGCACAAAAGGAGAGCCACAGAAGCCTCAGGAGCCTTAGAAGGACTTTCTGTGTCCTTCAGCCAGGAGATCAATGTCATTTTGTGGCACATCAGTTTGTATCAGTTAAATAGGAGTTAGAAACCCCTTCCACCTGCCCATGGAGTCCCTAGTAGAAGGTATCTGAAAGTAAAACAAGCTTATATGTCTCTAAGTCTTTCATTTATCTGTTAAAAAATGTGAATTGTTACTAAAACTGATTTTTACAGAATTCTCCAGGTATGGACAAAAATGTATGCAGAAGCCCAGGGACAGTAGTTATGCCACAGGTAGCACATGGATCAGATCTAAGAAAAGCAGCTCCATTCTCCTTTCCCTCCTGTCAGACCAGATCAGGGTTGCTGCCAAGAAACCTGGTGGAATGACTACACTGGTGTAGGGTTTGATGTGTGTTTACTGAAGTCAGTACATCTGGATTACTGACAGGTCCTTAAAACCTGGCCCTCAGTTTTGATTTGCAGTGAAACCTGACTATTCTGAACCTCACTAATTTGAATAATTCATTTAGATGAGCATTGCAGTGTTGCCACTTTTGCTGTTTCTGCAGGCTTGCTAACAAAGATGCTGTGGTTCTAATGCACACTCATTAACACTGTTGCTTCTTTCAAAGAAATACTTCTGCCAGAGTCTTCATTTCAGTAAAAGGACCTGATTTTATATGAAAGAATATGCATTTACAGTAGGACCTGCTGAAAAGTATGAGCTCTCACACAGAAGTGATGATAAAACCCAAAAACTCAATGTGTGAAGTTCCTCTGTGCCAAGTACAAATACTCAAGGGAAGATACAGACACAGAATGAAATGGCAGCAGTGAAAAAACGGATATTATGTATATACTTGGTGATAAATATAAATTGAATGTTCCAGAGATTTCATTCCATTGATTTCATTACTGTTCATTTCTTCCTAAAGAAAAACTCATTATGCAATAGACTGGTAATCAGTGATAGCAGTACAGACACCTGCCATTTCTTCCTCTTAGTACTACATTAATTTTGAATGAACACATAACTGAGTTATTTTAATAGACACAATCCTTCACATTAGCATTGCAGCAGAAATTGCTTGGAAAGGAACAAAGAACAGAGCAAAAAGCTTCTTTGCATCACTGTTTAAATCCCTGGTGCTCTCATATCTCAACTGGTGGCTTCATCTGTGGCCTGAAAAAGAGTATAGTGCAGAAAAGGGTAAAAAGGCAATTAGAGGAACAGAAATTCTTCCATAAGAAGATAAATTAAAGAGTCCACTTTTCAGCTTGGAAAGAGGCAACAGATAAAAGATCAGATAGAAGTCTACAAAGTCATGAATGGTAATGAGAAGATGAATAAGAATTATATTCTTTTTCATACAATCCAAAGAGGAAGAAACACTCAAGGAAATCATGAGACAGCAATCTCAAAAGGAATCACCTTTTCACATATTGTTTATTCAAGGTATATTTGTTATCACAGACTGTTTAAATATTATTAAAATATTTAGTTCAAAAAGATAATAACAAAATTGGTAGTGTACTGCATTGCAGGAAATTATTATTTGAATGCAACTTCTGACTCAGAAAATTAGTACCTTGCTGATTACTTTCAGCAATCAGTTTTGCTGATTGCTGAAAACTTGAAATATATAGGTTTCAGGGAAGGAACCAGGCAGATTTGCCTAACTTTGTTGAGAGTTCTAAGCATCTTCTACTTTCTGCTGCTAGACAAACCAGGCAAAGAGCCAGCACAGCAGTTGTTATCATACTTTTCAATCTATGTACAACAGCTGTCAGGCATGACCGTTCTAGATCCCGTCCTTCCAGCACAGTTCTAATTAAAATCAAGTATAACTAATGGATGAGAATTGCCTCTTTGGGAAAAAATTGCTAATGAATTTCACACTGCTTAGGAATTAGGTTCTGCTCTGTTAATTAGGCAGTGTTCATTAATAAATTTTCAAACTCATGAGAACATCTACAGTAGTACATGCACTTCAGCAGTCTCCTGCCTATACTGTTTCCTCTTTATCATTCTTGTTTATTTCCTTGCAAGTTTTTACAGGACTCCTCTTTCTTTTTCTCCCCCTTTTTCTCTACCTCACTTGACAGTCATGACCTCATACTCTCAGACCAGAGTGAGAGTTTCACCTGAGGCATTTTTTCTTTTTGCACCACACAGTGAGACTCATTTGGGCTAGTTACAGATTTGTCCTTTCCATTTACAGAATCCTCTCTACAGCATGTCATTATTATCCCACTATTTTTTCGGCATAGGTGTGCTATATTTTCCCACCTGGTGGATAAGAAGAAAGATCTTTCATCATTCTCACTTAATTAGAGAGCACTGTGACATTGTATGCAGCAGGGGTTTTTTACAGAATTATTAATATTTATCAATTTTTACCCACTGGACATTGTTCAGCTGTTACTATCCTTGAGGTGCAGACTTCAAGAGGCATATGTCAAATTATTATTATCTTTATTGCCCATGTTCAACTTACAGCATTGAAATGAAACACTAAAGGGATGTGCATTTCTACTAAATTTTGGATTATAGGAGAGAAATTGTATGTAATTAAATCCTTTTAATGGCTTTGCATTGGGATGAAATTGAATCAAGCTCATCCCTAGAGCTTAACACTACAAAGAATGCAGGAGAACAGTCACATTTTTTAACTTCCATGCTGTTAGATATAGACTTACAGCTACATGAGTTTTTACTACCATCACTATGAAATGCCACAAGATGAGCTCCCCACAGCGGGAGCCAGCCCGGGGCATCATGACCACACTCTGCGCTGGGCTTCAGCACCCAACCCACTGCCCCTTTGAGCCAGCCCCACAGCCAGAAAGGTCTCTTGATACTCTTAATCCATCTCTCCTATGGCACGGAAAAAGCCATCCATGCTTTGCCATGCTGTACAGCAGGCTGATGGGGAAAAGACTTTGCCAAGGCCAGGAAGGAAGCAGAGCTGGGGGACAAATGTTCCCTCCCAGACATTGCATGGGACCTACAAAACTGCCAATCCAGGCAAGAGGAGAGGCAGAGAAAGGATCCACACATTACTTGGCAAAAGTGGAGCTTTCTTCCTCCACCTCATTCCTGCTCCCCTCTTGATTTCCCACCAAATTTGTAGGCAAGCGGGCTGGTAGGGAGAATAGGTACTGCCCGAGACACTTGTCCCCTGTCTTGCCTACCTACTGATCTCCCTTTCTGTTGCTGCTGGCCCTCAGCTGTGCATGTGCAGAGAGGGAATACAGCAGGAAGTGTTTTTTCATGGAAAGGTCCCAGTTGCAGGTATAATCACCAAAAACAGATGTTTCTACCACATTACACCATACTGTTTGCATACACAGTGCTTCGCTCTAACGTTTACAAAGGATAGCCAAAACTGCAAGCCAGCTCACAATTCCTTGTCCAGAAAGCATAAGCCTATGGAATACGTGCCCAAAGGAAGATGTTTGCTACCAGCTAGGAGAAGATTTTGTGTTAGGCACCAGGGTCTCTCTCAGAGCACTGGAGTCATGGGCATACATCCCAATGTGGCAAAGCTTCTCGCTGCAGTCTGCCGTGGGCTCTGTCACTAAGGAAGAATCATAAGACAATTTGACATTGATCTTCAATAACTAAAATGCCAGACCTCAACCTGCAGCAGATCACAAAATGCCTCATGAGCAGTTAGGGAAGCATCAGGCAGATGCTCCAACATGCCTTGTTCTCCCCCATGGGTCACAACTTTGAAAGCAGCAACTCTGTGCCAGTTGAGGAAGAGAAAGTGAGTTTTCTTGAATCACGTCATGGATGGGCTCCTTTTTATTCATTCCACTCCTTAGTATCTTTGATCCAAATGTCCCTTGACAGACTGGATGAAAAAAAATATACTCATCTAAATATAAACAAAATTTTGGACCTTCTAGTTCCACTAGAAGCAGAACTTCACCTATGGTTACAGCCTAGATGTCTCTGACTCTCCTGTCATATGGGTATTTCTGAGTGAAGTATAATTTCAGTCCATTTCCATGCTTTTTCATGGAAAAATCCTAGCCACAGTTCCATCCTGTGGAAACATCAGTACTTCAAGGCACCATACTTTAGGCTTCACCCTGGCATTTAGATTGCAGTAGGAGTCTTTACTCCTGTCTTCACATTCTGCGCTATTTATAGTATTTCTTAAATACACAATACATTGAAGAATTATTGCAGCTTCTTCTAAACAACTGGATTATAAAAAAGCCCAGCACAGTGAACGAATATGGTATGAAAAGGAATTTCTCATAATCGGTAATGTGCTTCGTACCTCCTAGTGTAAGGATGCTGGTGACTAAGGTGAATGCATTCAAGCTGAAATTCCCAGTTTAAAAACAGTTGTCTGAGTCCATTTCTTGCTTAACATTAATAAGGGATTACTTTTATCTCTATATAAATTACTTCAATATTTGGATGCATCTGTCAAAGAAAGATAAATGTGAGAAAATAAGGCACCTGTAACTCAGATAAGGAGAATTCTCTTCCTGTGAGTAATAATTAAAAGCGCTGGTTTCCACAAATAATTTTGTTCATGAAGAGAGTGTTTAGTTGTCTGCATATGTTTCTGGCCAGCTAGGTAAGAGGTGTGGATTTCCTTTTGAACCACTCATCTCTGAAAACTGATGCTGTAAAAATATCACATGAACATCATAGACATTTGCCTGCATTAGCTGTCTTTTTAGCACAGAATTCTGATTCTAGGAGCAAAGGTATCTGTACCAGGAATGTTTTACAATATTTTTATTCTGCCACACTTAAACATTAACAAATAAACATTTTTATTCCGCCACATTACTTTATGGCTTTTCAGTACCTAAAGGAGGCTTATAAAAAAGGGAAAGTGACTTTTCACAAAGGCAGATAATGATAGGACAAGGAGGAATGGTTTTAAATTAAAAGAGTGGAGATTTAGATTAGATGTTGAAGAAATTTCTTTACTGTGTGGGTGGTGAGGCACTGAACCTGGAAGTGTCCAAGATCAGGTTGGATGGGGCTTTGAGCAACCTGGTTTGGTGGAAGATGTTCCTGCCCATGGCAAGGAGGTTGGAACTAGGTGATCTTTAAGGTCCCTTCCAATGCAATACATTCTGTAATCTTTGATTTTATAACCTAACATCACATAGTGCAGCTGGAGCTGCAATTATTATGCCTTGTTATATTTGAGAAGTCTTCTGAATATTCCCCTTGAGTATTGCTTTTTTTCTTTCTCCACTATTTCATACTTCTTTCTTCATATTAGTCTTCTTAATCTTTAACCCCATTTTCAGTCTTTCCTACTCATTTTCTCACAACAGCTGTACAAGAAGCTCTCACTGTAACCCTTTTACAAGCTTGTTAGAACACAGACTACCAGGGATTTGAAAATACCCTTTCCAGCACTTCAAACAATACAATGTTGAAAATAAACTTGAAATAAAAACTTCCAATGTGTGTTGGAATCCTGCATTACTGTGTGGAACTGTGTGAGTCCAAAACACAACAGTTAAAAGCCAAGACAAACAACAAAAGGAGTCTATCAATCCCAGCTCCCCTGGGTATCTATGGTCATTCATTTACTCCTTTCTGGATGTGGAGTAGACTTTGAACAGACAGGGTTGCCAAGTTCTTTTGCCAAATGTGTTGGAAACAGAAAATCATTTGACAATCCAGTACAAACACATATCAGCCGCCTTCCAAAATTGTCGTAAGGGGATTTCAGAATGGTCTGAACACCAGAGAAACAGGCAGACTGGCAGCTGGAGTGCAATGCCATTACCACTCTAAATGAGACTCTACCCCATGGATGTTTTGTGGCAAGGAGGAGAGCCCCTTTATTTTGAACCAGTTCTGGGCACTAGTGATTTCCTTCATTCAAAATTCCTCACAATATGCCATTTAAGGTATATTGTAAAGGAAAATCACATTAAAGGTTTGCAGTTAGTTCCTGAGGTCTGGTTCAGCTATCATGCAGTCTCTTACTAGTGCCAATGCATTTTGCATCCAGTAAATACTGAATTAGAGTATAAGGATTTTCTTCATTATCATGCATTAGTGGACAAATTACTGTTGAATGCATTGTCTACCAGCGTAGCCTCCAGAAATGTGTGTCCTTTGACATGAAATTCTAATTTTTCACTATTCTCCTGCATTTAGGATAACACGTAGTTCTGGAAGGCAAAGGGTTTGAATGGAAGTAAACAAATCCTGAAAAATGGGCAAGTGCTTCAAAGTATCACAGGCATTCTGCTACCTCCTTTTGAAAGACAATGCTCTTTTAAAAAATGTTGCTTATATGCATAATCCAAATCTTACTTTTTATTAGAGAAGGGATTTGTCCTTATAAATGTCTGCTTTCCAAATCAGAAAGGGTCTGATTTTATAACACATTATATGTACATATTTAGACACTATGAAATGTTAGCCTTTCAAAGTAAGAAGTCACTTCTTAAACATTTCATGGGAAAGGACATTACAGTTAGGCTCATCGCATCTTTTCTATTCAAACTCCCAACAGGAAGGGAATTAGATTCTTAGATTATCTATTACTTTTAGATCACTTGAGCAAATGGTTCACAAGGTTCATATCAGCAAACAAAATTTAATGAAAATAACTTTTCCAAAAGTAGGTGAAGTAAATTAAGTAGTAAATTAAACAGAAAATACAGAATAACTTCACAAGCACCTGTTAAACTGAGCTACTCAAGTTGGTCCAAAAATGGTAAAGCAAAATGAAGAAGTTTAATTATTTCAGTTTTGCATTGCATCAGATCTTTCAAACTTTTTCACATTTTGAAATAGCCTGCAGTTAAGAACTGTTAAATGCTAAGTATCTGAAATCAAATATTTTGCTTCAAAAGAACCTATTTTTATTATATGATTAATAGGATTTTTTTTTATATTTTTATTAAACTTATGAGGCTTTTATGATTTTTCAGTTACTCTACAAAATTCTTTCTTTGCCCAGCTCTTTTTGTCCTTGGCTTATCCTTCTTCTGTACTCCACCAGTGAAACTCCCTCTGCTTTTGCTTTATCTATAGGGTGGGGGAGATTGTTTGTTCCCATTTGCAACATCTTTTATCTGTCACAGGAGTCAAAGAGCTGAAAAATATTTGCTCTATTACTCTCTGTTCAGCATATCCTATAATGTGGGGAAGAGGCTTTGTGAGGAACCAGCCATTTCAGGAGACCATTCCCATCAGCAAGCGCTCCAGAGATCATAATCTGAGAAATGAGCTTGTAACTGCATCCAGGCCAGAGGTGAAATCGCATACATTAAGTGGCCAGGATGGAAGGAAGTGATTCTCTCCTATGAACTCTCAAGCAAGCCATTACAACCTTTCAAAGCCAGATATGTTTTACTCCAACGTCTTGCTTCAAGATGTTTTGCCTGGCCTTTGCAGCCTTTTCTAGAGTCTCCTTAATTTGGCGCATCAGTGCATTTGGCTTTATGTGTATCTTATCTTCATTAATATATGTATTCTCTTCCTAGTTGGATCTTGCTTGTATAAAAGAATTGCAGCCTTTTTCACTCCATTTAAAGCCACTTGACAGAATTTAAAAGGATTCATTACAGCTAATTGTAATTAATGGTTAAAGCCCTTAATTTAGGCCTTAAACCAACTCATTTTTATGGATAACAATGGCAACAGTGCCTTGTGATCTGCACTGATACACACACTTAGCCTCCTGGAGTCTGATTTCATTCTCTCTTTTCTCTTTGCTTCTAAGGCTCCCTCTAATTTATTTTATCCAAAAGTGGACAGTTTTGTTTATCATTTCCAAATAACTGTCTTTTCAACTAGGCTTGCCTAGAATGCGCCCAATGCTTCAAGTTTTTTGGCTTCTCTCCTAGGATTAGTGGTTTCATGTTAGCAGCTTGATTTAAAATAAATAACAAAGCTTATGTTTCTGAATGGTGAGTTTACAAAGAAGAAGAACACAATATTGTGCATAGGCTGCATCTGTTTAATTCCTACTCACAGATTTCATCTTCCTTGCAAAATTTATACTTGTAATTAAAAATATTTTGTGTTATTTTCTGTAGAACAAAATCCTTTTTCTTTCCTAAGCAGTGAGATTAAAGCAAACATAAATATAATGGGGAAAAAAAACATTGTTTGCATTGATGCTGCCTGTTTTTCACAACAGTAAACTTCAAAGTCTCTTATTAACTCCTCAAGTGCATTAAAGAATAGTCCAACTCAGGTGAAAATTGCACCTCTCCTGCATTGGTAATCTCCCTTTTAACACTGTATGTGCCTTGAGCCCTCAGTTCCCTATCTCTACAAATAAAATTCTCATAGCTAAAAGACTGCAGCTGTCAGAGGGCAAGCAACCACTGCAGTAATCCAGATGACCCAGGGAAGTAATGGATCATCATGACATGACAGCATTTCTTGTTAACAGAAGTGCTTTGGACATGTCCCTGCTGCTGCCTCAGGCCTGTACCCCACATATAGCCAGTGCCTTTAAGCCCCTGTTATTGAAGCTAATGTTGTTTATTCACAGAACTGATATTTCCAAATAGTGCATGCAAAAAAAAAAAAAAAAAAAAAAAAAAAAAAAAGAGGCAACAAATTTTATGCAGTTTCCAAACTCAGTGAACTGTTGCCCTACGGGGGTTACTCCACATGAGTATTTTATTTAAGCCGCATGTCTGTTTCCAGTCCCAGGAGGCCCAGGTGCTGAAACATCTGGCAGAGAAGAGAGAACATGAGCGAGAAGTGCTTCAAAAAGCTTTGGAGGAGAACAACAACTTCAGCAAAATGGCTGAGGAGAAGCTGATACTGAAAATGGAACAGATCAAAGAAAACCGTGAAGCTAATTTAGCTGCTCTTATTGAACGTCTCCAAGAGAAGGTAACCACACTATCGCTCCTCACCTTAGACTAGAGAGGAAAATTTAATCAACATTTTGCAGAGATGTTGTGCATAGCTCTCTGAGTTGCTGCACTTGAGCGATTTTTAAGCCAGAGCCCCTGATGCTTATCTAAACCACCACTCACTTTTGAAAAAGACTGAAGTTCTATAATCACACACTCACAATATGGTTGGTGTTGGAAGGGTCCTCTGGAACTCATCTGATCCAACTCCCCCAGCTCAAGCAGGGCCCCTAGAGTTGGTTGCCCAGGACCTTGTCCATGTGGTTTTTCAGTATCTCCAAGGATGAATACTCCAGCTCCACTGGACAATCTGTGCCAGTGCTTGGTCACCCCCACAATGCAAAAGTGTTCCCTGATGTTCAGGGGAAGCCTCCTGTGTTTCAGTTTTTGCCCTGGTCCTGTCACTGGGCACCACTGAGAAGTGCCTGGCTCTGTGCACCCTCCACTCAGGTATTTCTAGACAGTTGTTAGATCCCCCTGAGCCGTCTCCAAGCTGAACAGTCCCAACTCTCTCAGTCTGAGAGATGCTCCTTAGTCTTCATGGCCCTTTGATGGACTGTTTACAGAGAAAGCTTGATTTTCTAACTTATAAGAAGGGTTGTTAACAAAGGAAAGGTCACTTGTGTTTAGATTTCAGTTTCTAAGAAAAGTCATTGATGAAATCAAACAATTGTCCTATCTCTGTAGCTCATGGTTTCTCAAAGGAGAAAGAGGAAAAACCATGGGAAAAAATTCTTCCATATACAACAAAAGAGGTCTGTCCTTCCATAAGTCTTGTAAGAAAGAGAGTAAATTTTCTTGTGGAGATCTTTGTTATAGTCAGAGGAAACAGAGAATTCATAATCCCCACATGCAATCAAGTGTGGCCTCCGCAAAAAAACTCTTTCACAAAAGAGGGAAACATGCAAATGAACATTTAGAAGTGTTAGGAAAAATCAATTAGTTCTGCATGAGCGATCACTTGTTTCTCTCAATAATGAACTTTCTAATATGTTATTAAATTGATTAACAGAAAGAAAATACCTCTCAGAGATATTCAAGGAGATCTTTATAAGCACCTCCATGTGTTTAATGGAGACAAAAGTCTTGTAGAGTAGGAAAGAAACAACAGAAACTATAGGGTATTGTTACAAATAACTATGCAAACAGGATAATTCTTGAGTTTAAGAACTATATCCAGATTACTTGGTATTTTTGCATGAGATCAGTTTGTAGGCACATAACCCAGAGTTTACAAAAATAAAGGGAAAAGCCAGTTAGTCCTCCTCGAGGTCCAAAAGGAAATGGGAAGGAGAGCTGAAACATCTCTGTGTCCTGGGTTAATGATAACATCTAACCCCGTTTCCACAAAAGTATGATGGCATAAATGCATGAAAACCAAGGAAGGCTTCTGAGCAAAGATGACAGTAATTCATTTGGGAACATTTGTACTGACCAGTAATTAAAAATTGCATTACTATGTGTTTTTCCCAACACAAAATGAACCCTGAATATACAGGAAAAGAAGTGAAGTATTTGTGTCCAAGTCTTCTAAAGTTACACAGAACTGTGGGTGCCCCAAGGTATTGGTGTTTAGAAGTTCCTGCAATCAGAGATAACTTTAGTGTGGTGCAGTTAAGGGGAACATCAAGGTATAAGTCCCTTATAAAGGCTATCATTCAGAATTGTGGATCTTTCAAGAACTGATTTACAGGTTCAGTGGATGCAGTAAGCTGTTTTGGCCTGTCATCCACAGTCCAAACAATAAAAAGATAACTTGATTTCTGTGAATTTTTTACCAGAAAAGACCCTCTAATACATGGAAATACCTAGGCAGTGTCTTAAACTGAAGTCAACTGAGGATGGACGTTTGCTTGTGCTGTCACATTCTTCTTGTCATTTGGTTTTTTAAGGGATCAGACACAAGAGGTAAAAGTCTGATAGTTTGACAGTTGAAAGGAGAGTGCTGTAAACCAAAAATGCTAAAACCCAGAAGGTGCCAAAAAACAATAGTTTTATAAACACCCCAAGTATACATTACTAAATAGATTTGACAGCTGTTGTTCCTGACCACAGACCAATTTCCACAGAACTCTCTGTCTCAAATGAAGTTAAACTAACTATGACTAATGTTGTAAAAGGGAAGACAATATCACTGAAAGTGGGCAGAAGGACCTAGCATTGATTTTTGGTAATCATGTTCCTTCTTCACAGCCAAGAAAGAATAGAGAGGACATGTAGCCTCAGCATTCAGATGAAGGGGATATTTGAGCTGTTCAAATTCACTCATCTTGATGGAATGAAATTCCTGGGTCTTTACTTCTTGTTCCTAAATGCTACGGGTAACACAGTAACTAACACTTCTTCTGCATACAACCTGCAGGCAATTATTTCCCCGCTCATCCCTCCCTATATTTAGTTTAATATCCAGGAATTCAGAGGACAAATATGAGCTTATGGCACATTTTATGTTGCAAGCAGCACCTCTCTATGAGGCCCCTTGACATGAAACTCTGTGAGATGCTGGGGATTATAAGGCCATATCAGATAAAAGACTGAGCTGCAGAGCAGGAGTGGAAAGTAAGCACCAAACGTGGCTCAGGCTGGTCTGGTGAATGACACCTCTCCTGAGTTGCATCCTTTAAAGATGGTTGTGCTGCGAAATGAGTTTTGCGCAAGCATCAAAGACACAACCTAAATGGGTTGTCAGCATGAGCCTCCCTGGGCAGGCAGAATGAGAAAAAAGTTTGATTTTTCCCTTCTTGATGTTTTCCAGGAGAGGCATGCCGCAGAGGTCCGTAGAAACAAGGAGCTCCAGGTGGAACTGTCTGGCTGAAAACAGCAATGGTGGATGTGACCCATCCCCACCATTAGTAAACTCCCCCTGCCTATATTACTATGGATCATGCGATATCAGTATGGGAAATGTATGACATGGTTTAAAAAAAAAAAAATTAAAATCAAGAACTCAATAAAAAACTTTAAAAAAGAAACGAAAATAAAAACAAAAATGATGCGGTCTCTTTGCAGAATGATGTGCTTGATGTTTAAAAAACCTGGATCTTATTTTGTAAATATTTACATTTTTGTTAAAAAATACAATTATTGCATTATGCAAGTTATTTCATAATCTTACATGTCCTGTAACAGGCTTCCAATGTTGTCTATTTCCACTTGGTTGAATTTGCTGGGTCTGTTCATTTGAAGCACCTCACGTCTAATTCCATTCCCTGCGACTTTTCATTCCAACCCACCATGAGGTCAGTAGTAGTTCTATGGTGCTAGAAACCAGTCATTGCCTAATAACCTAGACCGCTTTGCCATCAATAAGCTTTCTTGAAACAGTGACTAGATCACAGGTATTGTGACTTTACATTCAGCTGTCCAAGACAAAAGGTTCTTAAAATAGTTTTTCAAATGCAACTTATGCTGAAGGACTCTAGCATGCTGTATAACTGAGGTTACATCGCCACGTGGTGTATTTGTTGCTTCTGCCTTTTAAGGTAAGAGGCAACAAAAACAGCTGTGCAACAGAGTGAAAGCAAGTGGGATCAGTTTGAGACAAGTTTAAGAGGCACATTGTAACCATCAAGCTATGGCAAATTCTGGATGATGTCAAACAGCCATACAAATGCTAACTGTAAAGTGAGCTTAATTCACCACTTGAAAATTTATTGATGGAGCAACTAATAGATAGCATCAAGTGGCTTTATCTGTCGGTGCCATGATCTATGATACTTATCTGATGCTACCACATTACATGCATAATATTACAGGAGGCTACTGAATATTTCACCTGGAACCCATGAGCCAGTTGTTACCTTTTTTTATTTTTTGACACTGCTGACTTCCATTCATCATGACCTTTACTCTTCAGTGTTAGCCAACCCTACCTAGTGACAGACATCTAGGACTAAGAGGGCTGAAGCAGGAGGAATGACTAGACAGGGTGCTTGTGCCAAGTACAGTATCACCAAACCTAACACATCATCCCCAAAATAGCTGCAGTTTTGAAGTTGTCCCTACCCCCTGGGAGGTTGCTGCCTGCATATTCTACTCTTCATTAGTGCTATTTTCCTGTATGTCATTGTGAGCAAGCTGTGATTAATAAAGAATTGGGGTTCTGTGAACTGAAAAAGGGCTTGTCTCTTCTCTTGCTCTACTTTTCTGACATGTGCCCATGTAAGGGGAAAATCCAATGTAGTCATAAAAGCATGGAAATGAGACTTAAATAAGAGCTATTAGTAAACAAACCTACTTCTCTGCTAATACAGGACTAACTCCTGCTATGTGTTTTCCAGTGCTTTGGCTGATTTTTTTTAAAGATTACCATATAAATTATCATTGTGACCTGTAGCACTGAGTTTATTAGAAAGAGCTACCTACACACATATGCACATGAACTCCTTAATCCTGACTCAATACTTGGGGAAAAAAACAGAATTTGGGGATAGAAAAGTGAGTGACATAGCTCTGGGTACATACATCAATAGCTGCAGCAAGTCTGAATGCTAACACACTGGTTTTCAGGGTAAAAAGGATTCATTTATAGGATTTATACAGAAAAACAAAATCACTAAGGTAGCTGCAGAGCTGAGATGTAAATTTGAATCAGACTTCATTTTGAACTGGACAGGTGATCAAGAATTACCTCTAGGATTACTTTTCTGATTTAAAGTCATGAAAGTGGCATCATTTAACTGCTCTTTCAGACCTGAAGCTCCAGATCTGCAACAGTGAGGTTTTGACCCATGCAGACTATTTTATAACAGAGCCAAGTCATGTCCCACAGTCAAAAAAGAGCAGAAGTTGATCCAGGAGAAAGAGTGAGAACTCAGCTCTGTATGCAAGCGAGATCCATGCCACACAATGAAAGGAGTACTCTAACTTGTTAGGGCAGCTGTGGGTTTTTTTCCTAAATTACTTATTTTTCTGATGAAATTACCAGAAGTAGAACTGGCAGAGAAGCCGGATAGGAAACTTTCAATCTGGAAGACATGAGCTTCAATGTTGCCAAGTCTTCAAAGTTTGTATATTGCTTTAAGCCCAGTAAAAAATGACATTTTTGTGTTTCAATTTAAGGTCCAAGATCTTAGTTGGAGGGCTTGTGGAATCTGCTTTCATTTCCCAATGGCAAGTCAGAGTTTTCTTTTTGTTAACAAGTTCTTGTAGTGCTTCAAGCCCTCTTCTTGTGTGTCCCACTGTCTTGCTGGGAAAACAGACCAAGGACAAGCCTCCAATGCTGAGGTTCATGAGGCTCGACTCTCTTCCCCCCAAATGAGGGCGTTGAATCCAGAGTGCCAGCTTGGATGGCCCCCAGTATATGCTCACCCCAGCATAGACTTGGGCATTGCCTGGGAAATGGTTCTCAACAGGTACCAAGGCTGCACCAGGGAAATTGGTGAAGAACCAGACAGTGCAAGTGCTGCTGACCTGTGTCAGAGCCCATGTTCTGTTCCTACACACATGGCTCTTTTAACAGTTGTGGGTCTACAGCTTATTTTATTAAAGTATAGCTATATTTTGGAAGCTTTTTGCAAATACACTGCATATTTAATCTCTAATAACAAAATGAAATATCTGGAGACCGGCAGCATGGCCAGTTCCTTCTTTCACTCCTTTTTCCTTACATTATTCCCTTATATTTTTCTTTAGTACTGCCTTCCTAGCTCCTCCCTACTTGGACTAGCAGAAGTGTATTTTTGCATGGGTCTCTTCATGTGGAATTACAGATTAAGAATCTGCTTGAAGAGTAATAAAATATTGAAAACATCCATTTTTAAAGAATTTTCATTTTGATAAGGCAGACTTTTTTTAATTCAACAGCAAGCAGAGTGCTCAGTACTTTTAAATAAAAAAATTAGGCCTCTTCTTTGATTAACCATAGATTCCCAATTCCATGCTGTGAGCTCTGAGCAGACCAAGCTGCCTGAAACCTCCCACAGGATGGGAGGGAGCCTGGAATGCTGGCATTTTATCACACAGATGTTCCCTCCTCTCAC
Source organism: Xenops minutus (assembly GCA_035221455.1). Taxonomy (NCBI): domain Eukaryota; kingdom Metazoa; phylum Chordata; class Aves; order Passeriformes; family Furnariidae; genus Xenops; species Xenops minutus. The sequence continues at coordinate 122,142,575 of JAWWEE010000074.1, forward strand.
TGGGATGTGTGATGATTCAGAAGCAGGGTAGAGCTGTGCAGCACATGTAGAGAGGCAGTTCTGGACTGTGACCTTTGCAGGTCCCAGGACTACCCCTTCAATGGTGAGTAAGACTCAGTTTCCTCTTGGTTAACTCCTCTGTTGTGTCAAGACTGCCATGAGGAGTCCGCCCAAGTAATCAAGAACAATTCAAACCTGTCACACTTCACGTGGCCCTACCACATAAAGCCACAAAATTTATGCTCAAACCAAGTCATAGAATCATCATTTAGGCTGAAAAGACCTTTAAGGTAATTGAGTCCAACCATTAACCTGGCACTGTCAAGTTCACCACTAAACCATCTCCTTAAGTACCACATCTGCATGTCTTTTAAATACCTCCAGTGATGGTGACTCTACTGCTTCCCTGGACAGCCTGTTCCAATGCTTGACCACCCTGTTGATGAAGAAATTTTTTCTAATATCCAATCTAAAACTCCCTCGGTGCAACTTGAGGCCATTTCTTCTAGTCCTGTCACTTGTTGCTTGGGAGAAGAGACCGATCCCAACCTTGCTACAACCTCCCAAATATTTCCAAAGTCAGAAGGCTTGGATGTAGGGTTTAAATTCATGACCAATCTAGAATTTGAAAACAATGCCCTTTTTCCCTTTTGTTACCACTCTTCCTGTCACATGAAAGGGGTTTTTTGAAGGACTGGAACAAAATCCTAACCCTTCTATAACCAAATAGCAATGTCTGTCTTTTCCTTCACTCCAGAGTCCCCAGACATGACACTAATGTACAGGAACATCCTACACACACACAGAGTTGTCTGCCTGCCATCCAGAGCCCTATCAGGGGGATGGGCTCTGTAATCAGCATAGGAAAGAGTTTTACTCCCAGCACCTTAAACGATACAGAGGAGAGACATACTTCTCTCGTGTCTCCCAGAAGGAGAAAGATGTGGGTTTTAAGCTACATTTAGGGCAGCATGAACCTCTTCTTATCCACCAGTTGACAGATCCCATCATGTCTAATCAAATTCTTCCATCAGATTTTGATGAAGAGAAGCGAGGATTGGACAGGAAGAGGCAGGCCCTACTTCCATCTTGCAGCACATGCCCCTTTCTGAGCGTTTTCCAGCAGCAGGAGGAGACGCCGTTCACTCAGCAGCAGGGATATTGCCAGGGTGGTAATGGGAACATTTTAGCTAACCTTCCCCTGCCTCACGGCTGGTGCAATACTGCCATGCAGTGGTCAGTCTTAACAAGGGGGAAGCATCTCTAAATACCATGGGGATTGCAAGGATTCCCTCTGAAGGATATCCATTCTCTCTGCTGCGCAGTTTATACTACGTCTTTATATAAGGTAGGTGGTGGCGTTGAAATCTAAAGCCAGAGTCCAGACATTTTTAGTTTTAACTCCACTACAACAGAAGTAGCCTGATCACAGATAGCTGTAAGACCAAAAAAGGACTGATATTTTCATGTGGAACAAGGGGCAGCCAGAATTAACAATTATTGCAGCACCACCATCCAAAACACTCCTGACTATGATATCTGCATTACTGAAATGTCCAAACGTGTCTAGAAATCAACAGACAGTGCACAGTGGCCAGCTCAGAAGAAAGACTGAGGGCATGTTAAAAGCAACATCAGAAGCACAGGTAAGAGCAAGAAAAGCTACATCTGAAAACATCAGCAGATCAGAGACTAAATGAACTATGAAACAACTCTCACATTTGGAAAGTTGTTCTCATCTCCCAGCAGAAGAGAGAGGATGATCACCCTTTAATCTGGAACGTCACCCTTGAATCTGGAACATGGCCCTTGAAAAGCACTGAACTCTTTCTGCATCCCCACCCCAATACTTGGAACTAGGGCACAAGACAGAGAAGCTAAAATCCAGCCTACAGTGTATTTGTAAATACTAGTCATAGCATTGTGGTCAGCAGAAATCAGAGTATGCTGTGAACTCCCACGGCTCTCCAGTGTACAGTAAAATGCCTGTGCTTAAGCCATTCAAACTTCAGTGCTGTGCTGGTGCTCTGATATTATCTGAGCTTTACGTTTTCCTCTGGGAAAATCAATGGAGGTTCCTTTTTCTATTCAAAAAACATAGGAATACATATAATTGATCATTTACTTCTGGAAACATTCACCTGCTTCAAGTTGACATGATGCTCCCTTTCATTTGGGTGGCAGTAAATAGCTGCTGGAAAATGTTTTCCTACTGTAAAAGGTTGGCTTTGGTCAAATGGGTCCAAGAAAAGGAAGCACTTGGGCAGCTCCTGAACATAGAGACATAAAAGGCATTGTCCCAGATACAGCCCAGACAAGTGTGACATAAAGAAACAGACAAGCTACAGCTCTAATTTCCTTTAGCTATTATAGTTCCAACAGATTTTTAAACAAACTTTGAAAAAGTATGCCATATCAAAACGCATTTTTAAAACATTAACTCTTAAAATACACAATTTTCCGAAAAGTCTTTTAGATAATATTTTCCACAGATTCACAGAAGTTAAAAAAAAACAAATGTATAACTGCTCTTGACCAGAAGATGGCAAACTCTGAATATTTAATAGGCAGCTACAGGTTTTTGTTTTATTTTGAAGAGCCTGTCAAGCTCTGCAGTGTCCTGAAAACCTCCTGCATGGAGACTGATGTTCTATATTTACTTGAAAATCTGGATTGGGGTTTATATACAGCATAAAAGATAATACTTTTCAATTGGGCAAAATTCTTTAATTTTGCTACATTTCCTTAAGAATACATCACTGAGCAGGAATTTGAAATATGCTACAGGATAAGGGAAACATATGAATAAAAGGTTAATATTACCTGTTCCAACAGTCTGAAGCTTAGGAGCTACTCCTAGTGACTCTGAACCAGCTCTCTTGAGTGTTGGATGGAAGAAGGAAAGCCTCACTGTTTTTCAGATGGATTTCAAGCAGACTGGGAAAGAGTGATGTTTGCAGCAGAAGCAACCTGACTCAACAGCTGGGACATCCCTCCCTGCACTCTGTTTTATACTTAGATGTTTGCAAATGATGGAAAAAATGGTGGACTGCAGTGGCATATGAACAGCTCTCCATGAAGCCAGAGCTGGTTGCCTAGATGGCATGTTATTCCTGACATAGGTATTAGCTTGGAAACAGCACCAGATAAATGTACACCTTCTGCCTCCAGGGACACGTTTGGAGACAGCACAGCTGCTTGCTCACAAAACACAGCCTGTGCCTGAATTAACAGGTTCTATTAGACCTTGGATGTCCCCATGAAGGGCCAGCTCAGTTTTCCTTGGGCCATGCTCCTAGGACACCCTACCAGTGCTGAAGGGAGCTGGAGGGAATCAATGCCTGGTTCACCCTGCCTGGTGCATCACTTTGGATGCCTGTCCATGCAGCCACTGCCTGCAGCAAAGATGTAGGGAAAGATGACTTCTGGGAAATACAGAGAAGGAGGAGGCTGACAGCTGCCACTGGGAGACAGCAGAAGATTGGCGGCAGCAGCAACCGAGCTGGGGACAGACAAGGGTGAAGCTGATGGGTGCCACTTCTGCTCTGGTTTGCCCCCATCCCTGGGACTTTAGGAGGGGTCCTGTGGGAAGGTGATCTATATATGGGAACCATGGTTTGACCCAGCAGGCGGCTAAAAACCACACAGCTGCTCACTCACTCCCAACCACCAGTGGGATGGGGGAGAGAATTGGGCGGGGGGAAGTAAAATTCATGGGTTGAAATAAAGACAGTTTAATAGAACAGATTTGCTTGACGTTTAAAAAACTTGGATCATATTTTGTAAATATTTACATTTTTGTTAAAAAACACAGTTATTGCATTATGCAAGTTATTTCATAATCTTGCATGTCCTGTAACAGGCTTCTGATGTCTATTTCCACTCAGTTGAATTTGCTGGGTCTGTTCATTTGAAGCACGTCATGTCTAATTCCATTCCCTGTGACTTTATTCTATGGACAGCTGTTGGCTCCATATTTGAGCTGACTGTAGAAATTATGCTACTTCTGTATTTTTCATTTCACTTTTACCCTCATATTTTATACAATAATCAAGTGCTTGGGCTAGTTTTAAAAACACTAGTTTTTTTCTATAAAAGGACTCATGATGACTTTTTAAGGCAAGCAGGCACCTCTGATTTCTCAGGAGTGTACCTCCATAGCTTTGATACAACTCATCAACAAACCAAACTGGAATTTACAACATTGAAATTACAGAGATTCTTCCTCACTGTTTCCCATTATTTTTATGATTATCCAAGATGTACAGTCTCTTCACATTAAAGCTGAAGACAGGGATTTTTTTTCTTTCAAAACTTTCAAAGTTGTGGTAGACTAGGAGACAGTTAAAAATAAAAAAGCCACCAAGTATCATTTTTCCCTACCCAATCATTTTACCAAGAAGTCAATACCTTGGACATCTTCTAGGGCTCTGGAATATGCAGAGTTTACAGTATTGCCAGGCTCACTTCTGGTCTGTGTAAGCTGCTGATGTTCCAGGCAGGGCTGGAGAGTCCCACATTGCTACCAGACAGCCTGCATGCAGCTGCATTGTTTGGGCACTGGGATTGTTTACTGAAACATGGGCTGTTTGCACCAATTGGCCTCCATGCCCTCACAGATGCAGCAAGCAGTCCTGGCTACACAAAGTCCTTTGCATGGACTGAGACACATTGCAGCACATGTGCAAGGATGTATTCAAAGAGACCTGGCCTGGGCTTAGAGGCAGAGGAGCTCAGCCAGCTTGAAATCAGGATCTCCCCAGCCAAGCTGTGAGTCCCAGGACACTTCAGTGCAAGCACTTGGCTGCTGTAGCATGGCTATCTCAGCTCCAGCTCACTGCTAGCACAGGTCATCCAGAGATGCTACTGCTTACTGCTGTAAGCATGGAACACTGTCCCAGATTAAATGGGGAACTGAAATATTTTGTGGTTTAATACTGGAAAAATTCCTCCCTTTTTATTGGAACCAATAAAATATAAGGAATGTTTTTACATCTTCCCATGTTTCTCCCTTCTGAGAGAAATCAGATTTTAATTAGTTTGGAGGAAGAGGATCCCTGCTTTACCCTCTCCTGTAACTAGGGGGACCACTATGCAGTCATATACTATTTTACCTGTAATTTTTCATGGATTCTCCAGGCAAAGACAGAAAGGAAAGAGTTTTTTAAATAAAAGATAATTGCTTCCCAAGGGAGTGAAAGATACAGGTATAGCCTGTATCTCTCCTTTTTTTTTTTTTTTTTTTTTTTTTTTTAGATCACGTTTCAGACTATTTTCTAACAGATTTAAAGCAGGATGAAAACAGGAATACAACTAAGTGTTCCAGGTTCCTAAGGAGTTCTGTCTGCATCTTGTAGCTCTAAAGTCCTATGCTCAGCATAAGTCAGGAGTGTAAACAAAAATGAGTGGTTAAAAGAGAAACACACCGGTTTTTTTAAGTGTCATGTTTATTTCCCCTGAAAGTGGTATGGAGCTTTCTCTCCCTGCAGTGAAAATCAAACAGAAATATTCTCATACTGAATCTTGTCATGGCTATACCTGTAAATTTAATTTTTCTTGGTTTGGGAAAACATGACCTATCTGCTTATTCAGATCAGTGATTTCTTCATTACTCTGGTGTTAACAATGATTTATTTTCTTCCCACTAGCCTTGTAGTAGAAGCTATAGTTGTCTAAAAGCACAGAAAAGCTTTTGCACAGTGCATATTCTCTCACTAAGGCTTAACACATGACTTTACACCTCTGAATCCCTACGAAGACAGTATCATTCTTCAAATGACCACTATGTTCACAGTGATCTTAAAAGAAAACAAACAGAAATTAAATACGAAATTATTCCTATTACATTTGGCCAGAACTGGCTGAAAATGCAGCTGCAACTAGCTAGAGCAGTTGCAGTTTTATTCAGCAGCTGGTCTTAAAGAAAGATTATAAATTTGAGATATCAAAATGCCTGGAGAAGAGTCAGAGCAACACCACATTTTTCTCAGAATTAGGTAAGACTCATAAATGTTACCATCTGAGAAAAAGCCTAAATATGGACATAAATAAAGCAAGAGGCTTTAGGAAGGCAAAATCAAGTAGGTATGTGGGTGATAATATAAATATTCATGGGATTCATGACATTGCATGAGGTAGCTGCTACACATCAACAGAGGTAACCATGTCAGTAACTGCAGATATTTTATTAAATTTAAGTATGAGGAACATCAATCCACTAGGACATTCCAAAGATGGCACTTTCAATAGCAACGGTAGCAATCAGCATGCTGCTGGAGAAATTATCTACAGCTCTTCATGAGTGTTGGATATGATATGCCACTACAGAAATACAACCTACAAAGCATCAACAGCTCCATATGGATTCATAAAATTATTTTCACATAATTATCAAAAGTCAGCCAGATAGGTATGTGGTTCTGGCAAAAATATGAATATGAAAATATGAGTCAGCAGTGTCCTGGCAGCCAGAAAGGCCAATCATGACCAGGAGGACATCAGGTAAAGCATCACCAGCCAGTCGAGGGAGGGGATTGTCCCTCTCTGCTCTGCACTGGGCGGGCCTCACCTTGGATATTGTGTGCAATTTTGGGCACCACAATATAAGAAAGGTATTAAGCTATTAGAGAGTGGCTAAGGAGGGCAATTAAGATGGTGAAGGACCTTGAGGGGAAGCCGTATGAGGAGCGGCTGAGGGCACTTGGTCTCTTCAGCCTGGAGAAGAGGACACTGAGGGGAGAGTCATCTCAGTCTACAATTTTTTCCTGAGGGGAAGAGGAGGGGCAGGCACTGATCTCTTCTCTCTGGTGACCAGTGACAAGACCCAAGATAATGGCCTGAAGTTGTGTCAGGGGAGGTTTAGGTTGGATATCAGGAAAAAGTGGGTGGTTGTGCACTGGAACAGGCTCCCCATGGAAGTGGTCACAGTACCAAGCCTGACAGAGTTCAAGAATCATTTGGGCAATACTCTTGGGGCATATGGTGTGACTCTTGGGGATGGTCCTGTGCAGGGCCAAGAGTTGGACTCGATGATCCTTGAGGGTCGCTTTCAAGTCACCATACTCTGTGATTCTGTGAAAATGTCCGGCATTCAGGCAGCTGCAAATACCAGTAACAGATTTTAAGCTGCCCTTGTAAAGTTGCTGGAAGCATAGATGTTGTTCCAATAAATGTTATTAAATTCAAGGCAACTCAAAGCAGAAATTAAAGTTTCTCAATTTTTGTCTTCTCACTCACACTTCAGATGACTCACATGCTACCTACCCTAGTCAAGTAGGCCTCTCTCATGACCCAAGTTCCCCAGATAACAAGGGCCCTGGGTGCCCTTACAACCTATTCATCCTCTGAATAGGCCTGTGTATGGCACTGGGCTTCATTTGTTACAGCAGTTATAAGAGAATGGGAATGCAGGAAGTTATCAAGTGCTATTGAACATTTTATGAAGGATACACTCCCCCTTACTACAAACTGTTTAATATTTTCTGGCAAAAAAGGGTCTCGGAAGCCATAGTAGATAAAAAATATATAAAGGAGAAGGCAGACAGTTTCTAAAATATGTTTTGGCTTACCTCAGGTTATATATTTCATCTATCATAACATAAAATAACACAAGTACTAGTAAAAGTGTTTCATGGCAAATGCAGGTCACTCTTTAGGATTTGGAAGAGGGTATAAAGTAACATAGATAACAAGGTAACACATAGTTTTGGGTGTTTGGACCTCATCAATTCATGTGCACTTCTTGAAACAGTGCAGTGTGTGTCCTGTAGAAACCTGTTTAAGTCACACACAAGGAATCGCCCTGAATCCAGTTCTTGTCAAACTAAAGAAGTGTTCTACTTTGTGAAGAATTAACTTACCTTCTCAAAACCAGATGTGGATCTGCAGAATTACTTAAGGATAAGTTTATTTCACTTTCTTTCTCATTAATCACAAGCTGCTTTACTGAATTTACTTAAAACAGGACCACTTTCATGAATTCTTAAAAGATAATGGATTACAGAGAAGGCTTAGATTGGGCATTGGGAAACATTTCTTTACAAACAGGGTGGTCAGACGCTGAAACAGACTTCCTAGAGACATGGTAAATGCTCCAAGTCTGCATTTGGATAGTGCCCTAAACGCATATTTTAACTTTTGGTCAGCCCTGAGTGATCAGGATGAGATGATCCTTGTAGGTTCCTTTCAACTGATATTGTCTATTCTATTCTATTTTATGCTATGCTATGCAGAAATGACTATGGCATTCTGAATGTATATGGAAATCTTTAACTGGACATCACTAATAAGTGCTGCAAATTTTTTGTATTACATTAGTATTTAATTGGTTTTAATTCATGTTTTCATCCTTAAGAAAATTTTTGGTGTTGAAACATTATCTCAGTTTTTACTGTTCTAAATAAAAATGGATGGTGATATAATAGCCACAATAAATACATCCACAAAGTAAAATATTTTCAGATATAGATTTAAGCCTTTGCATTTTTAACACACTTTAAAAACCACAAAGTTTAAAATTAACTGTAAACTTCATAGAAGAAAAAATAATTCTTAAGAGGTGTGGTTTCCTATTTACATGGCTTAATGAAGGATCTGACATGAATATTCACTTATACCAATAGAAATTTTTTCCCATAGTGTCAGTAAATGTTGAATCAGGCACCAAATAGGTCATTCAAAATCTCATAGCTGAAAAGGTGAGTCACTGCAAAAATGAAACATAAAGTCACTTGAGTAAATAAGAAAGGCACACACCATGACCCTTCAGACAATATCCTCTTTTTATCCAGGTACCATAGCGTACTTTTCCCTAAAATGGGAAGTACATTGCTGTTGATCTGGAACTATGGCAATCATTCTTTCATTCATCACATGTATCCAAACAGTACTGTATCTGTCTGCAAACAGGTAAAAAAAGCACTATCTGCAAATGAAATGCTGTCCTTGGATGTCTACAAAGAAAATGTCCTCTGGTTAAGTACCTGTGACTTCATGTGTGATTCAGCTCAGAAGTTGCATCTCTCCATTCTCTGATATGGATGAACTTTCTGGGTGAGCTGCCTTCTTCCTACTTTGCTGCTTGCCAGGACAAGCTTTCATGAGTTTATCAATTTTTGTTGTGCTATTAATGAAGCCATCATAATAGTAGGTTTGGTACCAGCCCTACAAATGATAGCAGACTCTACATCTCAATAAAACACCTTAGCAGTGACATCTATTAGCAGAGATCTTTGTCTGATAGATGCAGGCAACACTAATCTCATGTTGACAGCAAAAAAAACCCAAAAATGCATGGAGGAGTTTGCCTGCTTTACCATAACTCTCAGCCACAAACCAACCTATACCCAAAGTCAGAAGACAGGCCATGGCCCTGTGCATCCTATACAATTCACTCCTTATTTTAAATACTAAACCTAAAGTCAAGGACAAGTTGCATAAGTTGTAGTTAAGCATCTGTGAAGATAATTACAAAGATTACTTCTATCTATTTTTATCCACCCCAAAGAAGAGTTTCTTTATCAGCCTTTTTGGAGAAGGTTGTAAATAATAGAACATTTATGCTCACTTGATTTAATGACATAAATTTTTTGTTGTACTCGCAGTGATCCATCACCCAGAACATTTAAGGGAACTAGAAGACACTGCTAGGAGCAGAAGAGCTCAATAGTGATCCCATATCCTTTAGGATTATTTAGGATTCTGGCAGGATACTCCAACTGAGCAAAGCATCACTTAGGAGCTAGATGAAGGGAGAATCTGGTTCATCGCAGCGTTAAAAGATGACTCATCTTTGAGCAAATCCACTTATATTTGTCATGTACCAGAGCAGGCCCGAAGTAAGGACAATAACAAATGATGCCTGGTGATGACAGCTAAAACCAGAGTCCTAAAACATCTATCTGCTGAGCAGAGCCAAGCAAAGCCTCAGCTCGTGCCTCTGATCACAGGCCACCAAGAAAGAGCTGCAGCATTCCTTGGCACATTCTGGAGATCCCATGGCTATTTTTGACAACTACCAGGTGGTGGCCAGCCAATACATTCTGCAGATGGGCAGATGATCACATCTTGTTGCCAAAAAGCTATAAGAGATTTACTCTCTTAAAGATGTCCACAATGTTTCTAAGCTCTCTCCCAGGCAGCATCTCAGCACAGGGTGAGCTGAGAAAAAGTCTAGCAGGTGATTGGGCATATTAGCTCACTTCTCAAAAGATAAAGCAGAACTTAAGGTCTCTGGCAACCAACTCCAGGGATACCTCAATGTTACCTGTATGCCCAGAGGAAGGATTGTGTCAAGGCTATGAAGGTGCCTTTGTTATGGGTGAAGTCTCTTTCTTGGCACAGACATACTGTTTTCTCTGCATCTCAGGCAACCAGTGCAAATATAAAACTTTTCAAATTTAAGGGGTGCTTTGTGGAGAACTGAAGCCCCTTTGAGTAACACTCTTCCATCAGTAAAAAAATAAATTGTGTGAATTTTATGCCAACTGAGCATCCCTTTTTAGCATTTTCAAACACAATGTCACGCAGGAGGATGCCAGAGAAGCAGTGGGAAAACAGAAGAAACTGCAAGCCAGGGTCTTGCAAGTCTCCAGTGGAAATGGTTTTCATGTCACATGACATAAGTCTCAAACATGAGTCACTGCTGCCACTTCTCCCTGCCCAGAGGAGGGAAATGCATACTCTGTGGTCAGGGCAGAGCAGGACAGGATGATAGATATTATGCAGTTTGACTCCAGTGCAAATGAGCTGTTGGGGCTTAATAAAGGTATCTCTCTATAGTGCACATTACATTTGCATAGCACCCAATGAAGAACTGGAAACCAAGCCTTCGAGCCAGCATTTCAGTGACAGAAAGCAATAGTCTTGGAAAGCTCTCCTGAACCCCTGCCCACATTTGGTAGCTGTGGTGACTAATATGAAGCTGTTGTTTTTAAAACAGCATTGGAACAAGAAAACTGTAGTTCTGCTTCATTTTCCTCCCTGATTTTAGGCCAAGTGCCAGAAATGACTGACAGTTTGATGCAAAAAAAAGTTTAGGTTGGGGTGTTATTAGTTCAGCGTGAAAAAGATGATACACCTGTGAAAGTGTGTCCATGTAAGACACATCTTTTCATTTTGAGAGCATGGTCTTATATAAAGGGGGCTGCTTAAATTAAAAGTAAAGTGGGCTGATCCTCAGCCATTGTAATATTGTGATTGTAGCTCCAGCAGCTCACAAACGCCAGGAATTGGGCCTATTGTCTGCCTTTCAATCCCACTTCACTGTCTGTGAGGTTTGCCTTCAGTGTACCCAAGCTTAGTGTACTTCAGTAACTCAGTCAACAGAGGGAAGCAGATGGCAAACATTCCCTCCCAAAAGCCTGGGCTTATTTTCTGGCACTTTAACGACATGAGAGGCATCACTGATGCAAACCCTCTGGCCAGCACTGCTGTGCTTTGCCATCAGGTTTCCTCTCTCATCAAGGTATCACTGCCTCTTGAAAGTCACAGTGACCTGCTTCTGCCAGTGGTGTATGAGGTTTGAATATCTCACTTCTTCAACAATTTGTCCAGAAAAAAAAGGATCTGTTAGGAAAATAATTGTGAATACTGATCCTTCCCTGCTCATCTAAACACCATAGGGGTGTGCATGTTGTTAAGGTCACACTGTGTCATCCCTTGCATGTGATGCACAGGCCAGGTACTCTCTGAGATTATAGGAGGAAGTTCAAGGCCCAGGAAGGAGGATTTGCATGGTGCTTGCAACTGCTGTTACTTTGGAGGTGTGTTTGTCTGTGAGCCTACAAGACTCTGACAGTTCAGTGTGCCCAATGTATTTCAGTATTTTCTCATTTTTTAATAACACTTAATTCAAACTTATTAATAGTGACTGTTTCACCAGGGCATAAACATAACCTCTCATCTGGAACAGGCATTTGCAGTAGTGTAATTCTGTTGCTCCATAGAGATGCCTGTGTAGCTCCAGGGCAGAAAGATATTTTCTGATACTAGATTATTTACTGTAAGGGATCTCTCATTGTTCAGTGGCACTGAATTCATTATTTTGCTGTTTTGATTATGTCACACTTGGTCCCACAGGTCCCAGGAAGAAACAGCAATCTCAGACTGCAACAGTGATCTCATCCCCCTGAAGACAGAAGGGTGAAACTCTTAATTCGATGCCATGTCTCTGCTCAGGTTTTTTGGTTTGGTATGGTTTTTTAAGGAAATCTTCTTCCCCTTGTGCCATAAATGTTAGAACTGAGCCCTGGCACAGTTGCTGACCTCAGAGGGAGAAGAAGAAGAAGAAGAAAAACCCAGTGGAGTCAGACCACTGCGCCCCAACCTGCAGAAAGCCACAGAGATGTCAGGACACAATACATACTATAAAGTTCTTTGCTGGAACAAAAGCACCCTCATTGCACTCTCATTCTCTTTGAAATCAAGAGAGTTGTAAAAGTTATTTCTATAGGCATCTGTTTTCTCTCTCTCGTAAAATTGTATGAAAGTGTTTCCCAAACAGTGTTGGCTATTGTTCAGCCAACACCCCCATCCCAGACGGCGCTCCTTCACTCCCATGGGCCACGCCACTGAATACAGCAATCACTCTACTGCCTCACAGCCTTCCTCCTCTCTCTTGTGAAAGCCTAAACATAAACCAAAATTGTTCCAGAGACACTAATCTGTGTTTTTTGCACACTCCATAAGAAAAGACACAATGGACATATTTTAGTATGTCCTCCAGAAAAGTCTTCCTACCCACTCAAAGGTGATTTAGTCTTTCTCTCCTTACAAAGGTTTGCAAAACAAGTCCCCTGTCCAGATTGCCTTTTTTTTTTCCTGACACCATCCTGTGAAGGCCACTTGCCCAAGGTTATAAGGGCTCCTCATTCTTTTCTTGAATATGTCCCTGCCATCACTCCAAGGTACAGATGGCCATTTGAAGTAACCGAGCCATGCATAGGCACAAATGCTTTGCTGAAGCATCTTGTCGTTTATTATTGGTACACCCTTGTGATTGTTCCTGTTATTAGGTAGTAGAACTAGAGAGGCAACAGAAGGAAACAATCAATTAATCAGGGGAAGAATAACCTATGGTGCTGCTTGTGCTCAGGAAAAACTGTAGGAGCACAAGTGTGCCTGCAGAAATTCAGGATCTGGGACACCTGGTGCAAAAGGAGTGATGTTTTATTACCAGCTTCTCATCCAAGTAATTACATCCATTTCATGAACAGAGGCAACTTTAGTCAGAAAAGAGGTTCAGCCCAGCTGATGGTGATCCTACCTCTTGTGTCCAAGGAACTGATATGTCACGCAGGACTGGTAACCACCTTGACATTTCTGGCAAATGAAAGGGATTGAGGGGAGTGTCCTCTCCTTTCACACATGGACCTTTCCTCACTCTAACTCTTTCCACTGTCACAACCAGTATACTTTCATGCCTTTAGCTTCTCCCAAAGCTGCACTCCACCTGTCAATTTTCACCTCCTAGACATTTTTGTCACTGCATATTTTCTACTGGGATCCCAGCTTAAACCTCCCCGTATCTCTACCATGATCCAGTATCACAATGGCAACAATGGTGGCCTGTGCCATCTCAGCAGAGCCTTCAGCTGTGCATTCCCCACAATCACACACAGATTCTCAAATGGATATTTCCCCCACTTTAAAACCTCTCTTCTCTAGATCTGGTCCACATGAATATAATCTACATGTGTTACCAATTATCCCTGCCCCTTGAAGGAGTCTGAGTAGCAAATCCAAGACCTTCAGCCTCACTGATGAACCATACACTTGATGATTTCAGACATCATAAGTGAAGTCATGCCTTCAAATAACTTAAGACTTCATACATTATATACAAAAGACTGTGTTAAAAATACGATGTTGAGTTTTGAAGTCAAACACACAAAAACACATCTAAGGGAAGTATTAATTTTTCCTACAAAACCTGTTTCATTCCAACCACTGGCTGGATTTCCTTTCACCAGGGAGTAGTGAAGGGGTCTAGATGTTGCTGAAACAGCGGAATATGTTAGAAGACTTTGGAGTGGAAAATACAGTCTTAGAATTAAGGGTAATGAGGGAACTGGATTTTTCTTCTTTTTTTGCTTCCATTTGCTTAAGTGCTATAGGAGACTAGAAAAAGGCTTCCTAAATGTTCTCTGTGCTTCTCGTTGCCTGAAAATCTGACACTGGAAGTAGCTCAGACTGATGTGAAGAAGTATCTGTGGCTTCCAGAAAATCAAGAGCAGCTGTGCTTTGAACCCAGAACTGCTGCAGAAGTCCTGAAATAAAAAAAAACAACCCAGTTTGAAACACATCATCCAAGTGGCTCAACTATTTGATATTCAACTTTCTGAGTCCCAGCTCTTTACCCAGACCATAGTGCTACATCACCACAGTACACTGCAAATATCACTTAACTTTGGGGGACCAAATGTAGTAGTGCTGAGAATGAAAAACCCTGGGGATAGGGAGCTCATTAATAAGAACCTCCTATTCAGGGTCAGGCTTCAACATAAAAGGGGTCGCAACTTTTCCCCAGTGCCCTACCCGCTCCCCTGGAATATAGTTCATTCTGCAGCTTCTGTGATCTTGGAACAAAGTCAGGCTAGGTGCTGGGTAGAAGTCTGGTGTACAAATTTATCTTCATCATCTCTTCCTGTCCCACAGGATTAAGAGCAGTGTTGCAACAGTACAAATGAGTGAGGAGCAGACATTGTCACCAAAAATTAAATCTGAGGTGGCACTAGCCCCTGGCAAAGTCTTCTCTAGCCTTTTTCAGTCAGTCAGACGTAGTCATTAAGGGAACACTTTTTGGGATGTGTCAAATACAATCTCATAGAAATCTCTTTTCTGATGGGAGTTTTAGCTTATAAAAGTTAATGCAATGCAGATAGCTGAGTTGAACAGGCTGTTTCCCAATAGACTCTGGTATAAAAAGTGTTGCATTATATACAGTTTGAATCACAGCTTTCTCAGCAACTGCTTGGTACAGGCCAGGTTTCTATCTCATGAAAGGCAATGAAAATAATGAGAAGGAAAGGCTGCACTTCCTAGGAGAAGACCTGGCAATAAGAAGGGATTTTGAATGTTTTTTTGTTTATTTCCATTAGAAAGTACACAATCAAAATGAAAGCTAAAGAATAATTTCATTATTGCTCCCCCTTTGTTTAAAAAAATTCATAAAGTCAGACTGTCTGGCTAGCACATTATGAGGATATTAATGCAGTCAAAAAAAAAAAAAAAAAAAGAGGGATTTTTCTACCCGGAAACCTGATGCGTCACTCCTTCAGCTTTGTCCCTGGGGGTATACCAAGGGAATTCCCAGTCTTGGGCCCCCGTGGCTCTCAGCCAGCCCTGCCACTGAGGCTGTGCTTTCAGGCTGGGATGTTGCTGTGCTGCAGGGATGGAAAATGAGCCTTCAGTTTGTTCACTGCCAGGATGAGATTGGGTCTGAGAGGGCTGTGTAAAGAGTCCCACAAACCTCTGTCAGCACCATGAAGAAGCAGGGAGCCTTCTTATCTCCCAGAGACAAGAGAAAAATTAGACAGACTTTTCCTGAAACAACAACCCAAAGACTTTTAGAGCTCCACAACGTATTTTGCATTGGCTTGTTTCATTGAGTATCTGACTCATTCAGGGCTGTCAGAGCTTCATGGCTGGTTGGGTCAGAGGGGTACAGGGGATTTCAACCCTCTCCTTTGCAATAGGCACAGATTTAACCAGTGAGGGAATGACAACCATTTAGCTTTACATCTACAATCTCAGTATGCTTGGTTGATTTCGTGCCCCAAATCTCAGGACACAGTTGGCACAGTTGTGAACACATGGCAGTTCAGCCTCTGGCTTCAGATGGGACGTACACCTGCCCATACTGGTTTATATGGGAAAGGTCTGTACAGCTGGAACTGAAGTATGGAGGGCCAGATCTTGAAAACCTATTGGAAGCGTTTGTCTTCAAAAGAGCTCTTCTTTCTGTTTGCATGGCATTTACAACACACCGCTGACTAATGCACCCTACTCCTGCCCACACCAACCTAATGGATATTTGGTTTTGGTCCACAGCTCTGTGCACTGTTTGCATCTCCACCTATTCCAATTCTTAACAGAGTAAAGTTTAATCATTCTTATTCCTGGTGCTATTTTGGGGGGGTGGGGGGGGAGAAAGAGTCATTCTGTCATTGCGTGCTCCAGAAAACATGAAAGTCTCTAAGGAGCCCAGGCTTCCTGTTACCAATGCCTTAAACTTTGCCCCACCTTTGGGAAGCACAGGCAGCTAGTAGAAGAATGTCATCCACTCTAACAATTGATTTTCTTATGTACAATAACGTCAGACTTTTTAAATAAAAGGCTGACCTGTCTCCTTCTAAAATAATTCATCTGTTTTATGGGGTGTTGTTCTGATTATATACAACTCCCACAAGAAGGGAAGTACCTTTAAAATAAGGACTATTCAGTACTAGTACAGGATTTCCTCTTGTTGTTGATAATTTCCCCTTAACAGAAGAAGCAATGAATCCCAGAGAAATTCAAAGGGGCAATCTACAGACAGTTAGGCATCTACATTATACAGGGAACATTGTTCAATCACACTGATGTTTTCCTAATGAAATAAAAACCAGATATACCTGCTGTGCAACATGTAAAAGAATTCCTAGAGCACCAGCCTCAGTTGCCTTTGCTACATTTTTAGTCACTATCCAATCTCAGAAGTTTCACATAATCACCACTGAACAGCAACAGATGACAATTTTTCTCATTTCATCTTTTGCTATTTAAATCTAGCCTCTGAAATGGCCTCTACTCTTAAAGAAGTCAGGCTTGGTGACAATAAGAAGCATTACCAAGTCATTATCGGCACTATCTACAGCAGATATATAACATGAAACAAGTTAATAGCTCTGTGTTCTGTCTACCAGATGTCCCTTATCTCAGAAGGAGGCTCCATACTCACTTTCACTAGAAGAGATAATTTTGTTCTTCTGGTCAGAATGTGCACCTGCCCTACTCATGCATGGTGAAGGATCTCATACCTATGTAAATGGATAAGCCATGCCCAAAAACACCATACCAAAATCTAGGAGCTGAGTGGCTGCACTAGCAGCTAGGTGATTACTGCTGATGAAGGTTGAGGGATTTATAGAAGAGGCTACCAGTCATTAGGTGCTCTTATCAGTCATCCTGATGTTCTCAAATTCTCTGTCAAGTTGGGTCAAGTCCCCTCTCATGCTTTAATTCCTTGACCTCCTTACACTTCCTTGACCAAATTGTACAAATGCAATCAGTAAACCATGCTGTTGTGCATTTTTATAGCAAATAAGTCCATGTACCCCTGATTTCTCCCTAGCCATTCAGCAACTTACTGTTTCTATGTTGCTCATCTGATTCTGTCTTACTGAGCAAAATTACAAGTACCAGGTATTACGTTCCTCTCTCTGAATCCTCTGCGCACTGGTATGCAGCTTACTTTTTCATCTGATGTCAGGTATTTCCATATCTTTGACACAGGTAATGCAAACCATGCATCTCTTCATTCATCTGTTCACAGCCTCAGTTTTCCCCTGATCTTGTAAGTCAGCCTTCCTTCCTTCTCCCACCATTCTCTCACAGAACTGTTTCACCAACTTTTCTACTCCCAACATCCTTTTTTCTGCGAAAGCACTGCAAAACAGAGAAATGCAGTTTAACCTGTTACTAATGCCCGTGCCTTGACTTTACAGCTTACCTTGGAAAAACACAAGCCACGTGAAGAGCTCCAAGAAGCCCTTTCAATGCAGAAAGAAAAGCATGGTCTGCAGAGGCCTCCCAGTGCTGAGGCTGCCCCAACGAGCAGTAGTGTAGATGTGCAGAAATGGTTCCAGCTACTCCCCCCGGCTTCCTTTCCTGAAGCAAGCATCCTGGAAGAAGACTCTGAAAAGGTCCAAGCAGTGAAATGTGTTTAAGGGCTTTATAAGCAGGGCAGAATGCCCCCAGTGCTCAGCTGTCTTGAGCACTTAGATAAGCCCCTCCTGCATTATACAGCTGTGTCACATGATTTATTGAAAAAAGAAAAAACAGCTGGAAGAGAACCTCTGTCTACAAACTTTGCTGGGAAGGTTTGGGCAGGCTGCACAAAGCATGGATCAGAGCAAGGCAGTTTGGTCCACTCCTTCAGGCTGCATGAAAAATCAGTAGAATCTTCTAGAGAAAAAATTATATGGGACTAGCTGGAATAAGAGAGAACAACATATAATACCTGAGCACTTCCTTAATAAAAGGTTTCACCAAACAAACAATTCATACTAAAGACACCTCCAAGTATTTTTGTCTTACTAGGTATAGGAATTTCAAGATTTATTACCACAGCCAAGCTACTATATTGCAAGCATGAGTCAATGCTCACATCTTCTGGCTCCAGAAGAAAGGGACTGCTCTAATTTTTATTTATAAACTGGGCAAGTGGAGAGTGAGGCGTTCAGTTACAGGCAAAGCCACACAGACCCTATGAGGCCGGGTATGCTGGTTAATACATGGACAGATTGGTGCCTTAACTTACTGAGTCCCAAGTACCACAATCCATCTCTGCAACCTTTCATGTAAGGCCTCAGGAAAAGGGCTTTGTAAATAACTTTTGCCGCCTTCCAGCACAAAGCCCATGACCTCTACATTACTCACTAGAGACCTCCAGCTCCATGCAGAGTGTGTTAAAATTTAAAGTGGGAGTTTCTGGCAAGAAACATTTGTGAATATACACACAATATAAAACAGGAAGAAGAATTTGTTTATCTGTGCTCACTTGGGCTTGTTGCCTTAAAAAAAAAAAAAAAAAAGAAAAAGAAACCTGGCAGTCTTCCCACCACTATGCAATAGTCTAGGAAGGCTCCTGTCACCTGGGGACTCACATGCTGATGTGTGAGTGAAGAGAGCAATAGCCAGGATTCCTGGGGTTTTCAGCATGATCCTAATAAACTCTGTCATGCTACTAGTGTTAAGACAGGAGCACTGAACAAAAAGTGTCTTAAGAACTACTGACAGCTTCTGTCCAAAAGCTAAAAAATGTCACTTTCATCAGCTATTCCTTTATGCCAAAGCATAGAATGGATTTCCACAGGTTTGCATCTGGTTTTGTGCAGTATTTACCAGCCTTTGAAATTTATTCTGCATTTAAATCCAGATTCTTTGATAAAGGAAGATAATATTGGCTTATATAAAACAGCACATCATCTTACTTCCCACACAAAGCTTTAGCCTGAGGATTTCCAGACGAACACATTTCATCCAAAGCAATTGAAGGTAGTTGGAGGGTCATGGGATCAAGTCACATATGCATTTCCTTTCTTCTCTGGCATCCCTCTGGTTACACTTGTGCTCCTGAGTTGCTCTTTTGCAATAGGGTAAAATAGTAAATGTTTTAGGCTCAGGAGATATCTGTTGCCTACAGAAGCAAGCTTATTTTGCCTTTCTCAGTTTGTCTTTAGAAAACCAGCATCCTAAAGGAAAGAAGACTAGCAGAACATCTCAGAACTGAAGTTTTTGAGAAAAACAGGATTTATCATCAATATAGAAAATTTTCAACTACCATTATCTCTTGAGGAAAGGAGACCAAGCACTGCCATATCTGTTTCACAGCTGGCAAACCAGATACGGATCAAATGAATGCCAAGCCAGATGTACAAAGTTAGCAGCACAAAAAATAATACAGCCCTGGATTTACAACCCTGGTGTTTCAGCTTCTAGGCCATGCTTTTCCCTTTTGAATTAATAGTTCTTGTGATTTCCTAGAATTCGTTCATCTTTCTGATATCTTTACTGATAACGATCCATAGATTTTGAGTCCCTACAAATTAATATTGAATTGTTGCAAAAGTTGAATAAAATTAGTAGTCTTCATTAATACCTTTGTCACTGGTAATGGAAAGAGAAGACAGTGGATATAGAGACAAACACCAGCAGCTAAACTTTTATTGCGCTCTGCTTCTGAAGTCCATTCAAGGGTAGGACAGTGGGACAAAAATAATTATAGGGGTCTTTCTACACAAAAGAGCCAGCTATTTAGAGGGAGGCAAAGTCATTTGAATGTCAATGAAATAACCATTAAAAGGCTGAGAAGCATTGCCATTTATTAAAAGATCTAAAGAATAGTTGCATGCACTATAGCAATCTTCTAGGTAGGAGTTGTTAATTTGCTATAAAAACCTGTTAGGGACAGGGCAGAACGTAATTAAACAGGAGACAATACGCACAGTGAAAGGAAACTGGATTTAGAATTTTACAGCCTCTTATTTCAGGTTTCTACATGAAATACTATGCTCTATAATCGCTCCTTAATAACACCTATGTATTTCTAGCTCCCACAGTGTTTTGCATTTCACTTCTAGCAGTGGTCTCCTAGAGCCTTGGGAGGAAGGTAAAACAAGGTTACGTATTTGAATGCCCTCCCGCTCTTTCCAGCCTCACAGCAATCCTTCTTCCGAGAAAGCCTCTCATCAATGCCACTCCTTAATTGGCCCGAGAGCCCCTCTTTAAACAAAGCTCTCGTCTCCCACAGGGCTAAGCTCTTTTTGCTATTCTGGCAGAGCTAAATCCAGACAAGGTTGTGCCATTTACCAACACAAGTGTACTATAAATTCAAATGCACAGGAAAGAAGAGACGTACCTACAGGAGAAGTTGTTGATTTTCTGCAGGTAGAGATTTGCAGGTAGGATGAACTGCATTTGAAGAAAACCTATCTACCTGTAACCCTGACAGATTGTTACTTAAAGTGTTAGACACTAGAGGTACCACTCAGTACCAAATACAGGATCAGTTAGAGACTGAGTAGATTCTGCACTAACAGCCTTACTGTGAGCTAAACCACACTGTAAAGTACAAAACTTTGTTACAGAGCTATAGGACAGACAAGTTCATGAGTTACACAGAAAATGACTCTGCATTTGTAAAGACGATCACTTTTGAATATTAATACAAATCACTAAGAATATTCAAGTGCAGCGCAGCTTTAACCTCTTCTCTAGCAGAAACCCTGGTATCTTCACTGTCTGCCTACACACTGCCAGGCACATAAAAGTGATGTGCAAAACAGATCCTACATTTTCCTTCCCTCAACTGTTACTCCAAGGCACTGTGGTTCTTCATGTACTCAGCTAGCATAGCTAGGTATGCCATAATATCTGAGAAAAGAGTAAATATAAATGCCCATGGCAGGACTAAGGAGCAATTGTTTGACATCTCCTGTGATACTCCAAGGCATAGAATTCTCCACTGATATATACCAGACAAGCATGTCACTTAAAATACTTTGTTCTTTCTCTTTTATTTAGCCACAACACAGATACAAGAGCAGGCAAACCCCATCCGATGGAACTCCCTCTATAAACCTGTTCAGATTAAGATTCTCATGAAATCAAACAAAATATACATGTACATGCACACACTCTCACACACACAAGAACACAGAAGAGCCCTTACAAAATGAGCAGTGGCACTGAACTGCACCTAAAATGCAATAGAAAATCAACTGGTTAGGATGCATGTTATGCAACAAGGCTGTGCACTGAAGGGGTTCCACTGTACCATTCCCTTGGCTATTTAAATACCATCATCATTCATTTCAGGTGAAAATTTGAAGCTCACAGAGGAAGAGTCTGATCTTAGATACCCAAGACTTCAGGCTAATAGAACAATTACTCCGCTGTAACTCAAAGCAGAATCTGGTCCTATGAAATGAATACACATATGACCAGCTCTGTCTGGAAGACTGCTGCAGATGACAAGTTTATTTCTCTTAAGTTCTCCAGCAACTAAACCCACCACCAACACACTGTGCAATTTGGCTTTTGCACTATCCCTACTCAGACTACTCCTTTTGGTAGAAGAAATAACAATAGTGGTTATGAGATGTAAGTAAACATCCACTAGGGACTAAAATAAGATTGCCAAATATACCAAACCACTGCAGAAGAAATAATAATTGGGCTCTTAGATAAAACTGGTCAAGCAGGTCCATCTGATTTGTCAACGCTTTGCTCAGAAATATAAGACTGAAATATAGTTTACAAAAAGTCATTCTTTATAGAACATCTCGTCAAAATACTAACAAAAACACAGCTTACTAATGCTGAGAAGAGTGGTCTTGGAAAAATTAATAACAAAACTAGGCCATCACTAACATTAATAGGTGATATCTCTTCATAAAAAGCCAGTCTGGTGTACTCAGGAAAAACAAAACATTTGAAGGAAACTTTATAAAAGTGACTTAAATGCTCAGCAGAGACCTAACACAAGTGTTAACAAACCACTATTGCAATTTTATTTTTGGACAACTTCAGCAACTATTAAAAAAAAAACCCAACCAAAAAACTGTTAATACAAAACTGTAGAAAACAAAAAGAAAAATCCAATGAGAGTTTTTAGACAATCTTGGTTAAGGTGAAGCTGTACCTTTGTCCCAGTTACTAAGAACCCAGCATAACCCAGCTGGCATAACCCAGCTCAGCTAGGTTTGTAGGCTTTCCCATGCTTACTAAACAGTTAGTTCTTAGAAAGCGCCAATTTCAGTCCCCCAGGGTCTGTATGGTTTGCTAAGGGTTGCTGACTGAGTTGGTGTAGACGGGCTCAGCACGTTGGGGGACAGCAGATGAAAGGAGCCAAACGAAAAGGGGAACGCAGACAGAGATGCCATGGAGGAGAGCAGTGGAGGAGACAGTTTGGTAGTAGATGTGACCACAGGGAGCACTGGTCCAACGCTGCCATTTGGGGGCACTCTGAGTGAGGAAGTTTCAGCATGTGGGGCAGCAATTCTGGTCTGGTGATGTGGTTCTGTAGAAGATGCTGCAGTACTGGTATTACCATGCCCATTTTGAGCCAGCAGCAACGGGTGAGGTATGTGAGGGTGATGTCCAAAGGCGCTGCCCCAAGGAATGTGTCCAATGCCAGTGTGTGCACTACTTGCTGCTTCCCGTTGAGAGGCGTAGTTGTTGAGATGAGACACGAGTCGAACTCGCAAAGGATCAGAGGCATCCAGACCCTCTATGATACTCAGGTATCGAGCAACTTCAGCCAGGCATTCTCGAAACCCTAGACTCCGATAGTCCATAGCCAAAGCATGAGCATCAAAATAACCTAAGAGAAAAGAACAAAGAATGGAGTCTTAAGATGCTGTTTTCTAGTTATTGTCTACAAGTAGCCTTCCCGCTCCACCCTCCCATATAAGCATATTTCACTTGGATGTGGTTAGTATTCCCAACCATAGACTAGCTGCCAAGCTCCTTTTTTATTTCTTTTTTTGTCTAACAGGCTTTTCTTTTATATCTGTGCTGTGATGCTGCAAGTCCCAAGACCAGTCACAAACTGCCACTTTTAAACTGGAATTGCTCACTGCCACTGGAGGAAAGTATTTTTGTTCTTTCCATGTCTCCCCTGTGCAAGCAAAACCACAGCACAATGAAATTCATTAGAAACACAAGTCCTAACTTATCAGAGGGGACTTACACAGGCAAAGTGCTTTTTTCTTAAAAGTGCCTTTCACCATTTTCATTAGTTCTTTTCACCACTTATTTCATCCTGTATTTTTTCCCAGTTCTGTTCTGAACTTGCACAAAGTTAGGGAAACAAACACTAGACAACAACAATAACTGTGTTTTCCAAGCTGCCAAAAGCTGGTTCACTTCACAGTGCTGACACATTGGTAGAAAGACACGCAGTCACTCTCCTCTAGGAAAACCTGGAGTAAAAACAATGCAAAACCCTCCAGTGCTTGCGATGCCACAAATCTTGTCAGGTAGGAGAAAGCCCCGAATTCCTGATGAAACCACTTTCTCCAAGCATTCCTCAGCACACTGCACACCCAATGCTCGGGAATGTGCTCCTCTCACAGCAGCCTCTCTGCAGAGCTGCTGCCCTGCTGTCAGGCACGGAACTTTACCTTTCCCTCCTGCTGTATGCAGCATTTTCAGGTGATCGACAGTCATCTGCAGAATCTCTGCCTTTTCCAGCTTGGCTGATCCCTGGGAGAGAAGGAAGGGCAAGTAGGAAACATTTTAGGCAGAACCAGCGCCGCTGCCGAGGGGGTGCCACTTCCCGCCGGGAAGGGAGGCAGGCAGCGCGGAGGTCGCCGGGCGGTACCTGCTTCTCGAAGGCGCTGGGCACCAGCCTCCTCAGCTCGGACAGGCTGTTGTTGATGCGATCGCGGCGGCGCTTCTCGATGATCTGTGGGGGCAGAGAGCGGGGGTCAGGGCCGGCCGGGCCGGGCTGCGGGAGCCGCGGCCGGCGGGCGGGCACTCACCCCTCGGCGCCTCTTCCTGGCCAGGATCTGCGAGGTGGTGGAGGGAGACATGGAGCCCGCGGCCGAGCTCAGGGTCCTGCAGGAGCAGCGGGACAGCGGTCACCGCGGGGGCCGGGGGGTCCCGGGCGTCGGGGCTCCGGGGGGACGGACGGAGGGAGGGAGGGAAGGAGGGACGGAGGGGGCGCCGCGCAGCCCACGGTGCCCACCCCGCCGGAGCTCACCCATTCTCGTCCGCGCTCTCCTTCTCCACCTCGACGGCCTCATCCAGCTCCTCGCTGTCCGACGAGCTGTACTCGGGGTGCGCCCGCTTCACGGCGCCGGCGGCGGGCACGGGGCGCGGGCGGCGGGCGGCGGGGCGCGGCAGCAGCGCTCCCAGCGCCCGGCCCGACGGCCGCCCGGAGCACGGCTCCCCCATGGAGCTCCGCCGCCTGCCGCGCCGGCGGGAGCGAACCGGCAGGCAGGGATCCGGCAGGAGGGAACCGGCAGGCAGGGATCCGGCAGGAGGGAACCGGCAGGCAGGGATGCGGGAGGCACGGATGCGGGAGGCACGGATGCGGGAGGCGGCGGCGCGGACACGGCACGGACACCACACGGACAGGGCACGCACACGGACAGGGTACGGATACCACACGGACAGGGACACGCACACGGACAGGGTACGGACACCGCACGGACAGGGACACGCACACGGACAGGGACACGCACACGGACAGGAACACGCACACGGACAGAAACACGCACACGGACAGGGACACGCACACGGACAGGGACACGCACACGGACAGGGACACGCACACCGCCCGGCCCGTCCCGGCGCGCCCGCCCGCCCGCCGCCCAGCGCCGCCACGCGCGGCCCCCGCCCACACCCATTGGCCGCCGGCGCCCCGGGTACAGCCAATCAGCGCCAGCCGGCGGCGAGGCCCCGCCCCCACGGAGCGGGAGCGGCGGCCGTGGGAACGCGGGGCCTGGGGAGGGGATGGATGGATGGATGGATGGATGGATGGATGGATGGATGGATGGATGGATGGATGGATGGATGGATGGATG
>JAWWEE010000074.1:122167969-122195804 GCA_035221455.1 Xenops minutus
ATGGATGGATGGATGGATGGATGGATGGATGGATGGATGGATGGATGGATGGATGGATGGATGGATGGATGGATGTTTTTGGGCAGGGATGGCAGCAGGGCACATCCCCGGCTGGGGAGCTGGGTGGTGCAGGTGCTGTGCGGGTGGGCAGGGCTGGGCAGTGCCCTCAGGGCTCCTTCCAGCCTTTCAATTGGGGTCCCCAGCAGCCGAGCCCAGAGGGGGGGTTGCACCCTGTGGAGGCTGATGACAATTCCAAGGGCATCCCTAAGTCAATGAGGCCCTGGGAGAGCTACTTGAGGAGAATCACAAAATCAATTAGGTTGGAAAAGACCACTTGTCAACCACATTGTCAACTAGACCATGGCACTAATTGCCACATCCTGTGTGGATGTCCCTTCCAGGGACAGTAACTTCACCAACTCCCCGGGCAGTTTATTCCAATGTTTTTTGTATTCCGACACTTTTTCTGTGAAGAAATTCATCCCAATGTCCAACCTGAACCTCCCCTGGCACAGTTTGAGACTATGTCCTCTTGTCCTGTTGACTGATAGGAGAGACTGACCCCCACCTGGCTACAACCTCCTTTGAGGTAGTCACAGAGAGAGTGATAAGGTGACCCTTGAGCTTCCTCTTCTGCAGGCTAAAAGAAGAAGGGGAAGCCTGGGCAAGAGCAGCTTACATTCGTTTGAAAAAATAGTGAAATGGGTGGTTAAAGCCTGGAAGTTGAGGAGACTTAAACTTGGGTGTTTTTAGTTTGTTGGCAGTGCAAGGGAAATCAAGACATCCCTCTTAGCACCCACATCCTCTCCTTGTTTACCCCTCAGCCCTCCACCCCCATGTATCGTGACAGTGGGCAGGAGCAGGAACAGTTTTTAAGAAGCTGAAAGCACATGGCTTTTGCTGGAGAGGAGGGAAGGATGACAGAAAAGGTCAGTGCTGTGTTCAGGATGTGCAGAGTTCTGGCTGGCACACTCTCCATGAGCACATGCTGTTTTGCACTACACAGGGCCCTGAGCCTGAATGCCCCAAAAAGTCCTTCTCATTCTGCCAGCTTTCTCAGGCTGAGGTACTGACAAAATGGGACAGGTGAAATGAGGGTGTGCTCTTTGAGGTGGTTTCATAATAATTAAATTTTCATTTGCATGGAGCCTTTCAACCAAGGCTGCTTTTCTAAGTTGATTCTTCAGTGTTTCACAATCAGAGGGGTTGGAGGATAACCAAGATGTGCACAGTGCAAGAGCAAAATGTTGAAGAGCCCATATTTTCCCATTCCAAGACCCTGGAAGAGTTGCCTTCAGCCTCCCAGATTTCATGGATGGTTTTGCAAAGCATCTCTGGTGGGAGGGAAGTGGAAGCAGGGACCAAGACAAAGGTAGCAAAAGAGCTGCATTTAAGAAGATGGAAATGGTCCTGCAGTCAACAGTAAGGTGCTAACAGAAGGTGATAGAAATATTCTATTGCCACATTACATTTTTCATAAAGCTATCCTTTCTGCAGTGCGTTAATTAAGCTGGTGTCAGCATTTCTATTATATCCACTTTTCCAGCCTCTTTATTTTTGTTGTGAAACATGTCTGCCTGCACCACTTGCTTTCACAGGATCAAAAGCCAGGTCAGTGCAATGTGCAATGACATTTACACCTTTTTGTCCCACAGACTACACATCTGAGTTCTCCCATTCAGGTATGTACATGTCTTCTTCCTGCTATGGAGAAAAAAAGGCATGGCAAAAGAAGCTCCTTGACATTAAGCACTGATTGCTCATGAGAAGACATCTGGCCATGCAGGTTCCCAGCAGCTGGATGCTGGAGGTGCCCCCATCTTTAGCTCTGTGAACCACTGGGGACAGGCAGCCTTCAAAGAAGCCTTCTGAGCTTGTGTAGACTGCTTTCTCTGAATGATCTACAGTAATGGGCAGGTAGAGTGTAGCTGGGCCCCTATGCAGTGTGAGCAATTGCAGTTGGCTATCAGCAGCCGTGGGAAGATAGGAAATGTTTGCCTGTGTGTGGTTTCAATCTTCCCATCCAGCACTAGGAGTAACAGAGCAAAACCAGCTTTAAATTACTCTTGTGCTTTTCTCGTGCTACGAATGGATTCACAGCGTCAGTCTAATTGTTCGCTGTGGCCCAAAGGAAGTTTTATTAGCCCAAAATTAACAACACGTTGAGGCAGCGCTGTCATGCATCTCTCTCACCAGAAGGGCAGACAGGAGAGCAGCCCATTGCTCATCAAAGTCCAAGGAAATGAAAACAACGGTGCACAAGAAGGTAACAGTTCTAAGGGTTGAATTTCAGATCCCAGTGACCCCTTCACAGCAATGAGGTAATGAACCTTAGGAGATGACAGTCTTCTCTCCTGCCCCCTACACTGCCACTCAGTCTCCCTTCTCCCTGCTTCACACTGCAGGGCAAGCACCCTCTTGCCTTCTACATGTCCACCTCTTACAAGATCCATGCCCCTGCCTCAGTCACCCCACCGTCCAAACATTTCATTTCATACCCCTTATATACACATATATACCTATTATACACATCAGCATGCTTGCCTCGCCCGCGGCTTCCCTATTGCTTCCAGGCCTGGCACAACTCAGCATGTTCAGATTCCGGCTCTGCAGCCACGTTTGGCCACCCCAGTGCTGGAAGCAGGAATGGCAGGACGGGGCAAAGCCGTCACGGCAGAGCAGAGATTCAGGTTTGAGACATGCAGGAACTCTTGGTCGCGACTGTCATTTAGAAGGGAGTGGTGCCACTTTCTGTGAGCATCCCCCGTTTTCTTTGTTAGATGCCCCCTACGGCGATTTCGGTGCTGCTCAAAGTCCTGCTGAAAGGGAGTTGTTTATTGCTGCTGCAGGCTTCCCTCCAGCACAGACCTGCCACCGCTGACCCTTGCTCCAGTGTGTGTGCGCTAAATTAACTCCCATCTCCTTCCTTTAGGTCTTCTCTCCCAAGGGAGCAAGGGCTTTGAAGAGTAATCCCGTCAACCTGTCACCCCAAGTCCCGGAAACTCGCAGTTGCTATGGTTACTGTGCCCAATTCAACTGGTGGCTCTGGCACTCACATTGCAGCCAGGCAAAAACATCAGTGCTCCCCCCAACCCCTCCTCCCTGCATAGATCCAGCTGCAGCATCAGCTCTGCAAGCAAGAAGTTTCTGCTCCAAATCTTGTTTTTTTCTTTACTGACTTTTGGCTGAATGTGTTGATTGTTGGTGCTGCTGACACAGGTCAAAACTAGTTATCACAGATCAAATGAAAGTGCTGGAGAAGTGAATGGGAGTGACATAAGAGGTTTTTAGACCCCTTGCATGATCTGTTAGCAGTACTATGACTTTAAATGTGTTTCCTCAGGAGCTGAACACTGACATTCGTGTCTGCACACCCCAGAGGTTCAGATATGTGGCTCAGAAGTTAGGCTTGGGTGCTCTCTAAGCACACTGGCCCCAAGTTTTGCCATGCAGATGCTGTGTGTCTTTTTGCTGGAGCCATTGCTGCAGCGGAATACAAACATCACACATTCACATGCATCTGTAGTGATATTCAGGTCATCAGAACATTTCTCTTTTCAAGCTGGCCAAGGACAGAGATAATTTTTACATCAAAGTCTTTACTGTAAGCAGAATTCCCAGCTGCAATGCTTCTGCTGCAGCATAGATTTCAGGTCTCATCTTTTGGAAGTAATGTATAGCTATGAATAATCAAGACTAGCACTGCAGCACAGTAACAGCAGCAATGCAGACAGATTTCTGTTCTGAATGGCTCCAAACAATGCAGGTAGTACTTGCATTTACCTGATTAGGCTTCAGCTCATCTCCAAAACCAGACTTGGGTCATAACTGTGTAAAAGGCTAATCTATGAACACACATTCAATCTGCTGACAGGCAAAACTGCTTCATATTCCGTCAGCCCTCTAATTCAGGGTGGGGAACAGGCGGATTGGCTATTTTATCACCTGATTTCCTTTCCAATTAATTCTACCTCTTTTCTGGTTTTATGCAAGCCTCCCTCTGAGCTATGGCTCTTACAGGCAGCAGCTTCTTCCATACATACCCCTTCTTCCATTCTCAAAGCACAGGTTGTCCTGTGCACTGAAGGACACTGAAAGACCCTACAGGAGGAATGACACCAGGTCATGTTAATTAATGGCTGTCTCATAATAGATGCAAAAGGATGACTTGACATGGCATAGTGTAGAAAATTCTGGTTTGATTTGCAGCCACCTTTGATCTTAATCACTGGAAAGTGGCATGATGTGCATATGTATAACAGTGCACCTCATGTGTCAAATAACACAAAAAGTCAGTAACATATTATTGGCAGGACAGACTGTCAGCATTTCCAAATCTAGAGGAGACAATGGCCACAGAAGTGTGCCAACTACTGACACTCTCCCTTCAAGACAACAATTTCACCATACCTGGGCAGTTTATTTACATCAGTAATCATTCCTCAGTATCACAGTACAGTTTGCACCAGATATCACAGAGTAAAATAATGGGGTTTTTTCTGCTGACCTTTTTGTAACCAAGTCCTCTGTAGTTTACCAAAATAGTTCTCTTCTGGCCCTACAGTGCTTTTCTCATTACTGGACTGAGGAATAATCATACAGACACTTGCTCTGTTTTCCTGCTGTCAAAATCCACACAGTCCATCAAGGAACATCCTGATTAGATGTTTTTCCTGTGTAATTTTACAACTTCAGTGTTCTAAAAGCAGTGTTCAAACCATTCTTTGTGTTACACAGTGATGTATGGAAGTCCCTGCTCCAAAGAGAGTGGGGAGACCTCCTGGGACCTACTTTGAGTTTCCTTTGCCAGTAAGACGCAACTTAAGAAAAAGGTGTGTGTACTATTCATTCTTGATAGAAAGCATGGGATGGATAACAACACCCAGACCTTCTCTTCCACCATGCAAACTTATTTAAAAGTATGCTCTTTCAAGAGGAAAACCTGGCTTTTTGGCAAAAAAGAAACAGTGCTTCTTTTCCTAATAAATTTCCTTGAACTGAATGTCACTGTGAAAAAATGAAACCTGAGCATCACCTGTAGCTGTTAGTAAGTACAGTTTGGAATAAAGCAAATAGTCCATTGCTTTTAAAGGTACTGGCTATTAAAAGCTTTGATGACCATTGCACAGGTGAGTTAAATGAAAATGGTGGATATTATGTCTGACGCAGTGAGCACTGACTCCTGGAAAAGCATCTCTTTGTTTTCTCTCAGATGAAAAATTGTATTCACCTCACACCTTTCTGCTGTAGGACTTACTAGACACCTGCTATCCCACAGCAGTCAGACACCTCAGCAAAAGCTAGACCTGGGAAAGCAGTCACTATAGCAGACACTCCCCAATCACAGAGTGATGAACTATGAGGGGATGTTTAGCATGTGTGACAAGAGCGAGAAAGTGACAGGGATTTTTAATTGCCACAAGGTTTTGGCTGGAGTTTCATCATGGAGATCTTGGCAAGGTAGCCTGATTTGCCTGCTTTACATAATGACTAAGCTTGACTGGTCAGAATAGGAGACCTTATTCCAGACTATCAGAGTGTTTGGACACTGGGGCCATCAAAATCAAATCTGATCATCAGATCTTTCTGCCATTACCTTATGGAATGCCAGGATAAAAATAAACCACAGAAAAGAAGTAATTCTCTGATTTTGCCAGAACAGAGTTAGATATTGTGCCTACTTTTTGTTAGGGTAACTTTTATTTTGTAAGTAATCCACATGCATATCAGCATTTGACTGGAGTATTTTTGACTCCAAGCTGAGGGGTCATAAAGCAGCTAATTTTGAGATTCAAGTTAATTTTGAAGTGCCATGAAAATACAGTAACAAAATAGCAATGGCCTGCACTGACACTGAAGGTATTTTCAGTCTTGCTCTCAGTACTTGAAAACTGCAACTTTTCTGTGGGTTTTGGAAAAATCAAGACTTGTGGACCTTGCAGAGCTAACCAAGATAGCAGTGCAAAACCAGGTACCCTGTATAGATCCAATGTTCTCTGAGTAACCTTCATTTCATCTGCTTTTAAAGAAGAAAAACTATTCCAGGAGAAATCGTTTTCTTCCAAAATAGCCCCCATCCAAAAGATTTATTCCAGATCATCTCAGTTATATGGGAAGAGAAGCTACCAAAGCACATGTCAG
The DNA here is from genome assembly GCA_035221455.1 of Xenops minutus. Taxonomy (NCBI): domain Eukaryota; kingdom Metazoa; phylum Chordata; class Aves; order Passeriformes; family Furnariidae; genus Xenops; species Xenops minutus. Next base: position 122,174,111 of record JAWWEE010000074.1, read on the forward strand.
GTCAGCTATAGCAGTAACTTCCCATTAATACCCAGACCTCTTTTGATTCATACTGCTCTAGCTATTACAAAAATCCTTTGTGTTTACTTGTCACAAAACCAAACCGCTGGGACATGCCTCTCAATAAATAACTGTCTAAGCACTGAGATGCCAGGATGATGAGCTCTGTATGAACACCTCCACGGTCACTATTAATGACAGTGCTCTAAAGCAAGAGCAAACAGTCACACGCTCTTAATGCTTAAACCACAGCAAATGTGTTTAATCCCACACAATAGCTCCGTTATACTACGTCTTAAAGCTGTGGTCGACCAGGGAAGTGGTGACCACTTCTCACATATATAACGTATACCAAACATATTCAGTTTGGCAGGAAGACAAGAAGCTGGAAGTGTCACACTGGAGCCTAGCTCCCTGACAGCATGAGACATGTGCTTGTAAGCTGTCTCAAGGAGGATATTTGATTGCCCTCTTTCTTCTTCTGCCTCTCTCCCAACAAAAGTGAAGTGACCTCCCCCATGACCTGGCAAGTGCTGAAATTCCCCAAACACATTTTTCTGTTGTGCCTCAACGCTGAACAAAAGGAAACGAAGCAGCCTCGATATACTTGAAGTATGGAATTAAAATAATAGCTGGCTTTTGCTTGCCCTGCAAACGCCGATCTTTACTTTTCCCCAGCATGGTTTGCACTGTCTCCCACGCTTATCTGCTGTATTGTCAGCATCTCTTTTGGATTTATAGACTTATTTATTTATTTATGCATTTATTTATTTATTTGGAGAAGGACAGTGTGAGGGTCGGGCGGGGGAAGGGGGGGGTCTATGTAATTGCAGTTTACACTGCGTTCCCACGCTACTATTGTTTGTGGCTTTGTTTCCTATTCCCATCACGTGTGCTAATTAGTTGGAGCCGCTGGCTAGCTGGGAGGCGTGTGTCTGGAGTAAAAGCAGAAAGATCACTTCCTGGAGGGATCTAGGCAATCTGAACAATTCTTTCTTTACTTTCAGCCTTCTCCCTCCCCCTGGCTTTACCACTCAGAGAGGAGAGAAGCGCTGATTGTCAAACACTAGCCACTGGAGAGGCACAGATTTTCTTTTCTGAAAAGAAGCAACTCAGAGAGTCAAAGAAAATCGGGCTGGAAAGAACATCTTATTCGTGTTCAACTTGATTTTTTTTTTCTTCTGAAATCCCCAATGTCTTTTTGTTGTGGCTAAGAAGGTAAAAGCAGCACTTTAAAAAAATCCTCAGGTTATTTTAGCCTGCCCTTAGGAAGTGAGTCAGTTTTTTATGGCAGGGCTAAAGCTAGCTCATGCCATGGCTTGCAAAACAAAATGAGACCCAGAGAGGCAGAGAAAATTGCCTGAGTCATGGCATTTGCTTATTAGTGCAGGCGTCAGACAGCAAGGCCAAGTCACATGGCAAGACCAAGTACCTGTGAATGGATCAGGTTTTAAACTCAGCATTGGATTTGGTTTCGTTTGTTGTTTTGTGGGGGGTTTTTTTGTTTTTCTTTGTTGTTGCTCTTTGGTTTTTCTTTGTTGTTGCTTTTTGGTTTTTCGTTTTAGATCTGCACTTAAATTCTGCCCATAGCTCTGGTGCTTTTCAAATGCTGAGCATACTAGACCCTCCTCAGATTGTGCAGGCAGCATGCAGCCCACACAGGCACCAGGCTGGAGCTGTGGACCCCTAGTGTCATGTCAGCAGCCTTGGCTGAAACCCATCCTTCTCATCCAGCCAGTGAGCCCTGGAGCCATGCTCCTCTGGCATTAATAATCTTTGTCCTGCTAGCCTAGAGTGACCCTCCATGCTCTCCAGTTTCACACGCCGAGAAAAATAGTGGGGGGCTGAGAGCATGTGAGCAAGGGCCAGTGCCACAGCTGCAGCAGGCAGGGGAGGGGGCTCGGGCAGGCAGTGACCCCCTGTAGGGAGAATTGGCTCTGTGGCTCTTCTCATTTCAACCACGGGCTTGAGTGCCTAATGCCTGTGCTATCGTGGTCAGGCTCAACAAAGTGTGTTAGGAAAGGGCAGGTCCTAACTTTCTACTTGGGGGGCTGCCAAGTGCTCACCCAGAAACAGAAGAGGGTCTGAGTTTGTGTTTGCTTCTCTTTCACCAGGCACAGCCTTGTGAAAGCAGGAGTTAGCTGCTAGTAACCATAGTCAGGCTTAGTGCAAGTGTGGCCTGTGTTTTCCTGTACAATTCCAGTACTTGTCTAAGGAGAAACCCTAAGAAATAGCTATGAATCTGTCCTGCTGTTGTGGGATTGCAGTTAGGCAAAAATCTAAATTTCCAAACTCTGGGAACTTCAATATTTCTACATTTTTATTTTGTTTTTACTTGGGGTTATAGAGAATTGAAGTATCTTAATACTGTTTGGTTTGGGGTTTTACTGTCCTTTCTGTGGGCAAAACAAGTCCTGTGTTTCAGAAACAGTGAAACGCTTCCCTGTGAGTCAGCTCAGCTTTAAAGGACATCTCTTTGAGTGTCACATTAATACTTGGATGTCATTTATGTCATCCCCCAACCCTGTTTTCTCTTACAGACTGGGCCCCTTTTCTGGGTTACCTGTCCAATGATACCCTCTTCAGCTCGGGGTACAGGAGAATATTTTGAAATACTGAAGGTACGGACTGTCTGGCTGGTCCAGAGCAAAGATGGGTAATGTTCCTGCCATGGAAAAAAGTGTTTTACAGAGTCACTGTGCAAGACTTTAGAGTTAGTGTCCTCATACCATCACGCATATATATATATATATATATCTGCTCATAACCGCCTTTGCCATTTACAAACACTTCACATCCATGCAGCAGGTCCAATTGCTTTGGTAGGTAAATTGGAAAAATATTTGCAGCCTAGCTCTTAAAGAGACAAGGAGCTAGAATTTCAGGAGAGGGGATCAAGCAGCTGGTGACCCAGCCCTCTTGTCAGTGAGCAGGCACTTCAGTGCTCCAGTGGGTTGGAAGGCACAGTCTGCCTTGGAGTCAAGTTCACCCTCTGTGAATTTGGAGAAGCTTAATGAGGGGAAGACCCACAGAGTGTACCCACATCACAGCCTGCTTTACTCAGGAAACAGGTGGCCAACAAGGAAAGCACCATATAGAAATATGGAGGGCATTCACATATGCATCATTAACTTCATTATTTCCATTAAATAACTCCTGACTTGGCCCCTGGTTTATATACTTGCAAATAGCCCTGGGTCATGTCAGATCTTCCTTTTCCTGGTGGAAAGCATCCCTCTCCTTATGAATGGCTGCAGGATTACCAGGAGGGAAAGTAGGCTTTAATGTAGCATTAACAGTTGATAGAGTCTGTAGGTTTTTGCACCTGTAGTCTTCCACTGACTGTAAATATCATAATTTGTTCCTATTTATTTCTTTTATAATACTACTCATGAACAGCTCCAGCCACTGACTTCCCAGAGAGATTGCTAATCAGGCAGAGTTGCACTGCAGGGAGTGGTGTCTGCTCTGTTCAGATATCTTTTAAGGAGATGTGAGGACCACCAACATCTTTGCACAAGTAACCCGAACCAAAGAAAAAATAACATAGCAAAGCAAATCTGTGCACTGTAACAATTACAAAGCTTCATCAGAACTTAATGTAGTCAATTATTTTTTAGTTCTTTCAACTCATTATTTATATGTAGAAATTAAAAAGCTCCAACAAGGACAAAAAAACCCAGCCCATCAGTGAGTCTTTTAAAAGCTCTCTGTTTTTTTCCTGTTTTCACAGTGAATATGGAAAGCAGCTCATGATTTCTGTCCTGATATGCAAAGCCTATTTGAGACTGGTTTAGCTGCCTAAGGGAACTTCACTCAGACTTCATGGCCACAGTTGCCTCTAACAGCCACTGCAATGGAACAACAGAGCTCCAGCTAAAAGAGAGGCTTCTGGGTGCATTGGTCGCAGTAATTGCAAAATGGTCTGTGAAGATTCCCACCCCTTTTGGAACTACAAATTAAGTGAGTGACCTCATTTGAACTTTCTGTGTGTGTTCTGATCCAGTATACTTGGTTACACACAAAAATTTAAAAAATGGTACTTTTCCATGGTCAACGGATTTAATGGAACCTTGTTTCCTATAGAGTGATGCTCTACATCTGATATTGGCCCAAAATCTGTGCTTACCAGTGTGCTCAAGATTCCTCTACCTGCACTTGCTGTCTGGCACATGGGCTGTGCTGCATCGGGCATGAAGACTTGGGCATGCTGATTACCCAGAGCAACTCCTCTAGCATAGTCAATGGAGGACAATGAATATAGGTCCTTTTTCTTCAGCAAGTTTGCATAAAACCTGTAGGATCTTCATTAGTTTGAATCTGCCATTTGTCAAAGGTGGTGGGTGTTAGCCAACAGGCTTCAGCGTTATTGAGTGGGGAGTGCCTGATCACTAGAGGCATAAACAGCAAAGCAGACAAATTAGATGGTTGCCAAAGCTTGGATGCCAAAGGAAATCCGCTTAAAAAGAGTCCATTTCAAGTACTAAAGGGTTTCCCCATGGATTAGGAAGAAGAAATTATTTTATTCCGTAGAGGTACTAGTAGCAATGATATTGCTGAAGATCTGATGGTCTAAATAAACAAGATGCAGCTTTTTTTGGAAGAGTCAATATCTTTAGAAGCAAGGTTTGTGTACCCAGTTTATCCACTTTCTCAGTTATATCATGTGGACTAGTGAAAGATACTTGGGGTTTTTTCAAACTTTGCCTCTCTTGAGGATTTGGAAGACCCTTAGACACCGGAGTAATGCCTCAGAGTAAGCACACAGATGAGACAGTTAATCAGTCACTCATAGATTGTTTCTGAGATAGAAGAGCTTTCATTCACTCTCTTGCAGTGTTCTCAGGTTTGTGATGACTGCCAATGGGGGGATGGTTTCAGTACCACATTTACAACTACAGGAATGTAGAGTCCACCTTTAACTTGAAAATATTTGCAGAAAGCATTCAGGTAATATAAAGGAAACTGATTACTTTATACCAGCTGGGTTACAGCAAGCCAATATTGACTTCAGGTTTTGGTTGTCAGCAAGATTTATTTTACTCAAGGTAAATATTGACTGTGGCACTGCCAAGGCCAGTACTTACTTTGGAGGAATATCAATCTTGTGGCTCAAAACTGGAAGTCGATATCTTCATGGTTATACTTTTTCATAAATAGTAGGTAAGGGGGGGGTTGGCTAATGGGAAACATATTTCTATATGTATACATAGACACATAATCTAAATGAGTAGTTCTGATGCAGTGAAAAGAAAAGAAAATATGCAAATATGGAAAGACAGTTATTACCTTGGGCCAGTAAAAGACAGAAGCTGCTGCAAGGAACCCCATAGTTGGAATATTATAAGTCCCAGGGATACCCTCTCTGCAGACACAGGTTGCTGACCTTTTGAAAAGTAAACATCAAGAAATGTAAGTGGTAGCTGCCGTCAGGAATACTATAACATAGGGAACAAGAATTTCTGTTCCCAGCCTCCTTTGAACTATAAGTTGATTTTGCCCTAATACTCTGTAAGTCCTACAAAATACAACACGCCTGCTCTGTCATGGGATAAGTTTGGAAAGCCATTGAAATTGTGCTTATTGGAGTCTTGGTCACTTGTGTCTCTCTAAAGAAACACAGTATCTAAACCTAAACCAAGGGGAAGACAGGGAGTCTGTTTGGATTTGAGGCCACTCACAAGTGAAATGCTCTATGCTGCTTTTCACTCTCTTGGTGAAGCTGTGGAGGAGGGCATTAAATCTATAACTGTTATATTATCCATGAAATCTCTTGGCACAAGCTCACACACAATATTGCTTGAGGCAACATACAATACTTTTCCATTTTACGTGCAACAAGAATATAAAAATTGCCATTATCTTGGTAATGTCAGAGATAGTCCTATTAATTACAAATACAGACAAACAGTCCTCAGGATTTCATGGAGCTGGAAGAAACTCCCCATCATAGAGCCTAGATGTATCAGTGTACAGAAGTACTAGCCACCCATGAAGAACCAGGGCTAGCCTACCAAGGACTATGGCTGGTTTCCCAGAGGCCTCGTTCATGCCACCACATCGCTGCTGGTAGCAAGACAAGTTTGATGCAGGCTAGCTAAAATACACCTTCTTAGGTAAGAAACTCATGGACTGATTCCTAACCAGGTACAGTTTGCAGGTGCTGGAGCTGAGACCTTCCTGACCTAGAGCTCATCCCCTTCCAGATGACGCAGGTGTTCGTGGTTCCAGAACTGCGTCTCTGATCTGGAAATGCAGCCTTGACGTGGGCAACTCTCACAAGGGGTGCCAAAGACTGCCTGTCAAGAGGATATACCAGCAAAGGAAAGCTGCATGGTGCTGGACTGCTTCTCACCTGCCAACGGCATCAGGAGGCACGAGCTGCAGTGGGGTCACTTGCCAAGCCCACAAACGTGACAGGAGTCAGGTCTCTGCAGCAGGCTATTTGCTATCTCGAGAAAATCATCAGCCGGTGGCCTACAGCTGGATTTGCCATCATCTTTGCTTGACAGCGACAATGTTTGACTTTTAAAAGCTCTACAGACTTAACAGCTGTTGTGGCAATAGCTGCGAAGATCTAAGCTGAGCTTGCTAGAAACACCAGCTTCCTTGTTTCATTTGTTGGTTGTATTTGTTGTAGCCCTCCAAAATGTAGGCAGCAAGGCTGAGAAAACTCATACTGTCCATCTGCTTAGTTGTACTTGTGGCAGTGCCCAGCATCCAACATTGGTGGGTTCCCATCTAGAAGCTTTGTTGGGACTCATCCTATGCCTGAACAATGACAGCTCTTCAGACAGCTTTCAGGGGACTCAGCTAGTATAGAGGAGTTGCTCAAGTCATCCAATAGCAGTGGTAGCTTAGGTCACTTGCAATGAGTGACTCTCTATATATTGGAGATCAATAAATATCAGCCTGTTATGAAATGATTGAAGATATTAAGTTACTGTATGTTAACAAGATGATATTGGGGCAACATGATTGCCTTTGAGCACAAAACACATTGCTGTTTTATTAGTCATTCTTGTGTTTTTATGGTTTGATTTAGAAGATGGAAGAAATTTTGGCTATAGAATTTTACATTTTTGAAGTAATAGATGTGACTTTTGTCCCTCAATTAACATGAAAATAATTTAGTCCTGACTCATACAAATGCCAAAAGAAACACAATGGGTTTGGAATAAGATACTTGTCCTGCATGACTGCCTCAGAATATTGTAGGATGGAACTCTAGAAAGTAATGAACAGCAGTCATTTCACATGGCATCTACAAGACTTGGGGTTGTTTAATTGCCACGCAGAGGCATGTTGTCCTCAAGATGAAAAACTGTCACATACTGAAAGTTCATCTGAGAGCAGCTCATCTTGTGAAAAGCATTTGCTCTCATAGTGGCAAGAGACCAAGTTTCAGCTCAGTTGCCTGTATGTATTCATCTGGATTGGCTGTAACTTATGCATTTCATCTTTTTTTCCATGTGGCCTTTTTCCTTTCGCACAAAGTGCTACTTCCAAGGGTTGGACACATCCAACCTCTTCCTGCATGCAAGGCCTTCTGCCTCAGTCTTAAAAAAAATGTGTGTTCTCCTGGTGGGCTCTTGCAAGGGGTAACTAGGCTATAATTGGGTCTCCTGGGTTGGTTTAACATGAAGAGGAGATGAGGTTTGTGGCCTTCTCCAAGGCAAGGAGCTGAGGGAGGAAATGAAGGGGAACTCAGGAGGAACTCTCACTAGCTTTCACCTCCCATCCCAAGAAAGGCAAATAATGCATTTTGGAAGAGATATTTGTTTTTTTTCCTGCCATTCAAAAGCATTTAATTCCCTGTGATTGCCTAGTTTCTTTAGCCCCTTTGGCTTTAGTGAAATCCCTTCTCTTGCTCAGATTCATAACATTTTTTATAACTGGCCAAGTGAGAGGTCTGGAACGCCGTCCGCCTCTTTGGGAAATAATTACTTGTTGTGTGGTCTAATAAATGGTCCCAGAGGGTTCAACATGAAATAGCCAGGGTCTACAGGAAAGAAAACTATGTGGAAACTCGTGCAGCCCCACTAATCTGCAAGGAACAAAACAAAGTTGTACCCTGGGGTAAGAACCAGTAGCAACTCGCTTAATTGCTACCATGTCAGCGTGTGAAACTACTACCTCTGCACAAGCTAATGCGAACCTGACACAGTCAGATTTCTGATTAAGACCAGCTAAATATCACTTCAAACGAGCAGATAATCCCCATGACAGATCTGCTGTGCAGCCAGGGCTGTGTTTGTTATCTGAGCCTGGTGAGGTTACCAGTGCTGAGGGGACACAGACACCTCAGGGCGGTCACCTTTAATGTATGATGGGTATAAATAGGGTGGCTGGTACCTCTGAATCCATGCCTCTCACTCACACATCTCATTTACCCTTCCCATAGAGAGGAAACTCAGATGGAGGGTGATGAGAGCAGAAGGTGAAGTCCCTTTGATTAGGCCACAAACAATCCTCTGCATTTCAATCCTGTTTCCTTCCTTTCCCTAAGGTGTACTTTAGTGAGGGCACTCAGTCTGCCAAGTCCAGTAGTCTCCACCATGGCCACATGAGGAGGGACTGCAAATGCAGGAGAGGAGGCCACATGCTGATCTGCTGCCCCAGATTTGGGCTCAGAAAGTCATAACTCAAAATCCTGCTTTGTTCCAGGTGCACAAGCCCTAGGAGGGCCAGCCAACCCAGAGACAGTGATGCCATAGCCAACTTGATGCCTGTCTCCCTTTCATCAGGAGACAACATTCCCATGGTGGCTCTTCCCCAGATCTCTGTCCCAAGCTGGGCCATGTGATGGCCTCACACTCCTTGGCTTGAATTGCGAGAGCAGCTCATGAGCTGCTCCAAGAGCGAAGGCCTGACCCCATTGCCCTGGCTGCAGTCCTGGAGCATTGCTCCCGGTGTGTGTCCAGACGTGCTTACGCTGTCCGGCCCTGCAGTGCCTGCCTAGGAACACAGGAAGCCTGTGGTAAAGCCAGGAATAAAACTGTTGCCAGAAAGACCTCCTGGCAGTCCTGTGCCTGCCTTAATCACTGGATTGCACTTCCTTTGCTTCACCCGTTACACAAGATTTCTTCTTTCGGTATTTTCAGTGGGACACTCTCCAGTTTCCAGTGGGTTTTGGACATGGTAAATAACAAGGCTGCTGTTTGTTTCTTTTAGTCATATGTGAATGCTTTCAGATACAAATTCCTGTAGTCTTTTTTTGAAAGGCATCAAAATAAAAAGTGTGGAAAGTTTTCTAATAATGCTTTCAATGCTCCCGTAAAATCTTTCCTCTTTTAACTAAATCCACAGAAAAGTTTATGTGACAGTGACACAGTAGCTCCCATCTTACACACTGCAGTCACTGAAGGAGAGCTCCCACGGGCACTTGGTGCGTCAGGCAGTTTTTGGTACATGGCAGAGCTGTTCTCATTCATTACCAGTGGAGATGCTCTGAAGACATTGGAAAGGTGCAGCAATGTGTTTTCTGTGCATTTCTGGTTTCTGTGCATTCTGCATATACTGTATCTTTTAAAGAGGACTATCATTGTTTTATCTGAAAATACTGAGACTTTAATTATTAGCTTTCATACAAGGAAACTGTTTTTGAAAGAAGTACCAGGCAGGTTGTTAGGAGGAAAGGGGCAATGAAAGAAGAGAGAACGGCTGCCTGAGGCTGATCAGAGAAGCTTTAAGTAAGTGAGAGAAACAGTACCCAGCTTCTTCAGGTCTGTCAGGGTCCTGTGTCTACACACAAAAAAGCCCCCCTTGTTTGGGTGGCATGTACAGATTGGAAAAGAGTAACATTTATTTTCTGTGGCCAGACAACATCCTGAAAAACTTGTAGACAACACATATTGAGGACCACACACCACTTGTTGTTGCCACAGCTACTCTGTAGATGGTCTGTGAAGGTCAAGGTGGGTTAAGCAGCTCATGGAGTGTGCATTTGCAGATGTCATATAATCATGGAATCATGGAATCACAAAATGGTTTGGGTTGGAAGAGATCTTAAAGATACCTAGTTTCAGCCCCACTGTTGTGGGCAGGGAACCTTCCATTAGACCAGGTTGCTCAGCGCTCCATCCAGCCTGGCCTTGATCACTTCCAGGAATGGGATATCTACAGCTTCTCTGGACAACCTGTTCCAGTGACTTAGCATCCCTGGTAAGCTGCTTCTTTGGTAACCTCCTCCCCATCATTCCTCTTAGACCCACTTTCCTCTAACAGCAACCCATCAGCTCTGACAGGCACACCATCCCATTTCTGCAGCATCTCTGTTTGGCCATCTAGGAAACAACATCCTGCTCTGAAACCTCATAATGTACACTGGCTAATCTCACGCATCCAACAAGCTGGTGCTGATAGCAGGGTAGACATCAAAGGGCAGAATACTCTGATTTGCACTGCCTGGCCATAAATTAACTGAACTCTACCCCCAGCACCCCAGCCCTATGACCTCTGAGGTGCTATATTTACCAGGGCACTCTGTGTGCTAAGTCAATGTGGAAATTGGGTTAGTCATACTTTCCTGGAAGTGTGATCTTGCCCTGCTTGGCCGAAAACCATGAGCTTCCCCAGCACCACATGCACATTCAAAACTGAGTGCTTTTCCAGTGGAAAGCCTTCCTGCTCCATTGTGAAGCAGGATTGAAATGATTTGCATTGGGAACCAGCAGGAATTCAGGTTGGAAAAAAAAAAAAGAAAAAAAAAAGAAAAGAAAGGGGTGTGCTGAGGTGGCTGTATCAATGTGTTTCACACGGAGGTTTGCTTTCAGCTCAGAAAGGGATCAGTGGTTATGTGAGATAGGAGAGTCCTGCTGAGAAGCCACAGTTGTGGATTGTACCCTGGGTGAGCTGTTGCATCTCTCATGAAAACTCAAGCAGCCCCAACATAAAATGTAATTGCTGATCCTTAACATGTTGTGAGAATGAGAAGAGAAATTATATTGCAAGCAGGCAGTAAACAAGGACAAAAAAGGCCGTGTTCCAGGTAAATGGAGGGCTAGGATCTCATCAAGACACAATAAATTCAACTTACCTATTTCCTGATATTCCAATTTGGTGGGTCTTCTCTGAAGTTAAAAGGGTAAGTTTTGGAAGATTCCTGACACTAAGCAAACCCCAAACTGAATTCTCAAAAATGTTGTCAAGTTCATAATCTAGGAAAGACTTGCAATAATTTATTTAGTAGCAATTTTATTTAGATTATGTTTTAGAGTAAATTAAACAAAACATCAAAACTAAATTGTATTTCAATTACTTTGACACAGCGTACTTATTTCAAACTTTCAGTAAATTGAAGCACTTCTCTCTTCAAAATCCTATCCAGGAAAGAGTTCTGCCCTGAGGAATTGTTTGTAGCTACACAAAGGCTCTGCAGAAAGCTCCTGATGGCCAGAATTTCTGAATTTACACTGATTCAGGCTGACAGCACTGGAATTTCAAAGCTATTTGTGTTGTAAGCCTTGACCATCCTCTGCAGGACTTCAAATGGACCCCTGTCCTGACATGTGGCATCAGCACCTTCTCACCCAAAGGCCAAAACCTGCCAAGATATCTGCAGCTCAAATGCATCTGTAGTTCTGATTTCCTACCTCAGTCAATGGTTACCTCTCAGAAAGGCCATGAAAAAGGCTTATAAAGCCATGAAAAGTTTTCAGACTATTAAACCTGCACAGTGTAAAAGCCTTTGTAAAAGTCTTTGTTGTTTTGTACAAGAAAAGATCTTCTGTAATGCTCTGCTGCGAACTAGCGGATTCTTCTTAAGAATTTGTTTCTCTCTTTTCAGGACAACAAACTGCTTAGCAACATCTTCAAGGAGATGGAAACAATTCCTCTCTGCCCTGCAGCTCCTTCACAGGGAGGACCACCACAGCTGGGTTACCCCTGACAGCAGTAGGGACCAGAATCAATGAGTTGTATAAGTGAGCTGTGACAAATCACAAATCAGTCAACAAGCTGGAGAAGTAGCTTGTCGCCTTGCAATCAAGGCTTTTGACTAATGTAGCAATGAAAAAGGTTTTCTAGTTCTGTGAGGTCAACCTGAAGGAGTAATATCTTCCCTTCTGGGAGTCCCATGCTGAGCTGGGAGACTGCAACAAGAAACCCCTACATGCATCTTCACCCAGGTAGTGCTAGTGGAGGAGGCCAAGATGTTGGCCGAAGTGGGGCACCCGAACATGGATGCTCTCCCACAGGCTGTGTCAGCTTCACCAGAAAGTTGGGCTGATCTCCTCCAGCAGGGTTAGGCCTGGAAAAATGACAAGAACAGTCATTTTGCCAGCGAAAGCACAGAAATGCTCATGGCAGCTACTGGAAATTAAAGGCAGAGAACTATGGGATGCTGCCCCGTGCATCTTTCCAGGTCTCATTTTATATGTGTAATAGAGTATGAGTATCAAAATGACAAGTATCTGGAGTCTGCTGTCTTCCAACAGCTTCTGGAACAATCCTTACACTCTTTACAGAAGTGAACAAACTCTAAACAACCAAGAAATATGTATGTTCCTCCACAAAGGCTGTAGCAGACAGCACTATAAGGAACTCTGGATAGTTGGTAATCCTGTGGGGATGAGGCTTGCAGCAGTCAGGTCTCAAACCTCCCCTTCCACAGACATCTTTTACAGAAAGAGACATAAAGATCTGTCTACCTTCATGTGAAAAAGGCCTTGGCTGGCCTGTGAGCAAGGGGACTGAGAAAAAGATGAACTGAATGGGACACTTTCCTTACAGAGTCAGCCAGGCTCTGTCTTGAGATTTAATTTCCTGGAAACCAAAGCATTGTCAGAGTCTGTTGGGTGGCAGGTTGTCTGTGATACAGGAGTAGCAAACCCCTGCTGTAAATCTCTGGGCTTATTCTACCTGAACTCTGTCTATACTCTTAAATAAACAGGCCAGGACTCATGAGGCCAAGTGCCACAACACAGCCTGTATAAACACAGCTGAACTTTCTTTCCTCTCAAAAGAGAGTGGCCTTATGCCTTCTGTATATTGGAGACTGGACTGAAACCGTGCTGGAGAGCAACCAGACAACCTGGATAAGTATGGAAGAGTGGCCAAGCCCACCACGAGCCAGCCTGCAATCCTAGTGCCAAGCACATCCTACTTTGAACCAGATTCCCAAGGCTGGTCTGGCTGCAGCTGATACAGATGAAGCAGCTACCACTCAAAGTGTTCATCATCCCTCCCTCACACCAACCTCAGCAGTTCTGCCACAATAGCTGTGGGAATTATTTACCTGGGCCAGGTCAGCCACATGTGTCTGTTTGAATGGTTTTGGTAGAAGGTTCTTGGAGGACCTGGGTCCATCTCAGAGATGGAGATTAAAGACTGATTTTCTGATCAGCTCTGATGCCTGAAGGAGGTGAAATGATCTGAAGACAGGGAAGTCTCCCTTTGGATGACATGCAGGCAAGGAATGGTGGCCTCTGTGCATCCTTCACACTGAGCACAAGTCTTTCACTGCTTCCTTCAGTTTGCAGCTCAGTGTGACAAAAATGTGATGGTGCCAGGGGTCTGCCTTTACTGGCAGCGTTCTACCAGTGAAGAGGGTAGGCCTCTAATCCAGTCTATAAATCCCTGGGAAAAGCAGGACAAAAAATTCCTCTGGTTTTTGTTGGGCTATTATTGCAGGGCCATTTGTTACAAATCATAGTACACCTGTACACCTTTTCAAGTTCAGGACCCACAACTTCATGAGCTCAGCCACAGCCTCTCCCAGCTGCCAGCCATGCCAGTTTTCAGCCAAGATGCATAGATCAGCTTTGCAGTAAAAGTCTCTGACACTTCAGAGGAGCAAAGAATAGCTCTGATCCTGCCCGTAGCTGGGGGCAAGCTGCCCTCTGGATCTGTGGAGTCTTCAGAGCCCCAGCTCCTGTGTCAGGCATTGTCTCAACTCTCTGGCTTGAGTTTTATTTGTGAGAATTAGCCTGGAGGTTGAGAAATTACAAACAGACTGCAGTAGAGTTTGGGCAGTAGATTTGGGCAGAAAGAGGATTATGCAAAGTAGGAGACACTGGAAAATCAAATAAAAAGTGCTGCCCTGAAAAGTGGGTTGCATAATAAAAGTAACAATAATAATATAAAAAAAAAAATCTGGTCTGTGGATAGGAGCCTTTATGGTCATTTTCTGACCCCTGCTCACCCAGCCCTCGGGAAGATGTGCAAACACAGGGGATTAAAGGGAAGGCAAGAAGGCTCTTTCTTCCTCAGCAGAGCAAAGGTCTCTGCAGTGGGTTCCTCTTGTGGTGGGGTTGCAGGGGGTGATGGACGAGTGGCTGGTGAGGAGGGGTGGCAGGCAGGAGGGGTGGCAGGCAGGAGGGGTGGCTGGTGAGGAGGGGTGGCAGGCAGGAGGGGTGGCTGGTGAGGAGGGGTGGCAGGCAGGAGGGGTGTTTGTCGATGCCGAGGTGCGATGGCCCCACAGAAGGCCATGCATTGTGCGCAGCACGACGAGCCGGCGCTTTGGTGCCAGCCAAGAAAACAAATGCCTTCCCGCTGTCTCCTGGAAATGCTTCCACCGCTCCTGCTGAGCGCGTTCATTTCAAAGCCCGCTGACTTTTTGCCCTTTCTAATAGAGCTTAAAATGTTTCTGTTTTCCAGCCTTCCCCCCGCCCCGGCCCTCGGCTCGGAGGCACCAATGCCGCAGGTTTGTGAGATGCCAGGGGAGTGTATGGCAAATCAAAAGGATTAGGGGGCGGTGGTCTTAAGATTCTTCCCCACGGCGGCAATGAAACGCTATAAACCCACAAATCTTAAAAGGTATCGGTTAAACCCAGCAAAATCCCCTCTGGAGCCTGGGCGCTCCAGCTGCGGGGCTGCCGTGCCGCCTTTCCCACCCCGGCCCCTTCCCTTTTCCCCGGGGTTTTTGGCTGCCCTGTGCCGCCGGGTGCGGGAGCCGCTCCCCCGCCGGCGGTGCCCCGAGCCCGGCCCGCAGCTGCCCGCATCCCTCCCTCCCTGCCTCCCTCCCGGCCGCCCTCCCGCCGCCGGCCGTGTGTGTGTTTAGGAGGTGCCGTTTCCCACAGCTCTGATCTAATGCAGCTGTAATTCAATCTCCGTGTGACCGGCACTCCGCCGGCGCTCTCCCACCCGCCGGCAGGCTCCTCTCTCCCAGGCTGTGTGTGTGTGTTACACATTTACACTGTCAATCTGACGGGCTCCCCTCAAACAACCCCTCTGTATAGATTTACAATGTCAATCAGGCGGGCTGCGGGGGCTGTCGGCGGCAACCGCTCCCCCCCGCCGCCTCCGCTGCCCCCGCAGCACAGTCACCCTATACCTGCCACTCAGCCCCGGCAAAAGGACTTTTGTTTAATGGCATTTGTGTGCGGCCACAAAGAGCAAAGGCAGCTGAGGCAGATAAGGCTGAGAACCTGAAACAGATGTAAAAGAGATCAGATCGAGCTTTCTGCGGATCCTCAGCTCCTGTAGAGATTTATGACCCCTTTTAACCCCATTTTAAATAGGTTAAACCAGGCTTGTTTTATATGGACAAAATGAGACCGGCACTTGTATAGAAATTTACCCAGAGGAATGGATCAGCCCCCCAATTTTGCTCTATTCTTTATCACTAAGCCAACCCTTTTGGCCGCTGCATCGCTCATCGTTTGAAAACTTTTCTGTGATCTCATTATAACTCACATCCTCCGAAAGATCACAAAGCTTCCAGCTGACCTTTAGCCCCTGAAGAGTCCTAATTTTGGGTTGGCAACTTACAGCTCAACAAGCGAGGCAAGGCAGGAGGACAATAGCGGCAGCCGAGGCCGGGGAGAGCGGCACAACAATAAGCTGTCCTTGGAAGTGCTGGGCTGCGATTGTCATCCCAGACACAATCATGGGAGACTCGGTTGGGATCGTTTTCTTTTGGCAGACAGCTTTGAACTCTGCTCTTCTCTTCCTGCTTCTCTGTTAATTATAAGTTTCTGCTTCTTCCCAATGACAGATGAATCCGCCAGGGGTGAGAAAAACCAAAGGGACAAATTCTGCTCAGTTGTTGCTGCTGAGCCTCCATTCGCTTACGTCCGCTTGCTTACTCAAGATTCACACCAGAGGGCCTGAATTGAGAGAAGAATACAGCTTAGTAGGTCGCCCAGTAGTTCGTACAAAAGGCACAAACCACTCTTCCTTGCAGAAGGTTTGGCAAAGCACTCATACTCACTATGGATAACAGCTAAGCTTTACTGCTCACTTATTGCTGCAGAAAAGCCCTCCTCTTCCCCCTCCTTTTCTCACAGGCACCAACAGCACCAGTTTCTAGATGATCCTGAGAGTAATTTCTTGAGGGCTACACCAAAAGTGGAGCCCCCAGTAAGATCCATCCTGAATGTCATATTCTCAGGCTGGGACACAGGCTGAGCTGGGGCAGGGCAGTGCTGGTCCCTGGGCTGCATTCTGGGAATCACTACACAACATTGCTGAACTGAACGTTCAGGTGGTGCCCTCCAGCACCCACACTGCCCAATGGAAGTGATGGTGGCTCTACACCCCCCTTACAACTCCAATACCATTGCCTTTACCTGTGAGGTGATTTCACGATTTTTTTAAACAAGTGTCAGAGTTTTACTGTTATCAGGAGGGGTTTTTTTGAAAGTGCTTTTCCCACTGTTCTCCTAAAATGGAGACTCAAGACAAAGCAGCCTTAGAAACAGTGCTACAAGAAGAACCGTGTCAATTATTTTCATTTCATGGGTATTACTGACTCATCACAATTTTCTCATGTGCTGAGCTTTTGAAGCCAGCTATAAGTGGTAAAACATATTTCATTTCTGTCATACAAGGCTTCTTCTGAATCCCTGCATTCTCTCTGGTTGGGCATGGAGGTAAAAGCAAGAAGCCCTCTAAGAGCAAAACAAAGAGTGTTCCAACTTGTGGCTGTGCCTCTGCTCTCCCACGCATGCACCTGTGTCCCCAAGCTTCTAGCAAAGGCATAGAGCTAAATAAAGCTTTGCTGTGCTAAAAGGAAAATAAGAAATATTACCATCCAGCCTGGGAGGGAGAGACAGAAAACTTCTAACTAAAAGTCATGTCCTCAATCAGTATTCATCAGGCACATGCTACAGGAAAGGGTTCCAGACAAGAAGAAAGAACACACAGAAAAAAATTAGACATGTCATAAAATAGAAATGGAGGCCTCTAAATTTTCCAACTTTTGGGGTGGTATTTACTGCTGAACTCCTATCCAGCCACTGTCTCCCACCTGTGCATGTGACCACGGATGTCAGCTTTTCCCACCACAATTTGCACATACATGAGAAAATTCAGCTTGCACGGAGAGGGCAGAAAATCAAGTGTTTGCCACAGCTGCCAGTGTTGTGGGTTTGTGTCCATCAGCAAACACTCAGGGCTGGGGAGAGGATGCTCCACACATGGGCAGCTGCTTCCAGAGAGGCAGCATACCCACCTGATAGTTGCTCTGGGACTGGGACTCAGCCCAAGTCCCAGCCTCTCCTGTCCCCATGTCGCTGGAGGGATTGAAGTTCCTCTGCCTTTGGGCAGACAACATCTCAGGTCCAAGAGCAAGAGGGCATAAGATCTTCTTGCGGCTTCAGTGGGAGGCCAGGCAGAGTTTAGCTTAACTTCCTACCCTTGCAATCTTTACATCAGCCTGCAAATTAACTCCATCACTCTAAATCCACTAGCTGAGCAGAGAGAGTTAGTTTTTTTTAAAAACAACATAAAAAGCCTATAAAAAGGTTAAAAGCCCCATATAATTATCTTTTTTTATTTTATTTTCAGTCCCGTGGTATTAATTAAAAAAAAAAAAAACATTGCCCAGCTTGAGAATTTGATTCCTTCTGCCTGATATGGGGACTCAAATGAATCTCTCTTGAGAAGGGTCTCCAGAGTCCTTAATCACCATTTAGGGGCCCTGCTTTTTGAAGGGCCATAGAGGAACAAAGTGGTTTGGGGATTAGCGAATGGCTTTTATTTCTTCCCTAATGATGAGCAAAGTGCAACGAATGCCTAGGGCAGATGATAAATTGAGGCAGAAAATGTTGCACGAGTGCCCTTTGCTAAGCTAGAGGATCAGTGTCAACAATATAAAAAAATGCCTCTGTTTGCTCGTAAGAAATAATGTTTGAATCGTTAAACAGTCGAGACGGTATTGGCCATATTTAGCAGCCTCGTACCTGCAGCCCCTTTGCAAACAACCCCTTTGAAGTGACTTCAAAGGGTCTGTGAACATAAGGAGAGGCTGCAGTATCAGTCACTCCATTGGGTACTCATGGGACTGCGGAGTAGAGCACAACAGAGCGGAGCTGATGCTGCCCAACAACCTCATTCAGGGCTGGGACTGAAAAGGAGGGCCATCCACGAGTCCCTGAGAAAGAAAATACAGCGTGTTCCCTCTGACACTGTCCCATAAGCTACTTTGAGCTGGGGTTTCCTTCAGCCATGGGAAAAAAAAAACAAAACAAAAAAATACTTAATTCTAGGAAAAAAAGATTAAATAGAGTCATGAAGCTCTGTAGCATGTTTCTGAAAGCATCTGTGGTGAGGGTGAGGAATCTAGGATGGAGCCAATGTCCCCAGAAGTCACTGGAGACACTCCCTGGTTTTGGAGACTGCCAAGCCAGACTTGAGTCAAAGTTAGCAGTCAGCACGAGTCAGAAAGCTCTGCTGGCAAAAGTGATACAGATCAGGAGCTGACTTAACAAAAAACAACCAAATCTGCAAAACAGACTGTAATATTTTTCCTTTTGTACAGATGAGATACAGCTCTATCTCAAGAGTGCAGACAGGAATTAACTGACCCAATGATATGTATAGCAGGATTTGTGGAAGTGCCTTTTCTTCTTTCCTTCTTTTTACAGACAGTTTTCCCCTCTTTGCACAAACACCGCATGAGTCATAGAATTCAGGCTGTCTGTGCTGTCCAGATAGACAAAGATGGCATCACAATGCAACAATTCCCTGGGTTTTTTTTTTTTAACTTGGAGCAATGATACAAGTTCCTTGGGTACAACTGGAGCTCAGATCACCTTCTTCACAAACTAGTGAGATTCTGACAGGAGGGTAATTTAATGTGGTCATTTTACCTCTCTGTTAATTAACCAAGAAATCTACGAAGATCAGATGTACTTAAGTGCCATGTATTTATGTCTCAGGTTATATATGTTAGTGATAGACGAAGTCCTTCTTCTATTTATTATGGCCATCTATAAGGTTCAAAAGCACTTTCTGAGGAAAGACAGAATATAAATACATACTGCATGATTTCATTCTGCAAGATAGTCTTAGTAAGTGACCCTCACCAGAAACGTGTAAATGTTCTTCCTTATTTAAATGTCTTAAATCAGTTTTTATGTTTAGAAGATTTCATAAGGAACTTGCGGAGGATGAGAAATCAAGCAAGAACCTCAGGATTTCTGAGATAATTAGTATTTTTAAATGATGAAACAGCATGAATAAGGATGCCAACTGTTTATCTCCATGTAGACAAATAAATTACCTGCTGCTACAGAAAAGCAACCTGGTTAGTAGCTTAGATATTTGTATGGAATGAAAGTAGTAATGATAGGGCAAATGGTCCCCAATTAGGAATTGGCAGGGAATGAAAATGTGTTGTAATGGAGAATGAAGACTAGCAACCTGCTTTACTGCACCTTAAATGAACATATAAAATAAATGCAGAGCTAGCATTATTGTCTTCATTAAAATATCTATACAGTGACATAAATGGATAAAGTGGGAATTTTAAGTATAAGGAGATGAAGAACTTGTACTTTCCTCCCTTGTATGAAACAATAAAAATGTGGAAGCAATAGCTCATTGTTAAGACTGGAATCGGAAGCAAATAGTTCAACTAAGCAAAGGAAGTGCAGAGATTAGGAAAACATTGTGGTCCAGCAAGTAATATAAGGATCAATGCAATGTAGACCTCCAAAGATGCTGAGGAGAGAAATTCAGGAGACAACTCTCACATATGCCAAGAATGTAACCTGCCCAGCGTTTATATCTATGGGAAGGAAAAGTAGAAACATGTATCAGTGGTTCAAAAGGGCTTCTAGAAAAAAACACATATGGGTTCAAAAAAGGCTTTAGACAAACTGCCATGACTGAAGGCAATGGAGTGAGGAAGGAGGAAGGAAAGCTTAATGGTGAAAAGACTGATGATAAGCTAGAGACAGCTTCAGCTTTGGAGTGAGTCTTAGGAAAAGGAATCCTTCTGCAACGTAAGAGTTAATCCTGGAAGCATGTTTGTGATCCTGGAAACTGCAAACACATTGTGAACAGACAGAAAAGCTAAACACACAAAGTGATCCATAAAGAAAGCAAAATCAATTGTAGTAAGTGGAGACAGGGGTGAGGGCAATAGGTTCAGGGTGGATAAGTAAAGATGCAAGTGATTAGGATGAGCAATAAGCAGAAGGCCATCCAACTATAAACAATATGGGAAAAGAGGACTCTGGGAAAGCTGTACAAATAAGCAGCAGTGACTTAAAAAGATATTTAGAGAAGGAAAAATAAATCTTGAACAGAGTCCTTCAGAGAGTGCTCAACAGCAGCACTGTCATGTGACATCAGTGTTCAGAGGATACGCTGCCCCCCTGCATGCCACCCTCTGCAAACACTGTCCAGTGAGCAAGGCCATACACTGTCATCCCTATAGAGCAGACTAAAGTTTGGATCTCATTTGTGCAGGTGCTGGAGGTTGTGTGAGCTCTAAAGGAATACTCTATATTTTATTAATATTTTGCAACATTTTTTATACTGAGTTGATAAACAGGTTAATAAACCACAAGCTAGGATATGAAGCTTTAATCTGTCAGCTATCAGTGTTTCATAGACAATTTTTCAGACCTCGCAGTCATATTTTATATATTTACACTAGAAAACATGAAGAGAAAATCCTGTTCATTTTAATCTTCTTACAGCCTGAATTGCTGCAGAGAGAGGAAAAAAAATAAAAATTAAAAAAAAAAAAAAGGAGAAAGATGCTTTTCCATTGTTTTCTTTTAGGAGAAAATCAGATACCACATGGTCATAAAGCCCTGAATTGAGAGAGATAACAAGTCCCCTTTCCCAAAGATCTTACAATGTGCAGAGGATTATAAAAAAAAAAAGGGGGTTGTGTGTGGAGAGGATAAATGGTCCTTTCATATCCAGAAATGCTTTATTTTTGCATGAGTCATAGTGGGTTTGAGTAAGTCCTTTAAAATGCCTCAAATTTTGGCTCTGGGCATGGAAAGCCTCTGTCAGAAGTCAAGTTTCTTAAAGCCATTTGAAGGACCTACACGAGCTAGATCAACTCAGAGCTGCTTCCACCACTGCAGACCCCATCCCATTCACTGATTATGGCACTGCTGGTGATCAACATCATTATGGGACTTTCAACATGTACACCTAAGCCTGCTTGGATCACACCAAAGTGAAGTGCCTGTCTGTGGAAGTGGAGACTAATTGATTCTAGCAATGAATTTTGCGGCGTTTGAGTGGATTTTTCCTTTATGTTGTGTTCTTGTCTAGAAAAACTTCATAGGGCAGGTGAAGATGGCTCTTGTCAGGGAGGTCTTTTATGCCAGCACTTAAGCAGGATCTCTTCAGGATGCTCACACTTAATTTGCAGAATCACAGAATATGCCAAGTTGGAAGAGACCCACAAGGATCATCAACTCCACCTCCTGGCCCTACACAGGACCATCCCCCAAGAGTCACAGCATGTACATGAGAGTATCATCCAAATGCTTCTTGAACT
>JAWWEE010000074.1:122195904-122236306 GCA_035221455.1 Xenops minutus
TAAAACCTTTTATCGGTTCTAAGGCGTTGCCTGCAAGCTTTGGAAGGAATTCCAACTGAGTATTGAAACTATAACAATGAATTATCTGCTAATAAAGTGGGGTCTGTGTTGTTACCTGAAAAATTTAAAGAGAAAAAAAACCCCTTCAACACTTTCAAAACTCAAGACTGATAAGGGTGAAAAAAAAAGCCTGAAAAACAGATGAAGAAACAAAAAGATCTGCTAACATCAAACATCTTCTCAGCTGCATAATCAAAATAATTGTGCGAGAATAAATCCATATAATTTTAGTAATGATCTTCGCTCATCTGATCTGTGCTTCAGAGTAAGACAAAATCATGAAATGTAGAAGAAAACGCAGGATTATTATACTGCCCTCAGGATTCTCAGCAAAATTACACATTTACACTTAGAACAAGTCTCAGTATGTATCAGTAGCATTCCTTTGGTTAATATCAGTAATACATGTAGTATACTAAGGGATAAGAGTATTCCAGGCAGTGGTGTGGGCTAGGCACAGTGCCACAGGAGCTGCTGGGATGGCTTTACCCTTTCTTTATGCTAGCATAAAGTACTATCCTCATACCTGAGATAAGAATAACGTCCAACCCAAAATTCAGATTGATACCACTGCCCAAACCAAGACACAGGCAAGGCCATTCAGAGATCTGAACCATGTGGACAAGGAAATTTCACTGTGCATTGCTCTTGTATGTAAGCTTGTGCATGTTTGGCACAGAAATGCAAAGGGAAGGAGCAAAAAGGCACATGGGTGTGAAGAAAGAGTGAACTCCTGGGGATAGGGGGCAACCAGCAGAAAAGTTAACATACAGAAAAATAACTTAGTTACTTTTCTGTATGGATGGCCCTAGAAATACCCATTTGCATTATCACTTTCTACTCGGATAAAAGACTGGAGTAGAATATGAGAGTAGTCTTAGAGAACAGGCCATGCAATTGTGCCATTGTGGCTATTCAGTAATGAATACTGGTGGACCCTTATGTTGTGTTAGGGATATGCAGTCTATACATGTTCTTGGCATGTGCAGGTATTACAGATATGAAATGGAATCCCAATTGTCCACCACATAGGTATTTCAGAATTCCCTGCTCTGCCATTGTAATTCTCTGTTTGGGAGTTGTACAGAATTGAGACCATGTGTGATGGGCATAGGCTACCCCAAAGAGTGACTCCTCCATGGTGCAACTCCTGTATGAGGAGTTTAGAAGTCCAGTAACTGAAGGTCACTGAAGATGAGCTGGGACAACTGGTTTGCCAAAGGCCACAAAGGCTAGCAGCAGCATAAAGCCTGCAATTTGTAAAACTGGGTCAGTTTATGCAAACCTGTGGGTTTCCAAGTAAAACACTAAGCTGTATTTGAAATAGCGACCACTACAGACTCCAAAAGCTACTTCTCTAAAGGTTATCCAGAGGAAGGTTTGATAAAATCACTATTTGAAACCTTCCTATGAATTGTCTTATCCTGCCCCAAAACGTTAACACATGTATTTTCTCCCTAATCACTCTTATTTAACGTTGATTGAGCACGTAGGATGAGTTACATTCACAGAAAGGATTTCTCTTTGATATTTCAAATCCCTTCTGGCTTCTTAAAAAGGCCTTCTTTTCCTACTCTTGTGCTAGGATAGCTCTTTACCTAGAGGCTAACAACAATGAAATTCATGTTCAAAATCCCCTAATTAAGATCACTGAGATGAATTAAAGCAACAAAAATAAGCTCACATTGCTTGTTTCCTCTCTCTTGCTTGGTTCCTTACTGATTTCAGAAACAAACTTCAGTTTGCAAAACTATAAAACGATCTGCTAAAACCTGCCCATTCCTTCAGGACAGCTATGCATTTTTCATATGATTCCTCCTAGTATTTGGGCAAATAAATACCTTACATTAAAACTATTCTCCTCGACAAATCACGCATGAGGTCTATTTGTAAACTACCCATAGCAGGTGATGTCAGGCATTGGAACAGGCTGCCCAGGGAAATGGTGGCAGCCTGGAACTGGCTCCCTGGTACCCTGCTTCTTTAGGGATTCCTTATCTCCTCTTCCCACATCACTCAGATACCTATATACTCACTCAGGAGAGGCAGAAGGAACTATACTATCCTTCAGTTGCTCCATCATTGCTCACTTGGCCTGTTCCAACAGAAAGATGAGGTGATTGTGGATTTCAGTAATATATGCTTAAGCCAGTGTGCATTTTGCTGAATTTTAAGCAATTTGCTGAATAAAGTCTATATAACAAGGAACACATTGTCACTGGACAGTCACTGCAGACAAACAAGGCATACCACCTTAACAAATGTCATTTCATTACAACTTTTGGGAAAAAATATTTTAAGATTAAACAGGTTTCCTTTTGCAATTCAGTGGTAGGAATAGCAAATTTCACTTGCCCTCAGCACACCTGCTAGGTACTATGCAGACTATGCAGAATTCAGACTTGGATATAACAGAAATCAAAAGGAATGCTCTCTGATAACAAAAGCTCCAAAAAGATGCTGGAAACACCATAGCATGATTCTTTGGTTGCATGTCCAAACACCCATTACAGTTATCTTAAATATACTTGCAGAAACCTAAGACCTACACTTGGCCTACTATGTTGAAACAATTTCTTTTAATTTCTATTAACAACCAGAGAAAAATAACTAACATGCATTGGGAATAAGAGCTCTGATTAAAGCAAGGAATTATTTCTAGTTCCTCATGCTGATGGAGATAAAAGCATAATGTATTATAATGCATATTAAACCCAGTATCTGCAGTAAGCAGTCTGCACTGCAACTTGGAAATCAGAAATCCCTGATTCTGTATGAAACACTGCACTGGAAGGAGCACTACAGAAGGAAGTTTTGGACTTCTTCCATGCAAGTACAGTGTCTTCAGATCAATGTTCCTTTGGACACTATGATGAACTCTGGAATTCTTTACACAAGAATTATGAGAATATGCAAATATTCAATTAATGTTACCTACAGAAGCTCAGTTAACGTTTCATTTTTAAATCTGAAGTCAAAAAGCTAGAAAAACGAGTCAATAAAAATGGAGCAAGAATCAGGTACGATGTATTTATTGTCTTTTATGGATTTCATTATTTACTTAACTAAGTAGACAAAAAATTTTCATTTCATGAGGAAACACTTCATCTCGGTAATGTGCTATAAGGCACAAAGTTTATTTCTTTGCAGTAAATTTAATCCTTTTGCTTTGTTTGCTTGCTTTCTGCAAGCCCTAAAAGCACTGCATCAGCTTCCAGCAAGGTTGTATCAGTAGTTGCCCCCAGGAATCTAGATGTGAGTTCAAGATCCAGCAGTCTCAGGCGTACTCGGGTCCCTCTCTGATATTTTCTGTGAAGAAAAGGGGAGAGAGGGAAGAAGGTAAGTGTTTTTAAGCCACGGTCTTGTATCCCCTAAGGCTACGCTCCTGTCTGCAGCCCCAAAGTAGCAGCTCCATGGAAAACAAAGTCCAACATTGTTGTAATGCATCAGCTGGGACACACACTGTGTACCACCACGGAGCCAGTCTCTGCTGATACAATTCTGCCCATGGAAGCGCAGACACCACCAGTTCCCGTTGTGGGAATGCAGGCTCTACAAAAAAGCAGTTTATTATATGGGAAACTGTTTGTGTCTTCCATCAAAATATTTTACTGTATCATCTGCTGTCATGCAGCAGATTATCTGGAGGATAACATATCATCAAAGGGGAGGACAAGTCATCATTAGATCACTGGTGACATTGCTATTATCAAAAAGTATAATGCCAACTAACTATGGTTTATATTTCCAACCTTGGGCCTCAGGCAAAGGAACTTTTCTTGTCTTATCCCCTCACCCAAAGAGAGGGCATCATCTGCAAGTTTTTCACTACATATAATTAAAAAGAAACCTCACAACTATCGTAATGAAACATTCTGCCTACAGGCTTGGGGTTTACTGTTTTATGCTCTTTTTTTTTCCTTCTTTTTCCTTTCAAGTCAGGAGATGCGAGTATTCAACATGTTTTTAAAACAGACTGTGTTAAGATGGCCATGCCAAATTAGTGCAGATTTTTAAAATACTAGCATCTTCTATAATGTATTTGGAGAGCAACTAATCAAAGTCCAGCAATAAAACTGAGAATTATTTATCCTTCTTTTGAAAGTTCAAGTCATACTTTTTTTTATTCCCTAGTCAAAGCATAAAGAGCTGAAGATCAAGCTTGACCACCTTGAGCAAAAGCAAGTGAAGCAAATGGTGACAGGGGAGTCTGGTTGCAGGCATTTCCACCTTGCTCATTTTCACCTCCTCCTTGGGCAGACAATCTTCTCTGCTAGCATGGAGCAAAACTGAACCAGGTTTCGACTTCCTTCAAACCAAGATTCATTTGGAAAACTAAACACCTTGAGAAAAGATGCTGGACTTGCATTCATGGTGGGGGTTTTTTCTGTTTTTTTTTTCCCTATTTTCTGCCAATGCTATCTTACATTCGTTTCTCATGCCTCCTGGTTAATCCTGAGTAATACACTTGGTTATGGTCCAAACTGCAAAGGAAGATCATTTGATACTTCCACTCTGAGTAGGTATCTGGGGCACACAGGGTACTTTGGGGTCTGCAAGGGTTCTGCCAACACTCCCAATGAATCCTGTGATGACCTGCATGAGTCATGGGGAAATAACACACATTTTCTTAAAAATATAAAAGTGAAGGCCAAAATGCAAATAACTACTGTTGCAGTAAAGAGTACACACAACTACAAAATGAGAGCACAGTTTATGGTTGCTTGTTACCTGAATGGCTGGAAAGGATCAGTTCTGTCCCTTTCACTGTGAAATATTGGCATTTCAAAACAGAACAATTTCACAACTGATGAGAATTACTCCTGAAAGTTAATGCGTAACATTTCAGTGGAGTAAGACAAGAGCTAAACAAAATCAAAAAAACAATGTGCAAGACCTTAAAAGTGGGTGGTATCTTGCAGGATTTGCTAGGTTTATTAAGAGGAGAGTTCCCTAAAGAAGTCAGGATGTTTTTGAATAAGAAGGGGAATGAAGAGGAAAAGATCCTCACTGAAGAACCTCAAATGAAGATACCAGCTGACTAGAGATTTTAGCCATGTGAGTATATGGAAAAAATCTCAAAAAATGAACCGGAATGAACCAGACTTTCACTTTACTGACAGCTGCTGGCTAGATGGGTTGCCTTTGCATCCAACCATGAAGTTATCTTGATCCCTAATAGTATCTTTGACATGAATTATCATACTTTTCTGCTTTATCAGAGGGGGGGAGAGGGGATGGAATTAGGTTTCAAGAGAGGGCAAAATAAGGAGAGAGGGAAATTTGAGAAAAATGTTCTGTGGAAACAGAAAAGAGAGAGCAGACACCTTACAGTGAGAAAAAAGGAGGCTTGGGAAGACAGGAAAGGAAGGATATATGGAAAATGTGACAAAAAAAGTGCACTGAAAACACTGCAGGTAAATAGTGTAGAAATTTAGGAAATTATACAGAGAAGAGCCTCAGAAGAGGAAAAAAGTCCCTGGAAAGTAAAGACTGCATAGAACTATTAAAGCCTGACTGACACTAAACTCAGATCTTTGAACTACAACATTCTGTGCTGCTTTTAAAGAGATTAACGTGCTTTAAACCTAATAAAACTTAAAACTAACACTTGTTCTGTAACAAATTTTAAAGACCAGCCATCCCTCTACCTTTTTCTCCTTTCTTCCTTACACAGGAAAAGCAGCTCACCAATAACCTAAAGCAGGACACGAAAACCGGTTTCGGGGTCCAACACTCTTCTACAGAAGATTGAACTGAATGATGTTTAAATTGAATTAGAAGCCCTCTCTCTATCTGACAGCACGAGTGGGATAGACACTGAGCTTCATCTTTGTAGCTGAAATACAAAAGTATTACTTTCATGCATCAGTTCCTTTTGGGCTGGTTGCTAGACTATAGTAGTGGTTTGGAAGCAAATAGATAAAACTTGTTTTTTTCTAATCAAACCTTTAGAAGTGCTATTTAGAAGCAGGAAAGTCCATGAGGAAAACCTGTACTTCTCATGATTAATGCGTCTGATTTTATAACTAATAATCTTAAGCACGACTCCCCCCATTTTAGCATTGCTCACTGTCTGCAGAGAACTTTACTCAAATTTCCAGATGTGAGTTTATTATATATTTGTAAGGTGAAATCCAAGCAATAGTATTTTCATAAAAAGAATCACAATCTTCAATGCTGCTTCAGTAACTCAGACAGATTCCAGATACTTTAATCATACTTAATTCAATTAGTAAAGAAGGTTTTCCAGTCACAGCACATCTGCTTACAATAAGATCCCGAAGAACATCTTTTTGAGGAGTTGACACAACTGCCAACTTGTATGAATACAAGCATTTGGGTTTGTGACAGATGTTCCCTACAGCTAGGACACTTTAGAGTTTGTGAACAATGTAGAAAAAGTAGAAACATGAACACAACGTGCAGTAGTGGTCTACCCACCACATTTAGAGCAAGAGGAAACAATAGGTTGCTCTATGCATAATAATCATATTCTATCCACGAAGGTATTGATCCTTAAAACAGATTAAACTACTATGGTTAAAGTAGAAGCTTGAAGCAGGACCCAAAAACAAAGCAGGCATTTTATTATTTTCCAGACTGGTGGCCTAGGAGACACAGAACACCAGTGTAAAAGGAAAGAAACCATCTACCTTCTCCATTTTGCAAAAGGACTTGCTTTATTTTTAAGTAACAATGCTGGTATTCAAGATCATCCTATCTAATGACCATCAGCAGGAACCATTAATCTTCACCCAACCCCCAAGCACTGTGTTTCTCAAGGATCTACATGTTTTCCTCCTACCACTTCCTATTGCCAGGTAAGAGTATTACATTCATGGAGAAGTAGACAAAGGTGTTTAGTTGCATACATAAGTGGTGGCATGGGAATACTCTATAGAACTTAAAAAAAATATTTTGCAAGCAGAATCAAAGTTTTCTCCACTTATTAAAAACAGGACCTTTTATCATTGCATGCAAATATCAAACTAACATGCCTTAACTTACATAAAGCAGGCTTTGTTGAACACATGAGCAGCACGGCATGCCCTTCCAAACTCAAGCAACTTGGAAGCTTCCTTCTGGCTCACATCCCTTTTATTGCAATTTGGTCCCTATGCTAATCCTTTCGCTTTTGTGCTGAAGCTTCAACTCTGAAAATCTTAATGCTAAATTAAAGGGTTCAGCCAAAAAAACACAAACTCTTCAGTCAAGATTTTAGACTTATAATTTTAAAAAGTAATTTTACTATGTCTTCTTAATATATATGAAGAAACAAAAAAAACCACCAATATTTTTACATAATAAAATTGGAGGGGAAAGATGTGGAATTACATATTTCAGCTCTTGCTAACTCTCAAGAATGCTGGGGAGGAAATGTTCTTTTTTAAATTTAAGTCATTTCAGGTTACAGAGAAAGGTTTACAAACAAAGTTAACATGGAAAGCAATAAGAATGTAGAAACAGGGAGGCTATAAGTAAAAACGGCGATCCTAATTATACCATTTTCTACCAAGAAAATGGGATAGTAGTTTTGCAGGTGTGCAATTTCACATGCAAAGGAAGCATCTTCATTATTACCTGGCATTAAGAACTTTATTCAAACTCTAAATTACAGGTGTAGACATTAAAACATTTTGTTAAACTATCCAACACTTAAAACTGCATGTGATCACAAATTAGCAAGCAGTCCTTTTTTCTATGAAAACTACTCAAGTTATTAGTTTAAAATTTAAAGCAACTAAGCTTCTATTCTTGGAAATCATTCTACAAAAATAACAATACAATTACAGAAGTGGTTGAGTCTCACCAGGTCTTTGCTTGTAACTTCCCACTTCTTTAAAAAATTCATTCACAGATACCCTCTATTCTGTACTATAAAAATACATGACTGATATTTTAAGAGAAGTGGAATATTTTGTCTTTTATTCCCTCTACTTTGTTACTGGTTTTCAGTCTCCATTGCCTCCTTTTGGAATGATAACGTGTGCAATACAATGCTGAATTAACTAGCTATGGCTGGCTATAACTACTCACCCACTGTCAACTATTCCATCCCACCTTTCCCACCCTCATAAGCATAAATTTCTGAAGGGCATAGGAAAACATTTTTTTTTAATTCCTATGAAGAGAGTGTCTTTTAGAAAATTTAATTTTATTTTTTTACATTTTTTTGCATCCTTATTTCTTAACATCTCCCAATACATTGTAGTGACGGCTTTCAAAAACTGTAATGAAAGGAATATCTTAATATAAACCACTGCAAAGACAGGGTTAAGAGTTGAACCATGGTACTCTCAGCAAATGCCATGAGAAGTCTTGATATCTTTCATATTTGCACTGTGAGAATTTCAAAGTGTGTTTGTCATATCTGTTATTCAAGAGCCTTTGTTTCTGTCTTAACACAATACAGAACAGTTTAAAAAAAAAATCTTAGATTATGTGAGAGATATCACATTATCAATCTCAGAAAAAATACAACAGCAGCAAAGGTAGTGAAATAAAGTGAACAATGCTTTTTCTCCAGATTTTTTGTTCACCATTCTTACCACCATTCAAATTCACTCACAATCACCCAATGGCTCCTCATTAGTAATACCAAAACAATGATGCATCCCCAGAAGAAAGCCCACCTCTAACTGACCCCAGCCAGCAGCAAGGCACTGCAGCTGGGGTGGAACGAAGCTCTGTGAGGAACAATTCATCTTGTTTCTCAAAAATGTTTTGAAGCATTCACAGATGCTGCCTAAGCCATGTTGGTCTCACCTTTAACAGCAAAGGGAGGCCCTATAGCTGGTTTAAGTTGCTACCCTGGCAGAGATCTTTAAGATTTTGTACAGGTCACCCACTGATGCCCTACAGGGAAGGAGTTCCACAAAAGCACACCACTTCCCAGAATCCCCCCACAGACTTCCAGGATACACAAAATTCTTGTTCAGCAGAAATATCGATGAAATTAGCAGATTGCTGTCAAGCTGAAGGCAGCATAGGTCTACACAAATATCTACATCTTGCTGAACTGGCTTTTCCAGCGAGGTACACATTGAACATCTTGTGATGGGGGAATGACAATCCTGCAACCAGCAGCTCCAGACAGCAGTCACAGCACACACACCCCTCAGTATAAGCTGCTAGGCAATGCTGGGGCAAAAAGGCCAAGTCGTAGCTTTTTATGTTAGATGGCAGAAGTGGCAGCAGAAAGGGAGTGTGAATTCTGCACAGAGCAGAACATGGGATGGTAAGAAAGGCTGGGAGAGTAGTATCTCAGTGTAGTATCCTGCTGTCTGCCTTTCTTTAAAGGCTAGTAAAGAGGGAACAAAGAACATGCATAAAATTGAATAACCATGTAGAGATCGGGATCTGTTATTAAAAAGATTAAGCTGTCTATACAGAAAGAAAATACTGGTATTAAAAGGTGCTTAAATCTATCTGGGAAAAGCAAGTAATATCAAGAAAATGAAGACCAACAAATGCAGATGAAAATGACAATTTGTAAATAATATTGATGAACCACTAGCAAAAAACTCCAAGCACTGCAACTTTTCAGCCATAGACAGCTTCAACTGAAAAGATGTCAAAACAGATGTGCTAGTTCAGTTCAGGATAACCTGCTGAAATGTCATGTCTCATGATACGCTGAAGTCCTGAGAGATGACCTGAAGGTCTCTTTTGGCTTTAATTTTATTCATCCATTATTTATTACTACAGCATCCAGCCATTCAAATAAGGAATGGATGTTCAAAATAGGATTTTCAAAACATCTCTGTTCTCTGCAGTCAAACACTTCACAAAAAATGCTTCAACATTGTTGGCTACATTCTATCAGAAAATGCAATTTCACTTCTTGTGACTCATCAATCTACTACCACTTCAGCTGTATTTGTTTCCTACTGAATTTATTTTCCTCCTTCCTTGAACTAAGCAAGCAAACATGCTCTCATTTCTTCTGAGCATTTACCATTTGTAACGCCAGCTTAATAATTTTTCAAAATATTTTTGCTCATTGTGCTAAATCTATACTTTTACAAGAAAAAAGACTAGACGGTTAGAAGCAGAGATTCAGATACTCTGCTAGATAAAAGCCTCTTCCAAGCTTCTTGGAAGCATTTAGTAGTATGCTGTAAGACTGTGTAAAACCGTTTAAACAACAGTCATTGTTACCTTGTGTTTTGGAACAACAGTGCATAAGCAGGTCCTTTGGCAAACATCCTTAAAACCAACAGGTGCTCTATGCACCTGAGGAAGTTCAAAGCCAACCCTCACTTTGCACTGACCACCATCTCAAGCAGAAATTTGAAATGAATACCACAAAGAGTTAGGGGATATTCGCTAGATGCTGATGTGAAAAACACCTTGAAGCACTTGAATATTCCCCTAACTGGAGCTTACAGAAGCAAGCACACACGCTAATGGCACTGCATGGATGGACACTTGGGGGGAAAATAACTACTGAACAGACTGGTATGAGCAGTAGAGTGGGGGGTCAACCCATTGTTAGGGGGTAAAATATCATCTCCATTTATGTTTACGGAGCTGTCCAAAACCATAACTTCTGGGTCAAGCCCTGGCAGCTTCACTGTGTGGGACCCAAGTGCAGGGGCGGTCACCCTTGTCCATGTCTCCACTATTGGCTATTGATATGACTGGCAGCTGATCCAAAGTGGCACAGGTGGAGGTAAATGAGACATGTGAGTTTTCATCTGTATAGCTAAAAGAAGGTAAATGCAAAGTCTGACAAGAATTGGTTTATAATTGTTACAGAAAAGCATCAAACAAATCATTGTGAAGGCACTGTCAAGCTCTGCTATTACAATTATATCAATAATCAATGGCATTTGTGTCTATGACAGAAAAAAAATACAGCCAAACATGCCAAATATTTAAATCTGATTCTGTTTCAGTATGGACATTTAAAGCTTCAGTAGAATGTCTTAGTTGTAAAAAACTTCTAAAAAGTAACACAATTCAAGCAAAACCCAAAAAATAAAATATTTAATTCCTAAAACAGACAAAAAAAAAATGTTGCTGTAATTTTTGCTAGTCTCTGCAATTTGCATTCACCAAAACTTTTGAGAGAGGACCATTCCCTTTTTAGAGAAGGAATCCACAGAATAATGTATATTTTAAAATGTACTTCATATCACATCCAAGATGAATACTGTAACCTTTTCTCCATGGCATAGTGAGGTAAGCTTTGACAAATGAAACTTGCAAGAGGTGGCTCCTGTCATCCCAGAACTTGTATCAGATATAGTTATGTCATCATACAATAATTTATGCCAGTTGCTTTCTCAGTCTATAATGTAAAGCATATCCTTTGACTTCAGAGGAAAATAAAAGAAATATGAGTCAAGTCCAAACTGTTATAATTTTTCACTGTTTTTAACCATGGAATGAACTAATTTGATTAAAATATTGCTTTGTAACTTATGAAATGCCAAAAAAATAAAGACTATATACTTAAAATATGTATAAAAGAATTAGCCAATTATTTTACACAACACAAAAAAACCCCACAGCCCTTCATGCTTATGGGCACCAGAAGCCAGGCAAACTGCTTAAAAGATAAAAGATAAAGGTAGCGAAGTGGAAAAAAAAGAAAAAAGCAAATGCACATGAACTATGCTCTAGCTCACACTCTTCTATCCTTCTTTCCACAATTAATCACTATTGTAGTTCCTATCCCTTCCCTTTCCCATGCTAGGACCTTGTCTCAGTCAGATACTTTTCATGCACATAGTCCTAAACCTTCAGCCCTCCACATTTCAAATGCCTTTTGCACAATAGTGTTCTAGCTTTCTTCTTAACAGATGTGATCTCTGCCTTACTCTCTTTCTATGCTTATTCCATCATCCCTAATCGTAACTTCTCTGATCTCTCTCAGTCTCCCTGGGATCTCTGAGCAGGCAGTGCCAGTTTTCTTTTCCTAAAACACAAAAAACTATTACACATTTTTTCTTGTTCTCTCTTACTTACTGCCTTCTCATTCATTCTAGTCCCAGCCCATTTATCCATCCAATCTCATTCTCCTTTCAGTTTCTTACCCCATCACAGTTTTCTCTTTCACCAGTACCAACTAAGTTCAGTTGTCTTTTTCTTGCTATGCTTCCCAGTTTTCTCACTCAGCTGATTCCAGTCTCCTTGCACCAGCCATTCTGGCAGGTCTTTTGTAAGCAATTATAAATAATAGGTTTTGATAGTCCAGACACTGTTCTTATCGAAATTCAAATCAGACTGCCCCTTACTGTCTGGGTAATGAGACTAGCTATGGAAACAATGACAATGAATTTAAAAATCTACCCATCTTTGGTGCTCAAGCCTCAAGCTTAGTATAGCTTGGAGAAGCTGTCACACAGCAAAAGCTTCAGCAAACCAGAATAATTCACATACTATCAGGTTTTTGCAGACACATCTTCTCACCCTGCTCTGATGCTCCCAACTAGACTGATGGTAAGTAGTGTCCAGGTCCTTTCTTTGTCTTTAAACCTCATCATAGCTATAAGTTGGATTTATTGTTCTCTTGGGAGAGCTGGATGCAGATGTGTGGGAAGGATAGAATGGCTATTCCAGTGGCAGTAAGTGATGGTAACCATGTTAATGTAGGGACTGGCATATACAGGCAGACTGAAAATGGAGTTGCTGAACAACTGAAGCAGATACCTGAATTTTTCATTTGCACTGGAATACAACAGGAGAGATGGGAAAGGTGCTAAAGATGGGGGAAGGTTGGACACTAATGGTTTGGGGTCTCAGTGAGATGCCAACTATGGGAGTGGGGAGAAGGGTCTGAATGACATACAGGTTAAGGAATACAGCTTTGCAGAATGTGGGTGAGGTCTGTGTAGAATATTTGGTTGGTGAGAGTTGCTGGGCTTGAGTGAAAAGGAGGAAGAACTGCATGGGACTCTAAGACAAGAGGAGCTGGAGGTACCATATGGTTCCCCTTCCCAATGGACTGCTGAAAAGTACCAGACTCTTCCCTGTACTCCCTGCTCCCATGTCTTTCCCCAACTCTCCTTTTGGCTGTCAGTGCCTACCCAAAAGCACTGCCTGTCACATCTGCCCTCTGGCTTGCTCAGTCACTCTTACTGTTCACCTGTGGCAAAAGTCAAGTCACATTTATGTAACAGTTGGTCTGTAAGATGCAGCATATGCAGATTGCTCAGACAACTGCAAGACACAAAGCTAAAGATTTTAGCTAAAAATGTCGGACAGTATCAACACTATGGTCTGAAAAAGCTAAAAGAGGATAAAATGGGATCTGGCAGAGGAAAAATCCCCCTGTAACAACAGATTATAAATCTAACTATTGCCAGTGCACACAAATCATCTTGAAGCATCACAGAACATTACCCAGCATTTTAAGATATGTCAAATAATACTTGTTGAAGTTTCAATTCCTTGTTAGTGTCCATTTATCTGAATGCCTCAAGAATAACCTTGGCTACTTACATTATGAGTGAACAATATGGACAAATACTGAACAGACTTTTTGAAAAAAAAGAGTTCATGGCGCTCCTGTGAAAGGGACAATTTCAGATTTGGTCAGGAACATTTCTTTGTAAGCTAACACTTGCATTATTCATTCCAATGGTTTTCGCATTTAATTGAAGTCTATTCGGAGACAACACAAAAATCTTACAGGGGAGGGGCGCCTTAAAAATGGAACTGGTTTGACACTGTCAGTTTGGTTTTCAAGAACTGGCAAGGAAGAGCGTGAAGCACAAGGAAGGCTCACTTCTCTGCAAAATGCCATGCACCTGCCTTTGAGGAAATCCAATATTCAACGGTTCCACTTTCTCCTAAAAAACTCTAATATTAATAGATCTTAACCAGAGTCAGAAGAGGGACAGTTTTCAGACATATTTCAGGTGTGTTTCATGAAACACATGAAACAGATGAGGAAAACATATAATGAATATCCATGAAGAACATGGTGGGTTTAGACAAGGAGTTACCAGTGAGACAGGTCACCTAGCAAGCCTGGCAACCTGTTGCACACAGTGCTGTCAGGAGTGAGCTCAGATTACTAAAGGCAACTTTTAGAAATACTAAATGTAGGGAAAACCATCCAAAGGAGCATGAAAGAAGGTATTACCAGATAATATTAAGATACTAAAAATTACAAAAGTCAACCTAATGCTAGAACGCTTGAGGTTAAGGGAATATAGACTATCACTGAATAGAGCCATCAAAAGGAACTCAGAGGGAACATCAGAAAATTTAGTTTTGGAGGCAATAAAGAAGAAACAAATGATCTCAAAAGAGACGTGAAGCAGAAATGGCAGTTGCAGGTTGGAAGTAGACAAGGAGGGACCTCCAGGGAAAGCTAGGAAAGAAGCTGTGCTGCTGGATACTGCATCAGAACATGTCCTGGGGTGCTAAAACCGAAGGCAGCAGAAGGGTAGGAACCGTTTCCAAAGGGAATTCTGTTTAGGGGACACTGACACTGAAAAGGATCATTGCTTACAGTTTTAGAAGGGGGAATGAAAGAAGAGGGAAAAGCTTAGAATAAGTATAATCTATGCAATTCAGAGAAATCGGAGAGACAAACAAGAAATAGGTCTCAGGAAAGAAGAAAATCTATTTAAGAACAGTAAAAAGTAGGTGTACTCATGATAGCAGATCTGTACCCAGTGTTTGGAGTACAATTGGAAATGAAATAGCAGCAACCATCATGACATCATACAAGGAAAAGAGCCACCCTCCTGACCTACTTGTTTGGCTTATGCCTTCTATAACCACTTTATTCTCTTCTAGTCAATACAGAATAGAGAATTAAACACAACATACAAATATGGACTGAAAAAATCTCCCAAATAAGGCTTTGGTTCTTTTTTTTCCTAATGAAAGCTCTACAGAAAATTGAATCATTACATCTTTCTCCACAGTGAGGAAACTAGAGATGGATAAAAGGAAGGAAAGAATACAGTTTCTATCATTAGAGGGACAAACTGAGAAATAAAATATTTAATGGTTCTTATACAGTCAGGTAAGTTTCCCATCTACAGTTTCACCTCCCAATTCTCCCTAGAAACAGCTTCTTCAAGGAATTTTTCATCTATAAACCCTTTCTTGAGCCATTTTTAAATGTAGCCATATCCCATTTTCTCCAGTTTAAACCATGCAATCTTTCAACTGGATCTACGTAGGCAGACCTTTCATATCAGAACATATTATGGGGGTATCAAACTGCCAACCAAAAGAGCTAAAATCATGACAAAAATCTATGCATATTTCAAGAATAGAGATTAAAAATAATGTGATATGAACAAAAGGAACTTAATTTAGACCCCCAGCTTCCAAATCTTTCTCTTGCTTGGTACCATCAACAACAGAAAAGCTGGATTCAGAGCTAGAGATTGGCAACATCTTCAACTGTGCCCAAAGAAGAACCACGTTCTCTGGCAGGCTGTAACACAAGAAACAATTTGAACGGGCTACAGCCTTTTCTGTGTATAAGCTCAGTCAAACACTTAATGCTACTGGTTTCCAATTTTGAATAGAAATTAATTTTAAAATTTTAAGCTGTTTCCTTAGACACTTTATAAAGAAAAGTCAGAACAGATGTCCTAAAAATAATTTAGAAGGCACATATTACACCAAATCTTCATAACACTAATAAATGAAGAGCTGGAAGTACGACATCTCTATCTTCACAGTCAGTCCACTTTCGTTAGCTCACCACATGTGGCTGGTAAGACTTATCCTCAACACAGCAGAACTGCTGCAGATGTCTGGGACAAATCCCGTGACCGTCCAAACTATGCCAACCATACCTTGTGTGACTGCTTGCCAAGCAGAGGGTGTTATTAGCCAGGCTTGGCTCAAACAATTGACTGCCCACAAAGCTACTTTAATGTACTGTCTCTACGGGAAAAAAACACAGTAATCCAACAATACATTATGATACTTTCCCATCACTGCAGCAATTCCCACCACAGGCAACACTTTGTCTCCAACAAAGAAGCCTCACATTCTGAGCCTGCAAAAAAACCTATCCATACTGTAGGGGTGCCAAGAGGAACATCTGTGTGCTCAGAAGGACAGAAAACTGGCTTTTTGTGTGTGTGTGCGTGTGTGTGTGTGTGTGTGCCTGGGTGAAAGAGACGGGGGTGGGGAGCTCACAGACAATAGCTTGTGTGACCGCCTGGTAAGGAAATGCTCTTTCATTCCCTTCCTCCTTCCTTGAATTTATTTTTCAATCTGAACAAGGGAGTCAAACAGCCACAACAGCTACCAACTACTTCCCCAAGCCCCGTGAAAAGGGTTAAGTTTCTCCCACATCACTAGTTTTAGCCTGGATTTATTTTTATCAAAAGTAATTTCTTTAGGCATTAAAACCATACATCTACTTTTCATCAAATTCTATGAGGATTCTGGGTCTACTTGTCCATTTATCACAAATTATTATGACTGCAATAATGAAGTTCATCAAATGCTGAACTACAGATAGTAAAACGCCTCCTACAAGATGGATGCATTTGTGGGCCTTGATTATGAACAAAGTGAAGTTTAAAAAGGAGGAAAAAATAATCAGATAAAAAAGTACCAATACTGCTGCCTTTCTGAATTGTTGGGTCAGTCACTTAGGGAGCAGCATAGAAAGTGTGAACCACAAACTTGCACTACCATGAAATTAATGGTGTGAAGCAATGAAAACCAGTCCAGTGGAAGTAAATTATTACAGAAAGCCCCTCTACAGAGGGCTTACTAAAAAGCATTTATATTTTGTTTTTATAAGACCTATTTAATCTGCTATTCAAACAATCCAATAATTCTTTACTGATGGATTGCTGGCACTGTCCTGGCCCAGTCACATTTAAATACGCTCAAGTTCCTGGCTACATGTAAAAGAAGAAACTGTACTATTTCTCTTCTGGAGCTATGTCTATTAATGCCACATTCTCCCTTTTCTTCCTGCCCATTCTCCACCTACTCCATCCCAACCTGTGTGGTGCCATCTAATCATCTAACAGAGACCATTAACATGAACTGCTTCATACCTCATCTTCAATGCCAACACCTCCAAAACTGGGAACAAGTGGCCAGGCAGTCGATTAGCAGCGACTTATCTGTTTCCCCAAATATTTGCAACTCTTCAACCAAGGGTCTGAAATTACATCTCCTTCATTCTCGGGAAAAAGAGCCAGGAGATACAAATCTGGAATAAAACTAAGCCTTTCAACCCTCCTCTCAAAAGCGTGCCTTGCTGGGAACATGCTTCAGCAAAACAAGCAGGTTTTGACATACCTGTTGCACATAAGACAAAGAATATTGCATTTTCTGCTCATAGTATGCAGTGTTATCTTAGTCTGACTTCTTCAGAAAGAAAACTGAGTTACAGGAGCTCCTACAACTCCTGCCCACAAGGAAAGGGAATAAAACAGCTCTGTCATCTGGGAGAGGGGTCCACATCATTTTACTCTGGATTTGGAGATATCAGTTCAGCACTGACACTTCAAGAGACTCAGTTCAGAGAAGAATGAGCCCAGGTCTGCAGAGTCCAGGTGTGGCAGGGCTCCCTGGGTGCAGAACCAGTCCAAGCACATCTGCTGGGAAGATCTTGACTACCAAACCGTGCAGATCTAAACTGCTTCTCTATGAATGTAACACATTTTCTCTCTACTCTTCCCATATTCCTCCAAACTTCATGCACTTCACTGAAACTCCCCATGTAACTTCCTTCACTACCTGCCACCCTTCTCCTTATCAGCATTATTTGATTTTAAAAATATCACCAAAATTTTCTGTAGGCTATGTTGTAGGATACAAGCATTCAGTGAGAACATTTCTCACAGGCAATGCTTGCACCAACTCCTAGAACAGCTTGGCCCTTATCCCACATTCCTGAACGGACAAAGGGAAGCTATTAAAATGCTGTCTCATTTTCTCTCAGTTACCTATCACTGCTGTATGTTCTACACCCAAACTTTGATACTATGCAAAAATATTCAAACCTTGTATCACGATCTCCTTAATTCATCACTGCAGTTCCCTTGTAGTGCCTCCAACTCCTGATCTTTGAGTCCTACTGCTATATTCCTCACTGCTATATAGCTCACTAAAGAAAATAAAAGCCCACATCTCATTTGTGTACAGTAATTCTGCAAGGGTCTTCACTTGTTCAATGAAAATTTATTTCACTGTGGTTCTGAAAGGTTTTCCTCAAATTATCTGCAAAATCAGAGGAACAGGCTTCAAGTCCCCTCCCAATTTTTCTTTTACCTGTAAAAGATTCTACTGAACATGTACGTTTATATTCTAAAAAATCACTGAAAAGATATTTCAAGATTCCAAAGGTTTCAAAAACTTGCAAGATGCACTATGCCTTTTTATAGACACAGAAAACTATTCTACAGCAAACTGTAATCAGGTGTCTGGTATGTCCACCTTTAGTTTCTGACAAGTAAGAATGAGATTTGTATTTTAATAAGTTTTGAAGCTGCTCTGGAATAGTAAACTTACTATGTTCTGCCAGTGAATTACTGCAGGCTTAGAGTGGTGGCACACATGAATGAAACAGAGGGGTTTTGGAAATATTTGCAAAGAAGCCTGGCACCTTCACACATCACCCTTCCATACACTTCTCCAAGTCACACACCTTTTTGTTTTCCACTTTTAACCTTTTACTGTTTTTCTTTTCCAAAGCTGCCTTGAAAATCTCATAGCTTCATTTACCATGCCCAACCTCACAGGAACTGTGTCGTAGAGCTGTGGTGGAGGCTGTGCAGGTACTGCCTTTGTTGCAATGAATTATCTCAACAGAGCTGAATGAGAAAGTTGCACTCATTTGCCATTTTAATTTTTGTTCAGCCCTGTATGTAACAGGGATGTTGGAGTCTGTGAAACTGGGACTGCTTGGTCATACTCACCCAGCACAAACCCAAGCTGCTGAAAAGGCAGCCTGAGCCTTCTTCCTTCAACCCCACCTTGCCACTCCTGATGTATTCCTTGTAACACAGCAAGCTCTAGCTGCCAACCTGACTGGGAAGTAGATCCATTTGAAGACTAATAAAAGAAAAAAAACATGCAGTTTTCTTCTGCATCATGCCTTGACCCAGCTCTAAATAGAGCTGCACAAGGAAGATGGCCAGTGCAAGAGGTTGAGGATAATACCACCATGGACTCTGCTCACAGCAGAAGACAAGGCAATAAAAACTATTTGGGACCCCTTTGTCCCTCTGTCCACTGCTAACTGAGATCAAAGGGAACTAGTTAGATGGAGAATAGAACAAAAGACAATAAGCTTTGCCAATATTGGAGGGATTTCATTAAAGCACATGAAAGGCAATGGACTATTCACAGTTTATAAGATAGAAATAAAATGGGCACCCAAAATTTTATAAACTAGTCCTGTAGTAAAGGCAGTCCACAGTTTAAATGCCACCTTTATACTAAAGATTCAGTAAGACTAATAATACAAAGAACAGTTTTGTCACAATCAATCTTCAAATGAGTTTTGTCACTGAAAAGGAACCTACTTATCACTTCCATCTATCTCAGAAGCTGGAGATTGTGGTTATATTTGTTTGCAAAACCAAGAAAGATCTCAAGACCGTTTCCACACTTTTCACTTGTTAGCCTTTTCTTTCTCTCTATCATCCAAGAATTCCAGCACCTGCTATTGCTTACCTACCAGTGGAGCACGTAAGACACAATTAATCATGATAACAAAATCCTATTCTCATTTGTGAGTAAAACTAATTGTAGTACAGTATTTCTTTTCCATCACCTTAGAAAGTGCCTTGCAGCTTTCCCACAGTATCAAGTTGCCGATACATGCACACACAGAGAGCAGCTAGGTGATGACTCATTCCAGCTTAACCTACCTTTTCAAACAAACTCCTCCAAACAATCTGCATTTTAAATGGGGGGTGAAATTCTACCACTCTCACTATAAAAAGGACAGGGAGGTTTATTGTACTTCACAAAAGATTTAAGAAAAGTATTGTCGGTCCAACCAATCCGTAATACTCCTGGGGTGGAAACAATCATTCTGAAAGTTCTCCCACATAGGGAGAAGGAAAAACTACACAAAACGATTTTGCTTATTAATCTGTCAATTCCATTAAAATGTTATCGACTCTGAAAGGATTTACTTGTGAATTTTAAAATACTACGACTGCAGTAAATCACTTTTGAAGCCTATGGTGTTAGCTATAACATTAATGACTACAAAAGGCAAAACAGGCATTCAGTCACCCAGGTCAAATTCAGTTTCTTTTATACCCAGGGGCAAGCTCAGATTCCCTGGGTGATAAAACACCCACAGAGCCCAGAGCATGGCTGAGCACCAGGATGCAGATAAAGGTTTACGTTGCTACAGGACTGATCATCAGGACCTGCTCAGCTGCTTATCACCTGCAGAAATTTAACCTGCAGCCAGGACACACCATGTCCATCCTTCCACAGAGATGTACCTCCAACACTGTTAACCACCACCGTACTGCAATGCTTATGGACACAAACCTTAAACTGAACTTCAGCAAGGCTGACAGCATTTCAGCATCTTATTTATCTAACAAGTTCTTACAGCACGTTGCACTTGCACCCTTTTGGGCCTTGTCTTGGCCACATCTCACATTGTCCCATTTCTGAATTAGCTACACTTATGAATTATCAGAAGAAACTTAGAAGAGAGTGTGCTGGTTAAGGTGAAGTTATTCAACCCCTGTACTGATGGATGCACACAACTAACACACATGAAAATGATGACAGTTAAAAGGTCACTATTTATTCCACATAGTAAATAAAAAGTCTTAAATGGAAATGCTTAAATACTTGATTTAACCTTCCTTTTACAATATCTGATAAATTTGTTTAGTCTTTCATCAATGGCCAGAACAGCTTTGATCAAATCTAATCATCCCAGTAATGACATAACAGGAATAATGAATTAAACCTTAAAATATCACTTTTTGCATAGGAATAATTTTAATACATTAAATGTACTTAACACCCAATAAAACAGCAAATAAATGCAAAATTGATGGCTTTGCTTCATCAACTGCATTAAAATCAGAAAGATGATGTACAAGTTTTACAATTCAGCTAGCACTGCAATTACTATCAGGCAGGATTTGGAAATCCTTGGCAGGAGACTTAGACATGTCTGTGCATGGGATTCTCTGCCCCAAAATCAATTTTTGTGGCCAAAAGACAAAGCAGCATAATTTCTGAATGGCAGTAGGGGACAGCCACTGCAGGACAGCACCTGCTGTAAGCTCACTGCTGCAACAGCGACAGCAAAGTGGATCTGGGAATTCCAGAGGTTCCCTTCTGCTATGTGAGCCATTAATTCCTCATGCTCCTCTTCTGTAATGATACAGAGAACAGATTAGCTCCAAATAATTATTTCAGTGATTTTCTTCCAGCTTTATCAGGAACAATTCCAATGTTTCAGCCTTACTTAAGAAACCAAATTAGTTTTGCTGGAGGGACTGCAGAACAGACGGAGGAAGTATATACTGAATGTTCCTGGAATACTACCATCATAGTCTGCACGTCAAATTCATGCTCATCCATCTTTGTGATGTAAAAAGAACAATTCGTAACACTTCTTTCATTTGACACTGCAGCACAAGCACCACTTTGATTACAACTTACATTTTATGTTC
Organism: Xenops minutus; assembly: GCA_035221455.1. Lineage (NCBI taxonomy): Eukaryota > Metazoa > Chordata > Aves > Passeriformes > Furnariidae > Xenops > Xenops minutus. The sequence goes on from JAWWEE010000074.1 coordinate 122,217,588, forward strand.
ATACATAACAATTGTGGAGGTAACAATGAACTAATATTTTCTTATAGTACTAGTATTTTGTAGATTTTTGTATAAGGTATCAAAAAAAGCCCCAACATAAAAATTGAGGACTAGTGACATTAAAGGATTTAATATTCAAACATTTCGGGTTTATCCTTAGTTCATGCTGTGCATGTTGCAAAATAAAAGTTTCACAGCAAACTGCTTTGCACAGTAATTGCATAGGTTGTGCAGTAACATACAGGTCTGCACTTTGAGATCAAATACCGGCATCTAAACTGCACCCTCAAAAACACTATAAATGTTTAGATTTTTCAGTGTAGCAGTGTATTAGTCAGCACATTAGTCTTTAAAATGCCAGCACATGGACGTGTGCTGTAACTCAAGGGTATTTCATAATAAGTGATGGGGAAAAAATAACTCTAAGTAACTTTTCAGTATTTTCAAAACTTATTTCTTGATTTTGATATCTCAAGACATTCTGTGAAATGACTAATTGACACATTTGATTATAACAAGATACTTTTTAAAGAGTTTCCCTTTCAGGAGTCAACTGGTTTGTGCATGTGCGTACATGCAAGTATTCAAGAAATGACAGATTTTAATTAAACTACAATGTTTGTGTAGGCTCATACCAAATACTGCTCTATGATCGTGATACTGGATGCTCATGTCTTTTTCTTTCTTCTTTCCAACATTTTCTAGCTTGAACAGAAAACAATCCAGGTACAAAGCTGTAAGTAGTATTAATTCTTCAATAAGAAACACTGTTCTTCATAGTACAAATGAGAAAAAAGTGGAAATTGGAAGGCCAGAATTTGAGAAGCCACAAGAGTTTATTTGTTGCTAAATAGTGGAAGACCTTGGTGAGCAAGATGATGCATATTAACACAAGTTACATTTTAGCAAAGCCTGATAGTACATTAATTTAGAGATAAGGTAACATGATTGACTACCTCAGCTTCTTCCAACAATTACCAAACAACTGGAAACAAATGAGAGCTGACTGAAATCAGCTGACAAAATCAAACTGAGGTGGCAAAATCAATCCTGGGTAATAACTGTATTAGTAGTTCAGCCAAATGCTCCCCCACCTCACTCCTAATTATTTCATGCTAATTTACAAAAGCAGTTGAGCAGATTACTTTGAGATTGTATTTATGAGCATTTCTCCTTCATCTGGGTCCACTTAAAGGTAATATTAAATCTTGAAAAACAGTATTTTACAAGCAGCACACAGAAATATTTATTCCAGCAATTTTGAAGTGTTTACTGCAGCTACTGTTTTGAAATACTGGATTTTCTACTGTACTTGCCTTAAAGTGTCTCAAAAGCGAGTCTTCTTTAATGACCAGCTACTTTCTAAATAGTTGACCAAAATCAGAGACATTAAAGATGGGAGGAGACATCAAGTCTTAGCTTTTGCACTAAAGGAAGTTAGTCTTGACAAAAATTTGTCTAACTTATTTTTAAGAAACTTCTATAAAGGAAAGTTTCCTAAAACAGGCCCTAGATAAACTGTCTGACAGTTTCACCATCCTAACAGCTGAACTTGTTTACCAAATATCTAAGTTAATTGTCTAAGCTAATTGTCTAAACCAAGCCAATTTTTTTTGTTCTTCCTCCAGCAAAGATCAAATGATACAACTGAATCATTTTCTATTCTAGAAATAGGATTCGAATCCATGAACTAATTAGTTTCATATTGAAATTATTAAGAAAGAAATTAATAAATAAACTTCCTTTAATATTTTGTTAAGTCTGGTATTTATGACATGAAGGAAAGCTGCAAGAAAGTTAAGGTGGCAAAAAAGCTTTCAAAATCTAAATACAAAAATTAAGTTTCTCCAACATTCACAATTCAACATCACTGGTTTTACTGCTATAGAGAGCATAGCACAGAACAGAAAGAACCACCTAACTTTTCTAAACCCAAGTTCAGTTTTCTCTTCCTCCCCTGAGAAGATCAGCACTACTACTAGTTGTTACTTTTGGCACCTGAAGAAATCACCCTAAGCAAACTATTATCCAACACAAAAAAATGATACTTGATTCTCTAATCATACAACTGATGAAGGACACAGTAATCAAGGGACTATGAAATGGAAATCATTCCTTTTCTGTCCAGGAGAAATAAAACAAGATGAAGGCTAGAAGTCATCCTTTCTCCCTGACTAATATCTACCTCCCTCATTGGGCTGTAGGACACGATTTTCTGCTGTCAACACTCCAGTTGCCTACAGTCTGGCAGAAGAACCAGTAGACACTAAAGAGTACTTAAAATAAACAAGAGCTGTCTGGAGATGACCATTGCTCAGAGAAGCTGATGCACTCAAAAGATCCTCACCAGAAGCGCGTATGAAATCTGCGTGTGTGCATGTCCAAACATCTATTACCTTAGCTCAGTCTTACATGGATTATCCAGCAAGTAGCATGAGGACCTTTCTCAATGAAGGCCACCCCTGTCAAATTTCAAGGTTTTGCCCAGAAGCAGGGCACAATAACACTTCATAAAAAACCGCAATGTACTTTCAAAAATGCTTGATATTTCTGCAGCACAGAAATATATCAAATAAACAACCAGCAGACTCAAGGAAAAATAATGATGGATAATTTAATTCCAATTATTCAAAATCTGACAGAATTCAACATGACAAGTAACAGAAGATATAAAACACAGTGCATGAGGCAAGCTCACTTAGGGTAGCACCACAATCACTTTTGCCTACACAGTACAAACAGATGTATACATTTAACAATTGGTTGCTAATAATGAACTGCCCTGAAGAGTTGCTTTGCTATGGGAACAACCACCCCACATCAAAAGAACCTCATTTGTATATCAAAGGAGAAATTACACTCCATAATAATGTTTCTTTGAATTGGCACCTAAAAATAGTATTGGACAAACTTAACTTTTGGTCTGAAGACTTTTGAAGGGAGAAGTGATTTTCATTATAGCCAAAAAAAACCCCAAAACACTTTCACTCTACATACTGCAAATATCATAGGAAAGAACAGAAACTAATTTTAAGTACGTGGTGTGAGGTGGTGGGTGTGAAAAAGAGGAAGACTACTTCTTACACGTACTCCAAAACCTCTCAGCAACATCAAAGGAAAAGCACGCCACATTCTTCCAAGAGCTGTTTGTTTACACTGCAAGAGCAGCTCATGGACTCTCAATCCCATGGAGCAGTGCACTCTTGTCAATACTGAGATCCTCTCACACTTTCCTTTTTGGTCCTCAAACACCTCCTCTATTTCACTAGACTCATATGAAAGCTTGCTAGAGTCTGAAGAGGGGCACAGTACTGCGCCATTGATGCCTGCTTTTCCCACTCAACAGAATATTAAATATCGCCTTGCTTGCTTTCTCTTTGTTGCTTTCCTCTTTCAAGAAACACTTTGGTGCTCCCTGCAGAATTTTGTTACTTCATTCAACACTGTCCACAAAGTCTGAAGTAGCTTAGTGGTGGGCTTTATGTCATTTACCGATGATGGCATGGCTTTATGTCACACACAGCACTTTCAGGCTTTTCACTAATCCCCATTCTTCTTTTCTTTTAAGCCTTATGTTACTTGAGAACTTGACAGGAGGAAGTTTCATACGGACAAGGCCTTCTAAAACCAAGCTGCCACTGGCTGCTGATGCCCAGATGAAATACAGCAGAGTAGAGCTTTCATCTGTCAAAGGCTGCACAAACTGTAATGCAAGTTCTCAGTCTTTTTCTCTAAATAAGGGCAGAAGTAAGAGCTCAAGGTTCAAACTCATTGGAGTCTTCAAACCCCAGAGAAGTACCATGAACAAAAAGCCAAGTGCTATAAGCAAGGATGGACATGTGCTACTTCCCATTTTAACTCTGTGTGTATGAAAATCACAAAAAAAAAAGTTGAAACTTTTGTGAAATGATGCTAATACTAATTCAACAATTAGAAGAGGTAGTGCTAGAAGGTTTTTGATACAGTACAAAATTTCAACGCAATTGATTACATTTAAGCAATAACTCTTCTGCTCAAAAAAAAAAGAATCAAGTCACATGGTGACTTTTTCACCAGTCTAGACCCATAAAATGAAGGAGAAAAAAATGGTAGGTAACTTCAATGTACTCAATTGCTTCCATTAATTGTTTACACTTCCTAATGAAATCAAACAGTTTCACAGCCCTAAGCAATATAGCTTAGAGATGAAAAGGCAGGCCATACCCTCCTTGTTTTGAAGTCTCTCCGCTCTTATGAGCTGTTCCTAGTAGGAAACACCCTTCCTCCAGCTGTAAGGACAGCCTAGCAGCTGCCTTAATAACCAATGCCAACTCCACATATTAGTACATAAAAGCAGCTGCCTGCCTGCCTGCCTATGCAGCTGAAGGAAAAGTGCTGGAGGCACAGACCAGTATCTAATACTGGCTCTGAATGCAAAGGCAGCTGCTCAGTTCATACAGCTGCAGAAGAGCACTAGGTATCAAAGTAAGAGGAGAAATGGAAGATGAAATGGTTCAAGCTGTGTAATTGTAATTCCCACAATTTATAAGAGATACTTGCATCCTTAATCTCTGATCCTTAACTGCCCACTTGTGAACTGGGGTAAATGTGGGATAAATATGCCTCTCTGCTCATAGGATCATGAAAAATTAAATTCATTTGTGACTGTGAAGCACATTAATATAGTGATATCCTAACAATGCCAAGAAGAAATAGAGAATTCTATCTTCTCTGTGAACTATTCAAAGCATGGCATAGCTGTTCATTACATAAATACCATTCCTTCTATGCACTAAACAATATTAGGGACTTAGAGAAAATTAAGATGAAAATGAACCACTCAGTTCCTGAGTGCTGGCCAGATTTTGAAAACAGCTATAAGGATCCCCTCGTGGCTTGTCAAGTATGTTTGTGCATGAGAAAGAAGTGCACAACACAAACGAATTAGAGAAACATGCCCTGCTTGCCTACTCTGACTCAGTGGGCATATGTAGCAGTCTGTATTCACTGCATAAAATAAATACTGTATGCAGCTTATACTGCTTCAGGAAAAAGCAATCTCCATCAATATTCTGCAGCTGATGAGAAACACTGAACAAGCTATATTGTCAGACTGGTACAGAAATTGCATGTGATTACTAGCACAAGGGGCTTTCTGATCCCCTTCCTTGTTGCAAGGGCAACTACAGCACCAGCAGAACTGACTAGACCCTTTGAGTTGGAAACAGGGAAGAAAGGGCACAGAACTGGAAAATAGATGGAGGTGTCTCAGAAGCACAGGATCTACGCCGAAGTGGACTTCAGTACATGAGGCACAAGGGCTGGAGCAAACACAGGACAAGAATCAGAAGTGGAGGGAAATCTGAGGGCAGAATATGGGATACAGAATTTAGTACAGCACAGGTTCCTCCTCTTGTGCCACCTCTTAACTTCAGGTCTCATTTCCAGAGTGAGACCAAGGGGATGCCCCTGGGCTAGAAAGCTCTGATTCAGGCACAGAGAACCTCTCTAACTCTGTTAGAACAGACTGAGTAGGTTTCTGTGCGGTCAGGTACCTCTGACCAGATCCACACTGTAATCCATAGTACCAACACCATGTCAATCCTTACTCGCCAGAACATCTCAGACTTCATTTAGCTTAAGCTTAGATGACTGACCTTCCTGTCATTTTTGGTTCATTTATCAAAAAATGTCCAGGAAACCACTTGGAAATGGCCATCTCTACTGTCAACTAATCATATACAATTAGTGGCTGGGCAATGGTATAAATGCAACTTCGCAGTTACCAGGGCTGCTGGCAGAACACCGTAATAGCCAATACTTGTATACTGACTTACTAGAAACTGTACCTTTCAAATGTTCCCCTAAGAAACACCTGATACACAGTGGAAACTGTCTATCTTTAAATCATCAGAAATATTTCATATCCCCCTGGTTACACCACACAGCACTATTAAGAAAATAAATTGATCAAGAGGCTTTTTAGATAAAGAAGTCCTGTGCTTCTCTTCACATTATTAAAGAAGACAAGCAGAAAAATTATAAAGAAAATGAAACCTCATAGTATTACTAACTATCCCTCCTCAATTTTTCTAGGGTTTTGGCGAAGTTTAAAAACCATATACTGAAAATGGCACACTAAGAAAATGAAAAAAGCTGCTTTCCAGATACTTTGTGTCCCAGCCTTGGTCACCTGTAAAACATTCTTCCTCAACTTTACTGGAAAGTCACTATGAATGAATGAGCATTGTAGGCTGCTGCTACAGCAACCCACGGCTGCATGTTGATCTATCATATGAGCTACCTCAGATCCTCTTGTTCATCTGCTCAAAGGAGTCTCCCCAGGTCAAGTCCCACGAGGTGATGGGTTTCTCCCCAGTGCTAAAAGAACAACGTAATACCTCAGTCCTTGCTGAAAGATGTTGTATTTCATAGGAAACATTCATATTCACTTGCCTACATCCTGCTCAAGAATACTGTTACTGCAGAAAACCTGGCACTAACATAAACAGCTGTATACAGGACATTAGGGAGAAGATGACCATGTTCACAAGTAACAATTGTCCAAATACAGTGCAATTCATTCCACTGAAAAGCCCTCCTCATTAAAATCTCATGAGGAATAGAGACCAGGGGGAACTATCACATAGCATAACCAGCATATGGCTCCGAAGGGCTTTTGTGTTTTCAATATCCTCCATCCATATTTTGTCTTTCTCACAAACTGAAGATATGACTATATATATTGGAAAAAATGTACATTTAAATTATTGGTGCCTTTAAGCATGCCTGCAATGCACTGTTTTAATACCAAATAAATTTCTGGTACCAATGTTGGTATCAAATTGAGTGAAGTTATAAGGACAGCTCTTCATTGTGCTGCTGGCTGTGTTTTTATGTTTCAGAACTGAAGCACCCAGTAAACAAACCACTCATACTTCTCATTATAAGCCCAATTATACATAAAACTGTGGTTGATAATTAGTGTTTCCTACCCAATTCCCTGTCATTTGCACAACACATCTAATGAAAGAGAAGGCATCAGTGTGTGACATGCCACGTTTTCATCAATACCCGACATAAAAAGGTAAAATTAATTCACTACCAATAATGTTATCTTCCACTGCTCTATTAGTCAAGAGCTCCTTTGCCCCCACTCCTGCAAATGAAAGATTCTTGTAATTTCTCCCCAAAATGAGAATGACATTTCCCTCTTTCTGGGATACATCTGTTGCATTAAATGCTAAAGTACACTGAAATAATAGCTGAGGAAATCCAGGAAAAGATTTCAAAATATCTCCAAAGACAAATATTTAGGGCAGAAGAGGAACGGCAAACTACACAAGCTAAAAGATAACATCAAAAGTGGCAGCAGGTAGAGGGAGATGATTCTGCCCCTCCATTCCACTTCGCTGAGACCTCACCTGGAATGTTGCATCCAGTTCTGAGGTCTCCAGCACAGTAGATATGGACCTGTGGACCTGTCAGACCAGGTCCAGGGAAGGACCACGAAAATGATCAGAGGGCTGGAACACTTCTCCTACAAAGAAAGGATCTGAAACTTGGGGCTGTTCAGCCTGGAGAAGAGAAGGCTCTGAGAGAGACGTCATTGCAGCTTTCAACATATAAAGGGGGCTTATTGGAAAGATGGGGAGAGACTTTTTACCAAAGCCTGTAGTGACAGGAAAGGGCCAAAGGTTTTAAACTGAGAGTAGGTTTAGGTATAACATAAGGACAAAACTTTTTAAGATAAAGGTGATGAATCACTGGAACAGGTTGTCCAGAAAAGTTGTGGATCAAAGGCCCGGCTGGATGGGGCCTCGAGCAATCTGGTCTAGTGGAAGGTGTCCCTGCACATGGCAGAGGAGTCAGAACTAGAAGATCTTTAATGTCTCTTCCAACTCAAACCATTCTGTGATTCTGTGATTCTCCTAATATGACAGTCAACACACACCAGTTCTATGAAAACGGTCATTTCCCTCAGTCACCCAAAACACCAGTGAAGGATATGGAGATTTTTAGGATATTTTAAGGTTTTCTCTAGTTTAGTCATGTTTAGAGAAATAATGACTAGAATATCCTCCTGTTAGGTACTTTTCTGCTCTCCTAAAGGCTCTCCATTTGACTACCATCACACAGGTGGCAGAATACCATATCTACAGTTAAAAGGGCACAAGAGGAAGAGTGGCTGATGAAGAACTGGAAGATATACAGGGTAGGGAAGAAATAAGAACAAAACTCTTCCGTCTATCTCTGAAACGACAGCTGTCAGCAGAATATGCAGCCCTGGGTAGCAAAATCTCACATAAATACTCCCAGATGCACCACAGAGACAGGCAAATTCCCAACAGCCAAGTACACAAGCAATATGCACTCTGTGGAGAAGATAACAGTCTTAAGCTGCTATTCCTCTATTCACAGCATAATTACTATGCTGCTATTCATACAAGCTGTTTTTGTTGCAGTCTACAAGTGGCAACTCCAATCTGTAGACAGGCTGGGAGAACAATTTCTCAAAAGGAGTTCAATAGTCTTATTTAGCTTTTACTTTTCTGAAATGAAACATTTAATGGGAACCTTTCCTTATGAACAAGGCTTACACAGAAAAAGCCCACTAAACAATTACAATAAACAATGGACAATGACTACTGGTTTTATAGCAAAACCTGTATTTTTTTTTAAAAAATACATGCAATTTTCCATACATTTGTATCCAAAACATAAGAAAACACTTGTTTACAGGACCATATGCAGCATTTCTATCTTAGCATTCCAAAGTATTTGTTGCACTTGTTAAAACATTGGGGGCAATGCTTAACTCTAGCAACTGGCTGAGGGAGACAATTATATAATTACATACTACTATGTAATATGTTACATGTATTAAAGTATTAACCCTCCTAGCTTATTCTTAGAAATCTTAAGTAAGGAAAAAAGCATTTAAACACTAGGAAAGAAGGCAGTGTTGAGTTCTCACTGTAAAGCAGAGGAGAAGAATCCTGCTGACACCCTTCATTACATCACAGTTCTGCAAATTGGCACAAGCAGAGGTAGATGCTTCACTAGCTCCAAGCTGCTCTGCAGTTTGACTGCCAGAAAACAGATGCTGAGAAGCCATAGCAACATTTATGCCATTTATCAGACAAGCCCTTTGCAATTATAAAATTTCAGCCAGGAATAATAATGTCTCTTGATTAAAAACCAGAAATTATAAACTCAGTTACTTCCTACTCCTGCCAAAAAAAGTCCACAAGCATCTTACAATTTCCATGCTGTAATTCTTTTTTCATAAAATGAGAATAATAGTTTATTATAGCAGCGGGATGTTGAAAAACATGTTTCCTTAATATTTACAACATTCTTCTTAAGGATTCCAAAGTCAGAGACAGAAATTAGTAATTTGATATGACAATTTGTACAGAGACACATCTTATTGACAGTTATTTGTACAAACTAGGATATGCAATAGGCTACTTCCCTACCGTGTCATCAACCCTTCATATGAGCCTAGGATCATAAATAGGAGCAGGCATTTTATTCCAGGGATGCACAAAACAGGCAAGGTGATATAATTCCTACCCCAAAAAGCTTACAAACTTACTTTTAATTAAAAATTGAGACTAAAATAGCAGGCAGGAGGGACAAGTAAAGATGAAAACCAGACCAGGGTGTTACTCAGGACATATTTGAAAAAGCACAGATCACGTTAATTCAAAACAATTTTAAATAAATATGGACTGAAGTTCAGAGGCATTATCCATACCATTAAGAGGTTACAATTAAAATAGTAGGAAAAAAATTCTAAGACCAACAATACAAGAAAGGGATAAAAAAGTAAAAGACAAGGTTAGAAAAAACTCCCCAATTTGTTCCACAGTCAGGGTAGCTGGGCATATGTCTTTAGGGCTCCTATGAATGTGTATCCATGTATTTCTGTCCTGCAGTCTCTGCTGGTCTAATTCAACCTAAATATTCAGCAACTCATCCTACAGGCCAGTGAGCTCTCCCTAGTCCCCTCTCCTTAGCTTTCTTGCTTGTGGGAAAATGCCCTTGGACAGGAGCAGTATTCTCAGGGGGTTTGGCCAAGAGGAAGCAGTGGTTGCAGGTTCTACCTTGTACCTGGCCGTGAAATCCAGTGGGTGCTTCCACATTTTGACTCCTGCATCCCTGCTCCCAACACAAGCCAAGCAGCTAAACATTCAAGCAAGTGAAAAGGCTTTTAACCTTCAAATACAGTTTGCTTTCTTACAGAAAGCTTACAAAGGAGGGGATGCCGATCCGGTTCACACAGTTTTAAAAGCTATTTGGAAAAGAGCTGGGTTTTCAGGAAGCATTTCAGGGTGCGATGGAGTCACAATTTACAGCAAGACACTGCCAGTCCCAAGGGAAAGCAGAAGGGATCCAATGCTTTTATCTACAACAAACTTGCTCAATTTGGCTTGCGCTCACAGTGCACTGGCGAGGCGGGCTGGCTCTCCTCGCACAACGGCACTTGTGTCTTCCCAAGGCTCCTCAAGTTCCCACCAAGCTCTTACTCCACAGGAGAGAACAGCAGCGTACTTGTTTGCTTCAACATACTTTTTCATTAGAGAAGAAATGTTGGTTTCAGGGGACGTTTCAAAAATAATTATGTACAACAAAAGAATCCCTTCAGTCTGGGATTACTACCTATGAAAACTTTAAATTTTACTTCCACATGCCAAAACACAGACCATGCAGAATACGGTAATACCAGATAAAACACTTAGATTACAAATCAAAATCCAAAATCCAAACTATGTCTGTGAAAAAAGTACCACTCCCCCTTTTATCCTGAATAAATTGAAATCTAATAAATAAATAAAGTACTAAAACACACAAATGCAAAATCAGAATCAAAATGTTAGAGTCTATGTAAAAAAAATTTCATAATATTTTAGATGCCATCTTTCACCAGCCCCCCTACTATATCTTCTTCAATTCCAACATATGTTTGTGTCTCTGCTTGAGATAATTTTTGATAGCAGGCAAACTAATTAAACATTCTTCAGAAGCCACAGGGCTGAAGTCACCGTGCAGTGACTAAACACTGCAGCTGTCAGGAGAGGCAAAGTGGGTTCCCATCCTAATCCTGCGCTGACCTCGGAGCCGAGCCTGAGAACCTGTCAGAAAGGTGCTCTCACAGCACAAGACAGCGAGCAGCAGCTGCTTATGCTCAGCAGGCTGCAGCCAGTCCTTTTTTAGCTGCTTTTTTTTTTTTCTCCCTTTTTTTTTCCTCCCCCTTTTTTTTTTTACTGTCACTCTGGATACACACTCCACAGCACTCGTGTATGCACATCCCAGCTCCTGGTGAGAAGGAGCTGTCTGTGAGCTCAGTTTTTGACATGCTCAAGCCCAGATCGAGATGAAACCAAATGTCCTCTAGCCAAACTGCAGGCAGAAAACCTGCACGCATGTGTGACAAAAAGCATGAAAGACGTATTTAAAGGCATTTCCAAACCAAATGCAGGTATTTGAAAATATTAATTCTTATATGCAATTAATGATAGTATTAACCTTTTTTCCCCTTGAAAATAGAGAAAATTAATTTGAAAAGTATATCAATAATCCAAGCAAAAGGGGAAAATAATTTCTTTAATCATATTAAATTAGTTGCTAAAGCATAAACATGTGGCAGAGTATCTAACATCTTTAATTTGAAGGTGTGATTTTTTTTTTTAAATGCAAGAGAGAAAGCAACCTTTTTTAAATATTTTAACTGAGATGCAATGCAGGTATAATATTAACTCACAGTGAAAAACCTGACAAACAACAGACCCAAAAGAGACGAAAAACCTGAATAATGCCTTTGCATTAGACACTCATTCAAACAAACAAGCATCAGTGATTCAACTTGGTCTGGTCTGTCCACAAAGACTTAAATTACTAAGTTGACATGAGGACAGCTGTGTTCTCCCTGAAGATCAATAAAGGAGGTGGCTTATCAGTGGTGACAATACTCTTGTCACCATGAGCTTATCCCAGTTTGCTCTTCATGACACCTTAGAGCAGTCTAATTTTCTAAAATAAACAAGAATGCAAAAGTGATGACTGTTAATTCAGCTAATTCTGAAAGCAAGAGACTGAAAAAGAATGCTTTTTTGCAGGAGTTACTAAAATACAATTTAAATAATTACCCATCATTTCAGCATTACTCAGCACAGCCTCATCAATTTTGCTTCCAGGTCACTGCAGGGTCTAGTTCTTGTCACAGGTATCCAAAATCTTCCTTTGGTACCATAAGCCCATTCTTCCACCACTATAAACAACTCATCAAATTTCCTCCAGTTCAATCACAGAATCACAGAAAGGTTTGGGTTGGAAAGGACCTGAAAGGTCTAGTTCTAACCCCTCTGCCATGCCCAGGGACACCTTCCACTAGACCAGGTTGCTCAAAGCCCCATCCAGCCTGGCCTTGCACACATCCAGAAATGGTGCATAAACAACTTCTCTGGACAAGTTGTTCCAGTGCCTCACCACCTTCACGGGGAAGAATTTCCTAAAATCCAGTGTAGATCTACCCTCCTTGAGCTTAAAGCCATTCCCCCTGGTCCTATCAATCCCCTTGTAAAAAGTACCTCTACAGCCTTCTTGTAGCCCCCTTTAAGTACTGGAAGATTTTATACGGTCTCTTTGGAGCCTTCTCTTCTCCAGGCTGAACAACCCCAACTCTCTCAGCCTGTGCTCCAGCTCTCTGATCATATTTATGGCCCTCCTCTGGACCCAACAGGTCCATGAAACCTTGAATACATAAGGAAATACTGAACAAGACTAAAGGGTTTTCAATCCAACTTTTGCAAATTTGACCCATGTTATTTCTTGGTTTTGTACCTGTGGGACATTTTGTGACTGGAAGACTCAGTATTGGTTTCAGTGAAGAAAAATTTGAGTACAGACAGCAAAGTCCCAATTAGACTGAGGTCTCACATAAAACTTAGAACTTGTAATATCCAAGACCAAGATATTGAAAAAAGTGTCATGTCATATTGATACTGGTCTGATCTCAGAAACAAATACATCTTACACTAGCCAAGCAGGGTTACTGCCTTTTTCTGAACTCATTTTCAGACATACTGCTTTCTTACTCTTTCTCAAAGGTACATGACAGATGTAACTTAGATGACAAAACAGTCAGACCTCTTCTAAGCATGGGAAACTGAGGAGAGCACTTGAATTCCACCAACTCCTGTGAACAACATTTTCGTGCTAACTTCTGGGACTTCATCAAGCCACCCAAAGACTCAGTTTCCTAATTGTCAGGAGAATAGGAGAGAGGTGAGTAACAGACACTTGGCAACATCACCATCACTCCTCCAGGCATCAAGCCACCCTTGCAAAAACAAAAGTGAGAAGTTCCTTGGCAAAACAGGTTAGAAGGAACTTACCAAATCTCTCCTTTCATCAGCACACGAATTTATGAAACAGAGCATTGTATTTAAAGATATTCATCCCTCGGACTTAGAGGTATTTTAAGACACAGGACTTTATTATATGTATGAGGGATCATCTAGTGGCCAGATTTCAATTATTTAAAGGTATTCTTGACACTGAAGCACGTGGAGTTATTTATTCCCAAGTCAAAACTTAAGTATTCAAGACATAGGTTCTGCAAAGAGTGTCTGACTACGTGAGAACCACCCCATGGCACACCTCTGTGTTTCAATGTGAGCTGCATTCCTTCAGCTGGGGCGCCTTCTAGGAAGCAAACTTAACAAATGAGATATGAATTAAACTCTGTAAAAACCAAAATTCCATATGAAACTTTACCCCTGGGAAAAAGAAAGAGAAACGAGCGGATTGCATGTGACAGGTGTTAGCCATGCCTCTCGTGGCATTACTGGAATGTGCACACGTACATGGCAAAGGATGCAGGACATGGGACCTAATAAAACTCCACCAACCCTAATCTACAGAAGGATGTGGGCAAAACTTTACTTTTAAATGTCAAAGTGCAGTTGGTGTAATTATCCCATCATACTTAACTAATAATCAAAGTGAGTAAAACCTTAAGGGAATAGGTTTATGAACTATGAGCAGCTGAGCCTGGATGCACTGACTATACAACAGAAGGTTCACGACTAAGAACATCCCGCGAAATACATAATAAAACTCTGTGTGAGAAGTTTTAGGCTTGATAACATGAGTGTGCACAGATGAGCTGTTTTATATAAAAAGTTTTTCTTGCCACAAGGGAGAATTCTGAGTATTTTTAACAACCAAAGATTTTTAACAGCCTCATTATTAGCTGAATTAAAAGATGCTTTTTTTATGGATCAAAATTTTTACTGTAGAAAGGTATCTTTTTATTTTCTTAGATGTGACTTATTTGTAAGAATACTGCAGAAAAATTTTATGATTTTTGTCAGTACACATCATATAGTTCACTATATTATTAAACTAAGGTTGACTATAAAGCAACCTTCTGAAAAATGCCTAAAAGCTGTACTTTCAGATCAAGAAAAGAGGAGCACCAGGAGATACGCTGTTAGGGAAATAACTCGTCGATAAAATGGGGTCTTTGCTATATTGCCAGCTGCACCAGGTATTTGCCTTCTGAGACAGGTTGTACCACTACTCACAAAACTACAATCATGTGCCAGTGTACACCTGACAGGTGCCAACTTCACACCCAGGTAAAACACAAGCTTTCTTACAAGCAGCACTTCTGCAATCATATCCTTCTATCAGCTGCAGGATGCAGGAAGCTAAAATAAAACTATTCCCAGAGAGGCTGGCCACACTGCTAGACTTCGTGTTGCACACATTAACTGTCAGTTTACCCAGTCACAAAGTTTTGAGTACATTTAATAATTTCAGGGGGGAAATAACTAACTTGGGGGGCTACACACAGAATCTGGGGTGGATCTTTTCAGAATTAAACCTTCTCAAACTTCATTTTCTATTCATGGTATTGAATGGTTAATTACATTTTAACTGTCTTCCTCATCAAACAATATGTATTCCTTATTTCATATTCACATAGACACAGAGCAGTGTTCTTGCCCTCCATCTGCTGGCTCTGCAGCAGCAGTTGACCATGACTTTCAGAATACTCTCACTGCAAATAAGCCAGCAAGGAAGACTAAGGAACAAGACACAAAGGCTTTATCCTACACCCCTTAATATTAATATTTGATGAACTTGTGTCTGTACTGGAATGAAAGCAGACATAACAGAACCAGGAATAATCCTGGAACTACCCAGATGAAGAATAACAGTGGTGACCTGGGCTTTATGACTTCAAAGAATTCACTGCTTTAATCATACTCATTTCTTCTGAGTAGATTCCCTCCAGACTGGATATCTGTTAAGAATGTTATTTATTTTTATTTACTATATCAAAATTTTGATTATTCTTGATTTATATGACTGATGTAACATCACTGACCTAACAGCTTATGATGTGCCATATTCTAAAGTCCTTCTACTTGATCCAAGTGTTAATTTAACAGTTACCTTCAAAATAATCCCACAGGGAGCCCACCACGAGAGCTGGTATCCAATCTCTTACTGACAGTTTCTAATAATCAGCACACTAAGTTCTTTTAAAAAGCTAATAACAAATTGAAAGTTGCAGATATATATTTGCACTCTTGTATGCCTGTGAGAGACAGACATACTCCAGCACACATGCTAGTGCAGAGCAGAGCTTTAGAAGATGGATTCATGGACAGGCTGGGCTAAAGTGGCAGCCAGCAGTTAAACAAGGTGGTTTCACTTATCCAACAACCTTTGATGTGCTGCATGATCAAATTTCCAGTGGAGTCAACAGGACTACTCCAAAGAAACTGCTTCTCTGGCTTCCCTACTCCTGTATCACACAACACTGCTCAAACTGTGAACAAGAATGGCCCAGGTGCCAAGAAAAAGGTTACTTTTAAAGCACACTAGCAATGTCTGCCAGCATCCCATTTACGTTCTTTTAAGTTTTCACATATCTCATTTCCCACTCACTGGACTTGACTCAAATCTCAGTTTCCTCCTTTGCTAGCCCAGGGCACTGGTTACCTTGTAATACTAGCACAGCCTGCTCAAATGCTGTTCCAGGATCCACTCCAGCTACTACACGGGAAGAAGAAGCAGTCACTAGATGCCGTCCTGCCTCTTTTTTTTCAGTGGGAAACTAAGAGACTGTAACTGGGATTAGATGGTTTGGTACGAGGCTGAAACAACAGATCTGTATCACTTCAAAACAGTTTACTTGAAATTGCAGAGGTTTTTAGAGGGTCTCTTCCAAAGACTTCATAAAAAACCCCACCACACACAGAACACCACACTAAGTTGTCGTGGAACAAGAAAGATAACCATCACATCAATGAATGGGAAAGACACAAATAAAATTGAGAATAAAGTGGTTCATTTTCTCAATAAAGGGAAATCATCAGCCAAGTGCCACCAGAATGTAATACTTCAATCTGTATACAAACTGTCTCCACTTAAAATCTCTAAGGAGGTTATACTATTTACATTAACAAAAATAATGCTAGTCACAAAGAGCTACATCAGCACCTCACAGAGTAGTGGGAATGGGATATAAAGTAACAAATTAAATTCACCAGAGGTAAGCACGAAGCAGTGCACATAGAGGGAAAAATACCCAGATTTCACGTGCACACTAAACTACTTTTGTTCAGGAAGAAGATTGTGGGCTTACAAGACATGATTTTAAAGAAAACATCTGCCTCAGACTCTGCTGCAGTCAAAAACCAAATCGAGCATTTGCTTTTTACCCAAGGAAAACTAAACCAAAATATTTTACGCTGCTTCACAAAATAATGGCCTTAAAAAGTGTACCCTTTATTTATCCTCTCTCCTGTAAAAAAATATAGTTAAACTTCCAAGTGTGCAGAAAACAGTGGAAAAAATATCTCGGACTATTCAGCCTCAAATAGAAAGGACTGAGCGATGCGACCAGCACCCCCTGACCCCTGATAAACCTGAAGTTTGTGTGACAGACAGGAATGCACCGAGTCTTGAGCCACAGAAAGCACTGGGTGAGTAAAATGGCTCATTGTTGCTTCTAATGCAGGAATAAGTGGGCATTAAATAAAAGTGGAATGATAAGCTAAGAAAAAAAATAACTTCATTTATCACACAGGCTGTGATGCTCTGTTGTAAGTTATTACAGGTGCTGAAACAGAAGACAAAAGTTCAAGGAGTATTTTATGGGGCAGGAATGATCAGTGAAGGACTATTAACCACAGGGACACTATCTCTTGCTCTGGAAGCCCCTCCAGCCACAAGCAGATGGAAGCTGAACAAAAGCACTGCCCTGTCCATAAATCCATCCCGGGCACTGGCTGCTGCTGGAGACTGGATGCTGCAAGAGGTACTGCTGTCTTACCCAAAAGAGCTGTTTTCACATTTTTGTTTCTGCCACAAGAAGCCACAGGCACCCACAATGAGAGGCTCTCGGGGTAAGCAATCAGCTCCCAGGCAGGCTGGAGAGAGGCAGATCTGACAGGTCAGCTGGGAAGTCCTTCCTTTCCTCTCAGTTCTGTGTTCTGCATCCATTCAAAACACCTTAAAAACCTCAATCATTTTCAAATATCCCCAGACATGAGTTAAATAGCTGTGATTAAAGGAAAGTAAAATCCTTAAAAGTTACCCTTATACTTCAACCAAAACATTCAAAGACCAGGAATCTCATCACTTATCTGGAAGAAAAACTTAGTCATTGAAAAATGAAAACACAGATGCCCTGGAAACTTTCTTTTGTTCAAACAAAAATGAAAGGGTTCTAAAAATCACTGGTATAAAAATACTAATGTAAGAATTAAGTCTGAATTTAAACTGAAGGTAATTCAGCAAAAAGTTGTTCTTTCTTCTCACCAGCAATGCTTAACTTGTTTAATTTCTTCTGAACAATTTAAATTTTTTATACTTGTACAGCCTCTTTCATTTGAAGTAATAAAAACCTGAAGGAGTGCATGCTGAACAAACTGTTATTCCTTTCATGTATTCATGCCTATTAAAATGCATGCAACTGACTCAGCACTTGTCTTAACACCATTTAATCAGAACCAAGAGATCCTACATTGAAAATGTACGTTTTCTGTGGCTGAAGAGGTGTAGGTAAGAGTTTTTCCATAGCTAACCCTTTACTCTGAGGGAAACCCTACATAACATACTTTGTTCACCTAAAACTCATTGTGCCTGACTTTCATCTGACATGGCAGAAGGTAACACACAGTATCAGTATGCCAATAAACTAGAACTACGCTCACAGAGCGGCCTGAAAGTCCACAAGTGTCTTTTGACCAGTGACTGTGTGTCCCAACAGTAGGATAACACAGATACACCATGACAATGGTGACTAAGGGGGGTTTCTCAAGAAAATGAAGGGCGGCCAAAGTCACCTTCCCAACCCAAACCCATTTTACAACACCTGAGGATTTGTTCCTGGCCTAAGAAATCCTCTTTACAAAAGGACAGACTCACTGGTTTCTCAGACAACCAGAGACGGAGAGGAAGGATGGAGATGTGAGCTGTATAGATCACCAACACAGGAAGGGTGAAAAAAGTCATCATGGATCAAAATAATAACATTGATCAAAAACATCCCTTTATATTTATCTAGAAAAGTTGTGGGAGTACGGTCAGAGGACTACCGGGACTGGAAAAAGAAGAATAAGAACAAAAACGAAAACAAAGACAGGAACAATTAAATACCTCATTATCTGACAAGTTATTCCCAGTTTTATAAGTTAAAATAGAGTAGT
>JAWWEE010000074.1:122236425-122274792 GCA_035221455.1 Xenops minutus
TAGCCCCTATAAAACCCTTTTACTCTGTTGAATAAACGGCCATTTCACCTTATCCCGCGTTTTGTGTGGAGTGGTCCATCCCGTTTTTCCCCTTCAGGTCTGTGAAAAAAGTCATCATGGATCAAAATAATAACATTGATCAAAAACATCCCTTTGTATTTATCTAGAAAAGTTATTCCTTATTACTTTTTTAGGGGTGAGGAGGAATGGACAGACATGATTTTCTTTCTTCTCACATAGCTTCATAACTACAGTAACATCACATGGTAGGCAAAATCACTGCCTACCATTTGATCCCCATCTCCACGTACGTCCCACACTTTGTACCTTCTGACTGCCAGTATTTTTTTTCAAACCCCTACTCCAACTTGTCAACTTAATTTTGAAACCTAAAGCCATATTACAGTTTAAAGGAATCTGAAACTGGATTAGCAGCTTCTCCCAGCTGGGCATCACCTACACATTTATTGAGCACACTCAGTATTCCATCACCCTGATCAATAATGAAAATACTAGTAGCTACCATTAACCCAAGGCAGTGTCCTGCGGAAGCAAACTCAATGAATCTTTTCATTCAAATCATGAGCTATCCACTGACCACAATGCACTGGTTTTAAAATGAGTTTTGCAGGTGTTGTATAGCTCCTGCCTTCTCAATTTGCTATCAGAAGGCCACTGTGATGGCACAAAAACATTTATTGATGTCAAATTTCTGAACGCACTGTTTCCCTTCTGTCTGCAAAACATGTCAACATTAAACATTGAAAATATGAGTGAAAACACATACTATATGCTTAATTTTCAAATAATTTACCTATGGAATTTTTCACTGTAAATATTCATTATACATTCCAATACATATTTTCTCATGATAGATCTTTATTGATCCTCAGTTCTCTCATAAACGGGTCTCAGACAATTGGGCCAGTTATTTTTACAAGTACTCGATACATTCCTTAGAATAAACAAACATACATGCAAACAGTTTAAATATCATTTAAATATGGACTTTGCTCTTCTATTTCTACTTAAAACAAATGCACAAACATTGGGAAAAATAGACCAGATAATTGACTATCCAAATATTTTTCCTAGAAAACATATGTAGAAAATGTAAACACACAACTTCTGCAGTAAAATTAACTCGAAAGTAGCTGCATCTACCCAAGACCAAACTGATCAGAAGAAAACACATCCACATGTCCACAGACACTGTCAGAAGGAACAAATTACATCTTCACCAGGCAGGGAAGAGACACTTCAACTATACATGGCATAAAACACAGTGCCCACACAAGAAGAGCTGGCTGTCTCAGAGACATAATGCAGATGGATAAATCCAAGAAGCTCAATTCCGTAAACTCCAATCAAGTGCACATACTAGGAAAACTTCCATAGGACCCAGAATTCTTTACTATCTGTGCTTATTATGAATTAAGGGAGATCACTTTTTTTCAAGCAGAAGGTGACCCTTCTTCATGCACCAAGACCTAAACAGGTGATGTTCTTCAGACGAAAAGTCCTTCTCATCTGAAGCAGCCAGGGCTATCACTAAATGCTAAGGGAACAGCTCCTTTTTTTATTTTGCAAGGTGGACTATCACTGCTACAAAGTTCTGATGGGTTCCTCTGAAGTTGTGCCTAATTGCCAGGCAAAAAGTCAAACTTGAGAGCAGAAACCATAGAACAGGAGAGAGTCTTTGGAGGACTATTACCATCTTACTCCAAGAGGGTTTTTACCAGAGTAAACTGCAGATTGTAATTCACAGCTGATTTTTTAGATTTATCTCTATATAACAAAAAACTTCTAATACAGGTCCATAATGGTACCCACCAGTCTGACACACACATAGCCAACACAAGCCTTGACACTGTGCTGTCACTCAACAAGCAAGGGTAGAGTTATAAAGTAAAAAAAAAGCTCCAATGAGGTGTTAAAGTAATAGATAATTGTTATTACAACACGCATACAACTAGCATGGATTAAGTGACCATTCTAATTAGCAGGACTTGCATTCTGCTGTGACCTGTAAAGCTCCTCTGATGTGATGTACTATATAATGCAGAGTCCCAGTGAAGTGAATAGTGTCTACCAGCAGATTTAAAGATACACCCAAGTGTATTTTTGATTTGATCTTGTTATTTATCATTAAACATTAATACCAGTAAAGACTATTTCTGGTATAGTGGTTTTGTATAGTCAGACTGCAATGCATTATTGATGTTGTTGTACCTAAAAGGAGGTAATTTTCAGGCCTTCACAGACTGGATTTAGATGTTTCATTTCCACTGAAATTCCATGAGAGACAGAAGAGCTCAACTACTGTTGGTACCTCTGGAAACTCCCTCAAATTTACAACACATTTTTCTTCAAATACAGGTATGGAACATTTCAACATTCGCACGGACGCCAAGATGCAGACTTACAAATTTTGGGGTTTTTTTAAATTTACAAATTGTAGACACCAGCTAGAGGAGTACCTCTCTGAATATGTGCCTCTACAGACACAATGTTATCAGCTCAATTTTATCCCAAGTCTGTGTCTCCGTTTTTTTCATTGTAAGATCCAGCAACTCAGTCCTGAAATTTTAAGTAGTTTCATTATTTCATTTTTATAAAACAGGTTTGGTGTTTTGTTTTAGATTTAATCTGTATCATCCATCCTATGACAATATAGGATTAATTAGGCAACTTGATATTTTATTTTTCCCATCAGGACGGTGAATAGGCCATAACCTTGGGAAAGAAGTATCTATTAATAATTCTTGCAAGCAAAAACATTCTTCAAAAACATGCAGTAATTCCCAATTTGAAAAGCATCACTAGAGGTCATAAATGTTTTAAAATCTCTCAGCCTGAAACTTCCAATTATCCCGTTTTCCTATTTTAAGGCAAGCATTGCCTTCATTCTCTACAGCGTGCAAAACGAGATTTGCTCTGCAGTTTTAACTTGCCCTTCCTTCAACTGCAGGCCACTATGTGCAGCGAGTCGCTGCAAAGCTACTTTTATTGACAGGTATCTCCCCCCTTGCCACATCCCCACATCCTTTCTTTTAAAGTCTACAATGGTGAAGCTGCATGGGAAAATGCTTGGCTGCTTTGTTTCAGGTCTGAGCAGCATCTTGCTTTCCCACAACAGGTAGGCACAGGCAGAGAGTGCTGCTGAATGCAGGAGACCTCACCAGAGGATCAAACCACTAGTTACTGCTGCTGTCTCAGGCACTGCATATTTTCTATGGACCATGGCTCTTTGCCAAGCTCTAATTAAGACACTTCAGCGTGTCAGGGAGTTAACCCTCTGCTGCATATACCTTCTCCAGCAACACCAAGGTATAAGCATATTCTTTCTAAAAATACCCAAGCAGCTTTCCCATTACTGGTCCTGTGTGATCTTCAAGCCCTTCATGTTTTTACCCCACCAATTCTATAAATGAAGATTAATTAAAGAGGTAGTTGGCACTACGAATTTTAGGAGAATTTCTAAAAGTGAACAAGCATTCCTCCTCCATGAATTTGGTGTGTATTGCCACATCTATTTTTTTCCAAGAAAAATATCTCAATTTGTCAAAGAGCAGAAATTCCTTTAAAAAAATAAAGCAAGAATAGGCTGTTGAAAATTCTTTACAAAGAGTTTTTTGCTTTATTCTTGAAGGCTGCACAGCAATAAAGTTATAAGGGAAATGAGGAATTCTGAAGAATCCAGAGCTCCATTTGTAATTCACAAGAGATAAAAAATAAATGCAACATTTGCTGACCTATCAAAACTCTCTATTGGTCTCATGCAAAGAACAACCAGCACTGAACTGAATGAGTGGAAGCTGTGACAATAGTTAGAGGGGGTAAAAGGAAGTCCATGTTGAGGCTGTTTGGATCGATTGTAATCTATATTTTCTTGTTCAAAAACCCTGTTTAGCAACTGCTTCCTGTCTGTGCATGGAAATCTTCCCTAATGAAAAGTAATATAAGTCACAATGTGACTGAGAGACAAACTAAGTTAATTTAATTCTAGTATATGGGAGGCAAATAGTCTTAACTTGAATATGAGAAATGTCTGCAAGCAATAAAACCAATAGGAAAAAGCAAACTTTTAAAGAGTTAAAAAAATAAAAAATGTAGTTGACCAGCCAGTTGCCCTCATATTGCAGAGTACAAAAAGGCACTTGTAATGAAGCCCTTGATTACTCCAGGGCAAAAAAATCTGAGTTTTACAGATTCTAAAAGAGGTAGTTTGTAAGCCAATCCCATTTCTTTGCTCTTACTGTGCATTACTCCCAGTGGCATGAAAACCAGAGATGTTTTCCAAAGCTGATCTGATCTTGGTCATGGATATGTCCTTTTTTGAAAGTAAATTCTCTGCTTTAGACAGTATGTTAACAACTAAAATATCTTATTGTCTCTATAGCTGTGTTTCTGTAAAGCAACACCTGAGCTCTTCATTTCAACACATCCAGAAACCTATACGTTACATGAGATAAATGCACTTTTTAAAAACACAAAGGAAAATTTTGTAAGGAAAAATGTTAACCTTCAGCTGGATAGACAATTCACAGAACCACAGTCTTTCCCATAGACTGTATGAAGACAAATCCTAAAAGGAGCAGTTGTGACAGGTAAGCCTTCATTTACGGGTATTGCCTATTCCTATGCTTCACTGCTACATTTTCTTTATAACTGTAATCCGCAAACTCTCTGTATTGGAAAAGGGCTGTCCCACTTGGTGCTATTGGAACATTGTTTCCAGTAATCAAAGGGTATACCTTCAAATATTAGAGAGGTTATTTAAGTTTCCATAGAATTCTTTTGAACTTGCAAGGGCAATGTGTGCCAAGGGTGCTGTTGTTTTTACACACAGGCTATGATATCCTGGGGCCCTTTGTTGAAACAAGCCAACTATTTCTCTTAGAAACCTGTTTTCTTTTTGACTCACACTTCGTTCTCCTTCTAAGAAAGGTACATGAATTAAGCCCATTTAGATTATCACTGCATATGTATCATATCTAAATTACATATATATGCATCGTATTTAGGGCTGACTTTATCAGTAAGTATATCAGCTTCAGAAAGAACAGTATTGATTTCCATTTCCAATGCACAGATACCAATGGATGGATAGTACTCTTGCATTGTGAATGGTCTCACATAAGCTAACTCATATTAAACTAAAATAGAAAAAGAGATGTATTAATCTAATAACCTAATCCTTCACACAAACAAGCCCTTTAAAAAAAAACCCAAAGAGAATTCTTTGTAAAAGGTATAACAAATTACTGTAAGTTTTTCAGGCAATACAATATGGTACTGTGAAAGATAAAGGAAAAGCTGTTAGGCATTGATCACAGACATCCTGTCTTCCATTTAAGAGTAAACATTTCAAGAACTACCATCCTCAAGAAAAAAAAAAAAAAAACCACAGGAAAAAACACCTCATTACTAATTTAAACTGAAATTTTTTATAGTTATTTGCCTTTCACTTATGCAAGCTACCACTGCTTCAAGGAAATTATTTAGACCACCAAAGTCATTATGAATTTTTCATTCTGGGAGAACCTCATGAGCCCACACTGAAGTTATTCTCCAATAACTGCAGGCCAGGATACTGAGTACACAGATCGCACTTTTTTACCCTTGCTTCTTGCATAAGAAAGTCAGTCTGGTCCCCAGAGGCTTGCAAGAAGTAGAAAAAGGTAGAAATCAAGTAAAAAAATCCCAAAAATCGACCAACAGAAAAAAGAGAAAAAGCTAATTACATAATAGAAGCCTGTACAAGATAGTTTTAGAGATCCACTATACAAACAGGTTCCCTTGAGTCTGAGCTGACTATCTTTTCTCCCTCCCTGCTCCATGAGTGAAGAATCAGCTCTGCTCTGTAACAGTGGACACGTCTTTGAAGAAGAACATTTCACTCTTTTGGCAATTACAGTCCTCCCACAACTATAGAAGATTATATATATAAAATATATACTCGCCATAACATGTAGCACCTACTCTCCCTGTTGCATGACACTCCACATTGCAACAGCACTTCAGAGTAATTGACTCCTAAGGAGCAGCACTGGGATGCAAATGCCAGGAGAAGCAGCTAACCATTAATTCCTGGTCACATCAGGGATTTATCAGCTGGCTGCATTCCCCGCCTGCCCTGCAGCCAGGGCTGCTCAGTACCGAGTGTGCTCCCAGCTTTGATGTGCCATGAAAGTCACCCAGGGCCCTCTAACCCTCTCTCCTAATTTCCATGGTGCTTGTTGTCTGTCCCACCACTGAAAGTTGCACCGGACAGAAAAGCAGGCTGTTTTAATAATTATGTATGTTATGTAGAGATCTCTTCCCTCCCAGCAGAAGGGAGGAGAGGGAAGGGGGATGAGAGAGAGGATGTGTCAGACTAATTCACATGCAAATACTATGCCTCAGTTCCAAACTACATTAAAAGAAAAAGCAGTTCTCTAAATCATTTATGGCCAGGAATGTTTTATTACCCTCCTACACTCAGTACTAAGTTTTGAAATGCTGGCCTATTGATAATGAAGGTTTGTTATCTAGAAATCCTGGCAACTCTTCCTCTGGGGACCAGAACCATTGTAAGCTGCTTGGTTTAGGAAAAAAAACTAATGTGGTGGCTGTTTGCAGAATTCTGCACGACAGAAGTATTTTGCAGCTTCTCCTGATCTAAAACCGCTAAATAACTGGATCTAGAGCCCAGCCAAGCCTGCAGCTATGGGAAAAATCTGATGCATAAGGTAGAAGAAATATCCAAGCAACTGCACTCGGACTTATTTCTGCTTACACGGATAAAGTATCCACCTTGTTGACCTGTCAGTCTCGCTAATCCACCCTCTATTTTCAGTTAATATCATTAAAGTTCAGCGCTTGAGAGCCTGGAGGGAGAGGCGAGCACCCCATCCCCTTTTTCCACGGGGCGGTAACCAGATGTCAATGGCTGCAGCTGTGACTACATAATTACCTGTTTGCATGAACGCGGACCGCAGTTTAGATTTAATAGGTCAGAGGACAATGCAGCAAAACGCATTTAGCCTACGATTACCCCTTTTCAAACATTCTCTCTCTCGCAACTTCGACCCTGGGAACATTGCGGGCACAGACTCGGGTCAATAAGAAACATTGGCCGGCACAATGGGGTTGGCCTCAAACAGCGCTGTTGACAGACACCGGCACAAAGGCGGTGAATAGAGTCCCCCTCAGTTCTCACACAGAGCGAAGAATGAGTCAGTGTACTGCCGCTTTAGTGCTCTGTTTGTACAGTGTATACAGCTTTTGTCCCCCGCCACTGTTCCACGCTCAATGGGGGCTAAAGAGCCGAGGAAGTGAAGGCGGAAGAATGGCCGTGCGCTCCGTGGCAGCCAGCGGTGGATGCCCTCGGTTGGATGCTCCAGTGGGAAGGCTGGCGATGGGCGATGCCGGTCACGCGGCTCCCGCCGCTCGGTGTCACACATCACACCGCTGACCTCGGGCGAGGCCTGCCCGCGACGTCCCTGCTGTGGAGACAGCCTGGTGGGTTTAAGCGGCGTATTTTACGTCCTTCAAAAACAGCAACATGCCCTCCCGCCCTTCCCTCCTACCACGACACAATTCACGGCTGCCACTTCAACCAAGAAACAAAACTGAGCATGGGATTTGGAATTACAGTAGCTTTATGTCCTTCAAAAGGTACATCAAAGATGGTAACAACGTAGTTGTAATTTTAAATCCCCACTGCAAAGGTTGAAGGAACTGAGAAGAGTAACAGGACAACCACAGCTGTACATCTGTATTTCACACACAACATTTAGACTGTGCAAATAAAGAGTCAGGGAAAATTTATCACATATCTGATATTGCACATACACCTCTAAATTAGTTATCTATTAGTAGAGGAAAAAAAACACTTCATGTAGGTTATTGCTACTCTTCAAATAAAGACTTTTGTTAACTTTCCCTGCAGGCAAATGGCACTTCTCTTACTTAAATAACCATCCTTATAAGCACAATTAAGAAACTAAAGTAGTCCTCTAGCACAATGTCATAAGTGTTACCTTCATCTGCTTTATATCACAGAATCATTGGATGGCCTGGATTGGAAGGGCCTTAAAGATCACCTAGTTCCAACTCCCCTGTGGTGGGCAGGGACATCTTTCACTAGAGCATATGTAAAGTATGCACACTTTTTTCTAAGGAGTGAAATCTTTGCTTGCAAAGAGTATTTAGATTTTTGAATGATTAGCATGAGGCTAATAAGAAAGATAACAACTCATTCAGACTATACTACACATAAAGTTACACATTATAAATCAGAGTGAAAGAACTGCTTAATATAAGACTGAATTGGTAAAAAAAAAAAAAAAACAAGAAAAAAAGAAAGGAGAAAGAGAAAATTGCATTTTAGCATAAACAAATCCATGGATTTCCATGAATGGAACACAAAGAAAAGAACATTGTTCCTTTTATCACCAATAGCAAAGGTGCTCTCTACTGTTCTTTCAATTTTAGTTAAAGTTCAAAATACTGGAATGTTACCACACTAACTACAGAAGAAGGCTACAGATTGCTAAAAAAACATGTCTAGTGCCAGAAAAAAAAAAATAAACCCAAAATTTTAAGTGAGGTAGTCAGAAAGATTTTGAGTCTTGAAGTCATAACTTTCACTCTTGGCAAAGGAATTGAAAGTGAGTAACCTGAAGATATGTGAAGACCATTACCTTATTCTCATATATTTTATTTTAAAACAGCACAAAAATTTCTGCTGTTTTTATCTACATACAGCCTTACTTACATAAGGCAGGCCTGCCTGCTCTACACACTACCTATAAGACATATGACTGCCCTTGAGTATACTGTCACTGACTAGGTAAAGCAGGCAAATATTTGAACAGATGCCAAAGTATGCCTGCAAGCTTACCAAGGATCTGATCAATCATGTTTCTGAATGGAGTTTTTAGCTCACTTTAAAGGAGGAAAATCCTCACCTTTCAACTACAATTAGGGTTCTTACATACCCTGACACAAAAATACTCAGGAAGGCTGATAAACAAAGCTGGAAGAATTAACATCTAACACAATTATTTCTTTTCTTATGAATGGGAGAAAGACCTTCCAAATTTGGTCTATGATGGGGAGAAGAAAATGGAAACAAACTCTGCTCTACTAATTCTAAATGGTGAGGGATGAGGAGCAGACCCAGAGCTTATGGGTCAGGATTAAAGGGGGACAGGGACAGGTAACATTATAGTGGGGGTCTACTAGAGGTCACCTGACCAGAAGGACCAACCAGACAAGACCCTCTATAGAAAGACAGGAGCAGCCTCATGTTCACAACCCCTGGTCCTCATGGATATCACCTTGATAGCTGTTGGATGGACAGAACAGCAGGGTATAAACAATCCAGGTTTCTGGAATGCACTGATGATGACTTCCTTCTCAAAGTGACAGAGAAACCAATGAGGAGGTGCTGTGCTGGACCTTGTTCTCAGCAACAAGGAGGGGCTGGTGGGTAATGTGAAGCTCAAGGGCAGCCTGAGCTGCAGTGACCATGAAATAGTGGAGCTCAAGATCCTTAGGGCAGCAGGAAGGGCACACTGCAAGCTCACTATCCTGGACTTAATAAGAGAAAAAACTCTGGACTCCTCAGGGATCTGCTTGGAGAGGACCATGGGATAAAGCCCTGAGGGGAAGACGGGCCTAAGAAAGCTGCTTATTACTCAAGAATCATCAACAACGAGGATGCATCTAAACCAAAAGAAATTCAGGCAAACCCACCAGGAAGCCCGGGAAGACGACGAAGGAACTTCTAGACAAATTCAAATACAAAAAAGAAACTTAGAGAGAGTGGAAGCAAGGATAGGTAGCTTGGGAAGAACACAAAGAAATTGTCCAAAGAGACAGGGATCAGGCTAGGAAAGCTAAAGGCCTGACAGAATTAAATCTGGCCAGGGATGTAATGGCCAACATGAAAAGCTTCTATAGGTGTGATAAGAGGAAGACTAGGGAAAATATGGGGCTTCTTCAGATGGAAACAGGAGACTTGGTTACTGAGGATATGGAGAAGGCTGAAGTATTCAATTTACTTTTTTTGCCTCAGTCTTCACCAGTAACTGCTCCAGCCATACCATCCAAGTCAAAGAACGCAAAGCCAGGAACTGGGAGGACAAAGAACCACCCACTGTAGGAGAAGATCAGGTTTAAAACCATTTTAGGAACATGAAGGTGCACAAGTCCACAGGACCTCACATGATATATTCATGAGTCCTGAGAGAACTGGTGAATTAAGAAGCCACACCACTATCCATCATATTTGATAAGCTGTGGCAGTCCAGTGAAGTTCCCACTAAGTGGATGGGGAAACATAACACCCATTCTTTAAAAAGAAAAAAACAGAAGACTCAGGGAACTACAGGTCAATCAGTCTCACCTAAGTGCCCTGCAAGATCATAGTGCAACTCCTTCTGGAAACTATGCTAAGGCACATGGAAAATAAGGAGGTAATTGGTGACAGCCAAGATGCCTTCACTACATGCAAAATGTGCCTGACAAATTTGGTGACCTTCTACATCGGGGTTCAAGTGCTAGTGGATAAGGGCAAAACAAATGATATCATCTATCTGGAATTGTGCAAAGCATTTGACACTGTCCCACATGACATCCTTGTCTCTAAACTGGAGAGGAATGAATTTGATGAATGTATCACTCAGTGGATAAAGATTTGTCTGGATGCTTGCACTCAAAGAGTTGCAGTCAACAGCTCAAGGTCCAAGTGGAGAGAAGTGGTGTTCCTGAGGGGTCAGTATCATGACCAGCACTGTTCTTTGTTGATGACATGGACAGTGAGACTGAGCGTACCCTCAGTAAGTTTGCTGACAACACCAAGCCCTGTGGTGCAGTCAAAACATTGGAGGGAGGAGATACCATCCACAGGGACCTTTATAGGCTTGAGAAATGAGCCCACATGAATCTCACAAAGGCCAACAAGGACAAGTGCATGGTCCTGCACATGGGTTAGGCAATTCCAAGCAGAAGTATAGGCTGGGAGAGAATGGACTGAGAGCAGCCCCGAGGAGAAGTACTTGGGGGTAGTGGTGGACAAGAAGCTCAACATGACCCAGCAGTACGTGTTTGCAATCCAGAAAGCCAACTGTGTTCTGGGCAGCACCAAAAGAAGTGTGACCAGCAGGTCTAGGGAGGTGATTCTTCCCCTCTACTCTGAGACCTCATGAGACTCCCACATGGAGCAATGCATCCAGCTCTTGGGCCGCCAACAAAAGAAGGACATGGACCTGCTAGAGTGAGTCCAGAGAAGGTCATGGAAATAATCCCAGCATGGAGATACTGGACCGTGTTGCCTAAAGAAGCTATGGATGCCCCATCCCTGTTCAAGGACCAGCTGGATGGAGCTCTGAGCAACCGGGTCCAGTGGAAGGTGTCCCTGCCTATGGTGGGGGCAGGGGTTGAAGCTAGAGGATCTTTAATGTTCCTTCCAACCAAAACCATTCTATGATAAATCACTTCAAACATATTTTTTAAATTTTTTTAAGCTTAAATCACTGCTTAGCAAGTTAAACCTAGCCTAACCTACTCCACACATTATTCCTTTCCATTCCCTTACTGTAATTTAATTTTAGCTAAGTGCACTAGTGGTGTGTACACCAGGTCAAAGCTTAGCATACTCTTAATACATCTTGCAGAAGCAGATAAATATTTCACAAACCCTCACATTTGAGCAAGGTGTGATTCAAGTCACCGAAAGTCCCAGAAAGGGATACTGCCACGCATCACTGCTGCTCTGCATCCCCCTCTCAGGCTGGAACAGCAGCAGCTCTGCCTCCTGCCAAGCAGAGGATCACAGCTTGTTTACTGAGCTCTGTCTGGAGGAAGCAGAGCACATTTCAGTCTCATCTCCAGCAGCCCTGTCAAGCCAGCTGCCAAGAAAAGTTTTGAAGGGCTTCAGGGCGAGCAAAATCTAGTAGAAAGGTAGTAATAGACCGGGGACCCAAAGATGAGTTTGGTGGTGCAGGCACTATGCAATCTTAAAGATTAAAACGCTTTTAGATAACTTCATATGTATGAAGTCATAGGAAAAGAAGTAACTGAACTTGCCAGGTGGAAGGACAGATTACCAATCAGTTTACAATTACCACTGAGATTAGGATCTCTATGTTAATACTAGGAGTTAATGAGTACAAATTGCAAATAAATTAAACTTGTATGCTACTTACATTTCCTTATGATGTATGGAAAAGACCTGAGAAGTCTGATTGGGATTTCATGTCGTAGATTATTATTTTTTAAAATTTTAATATTTAAAATAACACTCCATTACTTCCAGAGGATTTCAGACAGATTAAATGTGTGTTGTGCATTTCCATAAAGAAATGCTTTATATAGTTTTACAGGAACCATGAAACTCATTCAATAAGACCTCACTACCTTTTCAAGAGCCTGCCAGCTACTATGAAAATAAAGAACAAGAGGTTTCACAGAGGACACGTACACAATCCCTCATTCCTTCTAATAAAACCATTAATCGAAGAAAAATTGCTTAAGCCCTTTTCCTCTACCCTACTAACGAAAAGTCACCAAACACTAATAAGTGATCAGCATTTTTCATTGTACCAGTAGTTATTTCTCTGCCTTTGGAATCGTATCTCAATTTCTCGGTTAAGTGGGTACATGCTCACACAGTGTGACCACATTATGTGCACTTTACCATGTGATCAGAGCCTGCCAAGTCTCAAAGCAGATTATTTAAAATACAGCTTCAATATTTTTCAGAATAATCCCTTCAGGATTTGGAGGACTGGGGGGGGGTTGTTGTTATTTCTCACTCATGTTGGGTGGCTACATTTTTAAGTCCTTTAGACAAAAAATAAATTGCTGTAAAATGCTAATACAGGAAAATAGAAAATTTGCTTGTCTTGACAGCTATCACAGAAGAAAAAGAACTCTGGTTTTGTATGAAAAACACTCCATGATTGGCTATCATCATACTTCATATTTCAGAGTCCATAAATCATGGCTGTGCCTAGCAAGTTCACAAAGCATCAGACATCTGAATTCCTATTTGGCTGCTATCATCCCTAAAATGCTGACAGAGCCATGGCAGCAGTGACCACACACAGACTCCAAAACATATGAAAGCAAGTTTTAACAGCTACTAAATACTCTTAGAAAACTTCCCCTCCCATCTTTCTTTCTCTTTAAAGATATGAGTCTTTACATACAATGCAGTTCTTTCACCACAACAGCAATACCTGCCTCGAATTTTAAATTTAACCTTGAAAATTTAAGAAAAATCAGGTAAACAAATACAATAGCAAGAGCCAGGTTATCAGATGCTCCTTACTCAGTTAGGACAATTACATACAACCTAAGTGTTGCTTTAATTCTATTACTTCAACTTCTTCCTCCAAAACATTTGATACACAAATTTTACTCATTCCCATCCTAGCTCCACACAAGCACATGTGAAAAGGACTGTTGGTTTTGTTAGCATATTAGTGAGCAGAAAAGGAAAATGAAATAGTCTTAAATAACAGATATGCAATAAAAAATTACTTTTCTTTGCCTCTAAACACCATGTGTTTTTTAATTGATTTGCTGAGCTAATAGCAGCAAAGCAGCTGAATTCCCTACACAGTTCGGCAACACTCAGCCTTAAAAGGCTCACCTTGCTTTGTAGGAATTTACCTGGTTTTTGTGCCCTGGATGGATAACAGCATCTAAACAGGCTGACAAGCAGTTACAGAAAGCATCAGAGGAAGAAAAGCATCTGTCAGGGGTTTGGCGTGTAGGAGTAACAGAATTAATTTTATCAGTCTTTTGGGCCTATTCCAGGCGGCAATCAACACCCACTCCTCCCTCTGAAGAGCCATCCCTCTGTACTGACCAGTAATTTCAAATAAAAATGCATGACTAAATAAATCATCAATGGCCAGAAACAGCTTTTAAGTATCTCCAGGGCTGGAGACTTCAGAACCTCCCTGGGCAACCTGTGCTAGTGTTCAGTCATAGAAAAATTTTTTCCTGATATGCAGAGGGAACCTCCTGTATGTTGGTGTGTGCTCACTGCCCCTTGTCCTGTCACTGGGCGCTATTGCTAAGAGCCTGGGTCTGTACCCTTTGCTACCTCCCTTCAGGTATTTATATACCTTGATGAGATCACTCTGCCTTCTCTTTACCAGGATGAACAGCCCCAGCTCTCTCAGCCTTTCCTCACCGGAGAGATGCTCCAGTCCATTCATCATCTTAGGGGCCCTTTACTAGACTTGCTCTTGAAATGGGGAGCCCAAAACTGGACATAGCACTCCATATCCAGCCTCACCATGGCTGAGTGGAAGAGAAGGATCACATCCCATCACCTCCTTGTGTAATGCAGTCCAGGACACCATTCAGCTTCTTTGCCACAAAGGCTCACTGCTGTTTCATGTTTAACTTGCTTTCCATCAGGACCCCCCTGGGCCTTTTCTGCCAAGCTGCTTTGCAGATAGCTGGCCCCAGCATGAACTGGTGCCTGGGGCTGTACCTTCCCAGGGGAAGGATTTGGCTCTTCTCTTTGTTGAACTTCAGTAGGTTCCTGTCAGACCATTTCTTCAGCCTGTCAAGATCACTCTGAATAGGAGTGCAACCACCCAGTGTAACAACTCCCCCTGTACTCCAAGATAACTCGTGGAAGGCACACTGTCCCATCACTGAGGTCACAAATGAAGATGTTAAACAGGACTGGACCTAGTATTGATCCCCGGGGTACAAAGTTAGTTACTGGCCTCTAGCCTGAGTAATCTTCATATTATATAGTAGACTGAGAAGAATTATCAGTGAAATAATTCTGTGCACCATCCCTAGCTTTGCTAATACTAACAATTTTATAATCTTTCTGATATTAGTGTCTTCAAGTCTTGATTCTTGTAGTTATACTGTTACACAGGAAGATCAATTGCCTTTAAAAAAAAAAGGTTGGTTTAATTAAAAATTCCCACTCTGCCAAGTTAAAAAAAAAAAAAAAAAAACCAAACAGAAAAAAAAAAAAAAAAACACACAAAGACTAAATAACCCAAAAAGACATAAATGAAAAAATAAAACCAACTTTAAAACTGTGATTTGTGGGAGGCCTGACTCATGCTTTCTGAAGAGCTCAAGGTTGATATATATTACCTGCAGTGCTTCACTAGCTCTGTTAATTCCCTTCTCAGACTCACACTTTACTGAAACTGTTCCAGAGGAGTGAATAATTACCACTCCACGCTTATATGATAGCATTAATTTTCTTGAGTAAGATCTGTTATATGAAGACTTACAATTCACACTTGGTACAAAACATCATTAATTCAGTTTCTCAACCTAGAAACTAAATAGCTTCTGTCTTTGGGCAAGTCTGTACCTCTCAGAGGATTGCCATGAAGAGCCCATGATCTAGTTCAGACTAAGCAGGCTCCCAAATTGAAATCAAAGGCCACATTAGCTCAGCACTGCAGCTCAACTCATTAAGCTAAGAAGACGGTTTAGCACACAGTTACACCCAACCTAATAAACTCAGTTATGGTGCTTCAGTAACCTGGACTGCTTTTCATCTAACCTTCACCACTGGTACAGGTACCGGTCAAACTGACCAGACTTCAAGTCAGAAACATCTGTAACTCACTCTATGGTTTAGTAAAGTACAAATCCCTGTACACCTGAAAAGTACCACACGCCTCTATAATTGGCATGATCTTACCTCATCCACCAGGACCCAGAGTCATTGACCTGCAAAACAGGTTGGGAACATGGGAGTTTTCACTAAAATTTATAATCTTCTGTATCTGGAATGGTTGAGATTTCTTGGGCCGAGCTGTTTAGGAAATTAATTAACTTTACTAGGAGTAGTTAAGTGACAGAGCTCCTCCCTCTGTGCTAACAGTAAGGCTTTCTCAAAGGTGAGGGGAAAATTTCCAAATATGTTGCACTCAGAGATTCAAGTCATTTATTCTCATCAGTCTCAGAACAAAATACTAGAAACTATTTTAATTCTTCTGCCAAGTCATGACTTCATAATTCTGGTTTCCGCAGTTCTTGACAGCTAGCACCTGGATTAGGGGAAAAGAGTTAACCTACCTCATCTCCTACGGACAACACTTGAACATTCCAAAGCAGTAATAAGTTTCCCAAGCCTTCTTTTTCCTATCGTGCATGTGTGCACGTCCACATAGGAAAAAATGTGACTTAAAGAGTATTTACAGACTTTGACATTGCCAAAAAAGCTCCAGGCCACCTATGGACTGCTTTGTTCTCCCAAGATGTTTTACACAGCATATTCCATCTCCCATTTATCATGATGCCCTGGGAAGACAGAGCTGGCACAATGCTTTTACCAGTAAATGCTACTAGTTTTGTAAGATTTTTTTCTCCAAAGGTCATCAGTTCCCTTAACTCCCTGCTACCTTAAACTAATGACAGAAGCAAAAACTAAGATGAAAAATTGATTAGCAGGCTCATGTGCACTGCACAGCTGTAATCCTAGGTCTATGCTGCATACTGTGTACCAAATGCTGCACAGGGTGCCTCATTAATATGGATTGGTTGTACTTTTGATAACTAACACCTGTCCCATGTTATCATTAAAGTAACTAAGTACCTCTCCGGGATGAAAAACTTACAGTGTAGTCCAAAAAAATGTTTACAGACTTTGGGCTCCGGGAACTCTGCAAGCAGAGTCTTGTGTATTACAGAACTACACAAAGCAAACACCTCCATTTGTGGTTGAAAATAACCACTGAAGAATGATATACAGTGGGTGGCAAAAACAGTCACATTGTAAAGTAACCAAGAAAATAATAAGCTGTGTCCATAGGGGATAAAAATGCTATCATTTCCAAAATGCTATAAATAAGTTAGAGGTTATTTGTTGCAGTACACAGACCAAGTTTGCAATCACACGGCTATTCTTCATGTCTGTTTTAAAAAAAAGCGAGCTGAAATTGTTCAACAGCAGACAGAGTGGCACCGTGTGCATTGTTTGGGCTCAGAGCAATGGTGTACTGCACTATATGCAAGCTTTGTAGAAAAGGGAGCTCCTGCCACCTCCTTGAATTTAGCCCTCTTCAATATAAACAATAAGGCTTCCTTTTTAAGTTTGTATGTGGGAACAGGACAACATCATTTGTCCTGCTTACCATTTCTCCCTGGAATTTGGGCAAAGCTGGAGACCAAAGCTGACCAGTGTGCCAAAACCCAAGTTTGCTGATGACTATTGCAAACCACCTTGGTCCTCTGAGAATTTCAACACGACATTCTTGTAATTTTAATCAGAGAAAGAGACTGGTTTTCACAGTGTGGAGACCAGCTGTCTGGTTATGTTTTCCATAAAAGATACAAACTGGAAGAGAGTCAGTAAAGCATGTGTGCACATTTCATTTTATACTTCAGCAAATTTGAGCAGGTCATAATTATTCAACAATTCAAAAATTATAATACAGTCTAAGTTCACCTTTCAAAATGCAGGGGAATTTTGCTCTCCCATAAGCAGGTGCCTACCTGACAGGTAGGGCAACTTGGAAGCTAAGGAGGATAAGGAAAGAACAGAGAAGTATGAAGACTGCTTTGATTTCAGATAGCTACTTTGTATTACAGATATGAGCAATATGGCATGGATAGATGTAAAGCATTTGAGATTATAGGCACAAAGGAAATCACTCTCATATAAACTTAGAGATTCTCTCAAGTTGCTTGCTTACATCATTACTATTTTTTTTGATAGGCAAAAACACATTACAAACAAACAACAACAAAAAAATCAGAGCTGACAACAAAAAATAGGTAAAATTTTGTGTGAAAGGCCAGGTAAGTGTTCGTGTTTACTAAATAATATTATATTAATGGGTATTTTAGTAAGTGTTGTAATTTCTGCTTTAATTATGTATAAATAAGCAGAAGGGAAGCAGGGAAGGAGAAAACCACTGATCTAATGCCAATGAGCTACCACCACCAAGTTGAACACACAGACAGAATGAAAAAATTCTACTAGTACAGTTACTGTGTTTATGGGAATGAACTTACCAAAAGTGGGAGTTAAAAAAATGTTCCTCGGTGGATCTTGACCAAACCAGGATCGTGTGCATTTTATCACTAACTTCAAAATGCATTTTAAAAAAAAAAATCATTACGTTTCTATAGGTTCCAGTTTCCTTCTTATGGCCTGTTTTTTGTGCATCCACACGAATTTGAAAATTGTACTTGGAAAAGCATTATTTATTGTATCACTTGTACTGCTGGTTAGCAATTACCCTCTTTCCCCCCAAGAATTACACATTACAGGTAAATGCTATTTTGTTGGAAATAGACAGCAAGAAGGAAGCAGATCACTGTCAAAACAAACAGGTACAACTAAAACCAGCATTACTGCAGCAAAAAATGTTTCCTTTATGTATCACATTACCTCTTTTTTTTTAGCAGTAATAGTTTTATCAACATTCAAAGCCTGACATGAAAGCTGTAGGATGTGCCAGGCTGCCAGGCCACCACCACTGAAGTCAGCAGCAGTGCAGGACAGGGAAGAAAAACAGATTCTAAGGAAACCATCATTAAGTCTCTCCACTGCCACCAGATCTGTGGCCCATACTGCTACTCAGAGATTTTGCTCCCAGCTAGTCACAGACATCAGATTAAACACGAATTTGATACCTGTGATTCCCCTGGCAAAGAAAGACCAATGGCCTTGGGGATGGGACCTGGACGCTAGGTCTCTCTATCAGTCCAGTTGTCTGGTCTTCATTTAATTTGGAAGAAAAGAGTTAGAAAGGTTACGTCTTCAATATCATCTGTCTAAACCTTTCCATAGTAATCTTGCACCATTACATACACAACAGCCAGGGAAACAAGGGTTCAGCAAGCAAAGAGTGAATTTACCACACACAGTCACCCTCTCTTGTGAAGGTATCTTTGCTGCACACTGAGGCCGAGTTGCTCTGTCTGAGGTAGCTCAGTCTGGTTGAGACGCACTCGCTGGTCAAGAAGCATATTCACATGGCATCAAAATGGAGTAAACTCTAAATTCACCCTCCAGCTTAAAACACAGTGAGTCTGCTTACTACACAAACCTGGAACTAAACCAAATGGTATCTTACTGAAATCCTTCCCCCTGCAGAGCACCTCTCTCCAGGGACCTCTATTTATTTTTTTAAAAATTGATTTTTTTTTTTAAAATCTTACAAGTTCCTTTAAATAGTTTCCCCTATCACTATCAATTTAAATTTAAGACTGTCTTAATAAAACAAATATGCTAGAAAACAGCCAGCCTTATTCATATTACCTAGTCTAAAAAGATACATTATTTTAAATTGGATTCCCTTCTGCTCTTATCTGTAAAATATTTTTAAAATAGAACAAAGAGGCGAATTTAAAATGTTTCCCAAATAAAATTCACCCTAGCAGTCATTCAAACAGAGTAAATATTTTGATACAATTTGCAGAAACAGCATTAGGTAATATTTTATGATGCTCATTAAGCTGTCATGTTCTAAATCACAACCGGCATCAAATGATTCCTTCCCTTCTCTACTATTTAAGTTTGGCAAATACACACTGTATAAAAGGTGTCAAGTAAACTGCCACAGGATATACTGGAAATCCCTGCACCAGCTGCATACTCAAGCATAAAGGAAGTGTCTTTCTGATCCTACAGCCTGATAATACTGGAGTTGCTGGAGGGTTACAGCAGTCTTTGAAAATAAAGCTTCATTACACTGGCATGGAGAGGTGCAGTTTAATCCTCTTTGGAAGCTGGTCCTGCAATCCTACATTTTAGAAAATTGCTGAAAGCCATTGTGCTTTTGATGGGAATTGGTCATTAACAGTACAGGTGCAGACCATGCAAGAGGCAGTGTCAGCACAACCCCTTCCCATATTTGCTTCTTAGGAATTCCATCTGATAATGGCAGAAGCAGGTTGTAACAGCACGCTTTTGCCATGGATTAAATTGTTGCTCATTTGGAGATATAAGACAGATACTTTCTTCTTTAAGACTTCATTTCCTCTGCATGTTAAAAGAAAGAAAAAAATATACAACTTTCTTCCCACAGCTGAAAAGGAACCTTACTTTCCTACAGACCCTTTCTCATTTGTATAAAATTTGGATACTTAACAGAGTTGCTATGCTCTTAACATAAAATGCAAATTTAATACAGCATTTAAGACAAACTGTATCAAGAAACATACTTTTATTAATCATAGTATATATTTAATAAGCACAGCACATATTATATGAGATCTTGAAATTGCATGACATCTTGAAATGCTGTCTGTATCATTTTGTGAACAAACTTAGTTTCATTAAAAATGTCCAGGCTGTTAAACTCCGTATCTCCACTCCCTCTCACAAGCAGTGAGAAGGAAATATAAGCAAGTTTTTTATGGATACGCTTGTTTTTATCGTTAGAACAAACAACCAAAAGCATAACTGGCCTAGATCGCCTCAGGCTTATGCTTACAGTGTTCAACTGACTCTAAAGCATCTGCTTCAGCAATAGTTTCCTTGGGCCTCATCTTCCCCTGTACCTCTAAGAGAGGTTACCAATGAGAGTTTAAACACTGAAGGAAAGTGAGAAAGGGAAGTGGCAGAAGAGAGATTTGGGTTATTCAGGGTAGAGAAGAAGCTGTCCGGATGTGAAAAAGTGCCCGGAAGACGACATTGATCTATAAGGACAAATTCAGTGCTCTAGAAGGGTCCTTCCCAACGCACAGAAGTTGAGCAGGCCTGGCAGAAGGCTACTGCAGCTGAACCTGAAGCTTCAGTCTGAACTCCACTGCAGAACCAAAATGAACGGTCACAGATTAATACAGGAACACTCCTCAGGCATGCAAGAATGGCCTTGCAAACAACAAAGCTCATCTCAATTTAGCATCAACAGGAGATGCAAAGAGCAACAAGGGCTTTATCACTACAGTAGCAGCAAAAGACTAAGCAGATCTCCACCTGCTGCCAAACATGATGAGCACAAAGGACTCAGTTCATATTGGGATATCAATCACATTTGCTTTGAAAGTCATAGACCTGTCAAAGAAAGGAAATTGAGTATAAAAATGCTCTGATAAAACACTATCACAGGCTTGTACACAAATGTGTGATTATTTCTGTTAAATCTCTTTTTGTTAAATCAACTGTTTCAGAATTGATTATCACAGGAATCATATTTAATGTTTTAGAAACAGTGATGTTGCAGATTGACAAAGATGCTCCTCCTCTCTCAGGGAAAAAAAGAGGGAAAAGAAGAGATGGACTAAAATTTTCTGATGCTATGAATTCAAAAATATGGTATTTTGCCTACGTATTAAAAAGTAAGCATTAAAGCAACCTGGAGACATTAAATAGACAAGAGATATTTGAATAATATGTAATCAGACAGTTTAGAAAGTTTATAAATACTATTTGTTGTTTCCTTATCTTATAGCTCTGTAACTACTGTTATTCCTGAGCACAACTGTTCTAGTTCCATCACAGTTGTTCTACTTCAGGACCCAGTGAAACTTTACACCAAAATCTATATAAAATTACCTGCTACAATATGGAATATTTAACCACATTAGCACTGATCATCTGCTATGAACAGTATTATCACAAATAACGTGTAAATTCCCCAGTACATCACCTTGTATATATATTTAGCATAGATAGCTCCTGCCTAAGGAGCAATTTACATGGAATTAAAGTTCTATATTCACAAAACTCCCAAGTATTTCAATAAGCAGTGCTTGTTTTAACAATTCTGATGACAAGGATTTCTCTCTTCTTCAGTGACAAAATGCCCAGTAACTTCCTTTGCTCGTTATGAGTTGGAATAACGTAGATAGCAATAAAGCAAATGTGCAAAGGAATCTGCATTCCAGACAATGATGTCCACACAGATCTGTTTGTGATCATACTTTCATTCTGCAAAATATATTACCTTCCACAGCTTAAACCACAAAATTCATACAAACTACCTAAGCTCAGTCCAGAAGATGGTCAAGTCCCTTTGGCTAAGCATTTCAGTATGTCCTTCACATATGTTACTCACCTACCGTAACTTTATTACTTACTTTCCATCAATTTCCGGTCTTTTGCACACACAGTGAAACTTGCCACCAAAATCTATGTAAAGATCATCTTCTACAACATGGAATATTTGACCAATGGCAATTTTATCTTTGGCAGGCCCCATCTGAATTAAAGGAGAGCGTCTCAACATGGATGCAAAGGATTCTGATTTCTCTGAAGGAACCTAGAGATGAATAATAAAAAAGAAAAAGCATTTCACAAAACATGCCATATGAAGGAGGAATTAAATTAAACTTGTAAAATACAAAAAGGCTTTATTCACTGAATTAAAAGTAAAGATTTATGTGTTCAGCACATTTTTAGCAAGACTTCTAAGGAGGCACCTGTTACATTTCTCCAACTCCAAACATTTTTCACATTAAAGGCAAAGCCTTCATTAAT
Organism: Xenops minutus; assembly: GCA_035221455.1. Classification (NCBI taxonomy): domain Eukaryota; kingdom Metazoa; phylum Chordata; class Aves; order Passeriformes; family Furnariidae; genus Xenops; species Xenops minutus. The sequence continues at coordinate 122,258,858 of JAWWEE010000074.1, forward strand.
TCAGTCGTAAGAAAACATTACACTGTGCATCTCCTGAAAACTTCTGACAGTTCTACTAATGATTAGGCAAGTCAATTTAAAAATTTATTCCAAATGTAGGAGATACTCCTGAAACGAACATCACTAATCTGTTATCTCCTCAGTGGAAACCAAATCGGAATTAGTACCTTGGAGCTATTCATGCAACTATATAATAATGAATAATACTTAAATCATTATTTTAAAGAACAAAACCATTCTGCCAAGGCACCGAAAGGAGAAAGCACGCCCAGGACTGATATATGAAAAGAAAAATTTGAACAATCATTTCTTTCATTTTTCACTCTATAAAATCAAAGTAGCTAAATAAGCAAAATGCCAGTTTCTTCTCATAGAGTTCTAGGGAAATGGGACAAAATAAATCTTCTGCTATTCTTCATGGAGAGAGACATCTCTGTTCTGTGACCTGAGAAAGCTGACTATCACAGGCTTCCCATCAAATGCTAGGTGAAAATGCCCAGCTGTATCAAAGTGAGACTCAATCTCAACTGTTTTCCCTAATACACTGAATTTGACCACTTTTTAAGATTACTGCCTTTGAAATGTAATTAGTAAGAAAAGCCTTCTTGCTAGTAACAAATGAAAAGGGAGACGCATTTTAGAAGAAACACATACTTGAAGGTGAATCTGAGGAAATCAAATTATAGATGGCTAAACAGATTTTAAAAATGAGAACCTATTATTTTTTCCCCATATTTAGCAGTAATTGATTGATAATAATTACTTTGTGCAATATTTCAAACTATTTCGGAACCCCCAGAAAAACTAAACCAAACAATATAATCAAGCAATTAAAGGTTTACAGATCTGATGGCTTCAACAACACATTTTCCCACTGACTGCTTCAAATGGATGCTGAAAATCCATCTATATTTCATATGAAAAAAGAATAATGACATCATTTTCCTCTTATACATTTAGAAACTCTTTATTCTTTGGGAAGTCAACACAAGACAGTTTTGAATTCCAGCTCTGCTAAAAGGCACAAACAGCACAAATTTTTCTGACGGGACGTAGCCTCGGGAATTATAAGCTAGAGATCTGACACCTGGTGAATTTGCTGCTTCACAAACAGGAGCTGTTAAATGTGGCATCCCAAGGACAAGGGCTGAACAACGTACAACACGCACACATGTGCACGCAAACATGCCACAAAAAGAAAGCATTTGGCAATGGTAAACCACAAACAGAGCAGGAGGACTTTACACAGGAAAGCTAATATCAGATAAGGTTCCAAACACAGGATTGTTTGAATTTCATAATGCAGTCTGAAGTCCAACACATGAAAATTAATTAGACAAGATGCATTTGTAAATGCTTCAACAAAAAAATGCAACACAGTGGACACAGTAAGAGGAAGTGTTTAAATGTGATTTATCATATTAATTAAGGGGCAGCAGAAAACTTTAAATCAATGTATAAATTGTAATCTAGAAGAAGACATTCCAAAATTAACATCCCTTTCAAAATGACTCTGTCTGGGCAGGAGATTACGAATCAATTGTCATACTGAAATACCAAAACCCATTTCAAGGGAAACTAAAGTACAACAAAGTGCAAATTTAGTGATCTTCCACTGAAGAACAAAGGTAAGAACATGGCAGCAACATATAAACTCAGGAAGACAAGGTCTACTATCATTTCATCCCAGAATATTTTCAGTTATCCTTCACTACAAAGCAAACTAATAAGAAAATTGGTCTTATAAAATACCCCAAACCACACACAAAAACCCCCACAATCCACAAACAACAAAACAAACAAAAACACCCACAGAGACAGGCAGATGTCATCACTTGTAGGGTAACGAATATGTACTCCACAGCTAGGTTCAGACCTTGGGTAAATAACAACTTCGTTTTGACATTTCAACAGGAGATGAGGAGGTCCACTCATGGTTTGAACTAATTTAATGAATGCTGCTGGATCAGACACTACACTAGATGATTACCATCAAATGAACTGCCTTTTCTTACATGTAGATCACCTGGAAAAAGCCTGAGCTAATAGAGAGGACCAAGACAACTGAGTTTGGTTTGAAGGAGATTTTCCTAAGTTACCTACAAAGATGGCATTAGGAATGGCCATTGAGCAACACTGAGATTTCTTTGCTAAGCAATTAATACAATTCACAGTAAATTCTTTCATCTCTTGGCAATTACACCCATGAAATGGCATTCACCTCATTCATGTTGCCTTCATATGATGGCACACTCAATAGGTTGTCTATGCTAAAAAGATTTCACAAGCAGCAAGCTTTTATCTCTACATCATGAAGATGTACAATAATATCCTATGGATTACTTGTTTTCATCACCTAAAAATGGTCCACTCTAGTTAATAACAACCTTTTCCTTTATTTCCCTGGCAGGAAAAAATACAGATACAAAATTCTCCCACATGCAAACTTGCCTGTAAAATAATCTGTATACACAACACACAAGTGCTATCTTTACACACTGACAGATGTGCTCATTCCTTATTAGAACACAGATTTAACGAAAATACAGATGTTAATGTATGAAGAAATCTTTTGCCATTCTTCATTGTAGAAAGTCTTCCAAAAAGCTACCAGGAATCAGTGTGAATTCTATCACAGGCCTACAAGTCTGCAGTGTTCTCTATTCCGAGTCGTTGAGAGGAACTTCTCAAGAGCACAAACAGCTAATTTACATATACAAGAATCCTCAAGAGACGCCATTAGTTACTGCCATCAAGGACTCTTTTGTGGACAGGCTAGAAACAGAGTGAGATAAAATGCAGTATTTTCTCCAGTTTTCTGAATAAAGCAGATCTCATTAAACAGTAATTTATCTCGAGCATTTAAAGAGATTTAATGACATTTGAGTGCTTTCCTGTATGATTTCTAAATCTCCTTAACTGGATTCTCCACAGTGCCATTATGGCAAAACAATAGGACCATATAATAAAAGGGCAACATCCTTTACTAAGCACTCTACTTTTCTGATTCTCAAGGAGTGTTGACAGTGCAGTTCTGATAGATAATGCATCAGTAATGTGTCAAGTTGCAAAAATTGGAGAATATTACAAAATTCAGAAGCACAAATGACATGTTCTTTTCAAGTACCTGAAGTATAAAGAATTTTTCCCCCTCCTCCTTCTGAAATGCCTAACCTGTTTGACTTTCCTTTTAATTTCTGGATATTAACATTTTTCACAAATATTTTGATACCTTTCACTCTCTGCACACACAGTTCAATAAAAACAACAGTTCTTTCATTAACAGAACTCAAAGATGATACATATTAACTGCAGAGTGGGAAAAGTCATAGATTTAAACCCCAGTAAGATCCAAAAAAAAAGAAGTAACTCCAGTGGAGGAATGTAACATACTATTTCTGGAGCAAAGCCTATGACTGTACAAGCAAGGAGGTCCTATCCCACCCACTGAGCACAATATCTGAAAACCTAGGCTACATGCCTTCAGTTTGCTTGCAAAGGCAAGTAGCATGCATGTTGGAATGTGAGATACATGGGTGAGACATGGAGAAGAGATTGGTAATCTGAATGCTACAATTAAAGGGTGAGTGACATTAACAGCAAGCAGGGTGCAAAGAACACAACTCTAAGCACCTATCACATTTTCTTTTCCTCAGCACTGTCATCCGTAGCTAGAAAGACTTTTCTGTCCAAAGTTAGTTAGATAAAGCAACAAAACGGAAAAAATACTTGCAGTAACAAGTTAGTACAGTGCCACAATAGCTAAAGGCCCCAGCAGCTTAGATACTCAAAACAGACTGGAAAAGGCCCGGAGCAACATGAACCAAACCTGAAGTTTGTCCTGTTTGGAGCAAGGGGTCTGAACAGATCCTGAGATCACTTTCAACACACACTATTTTTACTTAGGAGGATGACTGGAAGCCTGCTACAAATAATATTAAAACAAACCCCAATATATTAAGCTACCCACTGAACAAGTATATATTGATAAGGCACTTACTTCAACAAGCAACATAAGAAATTTCACTATGTTCTTCTAGCCCGGCAGACCTTAATTTTTCACACCTTGTAACTACTGGAAGTGTGCACTTTTGCTTAGATATCTGAATCCCAGGAATTTTGTAAGTGTTGCAGGCATTACTAGGATAACATCTCATAGTGATTCATGCAGTTTATTTAACAAATTCCTCTCTAGGGTACTCTTATTACTTTTTACTCAAATGAATGCAACGAGGTCTATTTAACTCAAAACTGCATTGTGCAGAAAAATATCATTGTAAGGACACAAGGATCAACTCAGACATTCCATCAGTTAATGGCCTTCCATCCAGAAGCAGCACAACAAGCACTGCCAACTCAAGAACTCACCTTAATTTATCAAAGAACAATTGCCAACAGGGTTTTCCTGAGCCCTGAAATTCTCGCAAAAAACAACACTGAACACTCAGGAGAAGCCCTACGAGGACTGATATGTGACTACAATGACTAAAATTTCAACATACAAGCATGCAAGCAATTACAGCTCCAAGTGTTTTCTCTAGGTGCTGCCTTCTTTTTATACATTAAGCTAATGTCTAATGTTGATGACTCTTTATTGAGAAGTTCCATGCATTTTATTCTAGTATCAGAATATAATCATTCGAATTTCAGGCCTCCTGCCTTTAACTCATCTCAGAGGTAGACAGTTCTCAGTCTCCCCTCAACCAAATAAGTTAAAGTACCTTCTCTACCTTCAACTTCGAACATGTTCATCACTTTGTGCCTAGCAGTAATCAGTGATTTTACAGCTTTCCCAAAGAAAACACTCTGCATCCTGTATTAGTAAGAAAGAAATGTTTAGCAAAAAAAAAATATTTTAAAAGTATGAGATCTGACATTAATGTTTATTACTTATTTACACTAAAAATCCAGTAGACCTCTAGTAAATGCTTAATCTACATTTCATAAAAAACAACCAGGTTTTGCATATTCAGGCTCATGACGCTATACAGCTATTGTCTTCCAAGACATCATTCCCACTAAACCTGCAGAGCATTCCACATCTCCTTTGGTCACAGACTTTTTCTGTCCACTTCCAAAGTTGTTCTGCAATGGGCAAACCACCCCACACTGGCTGCCCTGCATCTCTACCACTTGCACCTCTACCCAAGGAACAAGATGACATTTAACTGTTCTTTTTCTTCCTTCAAATTTTTTAACTACTGTCCCACAGTTTACATACATCCCAAGATGCAGAAAACACCATCAGTAATTGCCTCAATAAACAGCACTAACTACAGTATATACAATCTACTCCCTTCAAAGATTTGTGCCCACCATTATTTTTTCAAACAAGACAAGCTGCAGGCCAGGGGTTCACCTACTTCCTTATTATCAACAGACACGGAAACAATAAAGAGGAACAAAATCTGATAAATACTTGTACTTGCAATATACAGTACCTAACTTGATTATATTTTGTAGTACTTGGAGGAATAGATTGCCCAGAGTAGTTGTGGATGCTCCACCCTTGGAAGTGTTGCAGGCCAAGTTGGATGGGGCCCTGAGCAACCTGGTCTAGTGGAAGTCTAGTCCCTGGCCATGGCAGAGGGGGTGGATCTAGATCATCTTTAAGGTCCCTTCCAACCCAGGCCATTTAATAACTCTATGAAATCAAAAGTCTACATTTAATAACTCTATGAAATCAAAAGTCTAAGATGAAATATGACTGAGGAACATCACTTGGACTTTAATATAAACAGTAATATAAGACAGGAACTGTCTCATCTCTATTTGACAAATATTTGTAAAAAGTACCAAATTACTTGTTACCCTCTTATTTGCCAATAACATTCACCTCATGCAGTATTAAGGAGTACAATTCGTAAATTGCTAATTAATACATGCCACTCACATACGGAGAAAACAAACTATAGACATCAGAGTGATGCTCCAGTGACTCAAAGATGCATCAGGCTATTTTAGAATTCTTTTGAAGGCTGATGTTTAACTCTGCAATATGTACCAAAGCAAATTTTAAAATGCTGTATTTAAAACCCCCAAATGTTTATGGATAAAACAGACAGGTGAAACTATGAACACAGTAGAAAATAAGAAGATTGCATTAGGCAGAGCTGTATAAGAATAAACCAGGACATATGATTTAGCGAGACTACATGTAACTAAACGCAACAGTGGCAAAATTCACCTACTAAGGCTCGTAAGTAGCAGCACAACATCATCCAACATACAGCACAGTTATAACCAAAGATAGCATGAACACAGAATTTGCTTTTAAAGTCCACTGTCTGTTTTGCATTTATTTCCCCCCAGAATACAGCTCTTTTTCCTCCCTGATTAATGGCCTGAGTTTTGTCCCATAAATGTATAAATATATCAAACAACTGAAGTTTTTGCTGTTACCCCACATATTTGACTTACAACCCAAAGTGGACAATCACAGATACAAGGAAGATCTCTTCAGTTCCCATTAAACAAGAGACTTTTCCATTTCATTTCACACAAGAGATTAAAGTGAAGAACTAATTTAAACTTCTTGCTAACAAAAGGTTTTGAAGATTAAACACGGAACAAAGCTGGAAAAAAGCAAGAGCGGTGATATTTAATAAAACTACTGAAAGGAAATAGTCCATACAGAAAGCATAAAACAAGGATTTGTGATTCAAAGCCATAATTTAGGGGAAAATTTAAGATTAATGACTGCAAAGTCACAAAGAAGAGTTCTGAAAGCAGTCAAGGAGAAAACTGGAAGCTTTTCTGCCAGTAAGGAAGAAGATATTTATAAAAAGCTTTATATGAATCACTGCCTATAGGAAGATTGTTACAAGGCCAAATTTCCATAAAGACAGCACTTGCACACCAGCTTACACTATGATGACCTGAATTCTATTAGGGAATTATTTTAGTTATAAGCATTCTAATCTAATATTAATTAATATCTACAGGTTAGTAGAAGAAATATCAGTATAACTAAAAGTTTGAGCAGACACCATATTCTCCTATTTCTGCCCACTCTGAGTAATGATTTGAATTGCACCCACAACGGCAGCAAACTCCAAATTATATAGTTTGGGAATAAACATAAATAGTTTCTATATGCATCTTTTTAAAGGTAAGTTTTGATGAAAATAAAAGAGAGAAGACGAAAACAGGACCACTTTTTAATACAAAATGGTACGACAAAACTGGTATTCAAGAATAACACAGTGAGCACTACAAGTTTTTCCTTCAAAACTTTAAAATTTGGAGGGGAAAAAGCCTCAGATTTATGACTGAAAAAAAACAAGGGAAACAGCTCTGTTTTGCCTAGAAGAGAATGAGGGAAATTGACTGCTATATTTTTCTTCTTAGCTTTACTAAATTTTTATTAACTTTCAAAAACTTTGCACACTCCAGAGTTATTTCCCATCACAGCCTTAAAGCTACAAGCTTCCCTAAAGAACCACCAAAAAGCAATGCAAACTTCTGGTGTTTCAACCAGAAGAGAAACACCCATACATTCTCCTCAGCAGTGAAGAAATGTGTTTTCATTTTAGAAAGCAAACCAAACAAACCTCTTTGGGCAAAAAAGGATGGAAGTAAAAAACTGAAATTAGGCGTTTAAGCATTCCTTGATGAGAAGCGGTGACTGTTTCACCAAAGCATCATTTTAACGTCATTCTAGACATTAGGATTTTTGGCAACTAATTTACTGTCCAAGCCTAATAGTATTTTTTTTTAATACTTTAACAATAGGCTTTAAGGAGCATAGGTAGAGAAACTAAGGTATCTCCCCTCTCACTGCTAACATGAAGGTAAGATCTGGTAGTGACTGCTGCATAAGGTGTGCTAGAAGTCTCAGTGTCCCAGCATACCCAGGAGTATACTGAACTCAGGTCTCTGGAGAAGCGCACCCTCTCCCCTGTGGAAAATCTGAGAGCGCGCGATCTACTCCGTAAACCTTCTTTGCAGCTTGGACAAAACAATCTGACAATATTTTACACCTTAGTTGTAAACTGGCTAACTTAAAGCTGCTCTTGACAATCCATTCAAAATCAGCTGAGCTGTAAGCCCTGGAATATGAAGGATATCCTACTTTATTTATCAATTTAGTGTGAAGTACAGTACAATACTACTAAAAAAAGCCTCTAGGAAATCCCATTTAGACAGTTACATTAAGTGGATATCCAAGCTGCCCTCATAAGCCAGAAAACACCAAAAATAACACTGGAATAGAAATTCTGATGTTGCTTTCTTACAAGCATGTATTATGATTGGCACTTTTTTCACAGAACAGTTTTTGTTGGAAGGGACGTTAAAGATCATGTGGTCCTAACGCCTCCTGCCATGGGCAGGGACACCTTCCACCAGACCAGGTTGCTCAGAGCCCCATCCAGCCTGGCCTTGGACACTTCCAAGGGTGGAGCATCCACAGCTTCCAGTTCCAGTGCCCCATCACCCTCACCATCCTTCCTTTTGTCTAACCCAGGTCTACCATCTTTCAGTTTAAAACCATTGATCTTTGTCCCATCGCTACAGGCCCTAGCAATAAAGACTGAGAGAGATTTTTTAAAAGCCCTCTAAATGTTGACAGAACACCATAAGGTCTTCCTGGAGCCTTCCCTTCTCCAGGCTGAACAACCCAAATTCTCTCAGCCTGTCTTCACAGGAGAGGTGTTCCAGCCCTCTGATCATATTTGTATATATACAGTCCTCATAATAACAAACAAGCTAATATTGTGAACTAAGAGTATTTTTAGAAGAGATGCGAATAACAATTAACCAAACACATGCAGAACTTAACCAGTAAAATACCATGGTGAAAACAACCTTTGTCTCTCATAATTAAACTTTTCAAGCAGGATCATGAAGATCTCAAAAGAGAAAAAAGATCATAGAAATAGGATTTGTACACTGTGTATAATATTCAGGTTTTCCTGAACAGCATTTTTAATATCCAAACTTCGTTGTCTACAAATCTCTTTATGTTGTTGCTAAGTGTGTTTTTTTTTTTCAATTCGAAGATGAGTATTTCTCAAACTTCTCATCATGAACTGCTCTTCAAACTCCTGAAAGAGCATAATTATTCAGAATACTCTGTAAACATATTTATCAATGCCTTATTACATGCTGCTAAATTAGATGTAGCAATACTGCTCATAAAACATGCCAATTTTCTCAATTAACAGACTAATCTTATATGTCCTAGAACAAACACTACACTATTTCAGTAAATCCAAAATAAGGTGATTTTTTTAGCCAATTATTGCTATCCCTGCCCCTTTTCAGTAGTCAAAGGTATATTCTGTCTTGTTTGAGTTTGGGTTTTTTGGTATTACATGTGGTGTCACACATGACTAAAATTTAAAACCATACTTTTTTTCCTGTGACTTTACATAACTGTGCTTATGCTTAGGAGGAATAGCATGAAAGAGTAGAGTACATCTGGGGAGGGGAAGGCCAGCACAGCTGTATCAAGAAAATTAATCATCTGCTGCTGCTAGACCCTTTTCTGAAACTTCATCAACCAACTGCCCATTTAAAACACCAGAAAGCAGCAAAGTCATATTGCTAACACACTGTAATGCTACCCAAACCACCAAGGCTTACCCAACAAACCTTAAAATGCACAATCTGCTGCACTGGTTGACTCAATATCAACTTCTTTACATTTATAGTAAAAGGAAGGTTTTCCAGTTATCTTCACACTTTGACCGGATACACAGTGCAGAAACTGCAAAACAAGACTTTCATAAAAAATTTCAAATGTAGCTTTGAAAATATGCCATTGACTAGCAAGGTGGATCATTTATTATATAACACTGAACTAAGACTGTATTTCACAACATAAAATAGCACATACTTTGGTCACAATAAATCTACTTATTTTTCTTGAAATTAAATAACTTCTGTATACAATTTAAAATACGAAGTATTTATCTATTTATTTATTTATGTCAAGAATTATTTTATAGCAAGAAAATAGAACATTAGCCTCTAAACTAGGGAAAGTGGGTGAACCTACTGCATGCATTACATCAAAAAGAAAATCAAATCAAATGAGCACACAGAGCCCTATAAACAACCCATGGCGTTTTCAGTGCAGCATCTGCCTGTGCAGCTTGACTGCTTAGACAGAACTCTGCATTGCTTCTCTGAACAATTACGTGTGTCCTTGCATTTTAGGTTGCCACACTGGAATTGGACACTAGCAATCCCACACAACAGTCTGATATTTTCTCCATTTATCACTTTTTCCAGATTCCTGGAGGACAGGATGCCATTTCAATAGTTCTAATATGAGAATAACCGGGATCTCTCACAGCAACAGTGGATGTAAATATCCTGTTGATAACAATAACCACTCGCAGACCTCCAGCAATGCCAAAGCAATCTCTCACCAACCCAGCGCTATCTGAAGGAGCAAGTACCAGAAGACAACACCTCCAGAGCCGTGATGTTCCTCATGTCAACCAAGGACAGAGCTATGCAAGATGCCCAGGGCCTTCCCACGTGAATTTGTGTTCCTGAGTACACTGCTGTGATAGGCAGTGGTGACAACTTTGCTGTACTATAATTGTCCTTCAAAGGGGCAGCACGCATCATTCCTCTGCTGTCCAACAACATTAGAAGTCCTGTCTACTCCATTTCACAGTGTTGCTCCAACACCATGTCATGCCAGCATTCCTGTCATATGCAAAGCACGTCTTCCGACAGACTGTGCCTACAAGTGGGAGAAACCTAACTCAGAAAAGACAAGTTTTGGTGCCTCAGCCAGAGTGTTCACAAGATAGAACTGCTCCTTCATAGAGGTCAAGAGAAGAATAGGTTCATTGCTACTTTAATCCAACCAGCATTTCGAGCAGATCCAGCTGAGATGATGCTGAGAAGGCTGCGACACAGTCCTTATTTAGCGCAAACCCAAAGGCACCAGGATGTGCTCACAGGATAGCAGGAGCAGACTTAATTCAAGTTTCTCAAATGCAGAATTGCAATCTGGCAAGGCAAGCCAAGAGAAACTTCCAGGTAAAGACGACCCATTTCAGCTCCTGCGAATCCCACAGCTGGGAAGTCCAGCTCAGTTAGTCAGCAGTTTTCAGCATCTGAATGCTGGACAGGTGGTAATCTACCTAAAAAGAGTAACTCCAGTGGCTTGGCACAAAATTTTTATAGAATGCTGCTATATTTGTAATCAAACTAAAACTGTTTTAAATTTATCTATTAGCAATAGCAAAGCATCCACACAAAGATTACAGGTGTCTTCAGAAATCTTACGCTGTGAAAATTACAAGTGATAATCGCACTAACATAATTCAGTATTTTAGTTCCCAAAGAGCAGCTACTTCAGGAAAATCACCTTCTAAATGTTAACTTAGGTAGGAAGACAGATTGAGAGAAATCTTTCCCATCAATAAATACATTAAAATAATTCTGATTTTTTTCAATATTTGATTTCAAAACATCCAGTGTTACACATTGTTTTGAACTGAGGTTATCCAGATACTGCACAAGCAAGGCAACCACACATTCTTTGTAAGGATGCGCATGTAATAACATTCCTTTAAAATTCTCACTTTCATGTTTTAGTTTTTGATCTATCCCCTAAAACATAAATAGGTAAGACAACTCTTTATGACATATTAAAATATTTTTTTATTTTCTTTCTTTATGAATATCGACATTTAATGAGTGATGAGAAATTTAAACACCCAGACACTCTCCTCACATTTATTAATCCTTTCAGCAATGGATCTCTGGCTAAGAAATTTTCAAATATATATTTCTCTGGAAGAATAATTTCTAATCCCTCTCTTTTAGAAATTAGTTATTATGATACATTGATACCAGCCCAGTCGCTTTCATCTGAACTTTAGACAAAATCAGTTACATTTCTTCTTAATGAATGGTTTCCCTTCAAACACGGCATTCAAGAAACTAAGTCGGAAATTTCTCAAACGAGCTTCTTTTCCTGTGACATCTGGAAACAAGCGGTGCCCTCTGCTGTGCCGGCAGAGGAGGTTCACCGAAACCTCGGCGTTCCGGCCCTGCTCAGCTGGGACCAGCAGCCTGGCCATCCCAGGGGCTGCACATCTCTGCTTCCACACAAGGACAACTTTCTGTCCGTGTCACCTCGCCCTGACACGGTTTGCACCCTGTTATTTTGACGTAAAAAGGTCCCAACAGAGTAGCTTTATCCCACTGTTGACAAATACTGCAGAATAGCAGCAAAGCTAACACAGGGTTAACTCATTTCTACCTAAAAAGACACTTGACAAACTTCACCACTCATATTTTAAAAATTTTTAGATTATTTAGTGCACAAAAATATGCATTTATTCTTAATTAGTTATTTCATTCTTACATTTTCTTCGAACTTTGGCAACTGAGAGAAGAATGCAGCTCAAAAACCATTTCTCTACCTGTATCAACAAAAATCATCACATCCTTTCTAAAAGGCAAGATTTCCTATTTTGCTAGCCAGGCAGTTTTAATCCATGAATAAAGGTAACACTAAAGCCTTTCTCGTCCTTCTAAAAGATTTTTTTAAGCAATTCCATGGAAAAGAACCTTAAACTTGTTTTTTGTCACTGTCATTCAGTTTATAAAGCAAAACTTAAATATCATAAAAATGCAGAAGGAAAAAGCAGTAAGAAGTGAGCTGTCTTCTGTAGACAAAGTTAAATATGATGTGGGTTTATGAGAATATTTTGTTTAGGAAGTTGCCACCTTTTTAACAATTTTAGTCAACATTTACATGCATGCTCTGTAAGTTTCACTATTTGCAAACCAGTAACAGAACTGTAAACTGAAGGTGAAAACTAAAACAAACCCCTAACAAATTACCAACATAGCAAGACACTGCCAGGCAACTCTGAAGCAAGGTCAGCAGTCCACAATGCTGCTGTGTCCAAAAACTTAAAAGAGCTACCTAGGAAAAATATCATCATGCTTTTTGAATCACCTGAAGACAAACACGTCAACATGTCCATTTATCAAGTTTACTTGTATCTGCCTAAAATAAGCCACTGTTTCAAAAATGAAGGAAGAACAGCTGACAGAGGAAACCTATACAGCAACATTGTCAAGGTTCTCCCCAAAAGAAACATTAAAGATCCAAACAACACCTCTGGCTCTTACAGGATGAAGCACAGTAAAAGCCAGAGATAAGGCTGTGGCTCAGGTATGGAATGAGCAAGATCACACTTCTGCTTGAAAGAGCAAATCCTGCTGATGCAGGGCATCCCAGAAAGGGGCTACAGCTAGAGCCAGCACACCCTCTTCTGAGGACAGCCCCAGTAGCATCAGGGTTGCTCCCAGCTATGGGAAAGCTTCCTTACCAAATAACACATTTCGTAGCAGAAAAAATCAGTTAAAAGTGGTGAAAATATGATTTCAAGGAAACTACACAGAATGAACAGACTACACTGCAAGTTAAAACCCTTTCATGTTCCTCATTTCAATACGCCACCTTCCACTCTTAACTCATTCTCACCAAAAAACACTCCCTCTTCTGCACACTCTTCAAAGAGCAAACAGTGAATAATCATCAATTGCACTCAGGTTCATGAAGCACTAACTGGGCTAAGAACAGCATGAAAGTAGAGCCATGATAATCTTCACCTCATTGTTATGCTTTGAACATCACTGGGACATTGCAAAGCAAGTTACTTTTCTTCCTCTGGTTCAACTGAGAAAGTAGTTCAGCAAAGTGTAGAGAAAATTGGAGTTGTAGTACAGATACTCATTTTAAATGCCTAGTTTGATTTCTAGTATTCCATTATTTGGTACATGTAATTCCACTTGGAAATGTGAGTACTACATAACATTTGAGTTAGTTAACAACCTTTAAAGAGTCGATGACAATTTATTTACAGACAGGAAAAAAAAAAGTTTCCATCTTCTCACTTCAAAAGAAAAATAAAAGGAGGAAAAATATCAACTTCCCAAATCCGCATGGTAGCATTCAGTATCACCTACAGCTAGATCAAGTGATGCCACTCCTAAAATCTTCCATAGGCATCCCCCCGGACATCACCTGAACCAGCATCCTGGGTTAGGCAAGCCTTTGATCTTTGCACAGCCAGCCTTGATAGTGTGGATTTTCAATGGAAAACAGAATATTACAAATTATGCAGTAACCTGGGACATCAGGTCTTGTATTCAGTGATAGGCTTTGCCAGTTCTACAGTCTCAGTACCACAACAGTCCTGCAACAATAATTCACAGCATTAATCTCCATGTCCTACTGGGCACACTCCAAGTAACGCCAGCCACTGGCATGGGCAAACAGAACTGAAAAAAAGCACAAAAAGACGACTGTCAAGGATAAAGAGTAGCACGGAATCACTTCCACCTGAGGAATAATCAGAGGTAGGATTTTTCAGCCTGGAGGGGATTTTTTGTGATACCTCAGTACACACCCACAGCTTTTTCCTGTTTCCCTACATGTCTGCTAACAAATACAGTCACAATATGTGGGGAAAATCAGCATGACAAAACTCAATGCACTGCTAGACAAAGTGATAGTTATTAACAAATCTTTAAATTCATTTTACCACTTGCTCTCTCCCAATTTCCATTCATGCACATTCTCATACCCCCAGCCTCACAAGCAGCATCTGGAGAAAGACCACTTGGGTACAACACTGAGGATGAAGGTTGACATATATTAAGGCTTCATCACACTTTCGAGACTGATCTTGTTTGGCAATGGTGAATTAGGTTTGGGACAAATCTTTTACAGCCTTCAGGCCTCAACAGTTGTTTACAGGGTGGTCCTTTGCTCCAAAATTTCACTTAGTGCAGCCTCAACAAATAGCAGACTACTGCTCACTGTCTATCTCTCCATGATTGTTTTCATGTAGGAGTGACAGGAAAACAAATGGCACATAAGATGTGGGACATAGACCTGTTGCCCTCCTCCTGTAGTTCAGAAGCAGGGTCTGCTCTTGATGAATTATTCATGCTCCTGCTTATCAGAGTGCATGCCTTGCAAGATCATCCTGAATTTTACTCCCCAGAACAGCTTCCTGGAGAACTGGTTTTCCAGATTAATATACAGCATCCTTTTTAACGACTGTCCTGCTGTTTCTTTTGCTGCCTTCACACCCCTATAATTCTACATGTGTTTCACTCATATGAGCCTTTATATTTTCACTATGAGTCTTTGGAGCGCTGGCCTAACAGGTCTTTGAGCTGACCCTCTAAAATCATTACAGACTTTCCACATCCTCCGTGCCAGCCTATAAAAGCCAGAACACAGCCCACAGAGCTGGTACCTTGCATTCTACATAGCCAAAACCACTTGCATGCTTTCTACATTAGGTTTTGGTACGAGTATGTTAAAAAGCAGTATGAGCCAGGTTTCTGCAGGCTATTTACTACCCAAGGTGAAGCAGTGAGAGCATCACAGAATCCTTCGGGATGGAAAGGACCTGTGGAGATCATCTGGTCCAACCCCCCTCCAAGGCAGGGTCACCTAGAGCAGGTTACACGGGAATGTGTCCAGGTGGGTTCTGAATGTCTCCAGAGAGGGAGACTCCACGACCTCCCTGGACGGCCTGTCCCAGCGCTCTGCCACCCTCATGTTGAGGAGAAACTTCTCGTGGCTAGTGGACACTGCTCCTCGTCCTGTCCCTGGGCACCCCTGGCAGCCGCCTTTGAGATGTTTATATGTACTGAGGACTGAGGAGATCCCCTCTCAGTCTCCTTTTCTCCAGACTAAATAGGCCCAGACCTCTCATCATCTTTCTGGTTCTCCACTGGACCCTCTCCAGCAGCTCCTTGTTCTTGTTGAACTGTGGAGCCCAAAACTGAACACAGCACTCCAGACGCGGCCTCGCTAGGGCCGAGTAGAGCACCCTGCCTCGGCCCGACCCGCGCCGCGCCCTCACCTGCTGGGGGCCCGAGCCCGCCGTGCCGCTGCCCGGCCGCTGCTCCGGGCGCTGCGGGGGCGA
>JAWWEE010000074.1:122274892-122288386 GCA_035221455.1 Xenops minutus
CAATATTTAACAAGACCAAGTGCCAGGTCCTGCACTTTGTCCACAACAACCCCCTGCAGTGCTAAAGGCTGGGGCCACAGTGGCTGGAGGGCAGCCAGGCAGAAAGGGGTCTGGGAGTTCTGATCGACAGGAAGGTGAACACGAGCCAGTAGTGTGCCCAGGTGGCCAAGAAGGCCAGTGGCATCCTGGCCTGTATCAAGAATAGTGTAGCCAGCAGGACCAGGGAAGCAGGACCAGTTAGGCCATACCTTGAGTACTGGGTCCAGTTCTGGGCCCCTCAATTTAGGAGGGACATTGAGGTGCTGGAGCATGTCCAAAGAAGCGCAACAAGGCTGGTGAAGGGACTGGAACAAAACCCGTGTGAGGAGCAGTGAGGGAGCTGGGGTTGTTCAGCCTAGAGGAAGCTCAGGGGAGAACTTACTCCCTACAACTACCTGAAAGGAGGCTGTAGCCAGGTGGGAGTCGGTCTCTTCTCCCAGGCAACCAGCAATAGGACAAGAGGGCACAGTCTTAAGCTGTGCCAGGGGAGGCTTACGTTAGACATTAGGAAGAAATTCTTTACAGAGAGAGTGATCAGACATTTGTGTGGGCTGCCCAGGGAGGAGGTGGATTCACCATCCCTGGAGGTATTTGAAACTGGATATAGCATCTAGTGCCATGGTCTAGTTGAAAAAGCGGTGTTAGGTCATAGGTTGGACTTGATGACCTCAGAGGTCTTTTCCAATCTAGTTGATTCTGTGAACCCTCTTCAAATATCCAACCTAAACGTCTCCTGACACCACTTCAGGTCATTCCCTTGGGTGCCCCACTTAGTGGCATGGTCTAGTTAACGTGCTGGTGATTGATCACAGGTTGCATGATCTCAGAAGGTCTTTTTCCACCTAACTGATTCTGTGATTAACGTGCCACCCTTGAAGGCAAAGCTTCAGTGGCCATAGCGCTCCCCTCAAGGCTGCCTGCACTCAGGGGAGGGAAGGTGTGGGCAGAGGAAGACACAGCAGAAGCTCATGTCAGGCTGCAGCTGCAAAGCTTGAGTGTAACACTCTATTGCAGTAAAATGATGCTGCCACTTGGCCTTAAAAACAAAACAAAACCCAAACCTTCCTTCAAAACACAGAAAGCTCAAGTCTGGACTAGATGACTCTTCTCTTCCTCAGATAAATAAATAAAAACCCCATACAAAAAGGATCGTGTTTCAGGACCTGTCCTACATGGTGCTGACCTGACAGGGGAAGAGCAACATGCTCTGTACCATTCAATCCTCCGTTCCTTTGCTAAAGTGAAGCTGTCAAAGGCTGAGGGTACATCAGAGCACTGGAAAAGGCTGTCCAGAGAGGTCGTGGATTCTCCCTCTCTGGAGACATTCAAAATCCACCTGGACATGTTCCTGTGTAACCTGCTCTAGGTGACCCTCCCTTGGCAGGGGGGTTGGACTAGATGATCTCCAGAGGCCCCTTCCAACCCAAACGATTCTGAGATTCTGTAATTTTATGTAAGCCACTAGAAGGCAACCTAGGCTTAGTCTTCTCTAGAAATGCCACGCTCAGCCATGCAGATTCCCCCCAGTAGAGTAGTATATATCAGCACTGCTTTGAAAGGACTTCAAGGACTCTTTCAATTAGAATGAAAATTTCCGTATTTATATTATCCTCCATATTCACAGGACGATACATTCCTCACATACAGGTTTTTATTAAGCTTCTCACATGTGATTAAACATATATTCTACATCTGACATGCTAACGAGGTTGTCAGGAGCCAGCTTTTTTTCCTCCAGACATCTGTGGCAGTTGAAGTTTCATGGATTTCACACAAATGTTGCAAAACTTGTTTCTGGTTCTACGCACAGTGACAAAAAGTTCTAACCATACCGATATCATGTGCCAGAAACATACAAAACACATGAAATCTGAGGAGTACAGCAGATAAAACAACATGTGGGAGGACAGATCTTATAAGAGAGCTATGCTGAGCGATGACACTGCACCTCTCAAAACAGATTTCTGGGGTCAGGAACAGGGACAGGGCTGTTGCTAGAGGTACAGGCCTTTAACACGTAAAAAGAGTAAGTCAGTGTAGCAGATGTTTTCAAGGGTCAGCCTACAAGGGAAATTTAGGAGCAATTCTCTTAATGCCTAAAAAAGAACCACTTCCATGGTCAGGCTTATTCTTCCAGTCCAAGCTTTGTTAGTGTGAATGAGACACCACCACATATGAATGAAGATGAATCTATTCACAACTGATCAAACATTCAGAAGAGTCTTACCATACCACACTGACATCCTGTGCAAAAAACAAGACTGAAAATGTTATTGGGACTGAACCATACCAGCACTATGAGGCATCTTGCTTCCATTTGCACTGGTCAGAAGTTTTCTACACAGACAATGCACAGACATAAATGGCTAAGTTTCAGATGTTCTGTATTACCCATCCACATCTATTGTATGACAAACACACTCATAAGACAGTATATTCCTACCCATGTGTGATCCTGCTATAATTTGTGTAAAACCTGCTGAAATGGAGGTCCTTTCTTTATCTAGGAGTGATCCTTCTCATCCAGTGTCCCTTGCAGGCAACACTCAACTGAAAAAATCACAAGGGAGCAAAGTAACAAGCTTCAGTTTGGCAGCAGCAGTAGATTCATAATGATTAAGTTGAGCAGTAGTTAGAGGCTGAAAATAATTTATGTATCCACAGTATCTGTACAGTATAATTAATTTCTCAAAAGAGGTTTGTTTTTTTTTTTCCATTTCTATATTTTAAAGGTTGCCTTCAAATTACAGGTAAGTCCTTTAAATGCTCGAAAGGCATAAAAATTCCCCTTCCCGCACAAAACCCCAAACAATATATTTTAGTTTCAAAAATATTTAGAACCCACGAACAAGCTTGGTATCAGTTAATCTGGTAAAATAACTCGTGCTATGTAAAAGCACATCTGGTGGAAAGAGCGCAGAGAATGTTACAAGTGTGCTTGGTTTTTGCTTGCAGCATCTGGCAGTGGGTAGCAGGACAGAGGCGGGAATTTCAGTGAGTCTCCTCCTCTGTCTGTTCTGCGATAGTTTCTGTGGCACTGGCATTGGCAGCAGAGTTGAGAACTTCTCCGAAGTCTCCTCCGGCAGGTTTGCTTCCTCCAACTTTAGACTAGATAGAGAGAGCCCCAAAATAAAATAGTAGTTACTTGGCACGCCAGAATGCTTAACTATACAAAACCAGTACCTCTGCATGAGAAAGTTTAGTAAGTCTCTTTAGCAGAGCAGCTTTTCCAGGACTGAACAACCTCCACAACACTCTAAAGACAAGTCTTTACATATCCAGCAGGGAAATACTCACCAGCAGCAAATTAACACAGCAGTCTCCCTTTGTTTTTGAGATACACAGAACAGCCCTTATATACAAGAGCTGATTCCAGAGTCCAAAGGTTCACACACCCTCAAGTTAAAAATTGATACAGATATGCAGCCTTTCAAGCCACTTAAGCTTTGAATGATTCAGTTAAAACTTGCTTCTGTATTGCTCAAGAAAGAACTTTGAGCAGTTTTCAGTCTCAGCAGTAATTCCGGAGATTTTTAGTGGAGCAGGGCAACTACTTTACTTTCTCCAGGTAACATGTTTGCCTTTTAACTTCCCTCCACTTCTCTTCCTGTGGGACTGCAGGGGTAGTAATGCCAGTAAGTTGCAAGGAAATGCCTAGTTCCCCATGCTATCACTTAGATGCTTCTCATCCAACACAGTGTCCCCATGAGAACAGTCAAATCTGGTTCCAGTTACATGTATTAATTATTTTTAAAGTGAGTTTTTACCCAAAGAAGCAATTAATGGTTGTTTCTGGAACTTGAGGCTTTTGTGAATAAATTTTAAATTAAGGTACAACGGCCTTTTGTCTTTTATGCCACAAATAAGAGAAGCTTCCCAAGCTACTCTTCTGCACAGAATACAAGTCCCTAGAAAGGCATGAAATAAAAGCCTAGGCCATTCTGGATACCTAGTATTAGATATGTTACACTAGCTGTTTGTGCAGGTCAGCTAGCTGTTAGTTCTTCTAGTTAAAGGCATCCTCCTGTACAAGGTGCAGGAAGCCCATTTTTTAATTCACAAATCATTAGGCAGAGAAATAATTTCCATTTAGAAAAGTACTTAAAAAGATGTCCATCTAAGCACTTCAGTCTTTTCTCCACATCCACAGCTCCACAATCACCAAGGTGTTTTAGTGATGCTTACCTTTAAGTTCTCAACTTTTTCCTCAAAGGACTTGAAAGTAGGAGAATTTCTAGGAAAATAAAAAAAAGGAATCACAGAATTTAAACGATATCTAGTTATTCTATAAATATCAGAAAACAAGCAGACAATTGCTTTTTCCCAATAGCAACATGAGATTTGGTTTTTTGTGGCACTTTCCCTGCTTTAAGGGTAGCCTACAAGTAATTTAGATCTGGATCTCCCCAAGTACTACAAAACTAATATTCAAACACAGTCAAGTTGCAGGCTCACTTTTATCTTTGGCAACTAGAACTGTCAGGCCCAGTGATAGGATCCTTCCTATCAACGTGGAAGGGAGAACTAGCAAGTATTTTAGGGTTAGTTTATTATTCTCAGTGATTTCAAACAGGTTTCTGGCTTAAAGGATTTCTTCAGAAAAGTTTAGTCATCACTTCTGGTTACCCTAGTACATTTTTCCACTTTTTATAAGAAAACTAGTTCAGTTTAATTGGCTTTGTGTTCAGTTAATAGAACATGTCTTACAGTGGCATTCATTTTCTGCTAACATGTTATATTTAAGGGAGACTCCCCCTTGCCTTTAGGTGCCAGAGGCAGCTGTAAGGACAAATGGTAAGCTATGCAAAGAAAGAACAGGGCAGCTTGGGATTTCCAACTCCGAGGGCTGGTGTATTAGGGTCAGAAGAGTGGTTTAATGCTTCAACTAGCTGCCACTGCCATGTACAAATTTGTGCAGCAGCTTGGACACTTTTTCTGCCTTTATGCACGATGGAGAATGCTTGCCTTCAGTGGACCAGGACTATGGATTCATAACAGACTCAAATATTTATTATATAAAGGACATGAGCGTTTTTCAAAGGAAGTCTGAAACTTCCCTTCTCCCTTTGCTTGGTATTTGCGTAGGTCACCCACACTTAGCAGCACTCTCTCAGTTAGGAAAGCACAAAGTGACGCATATATCCAACCAGCCTCTCAGGAGATAGGAGGACACAGTACCAAACAAGAGGAGACAAAAGGCAAGCACCCCAAGTCACCAAGAGAGTTTTTGTGAAACCACAGTATTTTTTTAACTCACTGTCAGTGTTCAAATGCATATGGCAAGCTACTGTCTTTTAAACTTGGAATCACTTACTAGCATTATGTTTCCATTGGGCAGGGAAAAGTTGTTACAGTTATCCAAATAGCAGGAAAGTGCATTTGGTCGTATTCCATATGTTTGATAGCAACCACCATCAAGCAAAAATAAAACAAACTTTATCCTATATGTTAGCACAGGAAATCCATAACAAAGCTGGGTGGGGTTTTTTTGTTTTGTTTTAAACCTGTGCTAGTTGACTTAAGTTCAATTTGACTTGATTCCACACAGGAAAATAAATAAACCCAAAAGCTGGATTATGTATACATTACCTCATAATAGGCATACTAATTGAATGTTGTATGGACCGTATACTAAGTGCCAGCATTAAGAAAAGAGAAAGCAAGAAGTTAGTTTAAGGATAACATTAAGAAGAAATTGGCTTAGAGAGCTGACTTCTGCATACTATCTTCAGTAAATCGCCATACAGTCTTTCACAGTCCTATACAGTAACGCCTTGGGTTTGCTTTTTCAGATTGCTTAGCCATGCACACACACAAGTACGTCAGAACAAAAGCTGCAACAACCTTTTTCCCTTTTAGAAAGATTCAAGAGCCATGCTTGTTAGTAATTATTCTGCTTAGGTGCAACAGTCTGTCTACTCATTAAGTTTCTCAAGGAGTGAGAGTCATGCTGCATTTACAGTCTTGATGATATCAAGTAGAACAAGAACACTCAAGAGTCTTATCGATCAACTCACCTTCCTACCAAAAAGAATTATTCCTACATTCAGAAGGCTTCCACTTCAATTCAGTATAAGATTTCCACACTCATCAATATACATTATCTAGCAAGAGCAGTCACAGCAATCTGTATTCAAGGTCAGGTTTATGCTGGGGGCAGGGAGAAAATCCTAGTTCTATGTTCTGAAATTCATGGAGGATTTCTGTAACTTGTCAGTGTTGCTATACAGTTACTGTTTGTTTAGTAAGAACATACACCTACTCATAGGTGACTGGATATAGATTAAGGAGCTTCCAAATAACCTCAAAACCACCTTGAGGTCCAGACTAAATCAAATGTAATTCTATCTAGAAAATCCCTGTTTACTGTTGATACAAACAAGTCTTATTATTACATGTTTCCTACCAAATACCACAATAGTAACTTAGAATTCTTAAAACTGATCATCACAGATTTTCATAATTATATTTGGAATGTCAACTTTTGTCTGGGCTTTATGATGTCTTTCAAGAGAATACTTTCCAGGCAATTGCTGGGGGAGGAGGGGAGGGAGGGGATGTACCTCTCATATGATGTATCTCCAAACTTTCAATTAGTATCTCAGCACAATGGAAAATACATTCACAGAAGCAAAAAAGTTCTGTGTTCCCTGCCAAATGAGTCTTAAGCGATTCTTTCTGTGGGCTCATCAGCAGAATACAGCGATAAGGGAAAACTACCCTTGTGAAAAGTTCCCTTAAGGCTGGGATGCCTTAAGGCAGATACACAAACATAGATTGATTTGTAGGCACAGTGTACTGGGAATCAGATAAGCAAAGGCCAGAGGTTTTCCTGACACACATCAGTAATGCATGGTCGTGTTTCACCCATTTCCCCAACCCCACTTCTGCTGTATTTCATTCTTACACAATGACTGACTCCCACAAGCTTTTCCAGAACACAGAGAAGCTGATTGTCTTCTGGACTGTAACTCATATTCCTCACTGATATGTGGATTACTACAAATTCTGGTCTTGCTACATGATGGGTTTTATTACAGAACTACATTGACACTAACTAGTTCCAGTCATGCTCAGCCACTTCTTCTCAACCTACAAGAAGTGCCTCCATGCAAGAAGCTTAAGGCTAAAGAGGGTGAAATATGTATCTTTACAAATTGTAGACCTGCTCACACTGAAAAACAGACACCTATAGGGTACTGCAGATCTGGATTAGATAAATGCAGTAGATTTTTTTTTAACACCACCTGTTCTTCAAGTAGTGCAAAGAAGCCCAATTAAGCCTTGAAAGGCTTTATAAAGAAGAGAACCTCTATTTTTTCTCCCAATGACAGAATGCCACATCAAAGCACTCACTCAACTAGACCAAGCTGGACAGTTTGCAAAAGAGAAGTCCTTTTTACAATACTCAGAGGCAAAACCCTAGCTTAAAAGAACAACTAATAAAAAAGACACAGTTGTTCTCCAGTCTTCCACGTATTTTGCAATGCATTAAAAATGTTCTTTTCCTTTACATGATTATTTTATAAAGTTAATGCACTGCCTCACATTTTGAAAAGGCACAAGGACCTATGTCAGAGTCCCTACCTAGAAAACACAGGCTGAAGAGTGCATATGCACTAGGTATTTGCTTTTGTTAATAGTTTTCAGCTGATATGCCGATAAATTATGATATTTAGGAGTCCATGATCATTTATCAGACTTCCAAAAAAAGCAAAGAGTTACTCCGCAATCTCAGAACAAGGCAAAGAGGGACTTCTGCTCTGTAACATGGATAGAGTGCAGGAGGAACCAAGTGCACAGTCACGATTGCTCAGAAGTTTGCAGAGCACTACATCTTGGTATTACTGTTGTTTTGCACATAATACTGGTGTTGCCTACACAGGGAAGGGTTAGTCCATCATAACTTGAAGACATTCTTATAAAGGAAAATAAGAGAAACCTAAGAAGGAACAAAGTTCATGTCAGCATAAAAAGAAACAGAGGAAACAAGCCAAAAAGGGAACAAAAGGGAAGCAATAA
The DNA here is from genome assembly GCA_035221455.1 of Xenops minutus. NCBI lineage: Eukaryota > Metazoa > Chordata > Aves > Passeriformes > Furnariidae > Xenops > Xenops minutus. The sequence goes on from JAWWEE010000074.1 coordinate 122,282,954, forward strand.
GGCACTGACATTGCAACATTGCATTACCAGTGCTCTCTTTCTCTCCATTTCAGTACTTTCCAAGTTCACAACTCTACCATCTGCTTCATTGCCTTTTCTAGCTCCCTACAGAATCACTCTGCAGTACAAGAATGAAGACCTGCATGTAATGTTTGCTGTCTGGAACATATAGAAATAGTCCAACACAGAAGAAATCATACCATTATAGCTGAGAAGTCCTCAACTAAAACAATATAAAGAAAGCAAAGCCCCAGTGAAGCTGCCACTTAGGAGTTTAAGAATAAAAATGCACCTGCATATTCAGTATTAGTACAAGTAATTATCAGGCCCATCAATTCTCATTTCCAGCAAAGAATTTAGACAACTAAAACTTTCTGAAGTTCAGACCTCTGCAGTCTTAAAAGTAGACACACCACTTGAGTAGTTACACAACCCTGGGACCTGAATTCACTGGCTGAATGAATTTGGTTCTCAGGAAAAAAGAAAAAAACTCAACTTATTTAAGTGCAACTAAAATCTTGAACATCACTAATTCTACACAATTTTGTTTTGTTTTGGTTTTTTTAAACCCACTACTCCTAAATTTATAATACACTGAATTTCCATTGCTGTGATTCTCCCCTAGAAGCACACCAGCAGTGTAGACTCCTCTGGCATTGTTACATTCCCTCCCAGTGGCCCAGTTTCTGATAAGAAGTACTCAACACCCACATAGCTACTAACTAGAGTAATTAGGACACTCCTGAGGTATTAAATTCCTGAACACAGAAGACAGCTCTGAGTCTGTACTTGTCCTTGTCCAATACAATAGTCTAATACTAATAGGAGAATACCATAGCCTTAAGGAAGGTGAACACACCCTGTTAAGTGAGCAGCTGAGCTCTGCAGCCCAAAGGTACAGAGACATCTTCCAGGTTCCTGCTGCCTCACTGATGATAAAGGGGACATATTTCAGACCAGCTGCTCTTCTTATACCTCAGCAAACTGAGATCACTTCAGAGTCTGAGCTCTCATAGCATCCTGTGCCACTGCCCATCTCCTCCCTGGCAGGTATAGCTCCTAGTTAATATTCTAGGACCCAGATCCTTATATCTTTACTGAGATCCTACTGCTGCCTTTAGCAACTTCTTGGGAGAAGTACAGAAAAGATGAAGCCAGACTCAGGCATACACAGACAGGATGAGAGACAATGGACAGAAGTTGCTACATGGGAATTTTAACTATTGAAAACATTGAATATTTGCTTAGGCTAGGCAGATAGAAGAAATTGCAGACAAGGTAACTAAAATACTGACACTGCTAAAGCAATTAACTCAAGGACTGTTTTACTAGACAAACTATATGTATAAATTGTTTTACATTACTCCAGTAATTTCATTAAGAGTCACAGTGCTAAACAGCCATTGTAATAGATGTAAAAAGGGGGAAATTTCTACTCTGTCATGTCACAAACACAGGATAGACAAAGAAGGAGGAATCCTGCATGCCATTGACCTCAACACCACATTCTGTCTCTTAAAAAAAACAACCTTGCAAAATTATTTTAGTGGGTTCCTTTCTTGCAAGGAAAAGAGACTGATTATTATGTATATTCAAGATTGCATGTTCTGGGATAGTTACCAAGTGAACGTGAAGAAACATCTTCCCTGATGCTAAAAGAGCTACAATTTGACATTAACTAACACTAGAGAAAAGAAGTTCCCTTTTACAGACAAAACTTTTAATTAAAGATTTTAATGGAGACAGTCTGACTACATGCTTAGTTTCAGAAACAATTCTTGTGCCCACCTTACCTAAAGGAATGTGAAAATGCCTGTAGCCTGCAAAATGCCAGAGTAAGCATTAAAGAGAGAAAGGAAATTCTGATAAATCTGAGGAAAAATACATAACTGCGTAGCTGCACCTCAGAGTGTTTTCTCACTAGACTTCAAAAAGCAAGAGGTTAATGGCAGCACTTCAAAACAGATGGCTGATTTTATTACGCTGCTTCCAATGCTGTAATATTTTGTTAGAATGTGTGAATTTTTATTTGCCCAATAATTGAAAAATAAGTTTAACCCATTATTCACAACAGATTACATGCAATGACGAATAATTGTCTATGTTACACTAGTAAAAATTGCATAATCAAAGAATTGTAAGCTAAGCATCTGATTGCAGTGCATCCAGCAGGAGTTTTGCATGCAGCTCACAATAGTGCTAAAAATGATCACCACTTACTGAATGTGCATGAAGAGCTGTGTCATTTGACACAAAGTCAAAATATGTTGTATGTCAACAATAGTTAAGAATTAAAAAGTGCCAATAGTCTCTTAAAAATGTAATAAAATCAAGCCACTTCTATGAAGCAGAACAGCTTATAAAGAAATAAAACAGACCTGGGAGGAATACACACACAAGACAAAAAAATCCAAACCAAACACACAAAAAACCAACCAAACAAAAAAACCCAACAAAACACAAACCACCAAACTACAAACAGATAAAGATACTAGTTGTTTAAATATAGTATTTCACAAGCTGAGAAAGCAGAGAACAGAAATGACAGTGCTATGTGCACCACAGAGAGGCAGGCAGAGTCGCTGCCACCAGCAATCACGCTAAAAAATTAAGAGTAGCAGTGGAAGTTGTAGCATACATTGTTTCTCTCACAAATATAAAGTACACAGCACAGAATTCTTCTCCATCAGTGAGGATGTACAAGCAGATTTTGCAGTAAGTCTCTCAGCTTTCCTAAAACAGATGCTGATGGCTCTTGATAGATTAGCTTCCAGAAGTACTAGATATGTTAGCAACATAAATTTATTTCTGTGATTACCTACTTGGGAAAAGCTAAAGAAACCTACCTGACATCTTCAAACTTCTTGGTTATGACTGAACCAACAGAAGAAAAAGCAGCAGAAGCCTTCTGACCAGCCTGAGACAGTGTTTCTGATGTTCTCTTATACCTGTTTTCAAACAAAATTTAGTTCTTAGTTATTTTAATAGAACATATAAAGAACCTTTTAGTGTACGTACATGTGTATCAAATGCAGAGGTACACTTCAGTTTTGGGCTCTAATGGACAACCTACTTAAGAGATTGCAGTTCCTTCTGGCTACAGCATCTCTGCCACCTCTACCTTCAGACCAGGTTCACCAACGTGCACCTACCACCCCACCATCAGAACAGATACAATCTGCTGTTGTAGGACTTATCAAAAAAACAAACTCACGCAAAAAAACACCCCAGCCAACCAAAAAAAAAAAATCTAAAAAACAACAAAAAGCCCAAACAAAACCTCAAGAAAACAACACTTATGCACACATACTAAAAAAGGTCTATTTTTTTGTGCCAAGTGTCTAAATTCTTGTACCAAACAGTTCTGTCACAAAACTACTATAAAAAGCTTGAGGTACATCCTGTTATATTTTGTGTAGTCATTAATTGCAGAAGGCGGCTCCCTCTAGACTTTACACTAACAGTTGTCTTTGGCAAGAACAGTAATTTTGACAGTGCACTCTTCCTCCATGAGCTCAGTTTACAGCAGTTTTTCAGGGTGGAAAAGAAGGGTATTCTGTTGGACTCAGTACACCTTGGTATCTCACATCTGTCAGACAAAGAAAAGCATGCTAGAATAGCCCATATTATGGTCAATCATTTTTCTTTTGCATGAGATAGGCTAGCAGGGTCCTTCTTTTAAAAAAATGTAGGTTGATTTATCCAGATAAGTTTTAGTACAACTTAACTTTGTGTTATCTATACTCATCTCATTGACAAGAACAAAGAGTTTAGACATGACACAAGAAGGTAACAGTTTTCACCTCAACACCCTTAGACAATCATCATGAACTGGTACATACGCTGTGGTTGATGTAACATCTTGCCAGCTTTTGGTAATGTTCTGCCTTAGTTCCTGTAGGGAGTTAATTCCCAACTTTCTCTTGATTTCTGCTAGATGCTTCTCTTTGGCAGCTAGCACTTGTGAGAGCGTCTGGATTTCCTCTTCCACCTGTAACAGGAAAGTTGATTAAGGTAAGTTAACAAGCAATATATCCAGCCATTTAACTATGTATTTTTTAAAACATCTACTCGACATCAGTACTGGGAGGGCTAGCAGGTTTTTAACATTGCCTCACAGTCATTTCTAAATACTAAAAGGGAAATCCAATGTAGTCTACAACAAGAGCTAGTAAGAAAGCAATCTACCTGCAGCTAGCTGTTACTGGCATATGCACAAGGATGTTGGTAACTAAAAGGCTGTGTAGTTAGAAAACATTACCTATGATATGTAAATCTTGAAGATTAGTCAAACCTGGGACAATTGCCAAGCCTGTATTCTACTTCCACATCAGAAGAGATACCAATGTGTGAGCAGTATCAGGAAGCTCAGAGCATGTCTGATCCATGCACAGGTTTTGTCTTGAACAAAAAGATTCTTTTGTGGCTTAAGCCAGTAACTGCAGACTGCATCCAGCCATGGGAATGCCTTCCCCAGATCAGGGGTGGAAATGGTGGCAGACTGAGCAGATAAAACTCACACAGACACACAACAACAAATACACAGCAGTGGCTCTGCATCTAGAAAACTGTATTGTTCCTTCTTTATTCAAATGGTCACTTACACCTCTCCCATAAGCATGATCAGATCATGAACCAGGATGTCAAAACAATTTTACTATGCCATTCTGTGAGCTGTATAGATGTGACAGAGGCACTAAGGCCATATGTACAAAGGCAAGGGCATACCTCCAACCCTACTTCCTCATCCAAACAGGATGACCCCACTTTAGAGTATGAGACTGGCCACTCATTTAAGCTCCTCTGAGGAAATACTAGTAACTTCAATACACCTTTGTTTTGGATATCTGTCTGAAATCCAGCATGACATACCCTCGCAGGACCAGACTACCCTCACCAGCTTTGGCATGAAATCATACTCAGGACAACCAAATACAAGACTGCATTAAATGTGCTTATTTCACAGCTAACCTTCGTTTGCCAACCTTAGGCTTAAGTCAATGTGGGGAATAAAAGAATATGGTTTTATTACAAACAGATAGTTCATTAATTCAAAAATTATCTTCTTTAGGCATATCTGTCTGGAACTGGTGCCAGGGACAATCTGCATTCGGGAATAGGGAATTATGAAAATGGATAATGATATGGCTGAAATGGGCCCTCGCCACATGGCAAGTCCTTTGTGTGCAGGAGGTGGTCATTCTGACCAGGAGACCCTGTCTCTCTGTACAAGGGGGCATGCCAAATCAAATCAGAAGAAGAGGCCCACTCCTCTCATTATATTAACAAGGTGGGACCCTAGAGACACATAAAAAGCATGATATTTGGGGTGGGCATTTGCCTTTTTGGACCTCCGTGGCCATGGCACCCAGCACGTGCTGAAATAGAAACTTTCTTTTTGCAAAATTTCTTTATCTCACAGATATTTGTATC
>JAWWEE010000074.1:122288486-122318110 GCA_035221455.1 Xenops minutus
TGCTGAAATAGAAACTTTCTTTTTGCAAAATTTCTTTATCTCACAGATATTTGTATCCTAACTAAATTGAATAAAAATATTTTTCTTACAGTCAATGTCTTTTATAATGTCCTAAAGTCACACAGAGCTACTAACCAAAAAAGATTGGCAGCCCAATAAAGCTTGACTTTGACAACTTTTGAAATGCATGTATCTGGCTTGCATACTTGACTGTCCTTCAGAGTGCTACTTTAACTCGCTCTTAAAACAATTCTGCTATGTACAAGCATAGTCACAGGTTAGACCTTAGTAAAACAATGCCTTTGAGTCAAAGTATTCTTCATGAAAGAAACAGCTTTAATTATTCCACAACAGTTGAAACAATACTTGGGTTTTGTCTCCTAACCACATTCTCTTTGCTTATTTACCCACTTGAGGGAAACAAAGGGTTAGGTATTTATGCATCTTGGTTTCAGATCTGTACACTCAGCACTTCCAGCTTAACTCCTTATTGCTAGAACTGGCAGTTCATTTCTCCCTGACAACTTTCCCTTGCTGCAATACAAAGGAGTGCCATACAGGGCTTTAGACACATATATAACTATGCAAAACTTTAACTGTATGTTCAAAGACAGCACTATCCCAGATTTTCATTCTCAAAAGAAGTTTAAGAGCTATTTGCAAAAGAATTACCTTGGCAAGCTCTTTTCTTAGCTCGTCCTGTTCTTCTTCTGAGAGTGTTTCAGCCATACCGACTGTAGCAGCAGCATCCTCTCCAACCTCAGGTATAGAGTCACTTCTCAGCAGCCCTTGAGGGGAATAAAGCGTTTAAAGTCAGATTATCACGTCTGCCAAACAGCAGCTAATGTCAGCATACAGCCTTTTGTGCCAGTGAACAAAGAAAACTGATGAGAAGACATCAAAGTCATGCTCCTCCAGTAATAGGGCATACAAAGAAAAAAAAAGGCATTTTACATCTCATCCTATCAAGCTGTATTAAAGCTCAATATAATTGCGACTGCTGCTACAATAGGAGACTGGGAACATGTTAAGAACAACGCATCCCACTACTCTGTGAAAGAAACCAAGATGCAGAACCCAACATCGTAAGCAATGTCTCCTACACCACCTCTGCCCAGGAGTCTGTGTGCACTCTGATCTCTCTCATTCGTCTGGCGCAGAAACTTCAGAAGCACTGGAGGTGCTCAAAGCCAATGCAGAGACTCCCTCCCTTACTACTCTCGGGGTTGGATTTAAAAATATCCATTCTGAGCACACTGGGAGCAGCCATGGTGACAAGCAAGGTTCACAACAGTGGAGAAAAATATTGCACTGCAAGTACAAACTCTTCCTCTGTACTTTGCTCGACCTCTCTGTGTCTAGTAACTGGGACCACTGTGGCTAGAAAGCTGCAGGTATCATAGAACTAGAAGTAAGCTGCTGATTTGCACCTGGGCATTAAGACAAATGAGAAGCCCAGAGACTGAGCTTAGAACAAAAGGCTGTCACTTCAGACAAAGCAGAGTGCTGAGAAAGGACTGAAGAGGATGTGTATCCACTCACACTGCTTCCCCTTCCAAATTCAGAAATCAAAACTCTCTCAAACTCCTGTATAAGTCACGAACATCCCTATGGTCTTCCTTAATTTTGCTTTCACAGCTTCAAGGAAAGGAAGGAGGATGATATGATTTGTATTACTATGATGCATTCACTTGAAAGATTCATTTATTCTTAGTGCTTAGAAGAAGATCACTTTAAACACCTTTTAATGCAAGAAAAAATTTCCTGCCAAAGATTTCCCATTTTGAATCTTTGTAGCTGACACTTTAAATAAAACTTGCCAGAATTAAAGAACTCTGTTCTAAGTGCAGAGAGACCAGTTTGCAGGGAGACTGCATGCTGGAATGGCTGTGGATGCCCAGAACTAATTCACTACTCAGGAGGTAAAATAACTTTAATGACAATAAAGAAAGAAATTAAAAGTCTTAAAATATAAAAGAAAAAAAAAGCAGGATTGTTTGTTCATAAGGAGAGAGGGTGAGTGTATGTACACATATACTTGTATATAAACACATAATTCATCTAAGTTGAGGATACATTACATAATGTTTCCTATTAGCCACTATAGTAATTAACCATAGAAAATTCCATCCTCATTTCAGCAGCTTCTGATGGCACTCCATACTATCATTTGGTCTGGGAATCCAAAAACTCATTAATTCTCAATGATATCACCACTCTGACTTTGCTGTGAGGTTTGATATCAAACAGCTACATCACAATCAGCTGAAAAGTCAGGGGGGAAAAAAAGATTCTGTGTGTCTGTAATTCTATGAAACATGCTCCTCCCAGCTGTCAAGATAAGAATTCCAAAATAAGAAGCAGCCTTGATCTTGATCAAGTTACTGAACTCAGGTAAAGTTTAATTCCACAAATTCTTTCCAAAACAGTTATGTTTTCTGCCTGTATTTGTGTCCAGAATACTTGTCCTCTAAAAGCACACTGCTACATGGACAGAACACTTTTAAATGCTGGTACCACAGAATACACTGAGGAGAAAGCAAACGAAACTCAATTCTGCATTTATTCATGACTTCTACACCATGTTTTCTCTGAGATGTACATGTGTCTTCTACACAAATATAACGCAGGTTCTATGGGTTTCCCAAGACACTATTTTCTGGCAGAAAGAACTAATGCCCAAACCAAAGCACAGCACTACAGCACCTAAAAAAAGTAATATGGCTCATGTCTCACAACCAGGTAATTTTTTCTTTATACACCAATATATTTCTTTTTTTAATGATTAAGAATGCCACACCTTTTTGTTCACTTCCTGTTTAGCCTATTAATTACACATGCTTACACCAAAGAAAAACTAACAGTGTGAACTGCATTTTCCCCTGACACCACCCTACAACCTCCCAGTATGTTCACCTACAACTCCTGACCTTGTTCTCATCTGCGGGCCCTTTGGGGACCACAGAGCTTGCCATTGCAAAAGCCATTTCTGAAAGTTTGCAAGCACCAGAGACGACTCTGACTCCAAGAGCATTAGCACATCCAGATGAAAGCCTGTTTAATCCGATTACAGAGAGTCATCTGGATTATATTACCAAAAATAGATCCAGTGAATCCACCGGTAGGAAAATATGCTGGATTGTTCACCACAGTAATAGTTTCTGTGTTGGGAATGTACCTTCTCTTTGGAAAACTAGTGTTCTAATACAGTTTGTGAGGCTCCTTGCCTACTACACTGAATTTAAGACATAATCCTAAAATGCAAGGGAACGAATCTCCTCCCCTTCCCATTTCTAGATCTTTTAGGAAGACAAGAAGTCACTGCTACTCAGGAGTCCTCATACCTGCACATCTGACCAGGCCTTCTCTCCTCTCTCTGCCTTCTGATCCTCTCCCATTTATTATTTTTTCTCAAGCTCCATATGAAGTATGCAAACACCTTCCCATCAGTAGTCATTCTGGCACCTCAGGACACAGGGTTCTCATCCATGCTATGGGGAAGGCTGTGCTAAACCATCTGACCAAGGAGCAGTTGTCTACACAGGTAACAACACATAGACCTCCACAGTGGTGTGGCTACAACCCAAATATAACCCATAAACTAGGGCTGACAGACAGCAAGATCCTGTTTCTGAGAAGGCTTGCTAAGGAAAGCCCACCTTGGATCTTTTTACGGGGTGTGGGGCAAGAAACCAGGAAATCAGCAGCCTGCCAACAGGTGGAAATACTTCAGCTCAAACTATTATTAAGAGAGCATTTCTCATTTGTGGTCTTTTTCCACCAACAGAACTGTTGTTATTGTTACTTTATATTGTTATGTATCATTGTCATTATTATGGCTTTCAACTTGTTACCCTTCATTAATGTTAATTCTCTTGCATCTTCACAGCTGTAAAGGACTTAAAATTCAGTTATTTGGTACTCTGCTATAACCAAGTTTAGCTGAACATTTCACATCTCAAACTCTTAAACAGTGTAAAACTCCAGCTTCAGGGGGAAAATGGGAAATACTTAAATACTGGAGAAAATTTACCTAGTTTAAAGATCAGTTTTTAGGTCTGTATTAAAGATTAAAATATTATCCCAGTAGTTTATTAGATCTACTTAAACTAACCAAGTAAAGACATGAACAAGTTTGTTGATTAGGACTTCTCAGATCACATTCAGGGAAATGACACTTAATTCCCTATTATTCTTCCAGGGTAGGCAAAGCATTAGAGTAATTCAATTTTTACTCAGTTTTTCTGATTTGGTCAGTTTCAAACCAAGTTCACGCTCTATTTTGACCAGAAGTTTCTACCTCTTTCTGGCCTGAATTCAGAGGTCAGCAGCAACCATGGGCAGTTTAAGGAAGTCCTGGTCATTTTAGATGAGCAGCCTTGGGGTGGGGACAGGGTAGCCTCCACAAAGCTTTCTCTTTAAATGACATATTCTGTGTCACACACTCAGAGTAAGCATTTTGGCTACCACTATACAGTTGGCAAAGCTAAACAAAAAAGGTGGCTGTTATAGTTCAGGAGAACAAGTTGTTACATGATAAGATCACTCCAACATTTGAGTAATGTACAGTGCTACAGAGGATATTTATTGTACAATATATAAGAAGAATCAAATTTAAGCACTTCCCATTTATCTCAGTGAAAAAGGCAAAGTGAGACATATTTCTTCAACTTGGATGAGAAAGTTCTTGGGCTTCTCCCAAACACTAATCATATATTCATTCAAAGTGAATGAAAAAAAAATAGTCCGGCAAAGGCTGGTGGTTAAGGTGAGGCATCACCACCTGATACACAGGAATGCTCCCCCACTCCTTTAGAAAAGGTGAGAAATACAGTCATCGCAAAAGTGAAAGCTGACCACTGTTCCAAACAGACTCTGGCTCCTCAGGTTCACCAAGGGGGTTGGTTTATTTCTCACAGAGGTTCCCCAAGAGATGCCTGTTTGTTTAAGATTTTAAAGAACAACTCCACCAGAAAAACTTAGCCCCTTTGTAACTTTGCTTTGCCCTACCTGAAGTTGGCCTAAGCTTTCTATATTTAAAATTACTCTGGAAGATTACATCTGGCAGCAAGGAGTGGAAAGGAAGAACAATAAAACCAGATTAGGAAGTGTTGGGAGGTGCAGCTGCAGGTGTTCTGTACAGGTTACAGCTAGAAACTAGCAGGGTTAAGCACTAGACAGATGCTGCTACAGCACAGGGGAGCAGAAGTGCAGATAAATACCTGCAGGTGTAAGGTCTACAGCATTTTAAATGACAGGTGGAACAGAGTAAAGGTAAAAGAGGGCCATTTAATTAATCAGTGAGATTTTCAGTACTAAGGCAAAAACAGGTTTTAGACTAACCAGAGCTCTGAAGTCCTAATAAGAATGCAATTCCTACCTCCCCCCACCCAAAAAGCTAATAGTCACACTAGGCCAATTACTCCAATCTTGCAGAAGCCACCTTTCTGGGTTTTTTCCTTATTTTTTTGCTCACTTTGTCTCCCCTCAAACTGCCTTTCTACTGAAGAAATAATAAATAAGGCATAGCACATGAGGTATTACCTACGTGACACAATGAAGCTCATAAACTATCAAAATTAACAGCCAGTCAACTTTTATAGACTCCTCATTTGCAAAGTTTATTTTACAGATATTAACCACTACGCTTTTCTTGCAGGTATTTTGAAAAAGGAAGAGAAGGAAGTTACCAGATTTGGCCAGTGTAGGTGATCCAGGTGGAGACAGGTTTATGCTAGGCGACAAGTAAAGATAGTTTCTGTTCACTCCAGCATTGAAATCGAAGGGCGATTTGTAATCCTCATAGAGATCCATGCCAGACAATTCAGAGCACGCAGCCGTCCTCTTCTTCCACCAAAGCATTCATCTTTGCTTCCTGGCGTGTCCCAGACAGCAGGATTCAGAACCACTCCATTTCTTCATATGACACTCACTATACCTCCTCATGAAATTCAGCTCTGTCACATATGAGAGAGCTGTCTAGCAAGTGATTTCTTAGCCATCTTGTAGCTCCTGCTGTTTACATGGCACAAAGTTAAGTTCCTGTAAATTTGTAACCGGGGCTGGACTTAAACAGACCGTTCCTTCGACAAACATTCACAGCACACCCACTTGTGGCTTCTGGAAAAGCCCTGGTCCTCTGCAGAACTGCTCCAAGAATTTTCAATCATTTAAATAAAAAAAGGTCAGCTGACTGCAGCTACACCAGGATATCCTTAATCTTCTAGGACACAAAAGGATTACTAGCCGTAATCTATCCTATATACCATCTGTGTTGGACTTTTTCCTCTGATTAATGGAAAATTCTGCGTGCGTAACTATTTCTCCAGCTGCTTCCATCAGTGTAATAACCTGTAGCGAGAATCTAGTCTCTGCTGCCCATGTATCACACTGCAGTGCAAGCTCAGAATAGGAGAGAGCAGCACTCCTCTCTGAAGGCTGGGCTATAAACATCACCTAGGTTTTTTGATGAACATGCTAATGTGCATTATGATTTTTGCCCACGAGGCTAAACATATTTGGGTCTGAGGGTTTTTTCAGGTTTTCTTTGTGGTTGTTTTGGGTTTTTTAAATAATTTATTGAAGTGCACTGCCCTATGCCCTTGGTGCTTCAAGCAGCACCACTTAGAACAGCCAGTTATGCCAGGAACCGGTAACACTGAAATGCATCGCCAGATGAAATGTATTTATATTTTGACATGTATACAATAAAGAAAGATCAACTTACATAAGCCATCTGACTGGGGGTTTAAGATTTAACCCTGGGAAGCAGAAATGCTTCTTACCTAAAAGAGACACTCAGTATAGTTATGCAGGGCTTCATTTTTTTATTATTTTTATTTTATTTTATTTTTTATTTTTCTTACAAGGTCAGGTTCTTTCACTGAAATCACAAGCTTGCTAGCACTGTAAATCATCTTTGCAGCTCAGCAGTGATTTCCTCCCAACCCCCCACTTTCACCTGGGATCTTCACTTCAGCCTGTACACAGAGGATAACAATGAAATGAAAGTCAATCTTTTCCTCCACTCTAAGTGATGTATTCAGACAGAGCTGACCAGAGACATTATTCCAGAGAAGTGAAGGAGCCTTGCAGCATACCAAAGTCAAGTCCGGGCAATGTATTCCCTGGGCATACGAGAATAAAGCAATACCCTTTCTGAAGTTTAAACTTTCCATTTGCACTGCAGTCAGCAGGAACAGGAACAGACTTTCCAGCTAATTAAAAAGCAGTTCCTTTAGGCTGCAGACCTACATTGGCTTCTGGTGCAGACTACCTGCAGGCTCGTAACAATGAGAGTGCTGGAGCCTGAAACACAGGTCTCTGCTATTTTCCAAACCCACTGAAAAGAAAATATAAGGCCCTCCTACATTTCTGACACGTGGCTGTAGCATCTGCCAGATGCAAAGTTCTCCCAACAAAGGTCAAAGCTTTGGACACAGATTATAGTTGAAGCACCCAAAGGCAGCAGAGAACTGTAACAACAAGCTACAGTAATAATATACTCTATTAACCAAGCTCACTAATATGAATAGCTACTGATTCTGCTTTACAGCTTCCCCTCAGGTAACCCAGCAGTCAAGGATTGCCTTGTCTCCAAAAGGCTCACACAGTAGTTGGACTAACTGGGTTAGGCAAAATGACAAGTTATCAGATGTGGCACACAAAGAGCAGGGTGTTTCTACCTTCCCTCTCCCAACACAGACAGAGAGAGAAGGTGAGGCTACCCCCTAGGACTTTTTTCCAGCCTCAGAGAATCCTTCAGTGTAACATCAGTCAATGCTAGCAGGCTATGACAACTGCAAGTAGCTATTATAGGGGGAAAAAAAAACCCCTTATGAAGATCTGTTGATCTCTGCTAACAATCAATAGCATTTCCTGGCGCCAACACTTACATTCTTGTCTTTTACAGGAAATTCCCTGCACTCAGTTTTACCCCTTTACCATCCATTCAAAAAAATCTGGTACTTTTCCTGCATCTTTACTGTGAAAAAATTGGTTTCATGTCCCTAGAGACATCTGGATTGCCAGTCCCAGACCACTGACCTTGCCTGGCCTGCCACCACTACAGACAGGACAGTGTATGGGCCAAACTCTCAAAAACATCTTCAATGTAGTCAGAGACACCCCCAGGACATTCCCACTGCTAGAACATACATTTGGCTTACAGGGAAGATTTGCTGAATTACAAATCTGAGCCTTCACACAAGGCTGACTTCTGCTTTTGCCCTGACTTACACATAGCCTGAGCCCAGAAATCAGCTGAGACAATGTCTGGTTTTTAGAAATATTATTAAGATCATTGCTAAGAGAGGGACCATGCAAGAACTTCTTACTTCTAATTACCATCTTTGCTCAGACCAATCTTGCTTATAGTGGCCATACAGATGGGTTGCTATAGTGCCTCCCAAACTCATCCTCTAAATACGTCAGACTCTGCTCTCTTACCTGCACAAGTTAATGGTAATGTTGCTCCTCAGTTGTTCTCAGCTACAAATCCTACCTGGTGATGAAGGAAGCTGCCTCACTGAACAAGCTTCTTCCTCATCACTTAGGGAAGTATGATGGTCTTCACTCTGAAGTACAAGCCAATCCAGCTGTAAGAAGGAACTGCAGTCCATCCTTCCAAAACTGCCATAGGACAACTTCTAGGCTGTCATCCGTAACTCATCCACTTCAGGGAAGACAAGTACTCCTCTACCAACCATAACAATCAGTTTATCTGCTTTTTGGCACACCCAGAGATGCAGGTACCAGCTGCGAGCCTGTACGTGAAAAAATCCTCAAGCCTGAGGATGCACCTGCTCCAGAGGCAAGTAGCAATGGGGGTTTGCTTACTATTCAAGAGATTAAAACTCAAGATTTGCTGTTCCAGAACCAGCATTTGGTTGCCCTTAACACCTCAGGATGACTAAGAGGTTAGTACTTAAATTATCTATGCCATTTTGGAGGCCAGTGTTTGAGAAACTGGCATGAAGGTAGATAACCTTCTGTCAAGGATGCTTGAACCAATTACTGACAAGTTCAACTGAAATCACAAAGTGGCTCAGGAAGGCTCGGCAAACCTCAGCAAAGCACTACCATCAATTCCATTAATCATGCTGTAATCTTCTCTGTTAAGGTTAGAGAGTGTGCTTGAAGCTTTCCCAGGTACTATTTAGCATCAACAGTCAGCACAGACTGTGCGCCTCATGAATCATAAGGGAGGGAACTCTCTTCATAGCTAGAACAGCTGCTAAGTTTGAGCAAACACTTTTCACTAGATATTTGCCTGTGTAGTCTCAGACATTTTATTTCTTCTGCTACCCAGATCTGCAGCTTCCACCTTAGTCCAAGGCTCCAGCAACAATTGAAGCAAGGTAATATAGTATTAAAGCCCTTCTACTTTGATGGTAGCTAAGCAGAGATAAGATATTACAGTAGCCTTGCAGAGAAGCTGCTTTTCCCACATTTAGATCTAGCAAAACAATAGTTTATTCATACATGAAAAAGTTATATCCCTTTTTCCTTAGAGAAAAAAAACCCTGCTCAAGTATGACTGAATACCATCTCTGGTGTTTGAAATAACTGAGCTATGTTCTCAGTAGTGTTTCATACAAAGAGTTGAATCCAAATGGAAAGGCTACCACTAGTGTCTCAGGATTGCAGGAGTGCAGAGGCTACCCTAGGACATGATCCAAATAATACTTTGGACAAATCCACCTAAATAACCAATCCACAAGATCTATGCCTATTCTGAGTTCTGCTGTTATGTAGGTACCTTCCCCATCCTGAACATTCTCCACTTGTGTCCTGTTTATGCATGGAGATGCCAAACTTGTGTCCCACAGCCCATACTTGTGGCAAGGCTATCATGACTCCAGCACTTAATTCAGCAAGGAAAAGAGGATGGGGGAAGATGAGGGGAAGAATTTGTGCACAAAGAGGGGAAAGAGGTGAAAAAATGCTTGCTCTTCGGAGGGCATAATAAAAAGATTCAATCTCTTCATTTCAAAATTGACTGTTAAGATTTAACTGCCTGCTCAGCCTATATTTGGGTTGAATTTCATCTTCCACAATCTGGTAAGAGGCAAGACTGACTAGAGACCTCCCAGTAACTGTGGCTGGGGCAAATACTTCCAGCTAGGTCTTCCACCAGCCCCATCTTTCCCAGGTAGATCCCAATCAGGCAGCAACAATCAGGGTCCTCTCCTTACTCTGAGTTTTACAAGGCATAAGCCATTTTAAGAGCCATAAAGCTACTTAAACAACTTAAGCCAATCTAGGTTCTGTAGCATCAATTTGATCTTCTAAGTCTTACAAGTTTACAGACAAGTAAAGCCTTTCAGCACCTGATCCAAGGCCTTAAAACTGCATTAAGAGAGAAAGATGCTGTGAAGCTACAGGACAGAAGCCCAAACACCAAGCAAGCCTGAAAATCATATATTACTGCTCCTATTTTGACATTGTGCTCTTTCCCCTCCCTGTAACAGCAGACACCCCTTCAGCCCCCCAAGATTTGTGCATGACATGAATGGAGCTGCACAGCTACAGCAGTCCCTGAACAGTATGAGCACAGGCTTCTGCAGCCCTGTTAGTCACGATCAGCAGAACATGGCTTAAGGGGTCAGGCATTTGCTGTCTTATAAGAGAGTCCAACTCAACAGCATGATATTAACCTCATTACTTCAGCCTCCCCCCACATGCTTTCTCTGGACAAGCTCTCCCTGATTCAACTACACTGCCCAGTACGGTTCTTTGTACACAAATATCTTCTCCAGCATTGTGTTAAGCCTAAAATGCTGCCTTCACTTACTCCTAGTAAAACAAACAAACAAACAGAAACCCAAACAAAAAAACCATCACCAACAACCACCACCTCTTATAATGATCAGTATTCTCCTGAGATGTATCTCCCTGCAACACAAATGTGTCTGAATATTAAAAGGTAAGGATCCTGGGATTGCTAGTGTTGCTCTTTTCTTAAACAGAATTCTCAGTGCACAGTGTTTCAGACAGCTGACACACGTCTTGAAGACAGTTCTCTCCTCCTCTCAATCCAATTATAAACTCAGACTAATTTCCTGAAATCCTGTGAAGGAGTAGATCCACACTTCAGCATATTTTGCCACTAGACAAGCTGATGCCACAGTAGGACTCATAACCCATTCGTATCAGACAAAATTCTCTGTATTGGCACTCATTCTCCATTAACTTATAGATGTTGCAGCACTTTTACAATTTTTTTAGGCAGAGGTTCCTTATTTATGACAAAGTTTTGTGTCTCAAACAGTGGTCAAAGCAATCACGCTTGCCAGCTCCAGCAATAACAGGTGAAAAGCTTTCCAGCCTATGGAAAGGGTCCAGGCCAAAGGACACAGCAGCCAGCACACCAGAACCAGTGATCAGGTAAGGCACTGCATGAGCTCCGGAGAGGTCAGACCAAACTCTGCAAATACGGAGGAAGATTTCCAAGTGAGATTAACAGAGTCAAAACACTGTCAGGTAGATTTTAGAGGAATGTATTTAGTTATTTCCTTCAGCCGCTTATCCAGTTATGCTGCCATTCTCTAGAGACTCCGGTCCCTGGTAAGAGACTGAACCTGTCAAAAATGCTGAAGAAAGTGCTGAGCTGCAGTTAGATGACACTTGGAAAAGATTAGGAAGAAAAGGCTATAGTGCAGAAAGGGATTGTTTCAAACAAAGTTTTAGTGACCTTCCAATCTCATTAAAACTTTACTTGAACAAGTCAGATCCGAGCAACTCCCAGCCTCCCTTAGAAGACAAGTCTGCTCATCTGCACTCTTAAAGAAAACCTCTCTCTTATAGCATGGCATCCCAGAGCTTCTATTCCTGAAAAGCAGCTCCAGAAAAGCCCACCACCCCCACTCCACAGTATCAGGTCCCACCATGAAAATGATACTGATTTAACAACAAAGCAGATTTGATTACACATTAAGCTGAATCACAGAGTGTGGTATCTAAAAGAATAACCACCAAGAAATGCACCACCTGTAGTCTTAGCAGTAGCTTAATACCAGTGAACAGTCTTCAGCAAAGAGTGTTGTAGACAGCAACTCCCAGGATGCAATTACAAAGTTCATGCCTGGATTCGGTGTAGCACAGAAATTGCATCATTTGCTATCAAGGGCAGAAGGACAGGTACAGAAGCAACCAAGCAGCACACAACTGGATGCAAGCAACAGGACCTACGGTAAGTACTTCACAAAATCTATCCCTGGAGATACTCAAAAGCCCTCTGGACATGGTCCATGGCCATGGATATTAGAGACCAGTGCTCTTTAATATCTTTATCAGTGACGCAGACAGTGGGATCGAGTGCACCCTCAGCAAATTTGCAGATGACATGAAACTGAGTGGTGCAATTGACACAACAGAAGGAAGGGATGCCATCCAGAGGGACGGAGAAGTGGGCCCACAAGAACCTCATGAAGTTCAGCAAGTCCAAGTGCAAGGTGCTGCACCTGGGTCAGGGTAATCCCAGTTATGACTACAGACCACGAGAAGTCATTGAGAGCAGGCCTGCCAAGAAGGACTTGGGGGGTGCTGGTGGATGACAGGCTGGACATGAGCCACCAGTGAGTGCTCGCAACCCAGAAAGCCAAACACATCCTGGGCTGCATCAAAAAGAGGGCAGCCAGCAGGTCAAGGAAGGAGATTCTGCCGCTGTACTGTGCCCTCATGAGACACATTTGGAGCACCACGTTTAGCTCTGGGATCCTCAGCAAGGAAAGATGTTGACCTGTTAGAGCAGGTCCAGAGAAGGGCCACAGAGACAATCAGAGGGCTGGAACACCTCTCCTATGAAGACAGGCTGAGAGAGATGAGGTTGTTCAGCCTGGAGCAGAGAAGGCTCCAGGGAGACCTCAGTGTGGCCTTCCAGCACCTAAAGAGGAAGAGCAACTTTTTACACAGGTAGATAATGGTAGGATAAGAGGGAACAGTTTCAAACTAGAGCAGGAGAACTTTAGAGTAGACATTAGTAAGAAATTCTTTACTGTGAGGGCAGTGAGGCACTGGAACAGCTTGCCCAGAAGTGGTGGATGCCCCATCCCTGGAAGTGTTTGAGGCCAAGTTGGATGGGCCCTGAGCAACATGATCAAGTGGATGGCATCCCTGCCCATGGCTGGGGGGTTGGAAATGGTGGAGTTTTAAGGTCCCTTCCAGTGAAAACCATTCTATGGCATGGTCCTGGGGGACCAGCTCCAGGCAGCCCTGCTTGAACAGAGGGGTTGAACCAGATGACATCCAGAGGTCCCTTCCCACCTCAAACGTCCTGTGATTAACACAATGGCTGTAAAGAGTCACAGGCTCAGGACATCACTCAGATGTCCAAAGATTCTACAAGGATCTCTCCTCTTCAAGAATACAAGGGGCCCTGGCAACCTGCCTCAGGGGAGGTTTGTGGCCACCACTTCACCTGGTGAAGTAAGTTTACAAATACCTACCTGCTGACAGAATAAAGCTCCATTTTCTTCCATGTTTGTAATCTGAGGTATGGACAGAGACTTCCCAGGAGACTGCACTTCCACACATCTCCCCAGTATGGGAGTATTATGACAGCTGACAAGCAAAGCAGAAGCATTTGCTGCAGCAGAGACTATTTTGATTTCAGCTAGGAACCTACAGGAGAAAGGTTTTTAGATTCTGGGAGGGGAAAGAAGCCTACCATTTCCATAAGAAGGACAGACTTACATTTTGCTCACAAAATGAATGAGCAAGCAACTTCCTGGGCCTGACATGTGATTCCAGACACAGAAGCAGCTCTTGGCAAATATGAAAGCCATCCACTTCCCCCTGACCCCTTCCCCAGGAGGGAAGTGAATGTATGCTTCTGCAGCAGGAAGAGTTCACTCTTGTACACAAAGAAAAACTTGAAGTAGACAAAATAGTTATCAGTGCTACTATGCTAAAGCTGCCTGATAGCAGAAGCCTCTCCTCCTCTTTATCAATTAAACAGAGCCCAAGGAAACTAGGATCAAGTTAAGTCTTTGAATTTCCTTCTGAGACTCCTCAATTTATTCTGCATTCACTCCAGTGCAGTTTCCTTTATTCCTCCAGCAACCTTCCCTAGCACTTGCTCTCAGGTTCCCCTGACAAAACCCCCAGTCCAGAAAAAAAATTACACAAAAGCTTCCAAACACGTGTCAGTGCATCTAGAGATGTCAGCTTACCCTTAAAAAGCACTGGAAGAGTCACTTCTGTGCTCAGGACACAGTAATTTTTAGCACAGTTGCACAACCATACCCAAAATAGTCAGAGCACAGTAACTTCCAGGTAGGCTTCCACAAAGGATGAACATATAACACCAACAGGAGCAACACTTTCTGAAAGCACTGCTAATTTTACCATCGGAAGACAAGTAGTGAAAGCTCCATCTTGTCAAACAACCTTCCTCGGTTGACATAATTCCAAGTCTCGCTAACATAATGAAGGAAACAGCTAGCTGTCTGCATTCTCATAAGATCCTAATCAATTTTCTAAATGCAGGCAGTGTTCAGATACTTTCACTTCTGACACCCTCACTGCAGATTTGGTGAGACTTACTGGAAGCATCATTTTGACTTCTGTCGTTACACTTACACCCACTGTGTGTCCAATTGCTCAGCGACAGCCTTCACACAAGAAGCCTGGCAACTAACCTTTTGCCAGGCTCTTTGGACACCTTATTTTACTTTTTCCTGACTAATCCCCTTATTGGGGTACCCTGCTGTTGTCTAGACTCACAGCATCAGCTGGCTTAAAACATCAACAATTTATCAGAAGTCAAGGTACTTGATACTACCCTGCAGCCATTTCAAGTAAGCTATCAAAGTGAAGACGACCCCAAGCTTCTATTTTACACTTTTTGTCCTCAAATCCACCTTTAAGCTTATCGCAATTTTGACAAAAATTATGCCCTTCCAATAGATGTGTATTAAAATGTGGAAAGTTGTTTGAAAACTGACAGCTGAATGCAGCCCTATTGCACAGACTCTTGCCAAACAGAAGTAGCTATGCTCAAGTTCCTAGAACATCAGTTACTTTTTAGTGGTCCCTCCCAAGAAGCACAAACTTTTCTAATTTCTCAAGTCTTACAGCTCCTTGCAGTCACATCACTTTCTTGAAAACTGCAAAGCTGTAAAAACATGCTTTTTTTTTGCCAGAGCTTCCAACACAAGTTACAACTTGCATGGTTAAACTGTGCTCCTGCTGTAGCCTGGCACCTTTTTCAGCTCATCTCATGTCAAAGATGAGCTTTTTGCCTGATAATGATGACAGCCACCATGTTGATACTGTTTTCCCCTTCTCGGGCCTTGACTAACTAAGTTTAAGATTTAGACTGGTGCTGTCAAACAAGTGTAATTGCGTAACACTTGAGGTATAATTTCCTGAACACAAGTACTGCAAGTACCAAGCTATGTAGAAATCCTATTAACATTTTTGCTCTTGGCTTATCTAAGAGCATAGTGTGAAATGTCTGTGAAACTGTAAAACTATGCCTAGTCAGCAGTAGAAGTGCACTAGTACAATAAATATGAAGTCATATATGCCCCAGAAATCTCTCGGGTCATAAGAACACGCTCCTGATCCCTCTTCCTCCAGTCAAATCACACCTTTAGACTAGTAATGGTTTTTGCCACAAAACCTTCAGAGAACCAGCCTGCCCATGAGGTACCTAAAAGCAGACAATAGACATTGAGCCAGTTACACAGCTTATCCAAGCAGATAAGCCCATAATGAAGACAAGCCCTTACTTTTCATCTACATTTCTCACATTGCAGAGCTTTGGTGAGCCCTCCTAAACTTAAGAAAATAAGACCTAGCAAAGGAGTGCTAATGGCACGCCACCAGATTGTTGGTACAAGGCATTCGTGCAGCAGTCCACTATTACTGAGTATCTCTCACTTGAAAACCCAGAAAAAGTAGTGCTGTTCCCTCTGCAGCATCAAACAAGATACCTTACCTACTTCCTTACAATCCAGCATTTTACCAGTCACATATCCAACTGTGTAGGGCTTGAAGTGTCCTATTCCAGATGGAGTTTGGCTGCTTCTTGCCCACACTGCTACACGGCATACCCAGCTGAGCAGCACCAATTCCTGCACTGCTTCCAAACTGATCTGGAGCAATGGCTGCCACTAGGTTAAGAGACCTTGGACTGCATTCTGCCAGGACAAACTCAGGACAGGGGCATGAATCTTTCTGCACTGCTCTTAATCCCATTTAAGAGGTAAGAGAGGGAATCCTGCAGCTTCTCATGCAACGACCAGCAGCAATTCACTAACAAACCAACTGCACTGACTAGCTTTCTTTTCCTAATATAAGGCAGATAATGCATCTAACTTTCAGAGTATTATGACCACTAAAGTTGCCACTATATTCATAAGTACTCTGAGATTTTATCCGATTGATATGTCCTTGACTGACTTTTAGTGCTGCTTGAGCTGAGCAAATCCTGCTAAGAGACATTTGCCCCTACTCCAAGTCAGACTAGGGCAGTAAATTAAATGAAACTGTTATCCTAGAGAGATACTGCTGTCACTTAAATCAACAGTCATAAAACACTAATCACTCCAACAGCTGAGGATGGCAAAGAACAGGGTCAAGAAAGTTTGTCCAGAGATGATTCCACACAAAGAAATAAAGCTTTCAAGGATTTCCATGTCCTAGAAGACTTGAGCATACCCCTTTGCATCAGATCAGACTTTGGACATGAGACACTGCTTTTTGCCTCTGTGTGACATTACAGGCAACCCGTATTTCCTTTTTTTACAATCTACACAGATTCAGATCACACAAGTACTGATCTCTCAAGATTTTGAAGCAGTATTCATATATTTTTGCACAATCTAGCTGCATCCCCGTCCATTCCACATAAAGGTAAGTTTTCCTAAATATCAGCATGCTTGGATAAGCTGATCTCCAGGCTCCTCATTTATATTTCATAGCAAAGTAAGTAGAACAAGTTAAACCATTTATTTTACTGAAGTATATGAGAGTAGACAAAACTGGAAGACCTATCTAGAGGAACATAAAGTCCAGCAGGCATTTTTCCTTATTCTGGTACAGCTGACATGACGGAAACTACAGGGGGAGGGAAGAAGTGCAGTGTGTTTGAAGGACCAAAGTTTAAAGGATGTGTCTCAAAGAAAATTGAGCTTCATCTCTAAAAGTGGGTGGGGAAGGAAAGAAGGGAAGGGGAGGGGGTTGTTGAGGTTTTGTTGTTGTTTAGTTTGATGTGGGTTTCACTTGGGTTTGGGTTTTTTTGTTGGGGTTCATAGTTTGGGGATTTTTTGTAGAGAAAGCAGGCCTCCACTGACTTCAGTGAGCAGCTGGTCCAGAACTGCACTGTTGCACAAGTTGCCTCCTCCCAGTATTTGACCTGGAACTGAACATCAGTGCAAACCCCAAGAATAAAGCTTTGCACTGCTAAGTCTAAGTTTAGCATCATTTCCTATTGCACAAGTTAATCCACCACAAAGCCAGCCCATTTCACAACTGTAAATGTCAAATAAAAAAAATACATATACTCATAGCCATTCTGAGCACAGATCATACTTTCATCTGAGTTCATTTGATCCATTCTGTTTAACAGATTAGCCTGGTAAACTTTTCAAACGTTCTGCTTAAGGACTGCTCTAGCTGATACCAAGAAGGTTATTGTTATATCGGGTTTGGCCCATCATAGCTCAGCCACCAGCACAAAAAAACCCACTCAGAATAATTTGGAGCTCAAACAGCTATTAATAATGCAATTCGCAATTCTTCATTGTGGTAAAAACTGGATCAGGATGTCGAAGAGTGGAAAGTCCAAGCACTGCCTTGCATACTGCTGTCAATCCCCAAGCGTGACCTTTACTAGGGAGCTGCAATATGGCATTATTACTAAGAAACCTTTACATCCCTCAGAAATGCTGCTGGCACTGCCTTGAATGAAGGGGAAAAAGACCTCTCCAGTAACATTGCCTTGGAACAGGCAGACTAAAGAAGTTTAGTTATTTTACTTGGCACTTGCTCTATTCCTAGCTTATCAGTTCTCCCTTCCAAAAATGTTACGAGATCTTCTCAGCTCCTCTTGACAACACACAGAAATCTTCCTTTGACTTCTGTATCCCTCTTCCCATTCCATATTTTCAATTTCTCAAAAGATGCTTGTTGGGTAGGAAAGTACTCTTCACTGAGGAATGGGATGGAAGTATGTTTCTGTACTCTTGAATTGTAAATAAGAAACAGAAGCATATTAAAGACTTCACATACCAGTGCGTTCAAACAGAATTAAAGAGGACTGTAAATCTATTCCAGTAAAGCTCTCCCTTTTGCTGCTTATCCCAAAAACACTCTCGCACCACTGCAGGAAGTACTCAACAGGTCACTCTGCTGATTCCACCGAAACTCAAGTTGCTTTCCTTCTTATAAAATCTCCAAAAATCTTTCATGCCAAAAAACCTGAAAGTGACAGGCATGGAAGCCAATCGAAACGATTCAGCTTCAAAGGATCAACTCCAACAGGTTTCACTTGCTACTGTTTAGAAATATGCAGAAACTAATTCTCCCTGCTCACTGCTGCTCACCAACCCTAGCACTCATGTTCATCAGCAATTCACACACAAAAGTGGCAAAGCAGGATGCCCCAAATACTCTTTAAGGGTGGTGTAAATTTCCCAATTAAAGATTTGGCCAGTATCTGTAATCTGCCATAGAACACTCTGGGTTGAAAGGAAGCTCTAAAGGTCATCAAGTTCCAGTTGCCCTGCAAAGTGACATCTTCAACTACATCAGGTTGCTCAGAGCCACGTCCAGCATTTCCACTGGACCTTCCAAATGTCCAATGGACCATCTGAAATCGTCAATGTTTATTTCCACAAATCAGGCATCCACCACCTCTCTGGGCAACCTGTTAGTGTTTCAATCACCGTCATTGTAAAAAAAATTATTCTTTATATGTAGTCTAAATCTACTGTCCTTTAGCTTAAAACCATTAACCCTTATTCTATTGCAAGAGGCTCTACTCAAAAGTTGTTCCCCATCTTTCCTGCAAGTCCCCTTTGGGTACTGAAAGGCCACAGTAATGCTTCCCTGGAGCCTTCTCTTCTCCAGGCTGAACAACTCCAACTCACTCAGCCCTTCCTTGTAGGATGGTGCTCCATCGCTCTAATCATCTTCATGGCCCTCCTCCAGACCCAATTCAGCAGGCTGAAGTCCTTTCTGTGCCGAGGACCCCAGAGTCTGACATGTTTCTCCAGGTGGGGTTTCATCAGAGTCAAAAAGAGGAGCGGAATTACCTTCCTCAGCCTGCTGGCTATGGTTCTTTTGATGCAGCCCAGGATGCTGTTGGCTTTCTGGGATGCAAGTGCACACTGTTGGCTCATGTCCAGTTTTTCATCCACCAGCACCCCCAAATCCTACTCTACAGGGCTGCTCTCAATCCCTTCATCCCCCAGCCTGCATTGATGTTGAGGGTTACCCTGACCCAGAATAATTTACAGGAACAAATTATACATTTAACACTGTGAACAACTTGCAGCTCAGAAGTTGGTGTTTTAAGCAATGCACCCAGAGGGATGCATTGGGCAAAACGTTCACCCTACCACTGCAGCCACGCTCTTGGAGCACCAAACACCTTTCCTGCAGGAATGCTGGACTGTTTAAATTAAGTCCTCAAAACTATAACTGAACAAATCCTCCCATACATACACAAGCAAAACCATGAAACTCTTTCTTCTTTACAGAAGTGGTCTGTATTGTCCAGCCAAGATGACCAGCGGGCAGCTATTGCAGCACTGCATGCAGTGGCTGAGTCCTGCAACAATGCAGCAGCTATCAGGCAGTTCTTATGTGCCTGGTGAGCTGCTGGGTTTTTCCTCCCTTAATAGGAAACATAATCTAACAAGTCTATATGGAAACGGCAGCACTGGTTTCTGGAACTGAGTAATCAAGAATGCACTTGAAGGAGACTGATTTCTTTGGGAAAAATCAGCTGTTGGAGACAATGCGGTCCTGAATGAAATTCTGCCCCCAAGAATAACCAGAGATTCCTCCATAAAAATCAGTAACATAGTGGACTGAGTATTTATAGATTAGCATGAAGGGCAGCAAAGCAAGATTTGTTTGCATCTAAAAATCAAGACATTATTGAAAAAGAGACATTCAAACACCACGTTTCACTTTTCCAAAGAAGTGTGCTACTACCTGCTTAGTACCCACACTTGTTAGCACTTTACTTGGTGTAGCAGAGCAAGATCAGTATACAAAACTTAAGTAGCAGTTCACAAAACACAGACAAGTCTCCTTGCTGTACCTCAGCATTTGCCAGAAGTGCATTAAGAAATGAAAATATTTCAGGTAAGGCTAGCATTTAAGACTGATTGCTATAAACAGTTATTTAAATGGTAGCAGCGACTGTTTATTCCCTCATCAGCCTTCAGGTGAGGAGGTTTAAAGTGGGTGTCTAGAACACATCTTTACTGTAGTTAAGGACTACTTCATTGCAGAAAATAACAGTAAAGCTTCAAAGTCTTCCCCTCCTCTCAAATTACTGCCCTTAAATCAGATGACAGTAGCAGCCAGCTAAAAGCTGCAGTGGAGTTTTCAGGGGTTAAGCTATATAAATGACAACTTCTATGACAGAATCCCACTCCCCTCCATCCTTAACCTGGGTTTGAGATATGTGTCCCCAGCCCAAGCTTGGGGCTGAGATCCCCATATACCCTGGAGCAGGAGCTGGTGGGGAAGGAGTGTGCAGGGATCCAACCATGGTCTGAGACCCAGGAGAAGTAGGAAGATGAAGCCATGATGTGCTCAGTCCTGCTTAGTAGGAAGACCATGGATGAACACTTGCTTGGCAAGCAGCAGCACAGCCCCACCTTGACATTTCAGATAGTGGCAAGTTTGGGTTGTGGCTTTCTTAAAATGTACAGACAGTTCTCTTCAGGAACTTCTGCTCCCTGAAGTGCCTCCAGAGGTGGTGATGGACCACATAGCAATGCTCTGAACACAGCAGGTGGACTCATCCATTGTTCAAGGGCCCATACACCACCTGCCTGGGATACCAGAGCTGCACCTGAAGAGTCTGCCCAGGCAGCAAACACAAAGGGTTGTCACAACCCAGAGCACAAGAAGGTAAAACAAATACCTGCCAGGCAGGCACCAGAGAGGTCTTGAGAGAAGAGAAGAGAAAGACAAGTGATTTCAGGTCTATCCTTTTACTCATGAACAAACTCCCTGTGGAAAAAAACAAGTTTTGGAGCACAACACTGCAAGTGGCTTGACAAAGAGATGAAATACACAACATGAATGATGCTTTTCAGAGATCATGGCTCCAAGCTAAGCACATTGCAGTCAAACAGTCCGTTTTCCTTCTGCCAAGACAGTGACGTCTGGCCACAGAAAAATCAATATTTAAATCAGGCTCCATCTCCAACCCATGCCTAGGCTGGTACTACTTCTGATGCTCCTCATTCCTGAATGCATGTCAGTTGCTCAGAAAGCCTCTTCAGGGACTGCCTAGCACAGATGTGAGTGGTGCTATGGAAACAGCATGCAGCAGCCTGTGATCTGCTCATGCACACTGAGGCCTGTCTGTGTTCAGGCATAAACCTAACCTCTGCCAACAGTAATCAAAGTGCACCAAAGAGTCAGCAGGTCAAAAAGAGCAGTTGAGTTGGGGGCTTCTGCTCTGCCTTCAGCCTGCTTCTCAAAACTCCTCAGATGTAGGCAAAACACTTTTGAGCCATGCTGAAGGATTCCTCTTCTACAGTGGCTAGAGAGCAAGGCACACTTCAGCCAGCATGAGCTGTGCCCATTCATACCCCTGACCCTTCTCTTGAGTTGGAAGAACTGGTAACTACTTACAGGACAGCTTCTTTACAGACATTTATAGGCCAGTCCTTGTACACCTCCTTTCCTGGGAGCCTGTGTGAGGAAAAGCAGGGGACATACCAGGGCTTTGAGCTACTCTGCAGAGACTACCAGGTATAGAAGATGCAAGTTCAGTGAAATGGCCTTTTTCAAAGGCAGTCCCCCCAGCCAGCTGCTGCAGATGTCCATTATTACCAGTGTATTCCCAAGGACTGGACTGCTGCAGAGCACTGCAATGAATGTCAGACACAGACACCTCAAGCGGAAGCATCGGGCACGGGGAGGGTTCTTTTAAATTTTGATATCCCAATCAAGTTAATCAAGACTCTAATGTCATGATGTGATACACGTTTAGGCTGAGAACAAAGACAGAGATTAGTAAGACTCCTTCTTGCTCATCTTGGGACTCCTCCTAGTAGTTTAATTTAAGTACCTTAAAAAGAAGTAAACAAAGCAAAACAGATGTGAGCAACATTCCCAAAGCTCACAAAGGAAACATGATGTTTGGCCAAGCTATAGAGCAGTTAAGAAGCATTACTTACAAAGCTTTGTTTTCAACCTTTTTGAGGTTTTTCTCATGAACCACAATCACTGCCAAGCATGGAACAGAAGAGAATACCAACTCCAGACCTAGCTGCCTCCCTTGGCATATCTTTTCATCTCCATCCCGGGCTCAGGGGGCTCTGATGAAACTCCACTCCCCTCTAGCTGCTAGAGAAGGGAAAGCAAAACAGGAAAAACACCTGCTGTTCTGCCTCTGCTTGCCTCACCCACCATCCCCAGCAAGCTGCAGGTGCTCACTAGCCTCTTTGTTACTCCAAAGTATGTCACTGCTAGTGACAGGACATAAGCTCGGAATTGAGCAAGGCCTCGGGACTAGAGGCTTGTTGGGCTTGCTCTGTCTTATTTTGTTTGCAGCTTTGTTTTACTTTGGGTTTCTCAGAGAGTAGAGACACAGGATGTGAGAGTACAGGCATGGTACAAGTAGGGGGGCACAGGGTTGACAGTGGGGATCCTACAGCTGTAAGAAAGTCATCAGTCACCAAGGGAGATCTTCAGTTGGACAAAACTATTTTAGAGGTAACAAAGAGAGCAAAGAAATAATACCTAACATACATTAAAGACATTTTATATAATAGAATTGGATGTAACATGGAGCTTGCCCAGCAGTGAAAGAAATAGCAAATGTGTAAAAAGCAAGCATAACAGAAGGACCCCAGTGGATCCTACAGTGAGGAAGAAACCACCACTATCCTCTTCCTTCCAGCAAGGGATTCACAAGATGACAGCTTGATGTAATATTCCCACCACCACCAAATTGACACTGCCAACCTCAGAAGCCAGAGAAAGGATGAGAATAACACCAAGATAAGGTGTAGAAACTAAATGTTACCTTTATTATGACCACGACTTCAGCTACGTAAATAGTCTTTTTGTGTAGTAAGATCTAAACTAATGATAATTCTTGAATTAGATCATTAAAATTTCAATTACACTAACAATAAATTATTGGCTTCCTTTCTATATATATATACACACACACAAAGTGTGCTTCCTCTTTGCTTATGAAGTTTTTAAGCAGAGTAGGCATTGATTGTGCTGCTGTGAGGCTACAGGAGAGGGGCAATTGAGAAGCCTTACTCCAAACCACATGTGGCACAACATGTTCCTATAGACCCCAGTTCTGCAGAAAATGGAACATTCCAGGGTTAGCCAAGGCAGCATTTGCTGGGTCATTTCACGGGCAGTCAGCATCCAAGGACTAACACTGCCCTGCTCTCACACTCTGGAACAGAGAAGTCAGTTTGCAAAACAGGAAAGCTGCCTCTTTCAGTGACAGCATTCACACCACAGTAGTAGTTCTGGTTTCTCTCTAGACAGCATCAATCCACCCCTTTCTGCTCGGGAGCAAGTAACAGCACAACGAGCATTTTTCTATACTCCAGCATTTGCTGGCAGACAGTGTAGTCTGACGTGCTGCTCCCCACAACCCACCCAGGAGCAAGTGTCTGCAGACTCATGCACACAATGGTCAGCATTTGTAGCTGCAATAGTTGAAAATCCATACAGTTGTGTACACCTCTGCCAGAAATAGGTGTTTTCATAAGCAGGGCAAGGATATTCCACTTCAGTTCCCCTAGGTTGTGGTATCATCCTGCCACTCTTTGTTCTTTCAGCTCTCTTAACCAGGGGCAGAGAAGAAGAAGGAAGATGAGCAAAAAGAAATGGCAGGAGTAACACTGAACCTTCAGGAGAGATCCAGATTAGAAAGGTCTGGGTAACTGGGCTAGCTGGTCTGTTACTGCAGCCCTTTTCAAAAGAGAAGGCTTGCAGTAAAAAGCCTGCCCTCCAATACAAGGTTTTTGAGCAATGACTCCCAATCGCTCTGGCTAACACACCCCCAAATATGAGGCATTCTGAAGATGCTCATTGCCTTTCAGAGGAGAGAAAGCTGTCCCTCTGGAGTCTTAAATTGAAGCTGACACAGAGTGACTGGTGGCTGAACAAGAGCATTTCAATTTAGTGTTTAATCTTGCTTAATGCCTGCTTTTCCTTTCAGTCACCCTTTGTTTGACATTTTTGTGCTTACTCACTGCAGGATATTAAAAGAACAAGGGTAAACACCTCCCTTCCTCCAAAAGCTTTGAGCAAATCTCACATCAGAAGTGCCCCTATTACAAAGACTCCAGTGAGGTCATCATCATCCCACTTGGAGGCGAGCTTCTCTTAAAAGCATGAAAACCCCCTCCCCTATCAGATGTCTGCTGCAAAGGGCTCAGCAACCAACACTGCTGCTCTTTCCTATTAAATTAGGAGGGATCAGTATGGATTACTTTCTTTTGGAAAAGGTCAAGACAACGGTGGCTTTCAAGAAAACCCCCTGCATTGTATCTGCTGCCAGAGGACCATTGTTTTTTTAAGAGATACAGCAGATACGCTCCCTTACCTGCAGCAATGTCCAGCACCCTCAGGAATCAGCAATCTACAAACAGCTCACTGATTTTTACATGGCAAATCTAGCCCCTCACCTTCCCACAAGATTCATTCACACTGGCTGTGCAGCTCCCAGACCATGAAAATTGCCAGGACCCTCTCTTGTTAAAAGAGCAAATAGTTGTGAAGGAAGACAAAGCCTACCCTGCACCCCAGAATTTACAACGCTCAGAGCAGCCAAAAAAGTTTTTGGGGTGCCCTCACCCAGCAGGATCACTGCATAGCAGAAAGTATCAGAAGCTCTAACACCATTTTCCCTCATCACCCAGCTCCTCCCTCCCAGGACAATATGGACATTTGGCTCACCAAGCAGAGGCTGTTAGTCAAAGGCTGCTCTATTTAGCAGCTGCAGGAGACAAAGGGTGGGGGGGAACCCCAAGACAGACAGGAGCAAGAAAATGAATACGAACAACACTGGCAAGGCAGAGTAGTGCAGTATGTGGTTATTGACAGCCCCTGCAGGTGAAGGGGCTATGCTCTGCAGCCTCCAGGCACAGCTGATAGCAGCTCAATAGCACTCCTGCCCAGGCCAGCAGAGGTGTTAACATATGGCAGCCAGTATCAGCCATGAAAACCAGCTGTTCCCACTTAACCCACAAAGCATCCAAATCAAGCAGAGTGAGGCACCTGCCCAAACTGCATCAGCACCTTCTTAAGCCAAAGCCAAGGTGCAGCCCTTCATTTTAGACCAACAAAGTCAGTCTGAGCCTCCGAGGCTTCCCACTGCTTCAGTGAGCATTTGCAATGGGGAAAAGGGGAACAGTGGGCTGCTTCAAAGTGTTGGAAACTGAAACAAACAGGACTTGCATTAGTTTCATGTCACTGTGATTTTAAAAGCCCTGAGCAGTTACAGCTTAGCCCCACTGGAGGATCAAAGGACACAGATCCATAGCTAAGCTTTCCCTGCACTGAAAGGGCTGAGAGCAGATGTCAGTCTAGCTGGGTGAAGGATTGTCTTGAATGCATGTGTCAGGGCTGGTTGTAGGCACCTGGGACAAAACATCCACGTGTACCACAAGCAATAGATTCTTTCCACAGTTGGAGCACTGGGCTGGCCTCCTCCTCCATATCCCACTAAGGTGGGTGTGAGTGTGAATGAAGAGTTCAAGTTACCCTTCAGTGCCCAAGCACTGGAGAAGGCAGGAACAGCTGGCACTGCTCCAGCCTCCAGCTGCCCACGCACCAACAGTTGTGCATCAGCTGCTCCAGTGCCCCTCCAACACAGTGCCCTGATCCCCCGCATTCCAGTACCTCGTTCATGCACTGGCTGAGAGGGGAAGACAGCAACGCTATTAAACAGCTCACATAATGCCACCCCCTGAAGTCAGGGCCCTCAGCCTGAGTCAGAACAAGATTTTCCCCCACCAACAGTTTTTCACGTAAGAGAAAGGAAAACTTGCTGCTGTTCAAGGGACCTACTCACCTACTCATGTAACTCTTTTGATATTTTTTTCCTTTTTCATCTTCAAGTCACTGCTATAGACACTCAGATAAGCAAAACCATTCTTCCTTTGCAGTTCCAACAACAGCTGTCCACTTGTACTTACTTATAAGTGTTTGATTTCACAATTGCATGTTAAGAGATAAAAAAAAAAATCATACCTACAGTACTGCAAGTACCTAGTGATAAGAAAACTAATAAAGCAGTAGGAAGTGGTGCAGCTTTGTCCACTGGGACAATGGGGGAAATCTTGTTCTACTGCCAGCAACAAGTTCTGCACAAAAAAGAACATTCAAGTCCTTTCTGTCAGCTCCAGAAGTGCAAGTCAACATTCTAGGAAAAGAAAGGCTTACACGGTCTCTCAAGAAATCATGTGTAGTGTTTTGGGACTCCTTCTAAGTACCACAAAGCCTAAAGATTTTGAAAGACACCAGGTTACTTAAGTGAGGAGCTGCTGAAACATAAGAGGAAGCCCTGAACACACCACCAGAGATGGAGCATTACTAGGTAACTGTGCTGTGCTGCTTTATCCTTGTTTTTCCAGTGGTGAACTGTACCAGCACTAACAGAAACAGTGGCAAGCCACAGAGAGACCCTTTTTGCAAGCAAAACCAGGTAAAGTTGTGAGTTGGTTTGTTGTGTTTGTTGGGTTTTTTTTTGGGGGGGGGAAGTGAAGGCGAGGGCAGTGTGAAGGTAAGGGGAGCAGCAGGGCAGAAAGTAACGTAGAATCTTTGTGAAAACACAATTGCAGTTATTAGTCCATTCAGCAATTAAGTCCATGCAGTGGATCAGATTTTTGTTCATGGCAAGTTAATGCAAACAGAACAAGGAACTCCTCTCAGGATAATATTATATCCATTTGCTTAAGATGACACTAGTGCTTTGGTGTTTGTAATCACAAAGCAAGAGGCTCTGGGTGCTTGTAGTCCTCTTTCCAGAGCAGATGGAGTGCACCAAACACCATGTGCAGACACAGAGCCAGTCCAAAGATCCCTTTGCTGAAAACAAAAACACTTCAAGGGTAAAGTTTTTCATTGGTTCTGACGCTGCTGATGGTAGGCTGGTAACACCTGTTTAAGGACTGCTGCCAAACCTGATTGCTCCAGACAGAGGGAAGACTTGAACACATTCTACACTTGGAAGATTAGCCTTGTCTAGTTTGGGTGCTGTCTTAACTCTAATATAGATTTTCTTTCCACCTCCTAATTTTCACTAGCTGAGAAAGCTGTCATAACAACAGAGAGTGCAACCTCTGACTTGCACTTTTAAACAAATTAATTCCTGGTTAGAGGAGGCCCCAGAGACAGGACCTGGCAGCCTGGACTTTAACCATGTATGTGGCTTTAGTGAGTAATAACAGAGTTTCCAATGCAAGCACTCTAGTTTGACAGGGAAAGTGGTCTTTGAAGGATATTAGAAGGCATTAATTAACAGGCACAAATGTGTTGGCTATTCTAGATTTTCCCACTCTACCTGAAGGTCTTCACCTTACCATGAAGAGAAAACAGCATAATCACTCCAAAAAGGAAGAGGAAGAAGGTGTTGCACCATGTTTGCTCTGTAACAGCCAGTTACATCACACTAGGCAAACTATTCTGAGGTACAGTACCCTCTTTGTATGAAGTAGTATTTATAACAGAAATTAGTTCAATAGCAAAACAAGCCCCTAGAAAGTGTCACATTGTCACCAAAGCTTTCCAAAAGATCATGGTCTTTTACTCTTCTTTCCCATCAGGAGTTGTTCAAGACCCTGCAGCTGCAATAAGGACATTTGCCTTTTAATAGAATAGGCTCAAACACAAAGAAGGAACTTTGTGACAAATACTGAAATCAGTTTTAATGCTGCTGCAGCTGGAAACAAAATTCTGATCAAGCTGACAGTTGTGCTATTTTCTGGCTGAATGATCCTGTTTGTTAGTCCTCAAAAATAGGCTTTGGGGTTGTTGCCTTGTATTTTTTTATTTTAATTTATATATGTTGAAGATACGTACGGGACTTCAGAGTGGTTGAAGGAACATGCCCAAGGGCGTTCAGCCCCTCTCCAGATTATCTTCCGCTTGGGCAAAGGTAACCTGCCCTTTTGTCTGTGTACAGAGAAACTCAGAAGTCACTGCTAACTGTACAAGCGTACTACTCCAGCCTCGAAACACTTAACCGAGAGCAAACCAAGGCTGGTGCCCGACTCCGCGCAGCTGGCAAAGCAGAGCGATTGACTGCGCAGAGCCAGGGGCTGTGTTCCCGGCACCTCGTGTGCCTCCAACACCTCAGCCACCACAAGGGAGTGTTTCCTGCCACCCCGAGCGTGCCGAACAGGAAAGCCCTGACTGGAGCCAGCCCAGGGGCGCAGACAGAGCAGAGCGCCGGGCCGGGCAGCCCCGCCGGCTCCCTGCAGGCATGTGGTGAGCCCAGCCTGCCCGGGAGTGCGGGAGCGCGGCTCCGTGACACGCCGGTCAGAGGACTCCGGCTGCTCCGCGGGTCAGCAGGATACACACGACACACCTCTGTGGGACCAGCTTTCACAGCAAGAGACCCTGTTTTGCCCACACTCAGGTCATCTTTGATCAAGGCACCAACTACCCCCTCGGGCAAGCGGTCCCCAGGTTTTCTGTTCTAAGCAAACCATGAAGTTTCAGGAAGAACGTTCCAGCCCCGGCGCCTAGAGCAAGTGTTCCAGGAAGGGCGCCAGCAGGGAAGCCCCGTGGCGCTGCCAGCCCTGCTCCCGCGGGGCCGGGGGGCGCTGCCCACGTGGCGCCGCCAGCCGGGGGGCAGCGCGGGCACGGCGGGAGCGCCCTGGGCACACCCCCTGCCTGCCGGCAGCGCCGGCCACCCCCGAGTCGCGCACTCGTGACATGGAAGCGTTCCGCTCCTACTCCAGGGTGCAAGCACAAAGTTCCCCCATCCCCCGGCGCGGCGGGGATGCGGTGCCCGGGCATCCCGGCCCGGCAGGAGCCCCGTGCCCCGTGCCCGGCCCCGGCTCGCCCGGGCCGACGGCCGGCACAGCCCTGCCGGGCCGGGGCAGCTGCACAGCCGGGCTGCGCTGGGCACGGCTGGGCACGGCTGGGCAGGGCAGGGCCGAGCGCCGGGGGCTGCGAGACACACCGCCGGCCCCGGCCCCATCACCATCCCCGGCCCCGCCGCCCGCCCTACCTTGGTCCCTCGGGGGCTCCATGGCGGTCCCCGTGCCCGTCCCGGCCCCGCTGGCGCCGCCGCCTCCCCCTCCGCCGCCCGGCTGGCAGTGGAGGCACCGCCCGCACCGCGGGGCGGGACCGCAGCCCGTCACTCAGCGCCGCGCCCCGCCCAGGTGAGGGGACCGCCGGGCGGCACGGCCAGGGGGCGCGCCCCGCCCCGC
>JAWWEE010000074.1:122318210-122359194 GCA_035221455.1 Xenops minutus
AGGTGGGTGAGCCCCGCCCCGCACAGGGGGGTGAGCCCCGCCCCGCACAGGGGGGTGAGCCCCGCCCCGCACAGGTGAGCGGGCCCCGCCCCGCACAGGTGGGTGAGCCTCGCCCTGTACAGGTGGGTGAGCCCCGCCCCGCACAGGTGAGCGGGCCCCGCACGGTACAGGTGAGTGAGCCGAGCTCCGCACAGGTGAGCGAGCCCCGCCCCGCACAGGTGAGGGGACAGCCGGGCGGCACGACCAGGGAGGCGAGCCCCGCCCCGCACAGGTGAGCGGGCCCCGCCCCGCACAGGTGGGCGAGCCCCGCCCCGCACAGGTGAGCGGGCCCCGCCCCACACAGGTGATCGAGCCCCGCCCCGCACAGGTGGGCGAGCCTCGCCCTGTACAGGTGAGCGGGGCACGGCCCGCGCAGGTGAGAGCCCCCTGAGCCTTCCCTCGCTCACGACCTCACCGACTGCATTCTCTGCTCCAGGCCCCTGCACCTCGGTGCTGGGCTCTGGTGCTGCCATTTGCCCTGCCTGACACCACCTGGCACTGACAGCATAGAGGGAGGCAAGAACAACCTGCTGCCGCAGCTGGTGTGATGGGTGAGAGGAGGCTGTCACCGAAGAGATCCAGTTCATAGAATCACAGAATCAGGTAGGCTGGAAAAGACCTCTGAGATCACTGAGCCCAAGCTATGACTGAACACCACCATGTCAACTAGACCATGACACTAAGTACCACAGCCAGTCTTTCCTTGAACACCTCCAGAGATGGGTGACTCCACCACCTCCCTGGTTAGCCCATTCCAATATCTAATTGCCTTTCCCGCAAGGAAATTCCTCCTAATGTCCAATCTAAACCTCTCTTCGCACAGCTTAAGACTATGTGCTCTTGTCCTATCACCAGCTGCCTGGGAAAAGAGACAAACCCCCACCTGTCTACAATGTCCTTCCAGGTAGTTGTACAGAGCAATAAGGTCACCTCGTAGCCTTCCCTTCTCCAGGTTAAACAACGCCAGCTCTCTCAGCTCCTCCTCATCAGATTTGTGTTCAAGACCTTTCACCAGCTTCTTTGAACGTGCTCCAGCACCTTTGTGCTGCTGTGGAATCACTCTTCTGTTTGTTATGCTATCAAAAATACACATGCCCACACAAACGGCACCGCATTATGGAAATTAAACTGTGATTTTATTTTCACATTGGAGATTCTTCTGCGAGACTCGCTAGCACTTACACCAGGCTGGATGATGCATTATGGCTGTGCTAAAGAGACTTCATCAGCTGAAAAGAAAACCAGCAACTGTCCTAGCAGCAATCTGTGCTTTTTCTATTAAAATATCATTAAGTGCAGAGGCATTTTCACTATACACTTTGCTCAACAGGCCACCTTACCAAGAATATTAAGCTACCAAATAGATCCTTTACTTCTTCTGTTTTCAAATCCCTGGCCTTGACATCTATGGATTTGATTGTTCAACAAGATCAATGTTTGTGCAGAACAAGCAGCAAGGACTCCATGGCAGGGCTGTGTGAATAGCCAAATTGTCACCAGCATTCAGCATGCGTGGTCACATGCTAAAGCAGAGCACAATAGAGAGTCAGGAGGTGCCAACTCAGGATGTCCTTGCTTTGGATAACAAACAGCAGCAGCAAATCCAGGTATTTTTCAATCTACAAGGCAGCTGAGGAATGTAAGCTTTTGCTAGGGTAAAGGAAAGCTTGTTTATATTCTAGGATCTGCCCAGCTGCAACAGGAGGTTATTACAGTGCTGCCATAAAAATATGATGTCAATCAGAATATATCCCAGCATGTTCATACTTTTCATCTCATAGCACAAAAATTAATTTTTGCAAATATGTGATTCTCCACATAAACTCAACCCACGTATCTCAGTTATATTTTATGAGTGTTTCAAAAGTAAATTCAAATAGATATTTGAGGAGGCACATTTCTTTTTTTTTAAAAAAAAGAAATAGTAATAGATTTATTTTTTTCCCCACAGTACTCCACTTGAAGTCCCAGGCTTTCCCACTGAGCAGCTGATATGTGATACATTATCTGTAGTCACAGCAGAAGAACATCAGTAGCATTAAAATCTGCCCCCCTTTGCAGGTATTTTACATTAGCAGCAGCCCTGGCAGTGCTGAAATGCCTGCCAAGAACCAACCTCCAGAGGAGTGAAGCTGTCAGCATCTCACTGCCTCTTTTAGGGACAGGGATACTTCACCAGCACACCTTAAAAAGCAAGAGCTAGTGATCAGGAAAGAGCCATTATCTGGAGAGCTGATTCAGTACCGTCTCCTAGTGACATTCCCACCAGCCCATCTGAATGAACCACTGCTGATTCACTCATCACCCACTCAGCTGAGGAATGTCCTGTCCAGTGCAGGTGTAGCCTGAATGTACACAATCTTGTTCCCATTCTGCTGAATTCAGTGTCTAAGTTTAGAAATCCCCCCTTCCCAATCCCCCTAGGACATTCTGCTATTCGATTTGCCTAGCAGCTCTGGCCCACTCAAAGTGGGAACGGAGCTACTTCTGGGATTGAAGCTACTTCTGGGATTGAAGCTACTTCTGGTCTCCAGCTGTCCTGCTAAAAAAGATTTTAGATGCAAGAGAGACACTCAAAACCCACCATCTCCAGATAAAATAATGCCTGTTTACACATAGCCCTGGCTAGTGAGGAGATGGAAATATAATGGGCATCTGTTACTCAAACCAAATCTTATTAAAAGTTGTATGGGTATTGATTGTGAGCTTCAATTATGTTCACAGCATATAAACACATGAACTGAGAAGAAAGTACTGGATCTCTCCTGAAGGTCTTGTTATCTCTATGAAAAAGGACAAAAGTGAAGGACAATGGGACTAGGAGTGTACTGAGCTCAGTGCCCGTGACTTCTTGTTTCCTCCAATCGGTTATAAAAATTAAACCAAACGTGTAAATGTATAGCAAACTGGTCTAGTGGAAGGTGCCTCTGCCCAGGGGCAGAGGGCTGAAGCTAGATGATCTTTAAGATCCCTTTCAACCCAAGCCATTCTATGGATCTATAGAAGGCAAGCTTGGGGATAACCATCTAAATAAAAGACTTGAAAATACTTTATCCTGAGTGGGACTGGGCCTGTCCTGTGCAAGGGAAGTTTATTGCATGGGAATCCAAGTTACAGCAGCAAGCAGAGAAGCAGCCCACATTATGGCTGTATGTTACATTTCACTTCACACAACACTGGAGCCTTCCCAGTGCTCTGCCATACAGATAGGCTTGGTCTCCCACTGTGGAGTCAGAGCCCAGTTTTAAAATACATTCCCCTGTTCATTCAGCTGTTTATTGAAAATAACAGTCAAGTCAGTCAGAAGTGAATAAAGGCCAAGGTTTCAAAGAATTAATACTGCCAAGGTCATTGAAGAATTTCACAATGCAGTAAGAGAGTACCATCAGCTTGGCTTCTTTGAAAGCCTAGAAGGATTTTCTTAAGCTAAACCCACGTTCAACTACCTCCTCTGGGCAGGGAATTAGGCTCTTAGCTCCCATAAACTTGTCCCAGGCTCGGGCGGAAGCGCTCTGCCATGGCTTAGGATGATGTTCAGTCCTGACAATTAAAATGGTTCCACTGCATATAAAAAGAAGTTCACAAGATCAAAAGAGTGTGACATTTAATTTTAGGGAGAAAAAATCCTTGTTGCTCAGCCAGGTTCTGTTAAAGACATTAATAAATATTCAGTGTGATGTAGCTAAACACAGAGAGTTTTCATCCTCCCCACGCAACATGCCTGATGGTAGAGATGTATTGACATCTCTGGCTCACCTCATACCCCCTTCCTCATAACCTCTAGAGTGGGCCCTCTCCTGCAAAGCACATATTCAAAATTCCTTTAGCAGAGGACACATACACATCCTGAACCATCAGTATCACAGGTAAATAAAACCTGTAATGAATCTATTTATACCATATCCCAGGTGAATATCACTGGGATATTAGAGGAAATAAAACAGACAAGCAAGTACACCCTCCCTCTACATTTTTGCCTGGTGCAGCAAGAATAACCCTGAAAGCACTTACTGGATCAAAGTCCTGGCAGCCAAAGAGGGGCATAAATTGAATCAGAAATCCTATGCAATATGGCCCCCCTGAGGAAACATTAGAAATCCCTAAAAGCTGATTTGCCTTCGCCCAATTAGCTGTACCATCAAAAAGAGACACTGAACTTATAAGGACCTTTTTGAGGCTGGGTATTAGCTGACTCACAAGTTAAAGGGTTTACTGTTTTGACTCATGTACTTCTTGCTAAAAGCCCTTTGTGGTAAATAAATCCCTCTTATTTTTTAGTGTCTACAGGTCAAGATCATTCCTATCTACCCATGGGGATAGATAAGGAGATGCCCAGTGGGATTCTAAAATCTCATATACTCCCACATCACCACAAGCTAAGTGCGGTATGTTGCTGAAAATACCTCTGGATGCCTTTCTACCTCTTTAAACACCTGAGTGTCTCCAAATCCAAGGCTACTTTTGTTACCAATTCTGAATTGGTCAAATGCTTTAGAAGAGGACCACCCTGCACTTCTAGACGTTTGGGTGCCAATACATTTAGGGCAGGGCTGTTGGAGATGCCTCCAAAAGAACTTGGAGGTCTTCGGCTGAATAGTCCACCACAGAGAAGGCTCCATGAACATTGCACAGCCCTGCAAGCCTGTTTTTACCAGCTAGCTGTGAGACTGTTATTGGCCCCGGGCCAAATCCTGAAATCTTTACAGGAACTACACAAAGGCCTGGGTTTCACAACACCTGCCTACATGAGACTGGTTTCCTGTAACTAATCTGACCGGGTGCACGCAAAAGGCTGTTACCTGGCAGTTCATGCCTCCCATCTGTGGCAGCTTTTGACACCCACTCTGTACAGTTGCTAGCAAATGTGGGATAAATAGATTTGAAGGGCAAGGTAAAAATAAACTGAAACAAAACAAAACAATTCTAACCCTGTGTTAAATCTGTTGCAGAGGCACTAGGGGGAGAGCTAGAGCACCTCATGGTTTGGATTTTTCCCGTCTGCTGGTTATTTCATCATTTCCCAATGAAGGAAATGTACCTATGCGCTTATTTTGATTAAAACCCCAAAACTCATAACAAGGCTTATTTTGCATATGATACAAGAAATTGGGCATAGATACCCGCACAGATGCACGAATGCTGTAAACGTGTATGTTTGGAATACCTTGCATTCCCTTCTTCCTCCCTTCCCACCTCTGCTACTTTCACTTCTGAGCAGAAGAAATGTTTGTAACTTCTCATTACCTACTTACCTTTGTACCACAACTTCCTTTGATGGCATTTGCTCAATTATAGCCCCAGTAGCAATGTGATAAAATGTTCTCAGGCCTTCGAGCTGTTTCCAGTTGTGACATAAATATATTGATTAGGGAGCACAGTCCTTTCTTTTTCACATGCATCACTATCTGCAGCAAGCACCTTTATTGCTGTAGAAAATATACGGTAAATAAAGCTTTAGCAAAACTAAATCTTTATCAATTAATTGCTGCTAATAAGTCAGTCACAATTATTTTATTTCAGAAAATAGACTAAATGGAACATTTTCACATTCTAAAACTGATACTGGGAATAAAATGAGGTCATGTCTCCAGTAACTCATTACTAAATTATTTTTAAGGCTTCAGTGCTCTACATTTACTGTGTGGTATTTAAGAATCGGAGGATCTAGGTTCAAACTGTAGTTAATTTTCAGTGTACTCTTGTGAGATGATTACATATTACCAGGTCCACTTTATTACTGGCAAATGAAAACACAAATATTATTTATAATTTGTTAGAAGCAGACAAAAAGAAAAAGGCAGAACTGGGGGCAGAAGAAATATATAGGAGTCCAATTACAAGGCTACAAGGGAGAAAAAAACACAATGACCCAATTAACTGAAAGTGCTGCAAATTGTTTATGTATTTTACATGCAGAAGACTAATGTAAAAGCCTGCTATCTTACATAACACCAGCCGCAGAACTCCAGCCTTTTAAGTTCCCTCAGTAGACATTTTTTTCCTTCCCCATTTTACAAACAAAAAGTCAAGGTTCATAGCTCCTTGATAATGTAGCATCTAGCTTCTTGAAGAGAGTTATTCTGGGTTTCAAGCTTCTCAGCATATAGCTGTTTTCATTGATATGGCATTTCACTGAGCTAGACAATGTAAAGTGAAAGTAAGAGCAACAAATTAGACTATAAACACCAAGATTAAAGTTTCATTCCTCTCATTCATATTTTACTAAGTGTCTACTCCCTGCTGCCATTACCCAGTCAGTGGCAGTTCCATCACAATCTCACTTAGAAATGTTTCCAACATGAGATGCACAAATCAGATGCCCCACATGAGTTAGTCTTTGCTCCAGACTGTTGTGTAGCCAACTACACTACATGTCTTAACCTAGTTTCTACCTGATCTTACAAAGCTCACTTTGAAACTCCTTGCAAAAATCCTGCCTTGAAATTTACCCAAAGAAGACAGACAGACCATACTTTCAATTCCAGCCACAACAAAGCAGTTAAAGCAGGTCTCCTCCCTTCTTTTTCCACCATATATCTATTTGTTTGAAAGCAGAGTTTATCTGATTTCTAAGTGAGCCCAAACCTCCACCAGAACTCAAAAATGGGACAGCCACTTTCCTGCTCATCTGCAGCAAGGAGGCACAGGCGTGGTGCTGCAAAGTCAGACACCTGTCATCCCTGTCCTGAGTGGGTTTTGGTTTTAATTTTTTTTCTGTCAAGAAGAAAATGCTGATACCTGTTTCATTTGCAAAAGCCTGTATGCTTTGTTCCTGAATTGTACATTGGTGCGTGTGCTAAGTGCAAGCATGAGGGTATTCTTATTTACCCATGCATTCACTGAGGTTTGTGTATGTAAACTGCAATAAAGTAGCACTGCTGGCTGATCGCAAACACTGTATGTGCACTTATCTGATTGATAACCTAAAGGAGAACTCAGGCCTCTTGAAGTACCCTCCTACAGCACTAACTGGGTCACGCACAGATATTTACAACTTCATTCCAAATGTGCATCTCTCAGCTCTTTCTTGCATCTCAGGATGTGCTCAGTCAATGCTTTGAGAGTTCCAATCTCAGTCCTCACTGCAGCAGCAGCTCTCCAGATCAATAAATAAATGTGAACTGGGTGAAGAGCTGTGAAACTTCCATGCCTGAAAAATTCCCTCTACTGTCCCAAAATTGTATTTTTGCATTACAC
The DNA here is from genome assembly GCA_035221455.1 of Xenops minutus. Taxonomy (NCBI): domain Eukaryota; kingdom Metazoa; phylum Chordata; class Aves; order Passeriformes; family Furnariidae; genus Xenops; species Xenops minutus. The sequence goes on from JAWWEE010000074.1 coordinate 122,325,447, forward strand.
ATTTCTTATTTCCATTACTTCACTGAATAAATAATCTGAATTTCTGTTATGAGTAAGACTAATAGCTAGCCTTGGTTTCAGTACAGATTTTGCTCCCTACAGGGTAGCAGAGGCTGCCGAGTGTTCTAAGCATGCAGTTAGCAAGGTGGCTTTCATTTTTTATTTTGGGGGAAAGTCTTTGCAGGAATGTTGATGTACCACACTGCAGGGCAGGACCCCACAGTGCAACTGAGAACTTTGGTCACAGCTTTGCCATTTTAAATCTCTGCGAGGTGGGTACATTGAGCTCCTGGCTCCAAGCAGTGACATGCTACACTTAATGGCACTCGCTTTGGACTGCAGTAAGGGGCCACTACCAAGGGCAAGCACATGATCCATTCTTTAAAGCCCCGTGAGTATGCAAAAAGTTACAGAAAACAGCTGGTTGCCTCTTCTTCCTTCATCTGCTGAAAGGATTTGTATGTACTCTCACTCAAACAGGAGAAGTCAATGCACGATAGCCCCCCTACACACAGAGGGATCTTGAGCTGCTGTAGTTCAAGGGTATAAAAGAGTACATAAGTTCAGAAGCTGTAAGGCAGCATGTCCCACAATTCACAGGTCCATGATAATTAATCATTTAATTAAGGTCTTCACAGTACCTTTATGAGAAGTATTTTGACTTGCTGTGAAGAAAAGAGGCATGTGAAGGGTTTAGTTGCTCAGCCTAGAGCCAGACCCTGCTTACCTAGGTGAACAACTAATATCTATTGCTGTTTTCTCTGAGCACTGAACTCATAGTGCATAATATCTACAGTGTGCCTTCCACTTACTGTATTATCTACTGCCAACTTAAAACAGCCTAGGACATAGCTCATAGTTCGTTTTGAAGCTCTTATATTGTTTATCCTCAGGGTTTATGAAGTAAATGAGTATGTGGCTCTGTGCTTCCAGACAATTTCATCTTCAAGAGAAAATATTGCAGATAGCACAGCTAATTCTCTCCTTCTCTGTACCAAGATACAGTCAAAGTCAACTCACTGGTGTGAAGTTTTCACTGTTATCAAAAACAGAAAAAGAGAGGGGAATAGACCTACCTATATAGCATGCATACGGGAGAAATTAAAAACATGCTGCACATTTTTTTTTCCTTATTGAACAGAGAAGTAATAAAGAGGTTTATGTAATTGTGCGAAAACAAATAATATTTGAAGATGCATCCTGTTGCTATGAGGAAGCTTGAGTCTGTGCAGTGTATTTCTTTCAAACTAGAGTCTCTAAGTGCCTTGCAGTATTAAATATGTCAGCCAAAGAACTAAATAATAAATAAGGGCAGGGAAACACAGACCATTTAGAAAAGCTTCCTCTGTCTCTAAGTGGTCATTTCTTTAATTTCTTCCATTTTTGAAGAGGATGTACACTCCTCCCTCCCCACCACGCTCCCAGAAAACCCTCTCCAGTTGGCTGATGATAAATAGTTCACCTATTTACACACTCCATCTCTCTTCACACGAGTGCATACAACAAGAAGAGGTGTGAATGTCAAGGAAGTCAGTGCATACATGGATGATTTCCTCGGCTTTTAATTGCCCTAATTGCATGACTCTTCCAGTGATTTGCTTCTGCAGCAACTGCCACCTCACTGCAATTATGCTGTCTCACTGTCATTGGTCAATGTTCAGAAGGTGCACACATTTGTCAAAGCCAGGGAAAATACCAGTACCTTCTATGTGATGTTTGTGGGCTTTCCTCAGAGCACTTCCACCCTCAGAGCACCTCCAGGTGCTGGAATTCAGCAGCCTGCTCTGCTGATGGTGAATTCCCTTCTTTCTTCATCATGCATTGCTTGCAGCCTTCCAGCCTCCAAACCCTATAGTGGTTTAGATTGGATATTAAGAAAAATTTCTTCACTGAAAGGGTTATGAAACACTGGAATAGGCTGTCCAGGGAAGTGGTTGATTCATTATCCATGGAGGTATTTAAAAAACATGTAGACATGGCATTAAAGGACAGGGTTTAGTGGTGAACTTGGCAGTGTTAGTTTAATGGTTGGACTCAACGACCTTGAGGGTCTTTCCCAACCTAAATGATTCTATGATTCTGTGGTACTCTATTGCTGTCCATCACCCTGTTGAGTCAAGGCAGGCAGAAGGACCTGATGTGTCACATTGCTGCAGTGACCCCTGGTCAGCTCTACAGTACCTGGCTCTGGGATTTTCAGTTATGTAGCTGTACAGCAAGGAATTGAATTGCAGGTTGTAAAGTCTACCCATGGAGCAGCATAAATACGGACTGCAGTTGAGCCCTGGGCTTACACAACTACACACAATCAGTACCTGAACTAGTCAGGGCATACCTCCACAAGACATGGGTTTTGTTGTGAGTCAGTATGCAAAGAGGTATCTTTGCTTTCCATGAGGTGCACACTGCAAAAAGGGATGTCTGAATAATCACATACTGCATCACAACTGAGTTCAGGGCTGAGTTTTAAAACTGATCAATTTGAGAGCACTTATTCACAAGAGAAATAGAGTGAAAATAGTGGTTCTAAATATCTGTTTAGTTTTTAAGATAAAGATAACACCTTTATCACACAGCTTGAGAATTCACCTGTCCTGTGCCTTTACCCAAAACACCCACAAACCAGGAGGGGTGGATTTGAGCTTCGGGGCCCCCATTCCCTTCTCCTACCGCTGGCATGGTATCCTTACAGCAAAGGCAACAGTGGAAATAGACCTTTTGCTTATATGACACTGCTTCACTAGAAACTTATGGGGATATTTACATGTGACATTGCATGACTGAATAATGTTTTAATAAAAGCATAACTTCAGCCTGGTGGCTCTGCTTTTCATAACATGCTTTATCAGGAAGCTGTCAAAATCTACAAATGGTGCTGAAGGAAAGTGCTAATATAATTTCCTTAAGTCTCTGATCTAGATAATGGGAAAATATTAACACAGAGATATTAAACACAAGGTATTTCTTGCCCTAAATATGCAGGGATTTTAACTCTACTGAAATGTTTAAAAAATGAGGACAGATTTTTCAGCCAGCATGAATCAGTATAGTTTATATTGACTTCAGCTTAAACAAGCTGACTTCTGCATGTGGGGATGCAATATAAATATTGACAAATCTGCTATTACTCATTGGAAATAATGAGCTGTGCAGAAACAGCGCAGCATGTGGCCACACAAGGCCAATTCAGTCTCACTTGTGTTTTGAATTGGAGGCAATATTAGAGAACATGGTTAAAATCGTTCTCTGGAAAGCCCTAAAGCAAGTCAGGGTGCTGTGAGGCACTCAGTGCTGGTCCATGGCCAGGGAAGCAGAGCCCTCACCGACAAGGGGCCAAGGATGCTGAGAAGCCAGGGCAGGATCAGGTCCAGGACAGTAACTGGCATCAGACACAGCCAGGTGGCCACCAAGCAAGTCCATAGTGGCAAGACATGTACAAGGGAAAGTCAGAAATCGGAGCCAGTGGAGCTGGATCAGGGCCAGAATTACAGCAGCAGGAGCCAGGGCACAGTCAGTATCGCAGCACAGCAGCGATGTGGCACAGCTGGGGGCCAGGGGTAAAGCCTCAGCTGAAAAGCAGCTCCCAGGAGGAGCTGGCTTTTGTTTCACAAGAGCCCTTATCAGTGGAGGCATTGACCTTGGATGTAGCCAGCTGTGCTTCAGAAGGCGATTTGCCCAGGGTCCTGGCAAGGCAGTTCCATTTTTCCATCCCTGTTTAGAAACATCATTTTCTCCACCTTCTCTGGATCTCCTTGGACAGAGAGCAGTCATAAGAGAACTGTATCTCATTAGTAGGAACTAAAATTTTCGCAAATCTTCACAGGCTAATTGTGGACTGACTTCACAATAAAAGAAGAAAGCAAGTGTATTTTAATTTTAAGAATACTTCTGGGGGATTACAAAACAGTTTTAGATAGCATAAGAGATTTTTAACATACTGCTTGCTCTTTGTAGAGAGTATGAAAACCCAGGAGGTTATCCTTGTAGACAAAGTAATCCATGTAGAGGAACTGGTCCATCCTCGGTGAAAAATTCCACAAAATGCATTACTGCTATTATTGTTCCCACTACTAAACACATCTTTGGAGGGTCTGTGCTGTTAACGTGGCTTTAATGCCAAATAAGGACAGGTATCGTGGGTAGGCTTGAAGTCGATGGGCAGTCCAGCAGCTTCCCTCACCCCTTAGCAGGTCCCTGCACAGAGATCCCAAGAAACAGTTCTGCACAACAGTGCTGGGTCTGAATCCAGCAGCACTGGATGAAAGGGCATAGGAAGCAAGCTATCCTTCCTCATTCTTCTATACAAATGCTGACACCTCTGAAAAAAGAAAAACACTAATTATTGTAGTCACTTTCATTTTATTAATTTTATGCTGTGTACAGCCATAAATGTGTGTGGTGATAAGAAAGTAATGGAGAAGGCAGCAGGCTCACTGAGAGCCAGAGAGGAGACACACAACCCAATTATAGTATTAAATACACTGATTTTGCAGTGCTTATCAGATTACTTAAATATCAGCAATTTGGAGGTGAACAGTCACATGCTGTAAATGAGATAGAGCATAAGATAGGTTCAAGGAAAGGAAAAAGTAGCGAGTGTGCCAAATCATACAGGAAAATCCTGATCCAGAGGTTAATTCTGATGTTTCATGCAACTCCTCACTGGTGGATTAGATTCCTAGTCTGTGCCTTGGGAAGAGGGAGCAACCTGCCTGCCTGTGGAGGCCAGTGATTCCCTCCTGAACAAGCAAGAATCCAATATCCCTTATCTGCTTTTGTGGATGGAAAGAAACATTTACAGGGACCTGATCCCACCAGAAAGCAGTTTTTCAGACATGGTACCCTGGAGAGCTTCAAGGACTTCTGCAGGGGACAGCAAGCAGGGCCCTATGAGTGTGTGGAGCAGACTGCCCAAGGTAGTGTTTGAAACAACACTGTCAGAATTTGGACCCAAAATGATTGAATGTCCAGGGCTCTTCTTTTTTAGTCGCAGCAGTGGACATATGGTTTGTGATGGGATGGGAGACTGGGAAAACTAGGGACATTTTTCCCCCACCCTCGTTCCACACTTTGCTAATATCTGATAGACACCCCACACACAGCTCTTTCTCAGCAACAGCTGGTGCAACCTCAAACTGGACATTGCTGTTCAACCTGTGTAAATCAAGATCAATATTTGGTACATGTTGGCTTTTTACACATTGTAGGAGGTAACTGTGAAGTTTAACTGCAAAGTAATACAGCTCAGGAATATTTCAGGAGTATATACTTGACAAGTTACATGAAATGATCAATGCAAGCGTATCCAACCATTCAGCTTTCAGACATTCACTGAGTTAGATCTGTATTTCTGTGTGCAGAGCTTAAAAAGCTGACTATGTATATTTATTGATCTAGCAGATGGTAAATTGCTGTGGGAAATGAGCAGTTTGATCTTTTTTGAACTCTCACGTATTGGTTGCTTTAAGCAAGATTCAAGTATGCCAAAGAGCCTTGTCACTGCTGCAATCTCACATGCAGAACAGATGAAGAAAAACGAGGCAAAAGTGTGTGTGTGGAAGGAATTTTTCACAATTAGGTAACCTTGAAAAAGACTATGTTAGCCCTGATTTTGCCAGAATGGAGGATCAAATGGGTTTAACAAAGGCAAATAATTCACAATAATTGTCTCCCACGTTTCTGTCTCCTCCCAGAACAGAATTTTTTCCAGCCTGGAGCAGGAAATAATGGTCCTGAACAGAGAAGGAAAGGAGAGAGAAAAGCAAAGCTCTCGTAGGTAAAGCTGTTGTAAATGCTGTGCTGGCTTGCAGTTGGACACTTCTCTGCAAAACTTTCAGAGCTAATCTGGCCAAGAGTTCACTTTGAGTAACTCATGGAGAATTTCGAAGAAACTATTTTGGGATTAAATTCAGGGAGACCGGATAATCTGATGCTTTCAACTTGATCTCTTCTACTCTGGCTATTGTGCTTACCTTACTCTGGGTTACAGGAAGCTAAGGTTTCTTTCTCAGACTATTGGAAAGAGGATTGACAGTGGATGTAGACACATCACAGGGAAAAGACTCCTGGGACCAAATGTCAGGCCATGCAACTCTTTATCTGAAGTGAGCTAAAAGAAGGCAGCATCCTAGGCAAATGATTACTAAGCAGTAACAGTGTGTTCAAGTCAGAGAAAGTAAGTGACTACAGGGGTCCTCTGCTTTACTTGACCTAAATACACAGGTATTCCTTCTTTGAATATTTTATAGTGTTCTGGCTTGCAGCATGCATTCCACTTCCCTGCCCTGGTTTGAATGTTGTTTTCCTATGTCATTTGGAACAATCTCAAGAAAGAAAAGATGAGAAAAACATTCTTAAAGGAAAGAAAAATGAAGAAAAAGGGCATTTCCATCCCTAGTATCTGGGGCAGCAGATGGGGTGGTGAAAAATATGCCTGCAGGGCAAAACTCTTCTCCAATCGCTTTTGTGCCCACAGCAGATAGTTTTAGTTTAAAGCACTGAGGATTATGCACTATGGAGCTACACTTCATTAATTTATTATCCTTCCTATTAATCTGTTGTATAAATCATGAAAACAGGCAACTGAGTAGCAAAAGGTGTAGACTGGTGTGACTTTACATGTCAGTTTAAAAACTGTCATCAGCCCACTAGCAGCCTTTCAGAGAAAAGGTAGGAACTACCATATACAAAATGGGGAGAGGGGAAGTTTAATAAATAAACTGTTTTCAGTATCTAGTCTCTAAGAGTTTATTAGGTTGAGATAAAAAAAAATTATTCAGAATTTTTGGCTGGCCTCTTTGTGATAATACTGAGTCAAAAAGAGAAAGCTTTTATTGTTGTTTTAATAACTCTATGCTATGTTGGTATGCACAGTGATGAAGCCTTCCCTTTCCTGTTTAAAACACAAATGGCCAGAAACCAGCATCTCCATCATAAGTTTCATTTCTTTTTGGATTAGGTTTCTGCCATGTATCAGTTTGCTCACCTATTTAGGAGCATTAATCATTGATATTAAGCAGCTAAAATAGGCAATGTGACTTTCCCTTGAGTAGTTCCCTATTTGAGTACTGTGTGTGAATATTTATACTTTTTACATCTTGAGCAGGAGTTTTATCTGATTTCAAGCCAGGTGTGTCTTCAGACATCGCAAGCTGGCCCAGAGATCCTGTGGGGACCTCAGAAAAATGTGCAAAACCTGTTCTTCTAGATGCCTACCTGCATCTACTGGAACTGTGGAATGATAAAACAATGTGTTACTGCATCCACAGAACAAATTATACCATAAGAAAGCACTACCTTTGTTGGGGGAACAGAAGATGTTTCTTGCAATATGTGAGGAACCAAACGGAAACACCAAGGACTGCAGAAGCATCTTTGTGCAGAACTGGTGGGCAGCCAGGTGCACCTGAATTTCTTTCAGCTTATATAGTGTTGGCTGTGTCCACCTATAGAAGGATATATTGGCCACCCATACAGTGTCCACCTGTAGGTGAACAAATGATCATGCATATTTAAAAGGCTTTCCTCCTCATTTGAGGAAAATGAAAACAGGAGCGCCTGCAGCACAGTATGCACAAAGGAAGTATTTCACATGGGTACCAATCAAGAAATGATGAATTGCTTTGGGCATATCTCAACTGTAGCAACTGTGCTCATCTGATAGGAAGACTTTGCTTCACATCAGTGAAAGCAGCATGTAGAAAGAGTGTGGGAGCCATACAAGAAGGCTGGGGGGAGGGTAGTAGACAGCAGAATAATTAGAGAATGGGACGTGTTCAAGGATGTTTGCATACAATTAAAATAATAATAAACAAAAAAAAATTTAAGGACCCTGCTTACACATAAGGCTAACCGGCTGTTCTAGGGAAAGTGGGATAATGAGTAAAGTGCAGCATAAGTGGTCAGAGATGTCTAAAATTGTGGTTTATTTCTGGACTTCAGGCACCACTGGTATAATACATAGAAAACCATTTGACTGTCTTGGACAACGTGCTAGAATTCCCAAGCCTAATGGTTTGAAAAAGCACTTGCTTCTTCATTACTAAAATCTCAGTCCATTACCATTAATTTAATCACCTGCTTGCATGTTGCTGGATGCAGGCATTCTTTTATATTCCAGTAACAACTGTCTAACTATTTGTCTTCAGTTGATGGGCAGACAATAAATAGGTGACACAACTATCCACAGTTCGCCAACTGATTTAATTAGGTTCTAGGTTAAAAAAATTAGAAGATTGCACTGCCAGTAAGTCTTTACCCTGCATTCCCCTGAAGATGTTTAAAGCAAGAGTAACATCCAGTGGTCAAAATGTTAATTGCATTACATGAGGGCATTGCATGCTAACAGCATCTTCTTCTTACAACAAAAAAGCAGGTGAGTGCAAGCCTTAAAAACTCAGGATCATGCTTACATTGCACAAAGTAAGCTTACACAGAGTAATCAGTATTGCTATAAGGTTGGTGTGTTTTTCCTGCTCATTCCAAGTGAGATGTACTGACCTTTAAGTTTGTAAATGCTAAGGCTGAGGACTCTCTGGGTGGATGAATGTCCCTGCACATGGATACCAAACACCAGGTCATCTTCTAAGTAAAGAGGGAGGAAGGGAAAAGGAAGAAAGGTGCTGTGACCTTGGTTTGATGTCTGTGGAATGAAACCCTGAGCACAGGACACTGCAGGGTAGCCGTGCTTGCAGTGCTTTGACTTGTCCCCGGCTCAGGGACCTCAGGCACCAGGCACAGCTGAAAGCAGCAGAGCTCTGTCCTGGAAAGGGGGTGTCAGCACTGCAGAGCAGCGTAGGTGGAGTCTGACTCTTGCAGTCAGGGTGGTACGGGAGGAGATATCCTTAGCGGAGGCTGACACCTATCTGATTACTGGTGAAAGCTTGAGCTGTGGGAGGTGGAATCTGCATTCCTCCTCCCCAAATGCTTTTTATTGTCACCTGGCCTGAGCTGTGAGAAATAGGGTCAAAATAGGAGTCCCATGCTGAGAGGATAAGCCTTGCTTGTGCTTTGTGGACTACAAGAAACAAGTGACCTGAGATAAAGACTCTGCTCAAGGGCATGAAGAAAGGATGTGAGTTTCTATTCTCAGGCAGAAGAATCTTCCATAGTTGCACTTCAAGTTATGGAGCTGCCGGGTGTTCATGGGGAAGCACTGGGTTTAATCTTCTCGGCAACACAAGTGCCAACCAGAGAGCAGGGAGCACATTGCCCAGTGAGGAAAACAAGACAGTGAAGATGAGGATGTGAGAAATTTAACAGCTGGTAACTAAATTTAGACATTTAAGGCTAATTTTTCCCTGGAATTGCAATAAGGATAAAAATCTAAAAGAAAAAAAAAAGAAAAAAATTTTAAGAGGTCTAACATTCATATCCTTCTGCTGTGTCAGGATCACAGATGAAGAATCCCAGCAGCAAACCTGGATGCAGCTTTGCAGCTTTTAAGCATTCCTATAAAGATCTGCCTTTCACGGACAAGGTGCTCTGGTCTCCCCAGTACCAACAGACTTTTTTTGCTGCACTCCTGTAGTCACAGTGCACCATTGCTCTGTGACCTTGAGGGGTAAAACTTGCCTGGGGCAGTTAATGATTCTCTGTGCTCCCGTGCAAACATTAGCCAAGGTAGAGGGGAACCAGCTGTAAGATCTGTCTCACTTTCTGTTCCTTCCTCCTTTATTAACAGCAGAAATTTTGCAGCTCTCATGCAGAACCATCATTGCCCAAAGTGCTGGAAGGAGGAATTTTCCCTCACCATCTTTCCTGTTGTCCCTTCTGAAAACTTGACCATGTGAGACACATTATATGGAATGCATACATCCCATGGTGCACCACATTTGACTGAGGTGTGAACAAACAGTGGGGCCTGTTGTGCTTTTTCTGGCCAGGGAATATTATCATATGGCTGGGATAATAGCAAGGCCAAGGTACGTTCATAATCCATGCAAAGGCTGTCCTGAAAATGCTTTGTGAATCCTTCATGAGAAACCCAAAGTGTACATAAAAATATTCCTATACTTAAACAGAACTTCAGTATCCCTAAAGCACACCTACTAAAAAAGCAAACAACAGCAAATGTGCAAACATTGATAATAGGTACACTGTGTAGACATTTAAATTAATGAGTAAAAGTGATTTAGACTGAGATGATGGAAGTTTGGGAGAGGGCTTGCAGCTGTAGTGGGCACATTTCCTCTTTGAGGCTGTGCAGGGATCTCCTGTGCCTGGAGCAGCACAGCTCTGAGGGGTATCGAGGCAAGAAGTTGGCTCATTCCAGGTTGCTTGGTTTCTGTGGTAGCAATGTTAAAAATCACACCACATCCCATTCTGGAAAGCCGTGTCCCAAGGACACCGCACGTACATGCAAGAGCCTAGAGGCAGTGAGTCCTTTTCAGATATTCCTCTCGGGTTTTGTGGTATGCTGATACAGGAAAGCACCCTGGCATGAGGATCTGGTATGTGATGGTCTGCATACATATCTAATACTTTGCATTTTACTGATTCTTGGCAGAGGCTCTCCTGGTTCTGTGGCTACAGGACTAGAAGCCTCATTAGCTTCTAGTAGGAGAGCTAATGAGGGGAGTAGGGGGAGGTCTAAGGGATCATCCGGGTGAGTACAGCTCATGATGGCAGGCAAATGGGTTCTGGGTGTTTGTACTCTGCAAGTTTTCTTGCCTGTTAGACACCATATTCTGAACTATATAACAGCCAGCCCAGGAAGGGCACCTGTGAACAGTCATCAGAGCCAGGCACGGTGCAGCGCCAGTGCCCATCACATCGCTGCCTCCTGCCGGTGTGCTCAGCCAAGGGCAGCACGGGCATCTCCCCACCCAGCAAAAAGGAAGGTCTGTCGAGCAATAACGAGAGCACCTCGCTAGAGCCCTCTCTGAATCTGAAATACATTTTTATCTCCCTGTGGCCATGATTAGGTTGCTCATCCAGTCATCAGTCCTGTTTTGCAAGCAGTTCCAGAGTCAGAGGCGTTTTTGGCTTTGCTTTGCAATGTGTTCCTCCCTTGTACTTTGCTTGTTACCACAATAAGACCCACAGTAAATGTAATGCTACATAAGAAAGGCTCTGCTATCTAAAGCTTCCTAGCACAATAATATTTTCACAGAAAGCAAAATAACTTGCTAAGATTTGTGAAGGTAATAAACTAACCCAGGCTTTCTGTGCTGATTTCATACAGTAATTCCCAGCACAGCCAAATTCCCAGCTCTTTTGTCTGTAAACACATTTCAAGGCCATTTGAGTAGAATGAGGTGTGGATGTGCAGGCTGATTTGTTTAGTGTTTCCCAGCTGGTCCCATCCTCCCTTCTGCCCTTGAGCTTCTCAGCTATGTCTGAGATAAAGTGTGGTTTCACTCTGAGGTCTCATGCCAAAGTCCTGCTGCAGGGCAGCAAGGGCCAGTTTTTCTAACTACACTTCTGCGAGCCATTTTCCAGTCTAGTCTTAGTCACCTGCAGATGTAACCAGAATAACCTAGGAATGCAAAATTATGCAGGCAACCACTTGTGGTCAAACCAAATATTGTTATTTATAGGTTCAGGGTAAGTGCTTTCACTGTCTCCAACGTAAAATTATTCTCAACTGAAGAGTAATAAAATCCTTTGTCAGGTCTTCAGTTCCACTGATGTCAGACACTGTTTCACACACCTCTGCCTCTGAAACACAGAAGTCTTTGGCCCATGCAAAGAAAGTTTAAAAGTAAGTTCCAGGCCTGCAGGTGGGGCATTAGAACCATTCCACAGTAGCACCAAGCCCTCCTGACATCTTCAAATTCCTGCATATCCTAAATGCAGCTGTGAAATACAGCCCTCACCTCTCCCACCACATACTGGAGAGCAGCTGGAGTTTGTTGGGAAATATGCAACAATTAATACTTAAAGAAAGAAGAGCTTGGAGGGGAAACAGTAGCTGCAGCTATTAAAAATACTTTCCTGAAATAGGTACTTTATCTAAAAACCTTGAAAGTAGCATTCTATTTGGCCGAAGTTTAAATTTGTCACTAAAGTAGTCATGGGAATGAAACATGAAAATTCTGTTGCTGCTTGTGATTCAAAACAAAGTGTAGTTGTTAAAAATCTTTGAACCAGCCCAGGATTTATAATACTTGTAAAGCTGGTTTAACTAGACTGGCAGAAGGTCAAGGTCTTGCTTTCAGAACTCAAATTTGAGTGTTACCCTGCACAAAGGCGTTCTTTTGAGAAAGAAGACTCTGTAGCACAGACTAAGGCGTTGCTTTTCCTTTTACAAGGATACACTTTGTGACTGTGTGTTCTATTAAATGTACCTGGGAGGATTTCATACACTTCTATTTTCCAGGTCATCTGTTCCTCCCAGAAAAGAAATTGAGGGGGCAGGGGACTTATGGCAGAAGCTAATAAAATCATAGTTGATGCAGAACATAAAAGCAGATAACAACTTTCTTTTAGAACACAAAAATTCACGAGGCATGAAACAAAACAGTTAAAATAATGGAAAGAACTTCTTAGCACCATACAGTGTTAAGCTGTAAAGCTCCTTGTCACAGGACACCACGAGTCTGCGAAGTTCTTACAAGTTCAGGGAGCAACTGGACAAAAAAGGAAGAAAAAGCATCAAATACTGTTTAGTATGAATCACCCCTTCTATCTAAGGTGGTCCCAAGCTGCCAATGGCTGTAGACCAGAGAAGTACTTTATATAGTATCTGTGGCTTATATTCTTCCTTTGGTACTTGCTGTTGTTCAATGTTTTGCCTTATGTAAAGAAGGGATGGAGGTGAGGATCAAACGATCAATATTTAAAATCATAGAATTGTGAAGCCTTAAAATAAATATCCTAAACAGTAGCTGTTGCTCCCTCTCAGCACGCAACTGAGAACTACTCCCTGGTGTACTGGCCACTGCTGTCAGTTTCCCCTTCTAGGATGTCCAGCCCTAAAAATATTAAATGTCCTGTTCTCATTTCATTCTGCCCCCAAAAAAAGGGAAATGCTGAATTATGGCAATGCATGGCAGATAACAAACAATGGGAAATCTTTTATTTCCTTTCTCCTTTTTATTTTTCTAATTGACCAAAATATCCTAATTTCCTGAAATATGCAGCTATGACTCCCAGTAATTGAAATTCTTCAATTGTGGTTTGGGCTTTTTTTGGAAAAGAGAATAAAGACTCCTGCTAATTGACTGCATGCTTCCCCATCCCAACCTCTCCCTTGTTGCTATGTTCATGGAGACCTGGAGTTGAGAACAAAGGTAAGTAGGGATGCGATGTTGTAAGTGTCATACATATAAGACATGGTGTCTGTATCTTCAAAAGAGGCCAAGAATTATTCTAAGTGCCATTAAAACCTCTGAGATTTTATTACCCTTTGCTAACCTTACACCCTTTCCAAGACTAGTCCCTGTTTGTTTTTCAGAATAATGCTACTCAGGAGTAGCTGGTGTGCTCCTCCCTGCGGCACCAGCTCAGTCACATCTGTCAGTGTTGCAGAGGTACCCTGAGACCATGCAAGAATGGGCCCTTACCATACAGAATCTTGATCCTAAGACTAACTTACCTGACCACTGGCATCCAGGTGTTTCAGGCCCTTGGTTCATGTGAGTATCTCCAAGAGCAGAATTTAAGTATTGGAACCACCTATGGGACCAAGCACTGGAGAAGGGATTCGTGAACTTTCCACGCTCAGTTCAAGATGACTGTGAAAAACTCATGGTGTATTTTATCAGACTGGTCACTTCAGCTGGTCTCTCTCAGTCACCACAGATGTGGTCACTCTCCCTGGTCTCCACAGTCATTCACAGCTGGTTTGTTATGTGCCCAGGGAACCTCCCCACCATGGGGATGCCACATGTGAGAACATTCCCCAGCTTCTCCCTCCACATGAGCAGATGTTGAAGTTGGCAGAAAACCAGACCAAAGGGCAGTTTCTCTAGCTATGAGAGGAAGGTTATAATTTTCCCTCATATTCCTGCAGAGATGGAACACAGCCCCACCACAGCCTTTGCCATTTCTCAGGGACCTGCTCCCGAGTACAGCTCTGGCAGTGCCTAAGCTCAAGGTAGAATTTGGCTCAGAATCTATTTTTGGCCCTGCTCCTTTTCAAGAACATAATTCTGCCAAATCAAATCTAACATTTTCTCCTGAATAAACAAACCACTACATTTTTTCTTTTTGCTCCAAACATACCTTTTAATTATAAGGGAAGAGGGCTTGGCAACTCCAGCTAAAGATGGCCCCCTGAGCAGACAAACAAGCAAGTAAGTAAAAGAGCTCTTCAGAAGGTTATCTTTATGGCAAGCACTACTTTTTAACCTAATTTCGAGATCAAGTTTATGTATAAAGTGCCAAAATAGCAGAGTAGAGAATAATGAATATTCTGAGGCTAGCAATAGCACACTCAGAAATTAAAATTTCTAACAAAAATGCAGGAGGGGAGGAACTTCAAAGGACCTAATGAAGTCCACCACACAAGCCTCCAATCTCTGAAATGCCACAAGATCAATAGTTGCATGAGAAGAACAACAGTGTTGTCTGAGAAGGCTGGGATTTTTCCAGGTCCACTCTTTTTTTTTTCTTCCCCTAAAACCAGATGTAAATATAGATTTTTTTTTCATTAAATAACTCTTACAAGCCAATGATATTTGCTTTGCATTTTTGAAATTCTATAGGATGTGTTCCACTGTCTAGTGTTTTCTTTAAAGCTTCCAGGAATTATTTGGTTGTAAGGAATTTAAGCATTTGCTTTACAAGAGCATTTTAGAGAAAAAACCTCCTTCACATTTGAGAAAGCCTGAAAATGGGAAGTCTCCGCCACTAGAGTTAAACATTTTAAATTCTATAGTCAGATAAAGACAAAATATCTCTTTTTATCCCTCAAAATGTATGTGCTGATTTTAGGAGCAATGAGTCTGCAGGTTCAGCCGTATTTTATTTGAATTTAAAATAAGTTATTTAAAAATTCCATTTGAAAATTACTTCACACTTTTCCAACAGAGGAATCTATTAAAAAAAAAATAAAAATAAGACTGTTTCATGAAATAATGAAGGAAAAGTTACAGTTTAGATGTGTGTTGCAGGGTCTATGACATAATTCTTCCAATATGTATTCCTAAGTACTAAATGATTTTCAAAGGCAATAAAAACTCAATAGCTCTGCCATTATAAGGAACAATATTTTCCTTTTTTAGAGAACAATACTCTCAGCTTTTTCATCAGACCTTCTTTGGAAAGTCTTTTTAGCACTTTAAGCTCAATCCTGCACACTACTGCCTTGGCCAGACTCAGTCTTTTTTGGAAAAATAAACCAAATCATCACTGACTCCAGTTACCATCATTTCCTCAAAACCTTTACTGGGAAAAAAAAGTCTTAAAATTATGGCAGTGCGTTGCAGTTAAGTTGTTTTTCATTAATTGTTCAAATTAAATTATTTGTGTTACATGGGTAAGACTTTTTGTTGTGTAAAATAAGTAAAAGCGTCCAAACGGATAATTATGTACTCCTGATAAGAGAGGCAGTAGCAAAGGAAGAAAGGAGAAAATTATTTTGTGATGTTCTGAAACGCTAAGGCAGAATTGGCACAGTCAGCCACAAGAGGAACCAAAACATAACACAAGCTATTTTACAGCTTGAAACAATTAGTGCTTTAAAACGCTGGGCTTTATGTGAAATAGAAACAAGGAGAAAACAGCTCTGAAGCTCTTTTTGAAACACGTCCAGTAAAGATGACTCTCTAATTTTGCCTGCCAGAGATAAGAAAGTATTTAATGACTTAATGAACCCACCCTTCCCATGAAAACTATCACATTTTAAAACTTCCAGGGCTGCCTCTGAAGTGTTCCCTAGGACCCAGGAGTGGTGGCAGCTGGGCTGGGGAGCCCTGGGACACTGCCCAGCCCTGCCAGGCCAGGCAGGGGCAGGCAGCCAGAGGCAGCACAGGGGAGCAGGCAGGAAAGAGAAGGGAGAGCCCTGGAGGGAGCAAGAGTGGCAGGGAGAAAGGAGGGAGAAATGTAGCAAATTCAAATATATAAAAAAATTACATGGATAGATAAAAGGGAGAGAGTGCAGACACCGCACTGCAGTTATGTCCCTCCAGTTTCTTGTTTACTCTTTGCATTCACCTTAGAGCTGAGAGTATGGCATTGCTTTTATTGCAGCACTTGAAATAACTGGAAAAATAAGCAACCTTGTGATGCCAAATAATTCCTCTCTCCCTCAAATATTATCCCTATCATATTTCCACAGTACTAGAGTTCCAACACTGTCACCACTAGAACTTCATATGTCAAGATCTCCTCCATCTTTCATCCTCCCATCATTCCTGCTAACCCTCATGCCCTCTTTTTGAGGGGCCCTTCTGCCTCAGACCAAAGGTCTGCTGGCCCCACACCACCACAGAGGCATCTGGAGCAGGAAAGAAGAGGAAAGATCCAGTGGGTGCAAGTTGGACCCACTGTCTCCAGCCCCACCATGGCCCAGGTCAGGTGGGAATCACCTGCCCAGGAAGGAATCACCTGCCAACCTATGAGGCACTCAACAGGACTGGAAGAGAGGACTGAAAAATTTCAAGAGAAACAGCAAAAGAATTTAAAGATCCCAGAGAAGACAAAGTGAAAAAAAACCATCAAAGCCCTGAGGACATCCACAGCCCTCTCAGCCACGCTGGGCTCTCCCCATGTGCCCAGGGTCCAGGACCCACCTCAGCCCCAGTGGGCTGTGATCCACTGCCCCAGCAGCCCTACAGCTCCCTACAGCCCTGCCCTGTTTGGCCATGGGTCCCACCAAGCCATGCCCATGTCTCAGCCTGTCTCCATCCCCAGGGAGAGGGACAGTATCCAGGGCCCACTGCTGGGGCTGCCCTGGTGCCCCCAGCACCCTGCTCCTGGCTGGGGCAGTGGGATGGGCACAGCCCAGCAAGTGGGTGAGCTCTAAAGTCACCCAACAGGGGTGCAGGAACTGACTCCTGTGCTCACCCTTTTCCTCTGGGATGTGAGGAAACATGCCGTCCCAGAGGCACTGAAGCATCTGAGTCAAAGGGTACCTTCAGCCCAGCTTTCCTGGATAACTTGAAATTCAAGAGCCAAGCTCCTCTCTTGCCTCTTCCCCTCCTCCTGTTGTTCCTGGTGTTTTCCTTTCTCTCTGAATCCCTTCTCCCTTGGATCAAATATATCCTCTGGTGAAAAGAAAGCTAAAATTCTGCCTCTTCTGTGTCTGTTTTTTTTTTTTTTTTCACAGAAACAGAAGAGCACAGTAGCTACAGTAGTGGAGCCTTAGATGTTTTTCATTCTTTTCCTCCTTACGTAGCCTAAAGGAATGTTCGTTCACATCATTAACCACCCTAAAGACTGTGCCAAAGGAGGTTTTTATATTCTTTGTGGTTTGGAAGAAATTATATGATATTTTGTTCAAATGAAAGTGCTAGTAAATAATTCTAGCTGCCTTTTCTATATTTACAGGTTTTTTAATAACAGGTTGAAGGTGCACAAGCATGGTTATCACAGGAATAAGCAGGCTCTCCTCTCTGTGTTCTCAACTCACAGTAAACACATTCAACTGTGGCAGGATCACCCTGAATGCTGTGGCCCATTTATGCCATCAAAGCTAAGCCAGCAGAGCATGCCTGTGAGATTCAGGAGGTACCATACTGAAGTCTGACAGAGGATGAAAAAGCAGGGACAGCTGAGAGAGCACAATCACCTTCCAGAGTGAGGGTCTGGAAACTTCAGAAGAGGTTGCTCAAGGAATTAAAGAACAACACTGCTCCTTTCTATCTCTTCTTCCTTGTTTGGTTTGTTCCCATCTTTCATCAGCAGAATCTCTACTCCAAATATTTTTCTTCTTAACAACACCCTTTCCTTGGGCGTTTCTTCCCTAAAACCGCAGTATTATTTCTTTGAGAACAAAAGCCCTTAACTTCTCTCAGCAGGATTAGGAAAGATGGAGCTTAAATTATCAAAAGTGCTATTTCATTAGTATCGCTAATACTAATTTCCCTATTCAGCTATACCACAAGATAAGTTTCATTACTCTTGTAAGTCCAGACAGTTTTTGCAGATGTAAGTATGTAGATTAATATGCAGTTCGGGTCTGTTCTTTTTATGCTTTCAGCCATAGCTATGCTGACAGTACTGCTGATCAACTCATGTTTCATATGTCCTGTTTAGCAAGGCTTTGCTACTCCATCTCATTAATGATTTCTTTTTAAAATTTCCTGTTTCCCAGGAGAACATGAAGCCTGGCTCTCTAGCCTTCCCTGCAGTCCTTTGCCTTCTACGTTCATGTGCTCTGAAAGTAAATTTTTGCAATATTTAAACCAAAGGTCGCGGAGAACACACCACAGCCTCCTCACCAGCTCTAATTAATCCCTGGCACAGATCACATTCTTCACAATTACGGGATGATACAATTGAAGACCACAGCTGGTGTGTGCAAAGGAGCCTCAGTTAAGAATGAAGGGGCACTGGAAAGCTGATGCGTGTCTTTTATGACATCCAGCCCTAGGGAAAATGTGGACAATTCTGTCAGCAGTTTTCCAGAGGTACCTTTACTTGAACTCTTTCCTTTTGTGTGCCTACAGATATTGTATCAGTTCCCTTTGATGCCAAAGCACTAAGTGATCCAATAACTCTACAGCAAACCGGAGGGTGTCGTAGAGACACAGTCTCAATCAGTGCCTGCTGCCCAGCTTCCTCAGCAACTTGTTTGTATGTGGTTCGTTCCCCCAGTGATAGCTCAACATAGCTAAAGCTTTATTTTAGGCAGCTTTGTTTCTAGTTCTACATACTGTCAAGCATGTTTCAATCTGCTTTTCCCTTCCCAGCTCATTGTCCTTCATTTCAAAGCTGATGCTTGTGGACAGAGAAGCCTTGAAAGAGATGAATCCAGAGCAGGAGGTTCCCTGCAGAAATCAGAGGTAAAGGTTAAAGAAAAGGTAAGATATAGTCCATACACTTGTTAAGCCATAGTGTATTCAGGTTTTTAAAAACTGGTTTTGATGAGGTCTGTAGTTTAAAGGTTGACCTGCTAGGCCACAGGGCTTCCATGAAACAAGAGATGTAGTTGAACTTGAGCTGTACATGCCAAGGGAACCTCCCCACCACTTCTAACTTTATGAAGCCAGAAAAATCCTCTCAGAAGCCTGTGTTTGAAGAGGCTTTTGGCTTGGCACAATGATTTAACTGCATTTCACAGATTTGACAAAATATTCTGAGTTGGAAGGGACCCAAGAGTCATCGAGTCTAACTCTTAAGTGAACAGCCTATGTGGGGATCAAACCCACAACCTTGGTGTTATTAGCACCAAGCTCTAACCAGCCTTGCCCACGTAAGTTTTATCTTCCATTTGTTTGTACAATATTTTAATGGCTTTGACTTTGTGACTTTCAGTCATCTAAAGTGCTGCAGCAGTTGAGAAGAATAATATTTTTTGTTAGAAAGCCTTGTCAGTTTAGGTTTTGAGTTTTTATCAGACTTTTCCAGCTCCTGATTTGTGGTCGTGACTAAAATGTATGTGCAGTGCATTTTCTTGTAGGTTTTTTGTTTTCTTGAATGAAAACAAGAGGAAAAATCACACACTTTTGGCTTGTGCCCAACCTGGGCCTTTGAGAGTCTATGTACAACCACAATAACCTCCCTTTAGATATGTAACTTCTGTGTAAGGGCATACTAAGTGCCCACCTGCTTCATAAAGGATATGAACATCCAAGCTTTGCAATCTGTCTCTTTGCTCTCAGGTCCTTTTACAATGAGCCTTGCTGTATCATCAATATAAAGCTCCCCAGCTTTAGACTTGAAGCCTGTGAAATGGGTGCTGGAGCAGGGACTGTACAGTGACCTCAAGCTTGAAGCTGTAGGTCAGGGTTTATGCATGCTTTTTTCACTAGAAATACTCTTCTTAAGCAGGATTCCAGGCTAGCCTGATTTCACAGTACCCTGGCTGCTGATGGAGGGGTGCTGGGTGACTTCAGCTACCATTATTAATTTTGAAGGGACTCCAGCCAAATTGTCTCCAGTCCTACCTCACAGCTTCAAGGAGATGTCCTATGCTTCCAGTTTTATTCCAGCCTCCCTCTGGCACCTGTATTTGAAAAAGCTTGCCGAGCTGATATTGTTACTTTTTATCTGGTAGCAAGTCCCTTTTCATGTAATTAAGGGGACAATCAAGAGGTTATCTTGTTAGCATAGCTTGCTACTAGTTGTCCAAACAAAATGAATTGCATCAATCATATTACTTTTTTGTGTAATATAGACTCAAAAATTGCAAAGTACCCCAGGCTTACAACATTAACTGGATATGCTTTTTGTTCACATGCCTACCAGTGCCGTAACAGTGATAAACATGACAGTGCAGACCCAGACTTTAGGCAAATCTTGCTGCATTTAGCAGAATGCCTGCAAATTCTCTGCAAATTCTTCCCATTCATTATGGCAAATATTGTACTGAAGGAAGTAAGTGCAAACTGGGCAAGCACATTAAGATTCATATCTTTGTGCTTAACCTGGATACCATAAAGTATCTTTTTTTTTTTCTTTTTTTTTCTTTTTTTTTTTTTTTAACCCTGCTAGCTAATACTTTCACACAAGCAGGTAACTTGTTAAATTTTTCATGAGTGATAGTAAATCGTGTTGCATTTATTGTTGTGTTTTTTTTTTCTTCTGACAAACAGTTCCTCTATAGCAGATCATCTTTTTAGAGCAGGTTAATGTTTCCCAAATATAGAAGTGTAGAGATTCCCCTCTAAAATTCTACATGAAAGAGAACAATTTAAAATCATTCAACTGAAGACACTAGCGAGTCTAAGACTAAAGCTAGGGTATCAACTGGAAATAAATTAATCAACATGGTCAGCATATTCTTCTGCCTTGTTGTACAAGTAAAACAGTTGTAGTAAACCTGGCCCCGGCATTTGCCAGCGTTCTTGTCGCTTTGTCCCATATTCTGTGGCAGTATTTGCTAGTAATGTATTAACAGAACTCACCTTCCCAAGGCATGGAAACACTTTTTTTAGCTCCCAACATTATAGACTTATCTTAAATCAATAGAGCTGGCCACTTACTGCAAGAATCGGAAATACCATGGAAGGTAATTGCTTCACAGCAAATGACTTCACATAATTTGATAATCACTAGGTCTCAGACATTATTTCTGCTGTTAATCCACTATGATTTATTGTTCATTTCTACTTCATTTATCATTACATTATTGTTCCAAGGTTTTTTGTGATCTCTGGTTCTCAGAGCCCAGCTGCACTTTTTATTGCTGACAGTTAAAAAGAAAAACAGATTAAACAGTTGAAATGAATGTGCCCAATGAATATGTTTCATTTGTACTGTGTCTGGAGGGTGTCCTGGGCAGGCTGCAGTTATCTTTCCATTTTTCAGTCCCTGTGGTAAGTCAAAAGGAGTACGTCAATAACTCCCCTCTCTGGGGTAACAATGATTAGATTTTTCTTTACTTCCAAGTCTGGCTACAAATACACAGCACTGTGCCTCTTCATTTTGCAGCTGACATTTATTGAGTGTGTGTTGGAATGTTTTGAAAATGTACTATTACCCAGTACTTGCATTTTCCATGCTTCTTGGTGTTTAAGGGTTGTCAGATTCAACTACTTTTGGACAGTGGATAAAGACAGTGCTGGCTGACTTGCATTTCCTTCCACTCTGTTTTAACATTTTAATTCTGTTACTATTTCTGTAGAATAACCCTGCTTGAGGGACGCTGGACCAGATGACCTATTGTGGTCCCTTCCAGCCTTACCCGTTATGTGATTCTGTGATTTCCAAGTGAGAGTTACCCTTTGGAAATACAGGTGAGAGTCCTCAGGTGCTGCTCCAGGTGAGGAGAGGAAGTGTGGCCGCAGAGCATGTTCCTACAGTTTGTCCAGAGCTACAGAGCTGTAAGTGGGCTCTATGTACACCCTTGGGGAGCAGACAGGACAGCCCCAAAATGATTCTTTGCTTGGAGCTTTTTCTCCAGAATTCCTGAACAATACTTCCACAGTTGTCACCCCTGCATTGTAAAATAAGACTTGGTGTAAACAAGGAGGAGAAAAGGCCTCCCTGTGCCAAGGTGGCAAGAATCAGCACTAGAGCCTTGAATAATGCTCTTTTTTCACCCCAGTCTACAGCGCTTTTGTTGGACTGTTTTACAGGCACTAAGGCAGGAGGTGCAGATGACAGCTTAGAGCTAAGTAACCTCTGATAAGACTCCTTCTGTTTGCCTCTAAATAAGACTGAAATATCTGGACTGAGCTATATGAAGGCTCAGAACAGAAAGAGGCAGCACTTCCACCCAGCTGTGTGAACCCTCAAAACTGTAGGATGACACTCTCCATCACTACAAGAACACAAACAGAATTCCAGCCTGTGAGTGACTTGAGTAGTGAAGATCATTCACTATCCCAGATGGTGACATGGTAACTGGACTACTTACTAGGTTACTTAGTCAATGGATTACCTCTGAAGCTACAGGAGGAGAAGGCATCTTCTCTCTTTGCCTGCAGAACGGCAGGAGGCTTGCCAGACTGAGGCTTCACTTCCCTTTCTAGTGAATGCAATTTTCCTTGTGCTATACACAGGCCCTTGGCCTATGTTTAGGGATCTGTGGCCATTAACAATGCCCAGAAAAATAGGTAAAACTGCAGGCAATTGTTTTTACAGAAATTATTTCTGCCTAAATAAGACCTTTGTTTCAGTTGACAATTCAACAGAAGGCTTGCCTGTGCTTTACATGCTTGACATTTTTTGTGGCTAAAGCCCATTTTACGTGGTAGTAATACATCATCAGGAAAGTACTGAGCTTTTTTCCTTGACCTTCTGTAGTTCCTGTTCCCATTTTTAGAAGTCATTTCAAATGTTGCTGTTGGTTATGTTCCATTTATGTTCAATCTGTTTCTCATGTCACTGCTGTCACTCATACTAGCTAACTATGGAACTGAGAATCAAGATTTTTGTTTTCAATGGAAGTCCATTTTAAGTCTCTTCATCTATCACTTATTAACTGGAATTTCAGCATTACCTGAAACACAGTTTATTTTTCTGTCTTTATTCATTACATAGTATAAGGAAGTTGCAATCTACCGCTCAAAAAGGGACTTTCCTACAGTGCAGCCAATGATAATTTGTGACTTCTGTAGATTTTGAGTAAAGCTCATATTTCTCCCTGGTAAAACTGTGATGTAACAATCACCAACAGTGATGGAGTTGCATCCACAGCCTCAGATGTCCCTATGGCTTTGCTTTCTATTCCTTCTTGAAGCAATGATTTAACCATTGTTGCCACTGAAGCCATGATGCCACCATTTTCTGGTAGAATAGGCAGAATTTCCCTTCTCCTTCCCCCCTCATTCCTAAGCCAGAGATGTGAAGAGGCTGGAAGAAATCTTCCTCAAGGCCTGCCTGCCAAGAGCTGCTCTTGTCACCACTTCTTGTCTGCAGGCTTGATACAACTGCTCATTTTCCTGAGGGATGAGGGTCTAGAGGTGACAGTTTCATTATGCAGAGAACTCCAATTGACAGGCAAGTCTGTCACTAAATATAGCATCTTCTATCCTCTGCTAAAGTAATTATTTTTGCCAGAAACGTACCATTAAGCAGGGTGGTAAAAACAGACTTCGTTTATGTTAAAACAGAAGATTTATCACTGCACATACCAGCGGCCTTTATGGAGCAGTGAACACTACCACTGCCCTTGTGGACACAATCTGAATGGTCAGTGGGTGTCCACAGAGGACCCTGTAGGAAACAGGGCCTCCATCAACTTACATCAAACAGATCTGTTTCCTCAGAACTCATTTACAAGAAAGAGGAAGAGCCTACTTAAATGTGTATGTCCTTGCTCCTTCTCCAACTCCCAATTTATTTGTCCACCTTCCGGGCGGTGAGCAGGCTTGGACTGTGTCATGCTGTGCAAGAGCCCATCCCACTTCTAAGCAGACATGAGTTTCTTACTACAGCACTCTTCTCTGTTGGACCTACAGAGGGTGAGTAAAGCACAAAGCTGAAAATGACTATGGCAAGAATTTGACCCAGCTGGCTTTTAGGGCTCTAACTACATGAATACAGCTGCAGGAAAGGAAGGTCTGAAAATACCTGCACTGGAGACATTTGTGGGAAAATGAACATCTGGTCTTGAGAGGGACTACCTCCCTCTCAAGATCCAGTTAAAACTTCACAGGTTCGATCTCACTGAAAGCTATTACATCACACGGGCATAACATTTAGTTTTCTTTGAAACAGCTGGGGTTTTCCCAAGATAACTTACTCATGGCCAAATGGCAAGGGTTATATTTAGTGTTTTCCTGAACGTGAACAGGCAGTGATATTCCTTTACAGCATGTTACATTATGACTGAATTATGTCAGTAACAGTTTGCTGAATCTGAAACTAAAATACATTTTGCTGGGGCTTTTCAGGAGAACTATTGTCCACCATATGGTTTGCACGATCACCCCCAAAACAACCTGAGCCATGTGAATATTTAGCATGTACAGCTCTGGCCTGTATTTTTAAACAGAGCTTCAATTTTCTTCATGTTTTCTGAGTGCAAAGTTCTTGATAGTTGTGCAAAGTAATAACTTGGCACACCAAATGAAAGTGCACCTAAGGAATCCTCTCGCTGATGACTAGTGTTGTGAGCAATCATGAGTCATATCTGTAGTGCTCTGGTGGGTCAAACCTGAGGGTGCCACTTAAAGAAGCACTGAACTCATGCATCTGCTGCAGATCCTGGGCAAACCCCATGCTCTTTAGCATGACACTTTTCTCGTAAGTCTTTGCAAGTTGCCCTGCAAGGCACTTCTAGTAACATCTCCCCCCACTGCTCTGACTTACACATACCGTACACATGGAGTGATGCAAGGGTGGGCAATGTACACTAAGTCCTGCAGTATAGGAGATAAAGATGCCCCCCTATACTGACAAGGAGCTAGATGTCTGGAGTAGCAGCCTTTCAGTGCAGTGACCCCAAAACCCAAATGCATTTGTGTTGACCTACATGTAAGCTAGAGAGGGCATCCACCTCAGAGGTTCAGCCTAAATCGGAGCCTGTACAGATCACGAGGCTCCAGTTTTTCTGTATGGGACAAGATCTTATCTCAGGCATTCATAGACATGTGGTACAGGTATGAACAGGAAACGATATGTTTGCAGTACAGCTCTGGTATGGCATAGTTCCCCTCACCACCTCCAGTTCTGGATAAATGCTCCCAGGGGTGCTCAAAGAATTTTAGGGGGTTTTTTTTATTTTCTAAGTACAGAAGATTTTGGACAAAGAGATCACAATGTGAGCATATTTCAGATTCCTCCATGAAAAAGTGAGTGAATACGCAGCAAGAAGTGGGTGCCCTGTGGCAGTAACACTGTCTGGGCTGGCAGTGACAGGGAGCTGGCAGCAGGCTGACAGGCACTGTGCCACCTTCTTAGGCAGGAGGAAAACGGAGCAGGCAGAAAAACATGCCATGAGGGCTGACCCAGCTGGTCCCTTGATGCCTTGATCACTTGCTTGGCAGACTGTGCTCAAGCCACAACCCCTAGAAATTCCATGGCAGCTCACCCAAAAGGATGCAATACCAACCTTGCTACCTGCTGTCAAAAGCTGACTATGCTGAAATAAGCCTCAGGAAGCTGAGTCTTTGCAGGTTCTAAAGCTGGGAAGTAGCCAAAGATGGCCCCTGGTGGGAGGCAGGGACTGCTGTGTGGATGTGGTATGACTGGTCATGGACCCTGAAGTGTCCTGCTCTGTTTGTCTCTGAGACTTGTCCTTATCATCCAAACATAACTGGCCCTGAACTGTTTTTCTGATGTGTGCTCAAAGCCTCACCTGGGGAGTGTACAGCCTGGGAGTCACACAGCTCCACATGGATCCTGTATGCCTCATCCAGCATCATAGCTTGGGGCTAAACACATGGACTGGAGAAGCAGGAGTATTTAGGGTCCACACACCACAGCACGTGCCCCTGTGCTGTTTCCTTTGC
Organism: Xenops minutus; assembly: GCA_035221455.1. Lineage (NCBI taxonomy): Eukaryota > Metazoa > Chordata > Aves > Passeriformes > Furnariidae > Xenops > Xenops minutus. The sequence continues at coordinate 122,351,399 of JAWWEE010000074.1, forward strand.
TTGTACACAATGCACTTGGGAAAGCCTGTTCACAGCTGTGCTGGTGCTTGTATAAAAATAAAAGGAAAGCTAGGCCTGCCTGCCATGCTGGATAGGAAATGGGAAGAGACAGTGAGGGGAACAGCTGGGCAGGCACAAGGCTCAGGATGTGTGGTACATGCAGAGAAACCAAATGGTGTTAAACTTATGTAAACACACGGTGCTCATCACATAGGGGAACTAGGTGGTTGGTGTCAACACCAAGCACTAACACAGTCCAAATCTGTCTAGCAGCTATCTGTCAGGGAAAAAAAATTTGGAGCTCGTTATCAATGTCAGAGTTTTTAAGCAAGGAAAGACCTATAGTGTTTGACAGCCATGGAGAGAAGGCATGTGTTACAGAAATTGGAGGTGACACAGTTTGTTGCTCACGGGACAGTTTTTTGCTTCTTAGTGCACAGAACTGAAGTAAGTTTTGGGGGCAGCCACATGTTACAGCTATTCCATGATGACTTTGGTGTGAGGTTCTCTTTTGATGTTCAGGAAACTTCCCTCAGGTCCCTACTGTTAGTGGATCCTGTTGGTCATGAGGTAATAAAGCTGTCAGTGTGAGAACCCAGCTTTCTGTCTGTGTCATGAAGAGCAATAGGTATACTGTGGCCCCTGAAAATAGTGACCTACAAGTGATCTTAAAGGTCAAGCCCATTTAAACTGCCACAAAGCTTAGCCTCAAAGACACTTCAGCAGGAGGATCATGGTGGTACTATAAAGAGGCTGAGGCTAACCCTCTGCTGTTACAGCAACCACGTCATCAAAGTCCCTGCACAAATTCAGCAAACTTACTCCTAAATTAGCTGGATTTTGGTTTCCACCCGTCTGTGGTAAAACACTGTTGTAAAATACGTTAAATGCCATACACCAAACAAACTCAACTTTCAACAGGAAATTCTGTGTATCTCCCATGATTTGCTGAAAATAATGTTTAGGAAGACTACACTTCTAGCATCCTGCCTGCCCAGGGAAATATGTCATTTGTAAGGAGCTGCAGGGAAGACTATTGACACAGAAAGTTTCCCTGTTGGCTGTGTTCCAAGGCTTCAAAACTGAGATCTTCATGTAGATTGGTGACACCCTTTAAAAATACACACTTGGCTTCAGGAGAAGCACTGGCAGAGTGCTCACTTGACCCTGTAACCACAGTGAAGCTTCTCACACCTTGCTGCTTTGCTGCTACCTTCTCACTGAAGACAGTTCTGGGCCTGGCTATGCAACCAGAAGCCACCACTTCCAGAGCTAAGATGCTGATAAGAGGTGGAATGATGACTTGCCCAGCAGTGGGACTCTGCTCCACCTGCATTCCTGTGCATGAGGGGCCAGGTACAACAGAAAAGCTGATGCAGCAGGAGCTGGCTGCCCAACATGCTCCTATTATATGACTATTTTGTTTCAGTCAGCCAATACTCAATGGCATTGTGAGTTTATTTCTAGCAAGAGGAGAAAATCATTATATGAGCAGGGTTATTCTTGGTTGTGCAGTCCTGTTTTTTTATAGGGAAGTGTATGGATGTCTGTGTCCCCAAAACAACCTGGAAATGAACAGCACACAGTTGTGTTGTTCATTCTTTTCAAGCTGGCTTTTTCTCTCAGTTCTGCTTGCTCCAATTTTCTGTCTCCAGGAGATGTGTCCCAGAGCAACTCTCAACATCACTTTTCCTTATTTTTCCTGGCTTTCAGCCTCTAATGTGTTTCTAACAGGCAACATGCTTTCCTCAGCATAGGCACTCATTCCATCGGGCCAGGTTTTAGTTGCTGATACACTTTCATGCCATGTGTTATATAAGTTCCTACTCATTCTAGCTGACATGGCCTTCCGAGGCTATTTTTCTGTTTCCCTCTAATTTAGAGAAACCCTACACAGCTTACCCACTGTTCTTAATGAGGTCTCTGCCTTTTGCCTATAGAAGGCTATTTGATTTCAAATTGAAATAGCCCGTACTAGAGTAGTAAGATACACTTTTAATCATTTGTGTGAATTCTGGTAATTAAAGATCCATCAGTACTCAGGAGAAATTTTACAGTGGAAAATTACTGTGAAATAAGCAGAAGCATGTATTGCTGCACACTGATTATTCTATATTTTCTCCTGTGTTGTTCTTAACATGCAGTGAGTTCAAAGAGGTTTCAGTTTGGAAACTTCAGATGCCCTGAAATTATGTTCATTAGAACCCGCTCCACCTCCACAGCTCCAGCTAAGTGAGGAAATTCATAATTTCAGGAATCATTCCCATTTTCTTCCCTATTGATCCCGTCACAAACACCTAAACTGTTGCTTCAGAGCATGCTGTGGTGTAGCTGTGCCTTGAAGGTGGAGAGCAACTCAGCCTAACACCAAAGTGCCTGAAAGTGTGAAATCAGGTTCTTCACACATATCCTCACATGAGGGACACCATCTGCTCAGAGTACACCTCACATGCCCAAGGGTTGGGCTCTGTACAGAGGCATTACTGCTCCATCTCTGCGTGTGGAAAATCATAGCCTGGGACAGAGACGGGAGGAGATACCAAACTGAGTGATAGGAGCACTTTGAGACACAAATTATCTACATACCCCTGATTCTCTGAGTTAGAGAGGCATTTGGTCATGTAGTGTTTAGATACTGCTGAGCATATATAGGTATCTAAGTTCAGTACCTGGTAAAGTTCTGGAGAAGATTATTCTGGGAAGTATTGAAAAACACCTGAAAAACAATGCTGTCCTCAGTCATAGCCAGTGTGGCTTCATGAGAGGAAAGTCTTGCTAATCGAATGTGATTTCCTTTTATGGCAAGGTACCCCACCAAGTTGGTCAAGGGAAGCCAGCTGATGTAATCTTTTTGGATCTCAGTAAAGCTTTCAATACTGTCTCTCACAGGATCCTTCTGGACAAAATGTCCAGCACACAGCTGGAGAAACACAACACGTGGTGGGTGAGCAATTGGCTCATGGGTCAAGCACAGAGGGTAACAGTGAATGGGGTGACATCAGACTGGTGACCTGTCACTAGTGGGGTTCCGCAGGGCTCCCTCTTGGGTCCTGTGCTCTACAACATCTTCATAAATTACTTGGACACAGCACTGGAAGGGATACTGAGCAAGTCTGCAGATGACACAAAACTGGGAGGAGCTGTTTACTCCCTCAAAGGCAGGGAGGCCCTGCAGAGACCTTGACAAATCAGAGGACTGGGGAATCACCAACCATGTGAAGTTCAACAAGGGGAAGTGCCGGATTCTGCACCTGGGATGGGACAACCCCTGATGTACAGACAGACTGGGGAATGAGATGCTGGAGAGCAGTGCCATGGAAAGGGACCTGGGGGTCCTGGTCAAAGTCAAATATGAGTCAGCAGTGCCCTGGCAGCCAGGAGGGCCAACACTGTCCTGGGGGCATCAGGCAAAGCATCACCAACCGGTCAAGGGAGGGGATTGTCCCGCTCTGCTCTGCACTGGGGTGGCCTTGCCTGGAATATTGCGTGCAGTTTTGGGTGCCATAATATAGGAAAGATATTAAGCTCTTAGAGACTGTCCATGGGAGGGCAATGAAGATGGTGAAGGGCCTTGAGGGGAAGCCATATGAGTGGCTGAGGGCACTTGGTCTGTTCAGCCTGGAGAAGAGGAGACTGAGGGGAGACCTCATCTCAGTCTACAATTTTGTCATGAGGGGAAGAGGAGGCACAGACACTGATCTCTTCTCTGTGGTGACCAGTGACAGGACCTGAGGGAATGGCCTCAAGTTGTGTCAGGGGAGGTTTAGGTTGGATATTAGAAAAAAGGTTCCTTGCCCAGAGAGCACTGGAACATATTCCCCAGGACAGTGGTCACAGCACCAAGCCTGCCAGAGTTCAAGAAGCATTTGGATGATACTCTCATGTACATGCTGTGACTCTTGGGGGATGGTCCTGTGTAGGGCCAGGAGTTGGACTCAATGATCCTTGTGGGTTCCTTCCAACTCAGCATATTCTGTGATTCTGTACTGATGCAGGATAGTTGGGATTTGCGACAGATCTGTTCTCCCCTGTACTCCTGTTTTACCAGCTTGTCAGGAGCATTCAAAGTGTGAGTGATTACGAAGCTAAGGGGAAGTGAAACAGACACATATTGAACTTTTAAAGATGTTTTTCTTACAAATCAATAAAGTGCTGGTTCTCACTACTGTTTCCTTAGTCAGGTGACTTGTTTTCACTACCTGTCAGCTGTCTGCTAATATTTGATTTGCACTTTATAGAGATTTTTTTTTTAATAACTTTTCTGCAGATGCAGCTGAATGTTGATGAAGGTGAGAGCTAGCTGTAGGCTGATGGTAAATGGGAAGCAGAAAAACATTTCAGTCCAAGCAGCCTGCAGTGACCTCGGAAAAGGGCTCTGTATACACCTCAAGTAATGCAGCATTATAGCAGCGATCAGGAGAGAGAAACAGCTCATGCTGAAAACCTGACATCTACATTAGGTGCCTTTTAGGAGGGTTACTTTTGGCGAGTTCTTATAGGTACGATGGACTGACTATGCACTTGTGGTTCACACACATCATGGATTAATTTTAACTTGAAAGGAGTCTAGTTTACAGACTCAAGCATGCTACACCAGATGCAGTAAGTGGGGATAGCAGTGTTTCAAAAGCAGATTCCTTAATAAAAACACTAACGTAAGCAAGACAAAAGACTGCTTGAAATAGATTAAATTTAGACTAAATTAAGCAAGGTTTTCCCTGTGTGATGTGTAGGAACAAAGAAGCTGCAGGTTCACAATAAATTGCAGCTGGCAAAAAAAAACCCTGAACAAATCAGTATGCAGTTTCTTCTTTCTGCATCCCCCTACTTCTTCCCTGGTACACCACAAAGGACACTGGAGTGCTTAGCTCTGCATTCTGTATCTCACTAAAGAAGCCAGCCATCTATAAATTAGATATTACAATACAACTTTGCATGTTCTAATAATAACCATTTTTACTTTAAATTAAATATTACCCACCTTATATTTTAAACAGGGAAAAGCCATATTTTGCTTTCAGTAGAATGCAAACTGGAGCAAGATTTATTCTATAAATATTTAAATAAACCATATTCATTAAATTAGTTTTCCTCCCAGTCTTTCTATTTGCTTCTACTTGCTATCAAAAGTTGCATTATGGTTTCAGCTCAGTTCTTCCCTGGAGGCTGTAGCCACAATAATACTGTTTGATGTAAATAGGTTGTGGTGACTGAATTCTTTTACTCCAGTAAGCATATTGCTTGGAACATGCTGCTCACTCCCATGGTCCAAAAAACTGTGAAGAGGTGACTCATACCTAACAACTGCTACTGATCTCATTTCCCTTACTCAAACTCCACAGTTTATGTTCAGTTCTGTGTGAGAATGTTGTCTCTACTCTTGCTTTATTTAGCCTTAGGAGCAAAGGAGGGATTTTCTTTCCTTTCTGTTAGTGGATTAGTGCTCATCTCACTTATTTAATGTTCACATACAAGAACATAATGGAAGTTTTAACTTCAGTTTATCCCATGGCAACTGCATACGGTATTTTTATAACTACTTTCTGAGGATTTTTAAGATAGATGGCCAGGTGGACTTGCACTAGACTAGACTTTAAGGAGCTATTTATATGTATACATTACCTAATCTGAGCAGCTTGTCTCTGTGCATGAAGATTTATGCACACAACACACTTCCTTCCTGGGATGTAACTAGATTGCTGCAGTGGTGTTCCCCTGCTAAAATCAGCCACAAAGATTTTATGCTGCAATAATCCTTCTCTGGTTGTGTTTACTTTAGTGGCTCTCCCATTGCCTTCGCCCATGGCTTTTTCTGTGTGTGTGACCAGCTGACATGCTGGCCTGTGTGCAGTGCTGCTCCGGGATCACCGCAGTGGAAGTCATGATGCTAAGCCAACATCAGCAGAAACAGTGACACAAATGCACATGCATGCTCCTCCCTCAGGGATGAGCACACCGGACCTCATCTTCTCCCTCGTCCTATATTTCTGCATTATGTTTCCACCTGGAACCGCTCAGAGTGCCTCAGAAAATGAGGTGATGCAGGGAGCTGCATGATCCCAACTGAGGAAGCTGGTATTTTTCAAAGAAGCAGTAAAGAGACAGGCCAAGCAAGACTCTAACTGGGGTCCCATGTAGTGCCTTAATAATCCCAGGCCATGAAGATGACTTGGAAACCTGAAGGGAAGACTATTTATGGTTGAGCCCATTTCATGCACTGAGTTGCATTTAGTGACATAAGTCACACACACTAATTGTGACCTCAAGGCTTTTGTTTGGCACTGGCTTTTACTTTTCAGTCTCCACTGTCATCCTATAGTTAAGCAGTTATTTTCTACCAAGACTTCAGTAAAGTCCATCTAGTCCCAACTCCCCTGCAATAAGCATGGACATCTTCAGTTAGATCAGGTTGCTCAGAGCTCAGTCCAAGCAGCCTTGAATGTACCCAGCAATAGGGCATTCACCACCTCTCTGAGCAACCTTTTCCAGAGTTTCACCACCCTTATCATAAAAAAATTCTTCCTTATATCTAGTCTAGATCAATGCCCTTTTAGTTTATAACCATTGCCTCTTGTCCTGTTGCAACAGGTCCTACTAAAAAGTTTATTATAAGCCCCCTTTAAGTACTGAAAAACCTCAATAAGATCTCCCTGGAGCCTCTCTTCTCCCAGCTGAACAACCCCAACTCTTAGCCTTTCCTCATAAAGAGAGGCTCTCCAGCCCTCTGATCATTTTTGTGGCCTTCCTCTGGACCTGGTCTAACAGGTCCATGTCTTTCCTGTGCTGTGGATTCCAGAGCTGGACACATTACTTCAGGTAGGGTATCATGAGAGAAGAGTTGAGGGGCAGAATCATCTCCCTCAACCTGCTGGCCACAGTTCTTTTGATGCAGCCCAGGATGTGCTTGGCTCTCTGGCTGGGAATGCACACTCTTGGCTCACATCCAGCTTTTCATCCATGAGAACCCCCAAGTCCTTCTTGGCAGGGCTGCTCTCAAACCCTTTGCCCCCCAGCCTGTGTTGATATCAGGGGTTGCCCTGACCCAGATGCAGCATCTTGCACTTGGCCTTATTGCACCTCATGAGTTTCACGTGGACCCACTCCTCAAGCTTGTACAGGTCCTTTGGATGCCATCCTGGCCTTCAGGTGAGTCAATTTATTGCACAACTCCCCATTAGAGTAGCTCCAAGAGTTGGTTTTCCCTCTATAAGCTTATCAGGAGCAGCAGATACATAATAGGTACCGCACACTTTCAATCATGTTATGTGCTGATCCTGTGGTATTCATGCAGGTCTGTGGAAAAATGGTGCTCACCAGAAATGTCTCACCACACTCTTCTTCTACTTCAAGATTAACTTGGTAGTGAAACATGCAGAAAGTTGTATCAGAAGGATCATCGTGTGTCAGGTGGGTTGCCCTCATAAGCAGGGAACAAAATACAGGTGTCCTATAGTGAGCGATGTGGCCATGCAGGGCCCACAGCAGTCAGCTGGGCAAGTATCTGCAAGTACCAGCTGGCTCCTTCAGTGTGGTCCAGGAAATAAAGATAGCCTGAGTGACAGCAGGCAAGGCCTTCTGAGGAAAAGACAGTACTAGAAAAGAGAATAATACTATGAATACGATGAATAAGAAGAAGCAGAAGGAAAATAAACAGAAGCAAAAAAAAAAAAAAGAAAGAAAAGCAGAAGAAGCAGAGAAAGCAACAAAGAAGCAAAAAAGAAGGAAAAAAGAACAAGAGAAAAAAAAAAAAAAAAAAAAAACAAACCACCCCGTGTGGCCCGTCTGCCGGTGTATTT
>JAWWEE010000074.1:122359204-122399924 GCA_035221455.1 Xenops minutus
ACAAAAACAAAAAAACACCAAAAAAATAAGCAAAAAACAAAAATACAAAAAAAAAAAAAAAAAGAAAAAGAACCACCAGAAGAAGGAAAAGAAGTAGAATGAAAAAGAAGCAGAAGAAGCAGTAGCAGATGTAGAAGTAGAAGCAGAAAGAACAGCAGAAAAGCCAGGAGAAGAAGCAGAAAAAGATAAATGAAGAAGCAGGAGAAACAGAAGAAGGAGTAGAAGCAGCAGCAGAAGAGGAAGAAAAGAAGAAGAGAAAAACAAGAAGAAAAAGAAGATGAAATAGAAGAAAAACAAGAAAAAAAGAAAAGGCAAAAGCAGAGAAAAATAAGTAGAAACAGAAGAAAAAGGAAAAGAAGCAGAGGCAGAAAAAAAAGAAAGCAGGAGAAGCACAAGCAGAAAAGGAAGCAGCAGCAGAACAAGCAGAAGCAGCAGAAGAAGCACAAGCAACACAATGAGAAAAAGAAGCAGAAGGAGCAAAAGCAGAAGCAGACAAAGAAGATTAAGGAGTGAATGACAAAGATGAAGACTGTGATGCAGACAGAGAAGAGACAAAGAGGCAGCAAGGGGCAACCTAAAAAAGACAATGCACTGAAAACTACAAACAATATTTGAAAGATTAAAGAGACCTGCCATGAATTTCATGCTTCAGACAAATATCTGCAGATGCTGAGAGCTCACTGCAGGAAATGGAGCAGGGGAAGCCACACTTTAAAGATTCAAGATGCTATTAGAAAAGATTCCCTTGTCTCATGATATTTATTAAATACCTAATTTTAGACTAGTGATAAGGTCAGACATTAGTACCCAGCTCCTATGTTAATCTTTAATACTTATTGACCCCCATTCTCATGTTTCAGGGGAACATGCTGCAAACTGTCGCAAAAATTAGATAGGGATGTGGTACATAAATATGAGAAAATACTAGCTGTAGCACTAATGTCTTTATTGCCTGAAACTAGATTCATTTTATTTTTTCATGTGCAGCTGAGGACCTTAGAAGGGTATGACAAATATTTATTCTCAGCGTAGCATTTTGCTGCACATACAGAAAGGCTGTGGCTGTTTCCCGATGCTCCCTGGCTGCTGCATCCGTGGTGATGCCATTCAGTGCAGACAAAGAGGCGAGCAGGGGGAGCATTCATTTTGGCCAACACTGCCAGTTTACAGCATCAACCTTTTTCTCCTGAACTACAATACCCCAATGCCAAACACGGAGCTCATGATCCCCCTTTAAACTGTTCTATAGCCAAAAAAGAGAATGCTACTTGGCAGAACACCTTCAATTACCCATGAATTAATGAATACAGAACTACAGTTATCTGATTATTGTTAGATAACTGTGACAGTGACAATATGTTATACACTTAATCTCTCCCATGCGATTGCCATTTACTGAAGTTAGCTCCCAAATGTGGATACTAGATGACCAATGGTGGTGATGGTTAAAATCAAAACCTTCTGAAAACTTGTAAAAGAGAATTCTAATGTCTGTATTTTAAGGGGAATGGATAAGCATACCTGAAGATCATGCACACCAGCTGGGGAGAAGTGGACAGCTTGTGAGTCAAGACCATAGTCTGCCACATGTGAAAAAGCCTATGAAGATGAGAGCTTCAAGAAACTACGGAGAAAAATGAATCATTACAGTATTCATGTATTTTTACAGATTTTTCAGACCTCAAAAAGACAGAACAAAGTAAAATAAGTAGTGAGCTTCAGCATGACAAAATGAGCTTGGAGGTGCTACATACCTTATCAGTGATCTGCAGTAGAATGTTATTCACAAAAGCTGAGGTGCCAACATCTGCCAAGTAGCTAATTTTGTAGATGGGCTGACCTCGGATAAGACTGATTTCTAAATGAACTGGGAGATCTGCACGAGTCACAGCATGAGGAGAGGCTGGAAAGGCTAACTTGAACAAATTCCAAAACTGTAATAAAATAATGTGCAAGTATTCAGCTGAATATGGTACTTGCAATCAAGGCACACTGGTAGCTTTTCAAAACAACGTCCTCTCTCTGCAGGACAGATGGCTTATACACAGGTTGTAGGCACTTCTAGGGTGAGGCTGTACCTTTTTAGTATTTATTTAGTACAGGATTAAGGGAGGCTATTATCTATATTTGAAGCCCCAAATGATTATTATGAGATGCCATGTAACAGAAGGGAGGACATTTTCCCTGCATACCTTCAGCATTTTTCACTGTACTAAGACCTGAAGTGGGCTTTCCCAGGAGGAGAACTTTTTCAAGCACATAATTTTTCTGCATAATACTACTAGTAGTACTAATAATTATACTAATTATATTATAATAATGCTAATTCTATAATTATACCTCATAATATAGTATAATAACAGAATTATATGTGTTACTGTGTTGTAATATATGGTAATTATAATATTATACTATTACTATGTTATACTACTACAAATAATACTAATGAGAATAAATATTACAAGAACAACAAAGCTTTTCTCTCATCTATGCTGATTCATTCACTCTTTATTGTTCTAGACAGAGGAACAGCATTACCTGAGCCCTGTACCCTTATTCTCCCTTCTGCCATTCAAACCATGGAGCAGGTTGAAGTCAGCTCTTTTAAAATGCAAATGGAGCTTAGGGAAATGCTGTTCTTCCTACTGTAGCTCCCCTGCAGGTCCGGGGAGATGTGATGAGATCACAGCCCGCAGTCAGAGCACTTAGTTTGTCCTCGTTTCTTGAGTGCTGGATCAACTCAACATCAGCACAGAAGAGCAGATGTGAGGTCCCAGTGGCATGGCACTAACCAGGAGGTGCTGACCATCAGGGAGCACCTCCCCATCTCCAGGTTCTGGAGGAAATCTTGGTGGCTGTTTCCAGATTCCCTCAGACTGAACAGCAAGTACTCTGGGGTCAGCAATTCCCTGGCTTAGCAGAGCAGCTGCCTGCGTCCTAGCGGTGAGCTCCTGTGCCCTCAGTGTGAGTCAGAGCTGCTGGCTTTTACGCACTTGGGCACAAGCATGCACTACTGCTCCTACCTTGGAAATCCCTAGTACTTCACAAAATAACTCAGCTCTGTGTGTGCACGTATATATATGTGTGTGTGTGTGCGCCCAAGCACAATTTACATGGCAAAGAGCCCCCCACCTGGCTTTAAACAATGTCCATTGTCACCCCCGGCACCCCCTGAAGGCCTGCAAAGTGCTCCCGGACTTGCCCACTCTCCAGGCTGCCTGCTCCCTGCAGAACTGGAGCTCCCGGTTCCGCCTCGTTCGGGTGAGCGCTGATAACACTGCGTGGGGAATTGCAAGTTAAACACATGTAAGAGAAAAAGACAAAGGGAAGCCTACCACTGATAGCAGATAAAACACCACACGCACTTAACCGGGCTAACCTTATCTTGTTATCTTAAATTAGCAGAGTTCAATCTAATTAAGTGCTCACATGGAAGAAACCCAAGTTGCGGTGTGACTAGTCAGCCTGAAGGCTTTTCTAACCGCAGTGCTGATACGGCTCTGCTGTGCTGGGAGCTGAGAGGAAGTACAATTCATACCCCAAAGGGTTTGCAAGCCAAAGCCTGGTCTCCTCTCAGAATGGTGGGCGAGCACTCATTTTACAGATTTTATTTGTATCTTTGAGAAGTAATATCTACCGGGTTATTGCAACTCTTAAAACAAGATCAGCAAATGCTTGTGCCTTTTTTCACTGTTATCAGCTGCATTAATTATGCCAGGACTGTTGCCTAATACATTTACACTGATAAGTTATATTGCATCTAAAACAGAAGCTCTTATAGTAGATAAGGCGTAGGGAATCAAACTGCATTGAGGTTTATACCTTGATTTATTTAGTTATACCTTAAGGTTTATCAGCAACAGAGCAGTTGATAATTTGCTGTTGTGGATTTATCAGAAATGCCCAAGAACCAGCCAAAACTGTAATACTGGAAGCAGATTTGAATCCCAAAGCTGTAACTCAGTAAATTCAACAGCCAACAAAACCCAGGAAAACAATGTCTCTAGCATTTGCATCTGATGATTATTACTTCACACTCTATATAGTTGGATGCCCCTTATATCCAGGTGGTCTTTTAAACATACCTGCAGCAAGGCCTTGAATTCACACAGCTGGATCTCACAGTAAATTGGAAGCACTGTCACCAAGCTCCAGTCAATAGATTTATACCTGTACACATGGATATAGCAAGCCTGTTGTACACAGTAATTTTGTGATATCACTGAAGCTGCCCGTCCCTTACTATTTTTTGATACATTCATCTAAAATTTAACTGAACCCTCCTGAGTGTAGCTCCAGCCTCAGTTAATTCAGATATTGAGAACTGGCATAAACTGTAACAGAATGTGCCTGGAGTGGGCCAGTGTGTATGAGGTACATTATTAGCTGGTGCTAGTGAGATCATGTGGTGCAGCACCAGAGCGCAGCTGACAGGGTGCCGGTCCTTGCTGCCTGTCCATGCAGAACATGAGCCTCAGGGAGGGTGGAAACCAGCACACTCAGCTGGAAGGAGAGCAAGCTGGGAAGGAGAACAAACTCTTGCATTTTGCTCCTTTTGCCTGGGAGGGGAGGCCTGCAAACGAAATATCAACCAGTTCCTTCATTTGAACAAACTGAAAAAGAAGAAAAAAAAGTGGCTGGGATAAGAGATACAGCCTCCCATGCTGGTTCATCTCAGCTGCTAAGGGGGAGAAGAGGGGGAAGACAAACAAGCATCTGTTTTCCCTGATTATCCTCTGATCCGTGAATTTAAAACCTTGTGAAATTCAGAGGTGGGAGGGTTTTTTCCCAGGGAGCTGTGCAGCATTCCTGGGAACAAAGAACAGCCCAACACCTAAAGCTGCTCACCTGCAGAGCTGCTCAGCTATTCATGTCCTAAAGTAGGAGAGAAGGTGACACCTCCTTTCTGCACCTTTTCTCCATCATTTGGGCTGCCACAGCCCAGAGGTTCAAAGCCCTCTGCATGTAGTCCATCTTATAAATCTCTTTCCCAACCCCTCTGCCATGACTGTCTGCTGTCCTGCCCACAGGCCTCATGTCCTGTCATAGAGGATCTTGGCACCTGCAGGCTGCTGAAGGTCCTCTGGGTTCCGAGAACCTCCTCCACTCAAAGGAAGCAGGGTAGCCACCAAGGTCAGGCCCATTTCCCACACGCAGCCCTACATAAACAGGTTTCAGCCTGAGGTGCAAAGTTGCCAGAGCTGAACCATACCCACTGGAGCTGCTGGAGTGTCCAAGGCACATCTCCACTGAGCTTCAGTGCCAGAGCTGCAGAAGAAAGGGAAGGGGTGCAGCCAGGAGAGAGATGCAGCAGACAAGAGCTAGTGATGCGTGGTCACAGTTAGAGTCCAACCCCAGCTGTTGTGTCTGCAGAAGACAGCATCATGTATTGAAAGTTGCAAGAAAAAGATATTGCCTCTGTTGACAGTGCTTCCCAGACTGGGAATGCCTGGTACCACTGACATCTGCATCATGGCAGCTGCTGGATGGCAGGAGGCAGGGGACAGATGGAGGAAGGGATGGGTAGGAGCAGGACCCCCACTTTTCCTCATTTACTTGTTACTTCTTTCCCTCGCCCCTCTCAAGTGAGAACAAGATGTTTACATACCTGTGGGGTGGGATGGTGATACCAAATGGTGAGAAAAGAGTTCTGAGGAAACAGAGGAAAGAGTACAATTGAAAACTGCTTCAATAGCTACAGAATATATTATGGACTTACACATGCATCTGTTTCATTCTTCTTTTTAATCATATCTATGAGACAACACCTCACCCCCCAAAAAAAAAAAGAGGACTGGAAAACAGGATCAAGTAGCACATTAAGGAAGGGACCCTGTGTTGTGTTAGCTGGAGGATGTACACCCAGATTCCTTTGCAATGGGCACTTAATCATGTGGTATCTCCAGCAATATCTTTGGTACGTTTAAAGCAAAACAGTCCAGTGCAATTCTTCACCTCACATAAATTACTTGGAGAAGGTGCCTGAGGATATGTGTGTCACCACCCTCTGTTGCATACGAACAGAACTGCTCGGCCACAGACTGTCAGCTTCACTGCACTGAATGTCGCCAGCTCTGTGTGCTTCTTGGCACTCAGCACTCCAAGGCAGCCCCTGGGAACTGTGTCTCTCCTACACCAGAACTTTCACTACATCCCTTTTCACCTGTGGAAAACTGACCATGCACACAAGCTAAAAACATCTTGCTTTGGGGCACAGATCTTGCAAAAAAGCATTATCAGATTCTGAAGAGCTTTTAAGCAGATGCTGTCACTGTAGATGCTCACCAGCAAAAGTATACTACATCTTCTCAATTGAAATGCACGTCACAAGTTAGAGACCATGAAGTTCCAGCTATTTAAATGTCTCTCAGTGTTGAAAATAGCAATGCAATGCTTTTTAGATTTAGCATACCATGGTTAAAACAAACAGCTAGTGCCAATGCTCAATACATTCACATCCATTATGTTCCATTTTTAAACAAAATGAAGCACAAACTGCTGGCACTGGTCCACAGTCTTGACAGATTACAATTAAACATGCTGTACAGAGGAATGTGATAACCCAGAAAATCTTCAGCCCTCAGCTGTCACACACACGGCTGGTGGGCGCAGACCTGGGGCTCCTGAGCAGAGCTTCCAGCTCACTTGTGTGTTACATGACAGGCTGCCTGCAGCTATGTGCTCTGTCACTCTCCTCACTGCCCTCTGTCCTCTAATATCACAGGGACCTGGAGATCCCTGGTATTTTCCACAGTTGCCCACTTATATGGATGAGCATTGTTACTGTCCCGAGAAGCTCTCGTTGTCTCTCAGACACGTGAAGCTGAGGAGAGTCATGCACTGGCAAAGCAGCAAATGTTTTAGAAGGCAGGAAATGGAGAGCCTTTGCCAGCCAGAGGATATCTCACAGTGTGGTGCAGACCAGCTGCTTTGTTTGGCACATGATATCTTGGGATAAATACTTAGAAACTAAACTACAGTATCACACAGAAGATCAAGGTGGTGTCAGAACCTAAATAAATCAGGCTTACATTGAGCAGGCTCACCTCCAAACACAGGAAATTAAGCACTTGCAGAGTTGGAGACTACCTATGCCAGGCTCAGAAGGCCAGATGCCTTTGGTTAGATGCAGCCTGACTCTGCTTCCAAAAACAAGAACAGTAATACTCAGTGGTGTGTATAAAGCTGCTAAGCCTGAACTGATTCCAAGGATTAATTATTTCCTCTCCTATCACCAAAAGAGTGACAAAAATTATCAGTCCAGAACATCTAGGTACGTAACTCTCAGTGTAGCATTACTGAAATGTAGAAAGCAAAACCAAACCCAACAATCATGTTGCAGTGGAAGGAAAAAAAAGCCGAGTAGGAAAATGTCACGTAATATAAGCAGGTTCAACAAAAACTAGGGATTTGCAGTCTAACTCCAGACATGCTGTTGAAGTTTTCTTTGAAAAGGCTGTTGCAGTTAGATGTAAAAGCATGTGGCAGCTACTCTGCCTTCCTCGGGGCAGATAAGCAATCAAAACAAACATATTTATCTGAAGGATCTGTTAATCCTCTGCATAAATAACATTTCACCATGAAAATTATATCGGACTTACTGTTCCTTGAGTGCTGAGAAGCTTAGCGAAGCAGTTCAGTCCTTATCCTGTGAGCACAACCAGAAAATCCAATCCATGTTTGCATGTCCTAAGGTTACCCAGGACCAGGGATAAGGGCCATCTTTGGTGTCCACACAAATACAGTGCTCCAGTCCATCTAAATCTCTGCTTCGTGCTAAAAGTGAGTAGGTGGAGGGAGCCTGGCACAAGATTTGAGGCAGACAAAAGATATATACTCACTTTTCCTTAGGTTAGCAGAAATATTCATGAGGATCTCTTTCTTTCAAAGCAAAGGTTGTTCTTTCTAAGAACGGAGCAGCAGATCCCTGCATGGCTGCTGGTTTGGGGAAGGTGAATTCTGGCTCAGAGAGAGCACATGCCCTAGGGGGCCCTGTGCTGGAGTCAGGGAGGCAAAGCTTTATTGCGAAAAGGTAAGCAGAACCCTTTCAGAAATGCTGCCAAACCTGAAAGCTCGGGGGATACTTTACAGAGCATACCTGCCGGGCACAAGTTGCTGGCTGAAGAGTTTGGAAGGAGAATAAAGGGAGTCGTCCTGCTGGGATGCGACGGCATCTGCCCCCAACAGCCTTCCCAAGAGACTTCTCTGAATTGGCCACCTCATCACCAGGCAGCTATGGACCTCTCTGGTTATTGTCCTGATCTTTCCCACAGGTGCACAGGTTCCTTCTGGATACAGGACTTAACCAGGGAAGAAAAAGTCACTGTCTGAATCTGGGGCCATCCAGACATGCAAAGGTTTTATTTGAAAGCACATTTCTCCACGCTGGCCCTCACCTTGCTGGTAAATTTTGACCTTTGTGTTGCAGGGCGGGGGTGGGGGGGGCTGGTTTTTCAAGGTCAGCTGCAAAGGGCTGGAAGGAAAAAGAGCTGTCAGAATATAGAAGTGCTCTGACATGTGCTCCCCCAAATGCTGAGGTTTTACTTCTGAAAGAGGAACTTGGTGAGTGAGGCTGGTAGAGAAGCTGGGGGGAAAGAAAAAAATAAAAGTTTTTCCCTACATCGTAAGACAGTAAAGTCATTGCCTCGGGTGTTATCCAGAAAGCAGGAATTGAAAACTGATAGTCGCAGCGTCCTAAATATGAAGTCAAAAAAGCCAGCTTAACGCCACGATGCTGAAACCACCGTGTACATCATATCCCACGTAGCCACTGCAAAATACCTGCAGTCCCAGTGAGGAACGATATCCCAGAGAAAGCACTGAGCTGAAAAGGGGGAAAGGAAGAATGCAGTGGCCGTGAGAACTCATCTCCTGAGCTTGTCCTGAGACACGTAAATTGCATGTGATGCTCCTGAGAGGCCGAAGGAGCTTTAAGTAGCTGTTGGTAAATCTGTTCTCCCTGAGGGCACACTCAGTGGGGTGGTTCTGGCAAACTAAAGGCTGCTCTCTTCCCTTCCTCGGTTGAGGCCCTTATCATCATCATCATCATCTCAGTAGGGAGTGGATCTTCTGAAAAAAAAAAAAAAACTAGGCTTTGATAGTAAGATGTGAACTAATCTTCCTCAAATGTTTTTGTTTATCGCTGCCTTCTTAAATACCATTATCTCAATCACAGCAATACTAAATGTCATTCTTCTAAATACTTGTACAGAAAGGCAAATTATTTTCCAAAAGTAGGAATCTGAAACCAGGTTTATGAAGGGACTTAGTCAAAGGCTTGTCAGATACCATGTATCTGAGATTGATTAAGAAATGGTATTTAGAACTACCAAAGGTAATTGGTGCTAAAACGTATCTTTATTCCAGGTATATAAATGAAGTAACAGGCATGGAAAAAGTAAGTGATTTGCCCAGCTCTATATAGAAAGCTGGGCAAATATAGAAATATCTATTTCTATATAGAAAGCATTGGGCATGGCTGGGATCAGATAGACTATTAACCACCAGTCTCAAGCCTGTCTTTACTACTTTTTCCTGACAAAAACTCAGCCTCCATTGGAGATGAGGAACCACTGAGAACTTCGGAAAGTTTCCTGCAAGCAACAAACTGATTCCGCTTTCTCTGCGGACTCGCACCCTGAAAGCTGAAATTCTCCTCCTTAGCACACTCCCATGATAGCAACTCCCCCACCCTGGCAGGTCTTTGTCTCCCGGGGCCGGTCCGCAGCCCCGGCAGCTCTGCTGCGCCCGGAAAGCTGCTGCTGACGACTGTCCTCATGGGGACAGAGGTGACTTTGGGTCTCTTTCGTTTGCACAGTAGCTGACCTTCATGGAAAACTCTCACGGAGGGTGGTGTCTTTGCAAGCCTTTGAAATGTGGTTGGATGGGTTCAGCAGTAACCGGGAGATCGGAGTCTCTTCAGGGAAGCAAGCTAAAGCTTGAGCTAAGTGCCTGCCCCCCTCTGGAGCTGTGGGAAGCACTGAATTTTCCCATTCAGCAGGCTAGTAAGTGGGGCGTTTTGGAAATAGTGTAATTTCTTAGTACTTACCCTGTTTATCTTCCGGGGAATCGCAGCAAGGATTACAGTGGTGCTTTGTGGATGTCCCCTCGCCGCGCCAGTTCCCCAGTGTGTCACTGCTGGAGGCCACAAAGCCATGACTACCCTCAGCCACAGGCTAGTGGCCACGTGGTGAAGTGCCTTCTCATCACAGCACAGACCTTAGGGCAAGCTTCCAAATGGCCTGAGGTTTACCTCTCACATCTGTAGGAATGGCACTAAAGTATGCTGGCAACCATTATTTAATAGAAGTAATTAAAAGGCTGTTGATTGTAGGGTTGTTTTCACTGCTCTTCACAGATTGTGTTGTTTAGTGGCTGAGACTATACTGATGGGATAGATATAGAAGGGCAAAAGCAGCCCAGATTCATCAGCCTGATCTACTGTTTGCCCCACTTCAGTGGATTTTGCCTCACTCTGGATGTGACTGTGGACACACACTTTTAAAATTTTTTGGTGTTATCTATACTTACCATCAGGTACTCTGATGTCTTTTTTGTTTCGTGCATCATTCTGTATGGTTAATTATATACCAGTCTACCTGCTGTGGAGAGCACAGCACAGTGTCCCCTGGCTCGTATGAAAGAACTAGAACATTTAAACCAAGTAATACAGCTTGTATTGTATTGTATTGTAAACCAAGTAAAACAGGGTCCATATTATGGCATCAGCTCAGTTGTGCTGCTTCTGATCTTTCAGATTACATCACACTGGAAATAGTGCACTGTCTAGTGCAGTCCCATAGTAGAGACTATGACAATACTTCAGCCATGTTTATTGAAAAATAAGGAACTTCTTTCCCTAGTAAAAATCCACATTTTCTACTTTTGCATGCTTCAGTAGTGACAGTAATTGCAGTAGCTGGCAGGCAGGGATAGGGAAGTTGACTGCCAAAAGCTTGGAAAACTTTAAAACAGAAAACTGACCTGGCAACTGCAAAGCTGGGAACAATGGAGCAAGATCCATACACAGATTTCAACTACAGAACAACTATGAGACGCATCTGTGAAATGGCCAAGGAAAAACAAAACCATGATCCCAGGACACATCTACTAAGGTATACCCAGGAGACAAAGGGGAATGTGAACACCAAACTGCAAGGTTTTGTTTAGGCATCCTCTGAAATCTTAAATATTACTCTTTTCACCTCTACACATGCAGTGTGATTTCTTACTAGAACATATAAGAAGAGGAACTACCATAACTCTTCATGGCAGCAGAAACTCCTATTTCAAGGCAAAAGAAACCCATAAACTGGAACTTGTACAGCCTGACCATGGGAGACTTTATCTTCTTTTATATCTTTATCTCATTCTACTAATTTTCCTTGTTTTCTGATTTATTCTTCCACTGCTCTCTCTTGCCTCTCCTCTTCCATCCCCATTGCCCACTGGCACTTGTGTGCCTTCTGCTCCAGTGAACAGTGCTACTCCTCACCTCCCTACCTGGGGTTATTGCCCACTAGGAAGCAGGACACCGAAATGGCAGATACCTCCATCAGGCAAAGGGACAGGTTCAGAAACGAGATTCAGAGAACAGAAAGTTCAGAGGAGGCCTCTGCTTTGGACTGAGTGGGATACTTGACTGAGTAGGACAGTGTTGTACAGTGCAACAGTGCTGCCCATGCTGCTGGCACAGCATTAAGGGCAGAGCCCCAAGAGAAGTGCACTTCTTTGGAGCAAAAACCTTTCTGAGTGAGCATGTGTGAGGGCTGCCTATGATAGAAGGAATTAGATTCAGTAACAAAGGTAGTCTCTTGTAGGTGCATGTTTCTTTGGTACCTCTGCATGCCCAGATTTGCAGTCTGGGACTTAACCATGGGAAAAACAAACCTTTGGGTTTCAGAAGCTCTGCCTCTTATTCAGTTATTAAAAACAAGGCAAAATAACAAAACCCCTGCTTCACTATTAGGTTATAGGGGTTTTGGTTTGTGTGTTTTTGTTGTTTTTTTTTGTTTGTTTTGTTTTGGTTTTGTTTTTTTTGTTTTTTGTTTTTTTTGTTTGGTCGGTTGTTTTTTTTTTGGGGGGGGTTGTTTGGTTGGTTTTTTTTGTTTTTGTTTTTTATTTCTAGATTCTTCTCAGATCCTTTTGACGATCTTGGTAGCAATCAGCTCATTACTCATCTAGAGCTTTAAACTAACCTCTTGAATTGCTCTTGTCAGTAGAGCAGAAGTCCAAACCCCAGAATTAATTTTTTATGCAGTCGCCCTAAACTATAATAGTTGGAAAAGAGAGAACTAGTTTGCACCAGACCTTCTCAAGGTGGACTTGAATAACACTTAAAGTTGAAGACACTGTACCATCTAGACCCACAGAGAACTAAATTGTGGCTGAATATAGTAAAGCTCACCTTACAGGAGGTAGTTCCAATCCCTTGCCCCATTATGGAAGATTTAAGTGACCCTAATGGGTGCAGCAGGATCCATTAGTTGTCATCTATTTCACGAGGAATCTCAGTAGATGCCTTTGGAAGTATTTTGTATAGCATCAGCTTCGTTGCATGACTCCCCTTTTAGTTGCTTCAGGTCACCTGTAGTTCACAGTCATCCATATGTCTGTCTTAGCCGTGTGCATTCCATTAAATGCAAAGACAATGCTGGACTGATTATCTTCTGCACGATGGTGACACAACACCCTGTCAGCCTCTCTGCCTTGCTTTAAATCACAAGCAGGCCCGGTAACCACTCACATGTGTCAGGCAGATAAACAGTTGTTTCTGCCTGGAGAGAGGATGAAAACCATGAAAGGTCATTCCCTGCTATTGGCAAATGGCACCTAGTGTTTCACTATAAGACCTTGTTCCAGCACAGCATTTATTACTGTGTAACTCTTATCATACCTGAGAATGTCCAGAATGACACATGAAATTTGTCAGTCACCTCATGCACACCTTTGAATGGCTTGTTAAAGGCCTGTACTGCTGTCCAGCCCACTTCCCTGGAGCTTTACCATTTCAGAAATAGATGAATCTAGTATGTCTTTCCACTTCAAAAAACTGTATGTATGAGAAATAGAAGCAAATGCATAGAATACTGTTTCTAATTGCTGTTTCAACAGACTATTTTTTTTTTCATAAAACTTTTACCAGGTGTGGCTTCTTTCTTAGATACTCCTCACATTTCATTTTTAGAAACTTAACTGCCATTTAAGCCACAGTTAGTGAGCAAATATTTGTTTCCATTTCCTTTTATTTCATAAATACTAACATTAGTTTGTAATTCAGTTTGGGTTTTTGTCGCTTTTTTGGGTTTTTTTACAAAAGAAAGTGAAAAGAAGCAGGATTCTATTCTGTTATATTCTAAATATATATTACAGATATAAATATATGCTAAATATGTAATATTTAAATATTGGGCAAATTAGAGAGATTGGCAATCATCAATCATGTGAAGTTCAACAAGAGAAAATGCCAGATAGTGCACCTGGGATGGGACAACCCTGGATGTCATACAGACTGGGAAATTAAAGGCTGGAAAGCGGTGCCACAGAAAGAGACCTCGGAGTCCTGGTCTACAGCAAGTTGAATTGAGTCAGCAGTGCCCTGGCAGCCAGGAGGGCCAACACTGTCCTGGCAGGCAAAGTATCACCAGCTGGTCGAGGGAGGGGATTGTCCTGCTCTGCTCTGCACTGGCCTCACCTTGAATATTGTGTGCAGTTTTGGGCACCACAGTATAAGAAAGATATTAAGCTATTAGAGAATGTCCGAAGGAGGGTAATGAAAGTGGTGAAGGGCCTTGAGAGGAAGCTGTATGGGGAGCAGCTGAGGGCACTTGGTCTATTCAGCCTGGAGAAGAGGGGAGTGAGGGGAGACCTCATTGCAGTCTGCAACATCCTCACAAGGGGAAGTGGAAAGGCAGGCACCAATCTCTTCACTCTCGTGATCAGTGACAGGACTCAAGGAAATGGCATGAAGCTGTGTCAGGGGATGTTTAGTTTGGATATCAGGAAAAAGTGTTTCACCCAGAGGGTGGTTGGGCACTGGAACAGGCTCTCCAGGGAAGTGGTCAAAGCACCAAGACTGAGTTCAAGAGGCATTCGGACAATGCTCTCAGGCACATGGTGTGATTCTTAGGGTGTCCTGAGTAGGGCCAGGGGTTGGTCTTGATGATCCTTGTGGGTGTCTTCCAACTCAGCATATTCTATGACTTTATTATATTGAATGCATTTCTTTATGACTGTTCCTTTTATTCTTATTTACTTACCTTCCTAAGGATTTGAAAAAACAGGGATAAGGTGGTTATTTGCATAGCATTTGCCTTTTTTTTTTTTTTCTCCCCAGTTTTATTCTTCCTCACCATCCACAGGAGACATATGAGTAAGACATCACCAAAAAGCCAAAGAGATCTTCTTTTGGCTTATGCAGCCAGAGCTCTTCCAAACTGAATAGACATATCATTTTTGCTAAAGCATCTAGTGAAAACTGAGGTGGTTCTACTGATACAGATTTTAAAGGCAAGATCTCTTTCAGGATTAGCAAGCATGGAGAGTGCATGGCTGTCCTTTCTCTTTCACCTGCTGTAGTCACGTACAGAAATCCATGACTTTTGTTCATTCACTGGTCAAAGATTCACTGGATAACAATTTACTGTTCATGAGTCTTTAAGCCATTTGCTGCCACTTACTGGATAACTAGATATCCTGCTTCATAAAAACGAAAAAAAAAGGAATCACAAATGAGCTTACAATGAAATTCACAGTAGGCATCACCTTAAGCCTGTGTTAGTGTAAGAAAAACGTCAAGGGCAAAATGAACATTAAAGTTGTTCCACTCGCTGGAGACTGACTTCTTAGTTAATGAGTTACAGCTATAAAATGCTTGTAAACTGTACCACCCCATTTCACTTCCTCCTCTGCGCTGCTCCATACTGGCTGCTTGAGTCTCTTGGAGAGGGAGCAGGCAATTGGAATACCAAAGCAAAAGGAAATTTAATCCATTTGCAGAAGAGTTAGAAATAAAGTAACACCTACCCGGAAGAGAGGATACATTTTCCTACCTTTTTCCACATGATTTTATTTCCTGAGGATACCAGTACTAATAATATTGCTATTTCCTCAATGAAATGAGAAGTTAATCTTGTTTGTGTGTATCTGGAGAGTTTTAATACTAGCTGACATTTAAAAAACTGATGGTTAAAAGAACACTAGAAGCTGCAAAACCAAATATTTACAAATAGTAGGCAGAAAGGATAGTGCATTTACACTACAATCTATTCCTCAGTCACAAAAGAACATACTGACTTGACGGAATGGTTGCCCAGCTAGGAGTGGGAGGGTGAGGTACAGCCCATGCACATTTGGTCTATCCTCAGTTTTCAGTCCCTCTTCCCTTGCCTGCTACACACTACTGAGACCCTACTCTGAAGGCAGAGTTATTAATTTCTTCCCAGACTGTCCTGAAGAAGTGTTATCCTATTATCCAAGCACACCACAACCACAAATTAATTCATTTTTCACATTGCCTCAAAGAGAATTGCTGTGAATTTCTCATTTCACAGCTGACAGCTGATATGCAATCAGTGATGGCCACAATATTTTCATAAAGGAAGCAGCCAGCTCTTAAGCAGGGAGTCTGGAAGAGAGAAACACCACCAGTAGCCACTTTGGAAAAGCCTTATTTTGGCAGCATGTATGAGGTTTCTGTGACAGAGCCAAGGACAGAGCACAGTTCTGCACTGCAACACCTGTTTTCTTGGCTATGCTTCTTTCAGCTCCCCAGATAACATGGCCAGAGTCCAACAGCTTCCCTCAGCAAATAAACCTGATCCATCCCCAAAACAGGTCTATGGTGTCCATCAGTTGAGCTGGGAACTCAGGACAATACCAAGTGATCAAATATTTAAAACTTTCATTCTGGATGTCACTAGTCAAATTTTGAGGAATAGAAAAACTTCAGCCTGGAAGCCTTCCTGACAGGCCAAGAGATGCTGGGTCCTGCTTTGTGGAGAGACAAAGCAGTTGAACTTGGCAAGCAGGAAAGATCCTAGGTCAGTTCGATTTTCCCAAGTCATTCCCATTTATGACCACCTTTCAATGAATGACAAAGTATAAAAAATACGTTATGAAAAAAGATGACTTTTTGGTTCATTGTTTCTGGTTTTGCACAGGGGAATTACAGGTACAGATTAAGTTTCTTCTCCGTCATGGGGTGACCACTAACCAACTCCTTCTTCTATACTGCTTTCTGACTTTCTTACCAGCTCTTCTCAGCATTTCTAGTAATTATGTTTTTTGGTTTTAGCAGTAGAAAATGTTGAGAAATGGAGAAATGAGAAACCTTGCTTGTCAATGGGGTCACCCCATAACACAAAAGCTGCCTCTATTTCTATGAACATACAATTTACCTAAGCACAATGTTAAGAAACTGCAAAAAGCAAAGCCTTCTGATGTTGAAGCAAGTGTAAGCTTACCACTTACTAGACTTCTCCCAGACAGGTTTACATCCCTCACCTTCTTAAGGTGGAAAAGTATTCAAGAAGGGCATAACCAGTGAAGTAGCCTCCAAGGCAATTATACTGAAGGTATTCATTAATTGTTTCAATTCTTCATTGTATGGCCTTTATTTAAAAAAAAAAAAAACACAAAAACAGCAAACCCAACCGTGTGGTGTTTGGCTGCTGCTGTGCACACACTGGCTATGGACCAGCTAAGGAGCAATGTCCCAGCCCTCTTTCACTGCCTTCACACCTCCAAGCAAGAGCTCATCCAAGGAGCAGAGAGATGGCTGCTACATTGCCTGCACCACTTATGCATGCAGGGAGGAAGAGAAGAATGCTGCACTATGGCTTGGAGACAGAAGACAGGGAGATAACACCAGCTATTCATGAGTATGTGGGGTGAGGGAGCTTCCCTTTCCTCCTTGTTGTGCTCTGAGTGAGAACAGCCTTGTCTTTGAACAAACCTGGCTCAGGGTGACTGTTTGGAGAGAAAAAGCTCCATGTCCACTGAGGAGAGAGGTGGTGTTTGAGCTTTGCCTGAAGGTACAGCTGCTGACCTGTTTTCTGCTCATGAAGTGGAGTGGGTCTTACAACATGACAAGTGTTATCGTCTGTTGGGTGCAAAGAAAGCTGCACCTGCACTGCACGGGATGTTGCATTTCATGCCTTACTTTACACTGATCTCATTCACAGCAAGGAAAAAAGAGAAAAAAACCCTCAAACCCTCTGGTCTCCTAAACCATCTTCTATTTACCTTTTTTTGCTGCTTTTAAAAGTAAATCTTGAGTGAAAATTCTGCAAATCCACTGAGCTTTTCCTTCTGCCAAGGATGTACCAGAAAAATTACTCTTAGCGGGGAAAGGCCATGGTGTCCAAGGGGAACAATATGTCCATTGCGACTCCCCCTCTGAGACATCCTTAGGAAGTGAGTTCTGCCAGCAGATGCCAAAGGTAAACCATACCATATGCCTGACACCACATCCACCTGGTTAACATATTAGGATCAAAACAGAAGAGACAGCACATACTAAAGTACAGACATACAGAGACAGAAAGCAGCATAAGGAACAACCTAACTGCTTAGGAGTATCTCTGTGCATCATCTGTGTTTAAATTTCTGATTAATATGCAACTGCAGTAGCACAGAGGCTCAGGGATCACAGGAAGGATGAATTACCTACAGAAATCACACACAGTACTGATGTTTAGAAGAAGCCTGAGGGAGTTGGTTTCTGCAGTGATATCGTACATGCCACAAGAAACTATTTCAAAACCACATGAGGTCTGACACCACAGCCTGTTCTCCTGCAGCTCAGGCACTAGTGTGAGTGTCTAGCTTTATTAAAACTACAGACATCAAACTGGCTGCCATGTCCATCCAACTGTGTTTTAAAAACCCCTGACAAAGGAAGGTCAGCACAAACTGGGTTGGATACAGCTCTGGTTATAGATGTGCTATGAGCAATTGCTGCAAAGCCAGAAGCAGATGTATTCAGCCTTTCCTAAGGCTGAGCTTAAAATGTGGATGGAAAGACAGATTCAGCCTTTAAGCTGCTCCAACTTAATGTTTGGCCAACAGGGCTTGGACTCAAAAGTCCAGTCTGAAAGAGGTCCCATTGGTTGGCCACGCATGACCAGTCTGCACACAACAGCACATCTGCCCAGCCAGAGCTGGGAGACTGGAACTAGTGCAGATATTGGGAGCCAGGACACAGACACCTGCCATGCCCAAGACCTCCAGACCTCTGAATGGGACCCTGCGTTTCCCTGTACCTTTATGTATGGACATCATGTGAAGGAGATATTTTACAGAAACAGGACTGCAAATGTGTTTTGTTAACCTGCATGACTAAGACTAATGTTTGTCTTACATTTTCTACTTGAGATAACAGCTTTCCTCCAGCAACTGGCTTGCTCTAGTTTTAGATGGATTTGTTTGACTGTAATAAGCAAAATATAAACAGAAGTTATTGTTTCTCAAAACAGTTTCCTTCTGCCTTATTTGCACTTGGGTTTCTGCCCTTTAAATAAGTTCTTTCACCACAATTTGTGCATATTATCTTTTTGAAAATACACACACATACATATATTTACATATATATGTATATTTGTGTCCAAATAGACATATACAAATACTCACACACATGTACATGCACAAATTCCCTATAGCATTCACTAAAATGCAAGTGCTAGTTCTTTAATACTTGTGTATATAATGTTCTGTGTACTGTTCCAGCTCATTATTGATGGCATACTAATTTTTATTTTCTGAGATTATATTCTCAAGTTCCTCTTCTTCACAATTTCTGATTAGTTTTAAAATACTAATAAAAGTTCAAAATGCAGTAGGAAAGTTGCTTGGGTCTTCCTCTGTTCTTTTCAGCTCTTTTAGACGAATAAAATATCTTTGAAATGCTTGAAATGTTTCAGATTTTGATTCCTATTTGTCGCTCTCCTTTTTTTCCTTGTTTGCCCAAGACTAATTCCATTTTGTCTTCCATAAAAAGTAGACTTGTTAGAATTAACACTTCAGAAAAAAATTAATGTAAAATTGTGCATATTTCCTCTACAACTTCATTCATCTGAAATAATTAGTTGATGATTTCTACAAATCAACAGTTAATGAAAAATTTTTGATAGTATTAAAAATCTGAGCGGTTTTGTTTTGATAGACCAACAGATCACACGGTATTTCAGTATTTGTCTACCCGAGTCTACACTGAGAATTAGATTTCTTCTGTAGATTTGTGCTGTTACATTTCTTGCAAATATTCTTGTCAGGATAGATCTACTTCTTCACAGTTATTTTCAGGTCTCAGATTTCAAAGGGAGACATGCAAGATGAATACACAGCTATTCTCTGCAAATGTTAATTGATCATTTTTCTTTTACAATAATTTGTATTTAAGAATGAAAGCAAAATAACAAAGTAACAAACTGAATTTTTGTCAGGACTCAGATACATATCCAGACATTGTGTTGTAATTTCCTTTAATTGTGAAGGCAAGAACATGATCAAGGTGATTTTTTTTTGTAGGTTTGTGTCTCTAAATCTCTTTACAAACATGTTTTAACACAGAACATTCAGCTGATCACCACTGACTTGCATTCCCTTGTATCCTTGATTTTGATGTTTCCTAATGATAAATTATTACTGAAAGTTCAGGGACTTGTGTGCCATTTAAACCACCTGCACATAACTGCTTGAGCCAGGTGCTCTGCTGCTCTAGAACTTGATTCTGTAATCTGAAGTTGCAGGAGAAATGTGAGACAAACACATGAGTCTCTGAGAAATGCTGTTGTTAGCAGGAACAGTGGGGGTTATATATTCCGGCTGCTAGTTCAGATGAACAGAGGCTGAAGCCCCTGTATTCATGGGGCTTAGGTATGCAGACAGAGTACTTGCTGAAGCACACCACAGCTCACATCTAGCCTGTGTATTTGTGCCTTGCCCAACAGGACAGAACCAAAACGTGCAGCCCATTGCGGGAACCTGAAAGCACTCCTGGGTACTCCAGTTTAGACAGAGCCTCTGAGGCCACATCAGGGCAGAGAGATGTGACTGGGGCATCCTTACCCCTTGACAAGTCCTGACTGCCTTTCTGCATGTCAGGCAGCCCTCCAGACTCTGGCTAGCTGTACGTTTGCACAAGGACTCTTTGAATTCCTCCTTCTACTGGTGACTCAGACAACAGGAATTTAGCCTTACGCTAATTCATGCTCAGTTGCCTTTATAACTTGTCCTTTAATTAACTGATGCATGCAAGAAACCTGTTCTCCTAGCTATTCAAAATGTGGCTATGCAACATTAATCCATAGTCTCTTACTATATCAACAGTGACCAGCACAACTTATTTCAGCTACCTGACTTGGATTACTTTGGACAGAAGTGACGTCCCCGCAGATAAAGGAACATTGTTTCAGACCAGCCTCTCTTACGAGCACAATTACAGATTTAAGGCCAATTCAAAACTGAGTTCCCATAATGTTATGGGATATTGAAGTCTATTAATTACTTGCATCCTGAGATGATGAGTGGTTATCTTAAAGAACAAACAGGTCTATTTTCTTGAACTGAACTCTGGTGGGAGTATTTGCTAACACATGTAGCCCCAATGCAAAATAGTGAACAACAATATACCCAGATAATAGACCTGGCTCTCTTCCTTCAGGATTAGACTCTTCATCTCCTCCCAATCTCTGCTTTTGTTCACTTATTTTGTTATATTGTTATATTTGTTTTATTGCTAACCACCCATCATAGTTAATTCTAGAAATGAATGCATTACACTTACAGGTGAAAAACATGCGACTTTATAATTTTATATTTTATTCTCTGGCAAAGCTGGCTGACAGGCCTGTCTTTGCACTGTTCCCATGCTGCCCTGCAGTTGTGCCAACAATGACTGTGCAGTGCTGCACAGCAAACCAGATCAGTGAACCGATCTTTTAACTGGCTTAAAAAAAAAAAAAAAATCAAAACAAAACACATCCAGGGCTGCACTGCTTACAAAGAAAATGTAACATGAAACTACAGTCTCCCTCAACCCCTCCCTCAAAATAGTCTCAGTTCTTTGATGAATAAAATAAACTGAGTTTTCTCACTGTGGCTGTTTTAATTCTAATTCAGGATGGAAAATGTAAGCACATCAGGTTTTTATAAAAGAGTAGAAAATCCATTTCCTTATTGGGGTTGATTAAACAATTGGTGTTCTTTCAAAGCAACAAACCAATATTTTTAATGGCAAAAAAATGAAAATTATGATTCTTAGTGGTATTTTCCAGCTCTATACATTTTATTTTATTTTTTTTTATCATGGCTTTCCTTTTTCCTTTCTTCTGTTTGTTGTTTTCCTTTTCTTCTGTTGTTTGTGGAAGGAAAGGAAAGTTTGAAAAAAAACAAGCTCCCTATCAGACCTGCCTTATCTCATCTTGAGGGTTTCCCTGCCTTGGGTAGAGCTGAAGCCACGTGCCTCCAGCCACTCCCTTGCTGCCTCCTGAGCAGTCAGGGAGAGGAATGCTGGGACCTCAAAAAGAACCAAGCACAGACAGACCTGAAAATCTTCTCACCTGCCCTCAGCACGACTCCTCTCATCAGAGGAACAGCACTCTCCTCTTTTGGCTGAAAGATTTCCTTCAGCTCTCTTGTTCTTCTAAAATAATCATAAGTTAACTCCGTATCTCTATCCTCCAGAGTGACCCAGCTACACTCATTATCTCTCAGCCTCCAGCACATTTTACCTCTTCTTCACAGAACTGTATGTCCTTTCACCCATTCACCAGAGACCACCAGGCACCAGAATATCCACCTGCTCACTCCACCTACATCCAGAACTCTTGAAACTATCTGCAAATCCTGGCCATTTCTCACCAAGCCCTTAGGCAGAGAACAGAAAACGGGAATGCTAGATGCTGCACATACACACTCCCATACATCCACTAGTTATTCAGGATATCCAGCATCCCTGACTGGAACCTGCTCCCACTCTGCTCCTTAAACTTCAAGACTTCGGGCAGGCAGTTGCCTGCCATGGCTCTGAAAAGATGTACTGCAAGCAGAGGAACATGTTCATAGGAATAATTTGCAAATCTCCACATTTGTTCATCCCAAAATGAGCATAAGATGTCACATGTGGAGCTGTGCAGAATTTAGCAGCCAGATAAATGACAGCAGCCTACCTCTGCTGACAGCTGGAGCAGTATGTCCAAGGAAATAGCTTTGGCCATCTTCAATCTGACCCCGTCGCCTCCTCAGGTGTGGACAAAGCCCTTGGGCGTGAGTGAACCCCAGAAAAGGCAAGGGATAAGTAGGGTACACCAAAGTAGGGAGTGCACTGGGATTTGTTTTGCTTTAATTCAGGCATGCTGAACTTGGTTTTCCACAGTCTTGATCCTTCAAAGATGCCTTCACTCCACCTAGTTCTGTGTAAGGAATAAAAGAGACCCAAAGGTTAAGCTTTTCAATGTGTATTTCAGAACAAGGATTTCTGCATGAATTGATGGAGTATGGAAGTACATCAACATGGAAATAACGACCTTTTACCTTCCAGCAAGAAAAAAAACATATTCCAGAGAAATATTTAACTGCCTCTGCCTTCAAACACACAGTCCAATGCGAATGAGGATGTGCTTATTTTGGCAAGACACTCCTAAACTGAGTTATTTTGTGTGTGGTTAGGAGTGCTGGATGCAGGGTCAGTAATTTGCTAGTGGCTTCTGGTGGTAGGTAGTTCCTGTGAGGAGGCTGAGTAGCCAGCCAAAATGTAGGTCACCAGTGGGTGGAGTTCAACCTTCCAACTCTGCTGAAGTCAGGATGCAGAAGTTACTTCTCCCACAGAATTTGGAATTACTGATGAAGCATGAAAGCCTGTCCACTAACTATAAGTCCTTAGAATGATAATTTAATTGTTTACTCTTTTATGTATGATGCTGCTTCATGTCTAGTCTGTTCCTGGATTATCTGTTAGGAGAACTTCAGACCACGTGCAAAGACATGAGTGTTACTCCACAGTGTTTAAATGTGCGTGGACATTTGCAGTTAATAAATAAAACAAATTTTGATAACACAGTTGAAGATTATTAGTCATACTTCCAAAGTGTCTCCTTCCTATCCCGTTCGTGGCAGTTCACAGTGATCTTTTAGCTCCTCAGCTCTGATGGCCATTCAACTAGCAAGGTTTTGAAGCAATGGTGAGAGCCATGGCATTCTTCTTCCATGCCTGTGTCTCAGTTGTCTGGCCAAGCATTCAGCAAGACCAGTCAGGGGAGAGCACTAGTATCTCAAATGATCCTTTAAAATAAGCTCTATATACCAACATGCCAGGCTTTATCCTTCCTGCTGCATGTATTTCAGAAAAAAGAAAACCACCGCAAAACTTTAATAACTTTTCTAAACCAGAAGCCAGAGCAACACAACCTTTTATGTTTGCACACCCTCCATAGCTGCCTTTACTCCAGGCTAAACCACTGCTGTATATCTACATAATCTTAAACTTTAGCAAATTAGTAAATAAATATATGTGCATGCATTTGAAATAGCACATTCTCCTCCAGGCTTTATCTCTCTGTAACTGCTAAAATTGTCTGACAGGGATATTCCTTGCAGTCCTATCACACGGATCTGTGGTGAAGAGGTTTCAGCAGTTTGCAGTGTAGATGTTCTATCAGGACTGTCACCGGAATGCTTTGGGGGGATGTGTATAAACCAGCTGTCCCTGGAGAAGATTGCTGGAGGACCAGAGGCCTCCTCTGCATGTACTGTCTGCACAGACATGGGGTTACTGCATATAGCACCTCTGATACATTGAGTATCAGACTTACTGCCTAAAAAACAGTAGCTTCAGGCATCTCTGCCAATAGGAAAAATGACCAGGCCAGCTAGAAAGTGGCTTGAGTGATATCTTCGTGAATGACACAAAGCTGGTGAGGATATCTCATGCTGGAGGTTTTAAACAAGCAGGACTTTTATTCTGACCATGTAATGTAAAAAAAACCTTGTGCCATACTGCTTCATGTTTGCAGTTTGCTACTCTGTGGGAAAAGGATTAGGGACTGTAGACAAAGGTATTTCATATAAAGAAACCACTACTGGCACCACCAGCAGCTTTTCATCAGGATACATTCTAGTGTGAATACCTGTCCTTACTGCTGGCTCTGAGTGGTCAGTCTGAATTAGGCACAATCATCTATCAAATTGGTCCCTTTCAAGGGCAGGGATGTGCAGTTCAGGAGCCCAGAGATGGAAACGAAACAGCAGCAAAATGACCAGGAAAGACTAGCCCAAAGAGACACCTAAGAAACTTTACAGGTAAAAACACGTGTCCCAGAAGAGTAGGTACTGTGGGATGAGGCAGGTTTGCCGTCACTTGCATCCAGTCTTCCAAATTCCACCTGGGTTGCACATTAGGCATCTGATTTCTTTTCTGGATTGGGCTGTATAATGAATTTACACAGGAAATCTGAGGTAGAGTAGGAGATCAATTGCTGATTTTCCGAATCCCAGTTCAGTGCCTTAACCACAGGTTCCTCCTCCCCCAGTGGCTCTGAGCTCATACAGATCCTGGAGTTCTTCCAAATTAGCAGTGATACCAGAACGGAAATGGGCCCTTTCAGCACATAATAAACATGAATAGTCCATAAATGTTAATGATACAATTTAAGTGTCATTGTGTTCAGTGAGTTCAATCTCCCATCTCAAAATGCTGGCAGCTGAAGTTTCTTTTGTCTAAGATCAAACATTGGTTATTATAATAGGCTTTGTCTCAGTAATCTATCTTAACACTATGGTTAATATCTGACAATTATGCAAGATTAGCATTAAAGAGTAATGGAAAGACTGAGGTAAATGTATTCACAACAGAGTCACCACGTAGTTCAACATAAAGATGTTTGCTGTCAAAGAAAGGTTTTCTATTATAAACAAGTACGTGACTATTAATGCTGCTGTATAACAATCTAGGAGAAGCAGGCAGGCCCTTTGCCACTTCCACTGTCAAGTAACTAAATCATGCAAAGGTTAAGGGCTTTAAATGTAAAAAGTCTTGGTGTTTCTCACTAAAAAAAAACAAGGAAAAGTGGATTAAAGAAAAAGTAAAAACCTGCAAAGCTCTGCCTCTACTTGCCTCCCCATTGTGATCCCAGCTTTTGTTTGTAGTTGCCCTGCCTGTCCATTCAGTACATACATGGCCAGTCAAAGATTAAAACCCGCAGGATCAGATTTCATAGGATGATCTAGTATCTAAGGAATGATGCAATGGTGAGACAAGGTACAGAAAGGAATTTAAACCTCGATGAAAAATTACTAGAAATAAGATCTGAGAACACAGTGTGAGAAACGAGGGTACACAGATCTTATTTATATATTCATGCTCCATTAAAATGACATTCATTGAAGTACATCATTAAAAATGACCCCAAGGGTTCCAGGTTCCTTAACTAATGACATGTCTGCCTCACAAACTACAGGCACTGAAACACCACAGAACTTTCACTGAGCTGAATCCAAGAAGTCACAGGGACAATAGACACGTAATGTTTTAAGCACAATATTCCATAGCAGCATCTTTTTTAAAAAAACCAGTTTCTTCTGTTTTCACTGCTTGTATTTCATAAAAGGCTAAGCAGGGATCATAGTTGTGTGTACAAATACTGAAGCCTAAGACAATGGCCAAAGCATGGATTTCCATTTCTGTTGCATGATGTTTTGATCAATACACAGACCCATTATTTTTCTGTGCTACTTACTACTGATCAAATCCCACAGTACAGGGACAGAAGAGATCCTTGACCTCTTGTTTGCTATGATTCTTCATAAGCTATTTAATGAAAGCATTATATCACATCACTAATGCAGGATTTCCAGTGTGCACTGACACCTTTCAGCATTCAACTTGCGGCTTCTAGAATCTCAGTGTGATGATTTAACTGTTACTGGAGACAATGCTGTCAAGGCTGCCACATTTCATCTGCTTTGGAAGTGGATCTTACAGAACCACAGAATCAGAGAGATCTTCCACTTCAACCCCCTGTTTAAAGCAGTCACCTAGAACTGATTGTCTAGGATAATGCCTCTTTGGGGTTTGAGTATCCAGGAAAGATATCACAACCTCTCTGGGCAACCTGTGCCAGGGTTTGATCTCCCTCACATTAAGGAAAGTTCTTCCTTATATTTAAACAGAATTTGTTGTATTTTAATTTGTGCCTATTTCTATTTCCTCCTGTCTTTTCACTGGCTACCAATCATGAGAGTCTGACTCAGTCTTTGTTATGTGTTCTTATGTCTTTTTGTTATGTCTTATGTCATAATACATGTCATAAGGTTATGATGAAAACATTAGATATGTTATCATATTTTATGTCATATTATATGTCTTTGTTATATCTCCTCATCAGGTATTTATTTGCATGGATAATACACCCTGTCTCACCACAAAATCCATCTATTTCCAGAACTTGTTTGCTTTCTCTCTGTGACTTTGATGGTTTCCTAAGTGCTGGCCATAACTCCAGCACACATTTGAGCTCAAGGCCCACCTTCTCTCCTTAAAGTTACTTGGATGCATTAACGCTTCATGGAATAGCAGTACTGTCCTTACAAACACATTGCAGGATCAAGTCTCTGGAATGGAACAGTGAGTAAGAATATGCTGTTTTAACTAAGTTTCTTCTGCTGCTCACACTGAAGCCCATATGCCTTTTAAGTGCAGAAAAGGAAACTGCCTTCTCCTTTTGGCAAGTCCTGTAAGAAAGGTTCTGTGGGAAGGAAAAAAAAAGGAGGTGGAATATAGGTGCCACTTCATCATAATTTTAAGCAATTGGCCCTGGGAAGCAATCCAATCCATGAGACATATTGCTCAGACGCTCTATGCAATCACTGGAGAGTAATCAAGTTCAAACACTTCCCCCTCTCCTCTGACAGCATACCACAGGGACTATATGTGCCCCAGCAGCAGTTCAGTCTGCTTGGGTGTGTTGTTTACCTCCTTCGCAAACAACATATGGATCACAGGAAAAAGTTTTGCCCCTTCATCCATTTGGCATCATGGCCACAGGTGCCAGAAAGACCACAGCTGGAACTTAATACAGTTGCTGTGCTTCAAAGTTTAGGAGTTAGAGGCTGTGTTTTTACGTATCTGTGTACTTCACAATTGAGCCTCTTGTCAGAAGAGAGCTTTGACAACCTGGGCAAGATCCCTCTGGGTGAACATACTTATGGCTGACCTTTGGAAGCCAGACAGCAAGTGAAATCTGTGGGACCAGGTAGAAAGTTGGTCAAAGGGATCCTCACAATAGCCTTGAAGCTGGGTTACTTTACTTATGGCAAAGCAGAACTGATGTTCAGATGCTGCTTTCTGCATCAGACTACCTACCAAGGCATAAAAGATTGTTTCTTTTCTGCCACTGACATAATGTCCTGTTCTCCAAATGCATCAATCTTTTAAAAACTGGCAGCAGCCTCAAATCCCCACCTCCAGCTGTCACTGCTTTGGCTGTGAAGCTTCCTGGCAGTGTATTTCAGAGGCTTCTCTGCCTTCTTCTGATCCCAAGAGCTCTATAAGCTGCATTGACTCAGTAAACTCAAGCTATTTAAAACTAATGTTGTTTGGATGGCAAATGCAGGCACTTAGGAAATACTAGATCTCTGCAACTGCAGTTTGTTCTCTTTTAAATTCATTTTGGGCTGTCCTTTCAGTGAGAACATGAGTTACTTGCTTTAATTGTGGTTCTGGCATCAAAATCAGCACCATTCCAAGCATGCACAGAGGGGAAATAATTACAGTGGCATAAGCAGTAAAATAATTTCCTTGTCTAAGCACTTGTCTTTGTAATATAATGAGAGAATCAGTCTCCCTCCCTCCTTCCCTCCTTCCCTCCCTCTCATAGTACCTCTTCCCTTTAACATATCAGCAGCACTTGGAGCTATGAACCTTGTCTGTTGGATATTAAACTGAGATTCAAGACTATCAGTAATTACCAAGAAGGAAAGCTACACTCTTAAAGCCATGGAGAGTTTGCAGAGCCCCAGTTCAAGACAGAAGGAATGTCATTGTAAAGTCTGACCTGATACTCTCTCCTTTGTGCAAACATCAGGAAACTTCTGCTATACATGTTGCTGCTGTCATACTCTGTAATTAGGTACTAAGGCCACAGACCATATCCACTTGATGTTAGTCTATCCACTTATTTCTTCTCAGGAGTTCAAGAGTGAGAGGGATTGGTGACTCCAGTGTCAATTTATTCCTGGAGAAACCTTAAAATAGGAGCATGTGTGCTAAGTGAAGGAGGTAACCAAAATATCTCTCAGTCTTCATGTTTTTTTTCCTTCAAAATACAGTCTGTGTGTCTTTGTTTTACATTAAAAAATTTCAGTGCTTTATGCTTGGAGAAGAAACATATCCTCAGCTGATAACATGTTATTTGCATCAGTAAAGGTGTTCCTGCATAGTTGTTTTCCTGAGCAAACAGGTTGGCTAGGTTGACTTATAATTATGTACATACAGTTGGACACTTTAAGCACCTTCCTATCTCAAAATCTCTGGGGATACTACAAGCTAAAACCTAAGATCTGTGGAACAGCTTGGGAAAAAAACCCACATAATTACAATATTATAAAAACCAAATATTGTAAAATAACCCCCCTGGACCTTACACCCACTGTTCATTGCATTCATTATCTCACTTCTTCCCTGGCAGGTTCCATTTGTAATGTGATTATTGAGTCTTTTATCTTGAGGATTTTTGTTTCTTGATCAGCTATCTTGTGTAGACAAACCCTTAACACAGTTCAGGGTAGACATGGTTGCCAACTTCATGCTTTCTACCAAGCTCGGCTGTGCAACCCAGATGGCAGGATCAGAAGTCACTAGGATCTTGTGCCCACTGAAAGTCAGTTCTCTCTGCTCCCTGATAACTTCTTTATACTGGATTATGCAGGAACATAATTTTATATCAAGATGTATATCCTTGTATTAGGTGTGGTAAAAGCAGCCAGTAGGCTGAAAGAAGTTAATGGCAGGGACACACAGACATGGAAGTGATCACACAAATTTGCTTCCCTTGAAATGGTGGTGAGTTGTATGTTGCATGCTGGTAGAGAAACAGATGGGAAACACCATCAGATAGGCCTGGCATTGGATTACTCCTTTGCTTCCAGGGTTGTCACACCCAACAGTGACTCCATGGGGTGCTAATTCCACTGAGAGGGCTCCTGAGCCAGCTCAATTGCCTCACAGCTATTTGACAAAAGGTGTTGAAGTGGTGCAAAATCCTTCTGCTAGTTCAAGTATGTTCAAAAGAAGTTTGAAGAAGCAGTTTTGTCCCTAAAGACTTTTTTTTCCCTATTCTTTTTTTTTTTTTTTTTGTCTGATCATGTATAATCTATCCATGCCCAGATGACATTAACATTCAATCCTGCGTAACTCAACAGAAATACAATTTTGAGTTCACATCAGACCTGCATTCGGGTAGTTAGTGGGTGGTTATCCACAATTTTAACCAGAGTAGATCCATGCCATGACATACAGCAAGGTGTCTCTATGTGCAGAGGACTCAGAAGTCATGAGAAACAAGCTCTTATTTCAAGTTCTTCCACCTTTGGCAGGTTGCTGAATCTCTGTCTTCCTTTACCAACCTGAAAAATGGGGATGATAATTACTTTTCCATGTAATGACAAAAAAGGAACATTTGTACATTGCTACATGTACAAACAACTCAGCTTCTTAGTATTAACTCACATCTATTAATCTGTCCAGGAGCACCTTGTTAGTTTCAGGAGTTGCAAAAAGTTTTGCTTCTGCTGTCACATGTGTGGGAGCAGATCAGGATTAACTCTTCTGAAATTAATAATAAAGCCAGGATGAGTAACTGCAGAATAAAACCCTACCAGAAAAGAAACACCCCAGACCCACTCTCACAGGAGCTGAATTTCGTCTTGGCATTTCCAACATCTTTACAATCTCCTGTGACAAAAGACACCTGTTTCACACTTTTATTCCTCCAGGAACCCATATAGATCTAACATTGCTAAGTCTAACCTGTTTCCCAAGTTGAGTGTTTAATATTCTCACCTGGAGAACAATTGGGTCACCAATCTGGGCCTTTTACTCTCATGCACAGACACTTTCATCTCACTAAAGCACATGTAATCTACAGTGAGAAATGGGAATAATAAATGTTACTCAGTGCAGACAAGTCCAGAAAATGATGGTGAAAGTGATATTGATGGGTTTATATTTTCCCCCAAATAAGTTCTGGAACAAGGGCCAAGCATGTCCTGGGGTGCATCAGGTACAGCATCACCTGAGGGAGGTGATTGTCCTGCTCTGCTCTACACTGATGCCCCCTCACCCTGATTATTGTGTGTAGTTTTGGGCACTGCAATATAAGGATATAACAGTATTGGAGAGCCTCCAAAGTGGGACCATGAAGATGGTGAAAGGGAAACTGACTGAGGGGTGGCTGAGGGCACTTGGTCTGTTCATCCTGGAGAAGAAGAGATTGATGAGAGACCTCATCAGAGTCTACAACTTCCTTTTGAGGGAAAGAGGAGGGGCAGGCACTGATCTCTTCTCTGTGGTGACCAGTGATGGGACTCGTGGGCATGAAGCTGTGTTGGAGGGGTTTAGGTTGGATATTAGGCAAAGATTATTCACCTGGAGGGTAGTTGGGCACTGGAACAGGCTCCCCAGGGAAGTGTCAGAGCACCAAGCCTGACAGAGTTCAAGAAGCGTTTGGACAATGATCTCAGGCACATGGTGTGACTCTTGGAGTGGTTCTGTGTGGAGTCAGAAGTTGGACTTGATGTTCCTTGTGGGTCCTTTCCAACTCAGGAGATTCTATGATTCTATGAAGAATCTTTCACAACCTTTACCACACACTGAATACACGCCCTAACCTCTACTGTATCTCTTCTACTCAACTATTACTGAATGATGGTGGCCATTTCAAACACAGAGTCCTTGGCTGTACACAGAACAGTAAGCTCCAGCTCTGGTATCTTCCCTGCCCTTATAACCATGCTGTCTGAAGGCAAGTCCTGCTGCCCCTTCCAGACTCCTTCTAGGTTTCATATGCTGCCTTTAGCATCCAAAATATGCCTGGCAGAAATCTGTTATGATACATTCAGCCTCTCAAAATAAGGAAGATATAAAACTGCAAATTTAGCTGCAGCTACATTACATTGTTTCAAAGAGCTGAAACATAAGTCAATCTCATATACATGATTCCCACTGCTTATAGATCCTGAATAGTTTGTTGGGTTTTGTTTTGTTTTAATGTCTACTATATTCCACCTCCCAAAATAAAGGGAGGTGTAACATTTTTATGTCTTTTGTAGGCTTCCAGGCCAGCCTGAAATTCAGTAAAAACGTCTCTGCTTTGGTGTAAAGTAGGTTTCTTTCAAAGTATCCATTATTTTCTGAGGGAAAAAACAGGTAGTCTGTAGGTTTGGATTCTCTTCACCTCAGAAAGAATATGCAAGAGGAGGGGGGCAGCTCCAGAGATGCACGCAGAGCAACCATGCCTTCACAACAGGGACAGCAAACTTTGAGGGTGACAGGGACCAAATGGATTTGAGAAAAGATGGTAGACTCTGGTTACTGGGACCAATCCATATCTGTCAGTGACAAAAATGGCTCCAACAGTGCCCTATACTGCCCCTCTATACAAAGTGGGCACAGCAGGGCTAAGATCAGAGGACAGCAGGCCAGTCAGATAGGAAGAATTTAACTCCAAATGCAGTGGGGATCCTGGCCTCTCTGCAGCTCAGAGAGGACCGCTGTAGCAATGCTGATAGGATTTCATTCAGCCTCTGCTGCTGCCAAGAATTCAGGTTGCAATCTACTTTTCTCACTTCCTCCCTCAGCTACAATCCAGCCTTGGCTCCTTCTGCACACTGGCTGTCAGGACACTGCTCTGCAGGACCCTGAGCTCCCCCTCACATCAAACTGCCCCACTTTGCTCCAGTGCCTATGCACAAGCTCCCATTATAGTCACCTCACCCAGCCCCCCATTTTACCTAGAGGGGGGAAATGAGTGCAGGACAGTTCAAGGTTTCTCCACCCACCCACGGCTGCACTGTGGCAGAGCCCGGTTCACCCCCACTAGTGCTGCCCCAGCCACCCCAGAATTGTTGCCTTATAAAGACCATTTTGTCTGTAGCTCACACCCATGCCCTGTATACATAAAGAGAAATTGAAATGTTCCAGGCTCTGCTGTCATCTTATGAGTAAAGCAGTGGTATATAGCCTTGGGAGCCCTTTTCACCAATTCCACTGCTTAGATTGAATTCCTCTCCCTGCATGCAGCTTCAGCCATTGCGCTGGCCAGGGCGGCCCCAGCCCGGTGAGCCAGCTCCCATGACAAACCCCCTGGGATGGTTTTGCTAAGCCTTGAGTGCTGCCATTGATGTTTTTCCCGAAGATGCTTGTTGGCCGAAGGTCTTCCTAAGAAAAGGTCTCGAATTCCTGGTACTGTGTTGCCTTTACAACACATAGGCCATTTTTACAGCCCTATTAACAATCACTCATACTTTGTCACCTACCTGGTAAAAAGCTGTACACTTTTCTGGAGGAAGCTGTAGTGGAAGATAACCTCAAAATCTCATCCAGGACAGCTCACATCTTTCCACTTAAAAAACTGAATGCAGAAGACCAGCATTTCACCCTCAGCAACTCAGCATGTATTTCATGGCAAGAGAAGGGCAGCACAGCAGGAGGCTGGATACACTGGCCCTCAAACTATAACTCACTAAAACAGCTCAGAGCAGCAAAAAGGTTGCTGCTACTGAGAGAAATGAATCAGACATAATTTCTGTTCAAAACAGTGTCACAACTGAGGCAGTTGCACAGGGCTGGGATGGGGGTGGATAATTCTCACCCTCCTTCTGCCATTACAGAGGCTTGAAGGAAAAATCAGGCTCAAGGGCTTTATCTAGAGATTCTTCCATTAAGATCATTAAATTCTTCCTTTATTTACAGGAACACTGGATAACACCTGTTTTGTAAGAATATGTGTCTACAGGTGGTAAAGAAATCCCTCTGTCCTATCCATCTGCTGCCATTCACTCCAGACAAGAAAACCTTGTGATGCCTGTGACCTAAACCTCTCTCTAAGCAGAGATTTAGGCTAAATATGTATTATTCCCCTTAGACATATTGCTTTGTGTATCCCAACATATATCCTGCATTCAGTTCTAATTATATGAGTAGTGACCTCTTCTATTTACAGAAGGGGAAGCTGGTCAGGCAAACATTTTTTTTTCCCTTTCTGGCTACAGGAGTCCTTCTGACACAAACATGCTAAAAGCTTTTATATTGGCTGATTTATGTTGAAAGCCCAGCTTTAGCTCCAGGCTTATGCTAACTGATTCCTATTGAAGCCATTTTTGTTAGCCCATCAGTGCTGTATTTTCCTGGCAAAGATGTTTCACAGCGAAATGTTGCTGCAACATCCCATACAATCCTTTCTGTCATTCCCAGGCAGGCTCTGCTCTGGAACTGAGCCATAGTGAGAAGTGTGGGACCACAGGCCATCTCAGCTCACCACACTGTCCTGTCCTGCTTTTGCTTTACCAGGCTAGTGGGGGCTTTTAGTGTCTGACCTCAGTCAGGCTGAGATTTGGGCACCAGCAATTTACAAGAGCATGTAGTGACAGAACAAAGGAGAATAGATTCAAACTGCAAGAGAGTAGGTTTAGATTAGGTATTAGGAAGAAATTCTTTAATGAGAGGGTGGTGAGGCACTGGAACAGGTTGCCCAGAGAAGTTAGGGATGCTCCATTCCTGAAAGTATTCAAGGCCAGGCTGGATTGGCTTTGAGCAACCTGGTTTACTGAAAGGTGTCCCTGTCCACGGCAGGCGGTGTGGAACCAGATGATCTTTAAGGTCCCTTCTAACCCAAGTGATTCTATGATTCTGTGATCTCCCACCCAATCCCCAGAGTGCAAGAGAGGTGAGCAGGACAGTCCATAGAGGCCCAGCTCCTTTCAGAGGGCAGACAGCGAGGAGAGATAAACCTGCAATGCAAATGTAGGGAGAGAAGATCTTGACATGACATACCCTCAAATATACTGCAGACCTATATATTAGATATAGTATATATATTATATATATATATTTCTGTAACACATATATGCACATACACATATAAACATAAAAGAGACAAGCCCTTTAAGGTCATTTACAACCTATTAGCTACTTCTTGGCTCAGTGCCCTCTATGTCATCTGTTGCAATCGCAAGGAAAGAATCAACGTGAAGAAAAAGCTCCTAACAAACTTGGATTTTTACTTTTTTTCCACAAAGTAGGCATGTGTGTTCTGCAGCCTGGCAAAAGACCCAGAGCAAATTCTGGAGGACAAAGGAGATAAACAAACAGCAGTTTAAATTAGCAAACCACAGATTTATACACACTATACACAACTGGAGCAAAAGCGAAAGCTTAGAGAGAGGATTCAAAAGGCAAGAAGACAGACTGTTTTGCCAGAAGCATGATAAAGATTTACCTGCAGCCTGGAAACAGGCTCAGATAAGGAGCACCCAGCTCCCCACAGCTGCTATATTTACAAAACTAAAAGTAGTTTCTGCAAAAGCTTCAGACAGGTTGATGTGGTATCTGCAGTTCAGTCCAGACTTTGTAAAGAAAATCCAGGTGTGCTGAATATAGACTAGTAATATCATTTAGAGTGGGGGGAAAACAGTTATTTCAGGAAAAAAATATGTTTGTGGTCATTTCAGCCAGTGGGAAGGGTTGAAAAACATGGATTTAGTAATAAGGACTCAATTCAATTGCCTAAATAAGTCATTTAGTGCCCTCAAAAGTGTCTTACAAAGTTCTATCTGACTCCACGTACTGCTCCAGTGGGGCACGGCTGTCCTGTAGGCCTCATGCTTTATTCATCAGAGTATGTGAATGTCCCACATGCCAGTCAGGACACTCTTGAGTAACAGCAAAATGACTCATCGCTTGGTGTCATTAGCAGAGGACAAGAAAAAACAACACTAAATACAAGTATAGAAATCATGGGGGAAACCCTCCCACAAATTTCAAGAAGTGGATGAATAGCAAATTGATAAAATTTTGCTACTACCAAGTGTGACTTGAAAAGGTTA
Organism: Xenops minutus; assembly: GCA_035221455.1. Lineage (NCBI taxonomy): Eukaryota > Metazoa > Chordata > Aves > Passeriformes > Furnariidae > Xenops > Xenops minutus. The sequence continues at coordinate 122,394,302 of JAWWEE010000074.1, forward strand.
AAGACCAGAACCTAATGTTGTGTATACTAATATTCTAAAAAAAAGTATTTGTACTGATGGATGCTGATTGTCCCTTGTCACAACCTGGGCTCAGAGGGCTGTGATGGGAGGTACAAACCCCAGCTGGAGGTCAGTCACTGGCAGTGTACCCCATGGTCCCAGGCAGCCTCTCCAGTTGACCCTGTTCTGCCTGCACAATTTGCAGAGTCTGTTCTATGATTGCATGTGGAAAAAATTTACTTGCTCTAAGTTATGACTTCTTCTATCCAGAAACATGACACAGCTGATGAGCATATAATCAACGTCATAGTCAAAGTATTTGCCAGAAATAGCATACTGATAATGGAAGTGGTAGACAATGGACCACAGCTTGATTCTTCCAAGTTTAAAAATCAAAGCCTTTCCAAATCACACCAACATTTTACTTCAAGTGCAGGTATTCAGTGTGTAAATGTGTTGTGGATAGCGGTGCTACAACAGCTAACCATCTAAGGATGTTATAGCATGCAGATTTTAGGAAAGCCAGATGTTTTGTGAAAAATAACTCAAAAGATGTGGAAGAGATCATATGAATGACAGAAAATGAAAGAAGACTCAAGTGCCAACAGCCTATAAAATAGCCTGAGGAAAATCTGGAGTGAGTTATACCAGAGGAATGTCTGTGAAGGGAAGAAAAGAGAGGGAACATAACCACACAGAGAAAGATTCACCAATGCAGGTCATTGAGGACTAGTCAGAAATGTAAGATGTGATTTACGAAAAAAGATTTTATGCAGCTAAGGGAAAAAGTGGACATAAGCAGCCCATGACAGATGGTAACAGCTGAAAGATTGAGCAGGATATGAATAAATGAGAAATTTATTTAAGGAAGTACTCTAAAGAAGATGCAATCACATCTTCAGTAAAGTATTTTTAAAAGAGACTTGCTCAAGGGGATTTCTGAGAGGAAATGGCATTGAAGAAAGATTGAAAACTGTGAAGCTTCCAACCTGTAAAGGAAAAAAGGAAGATTAGGCAGTGATTGTTCAGCCTATGCCAGATTCTTGGAGAATGGAAGAGCTGATCATCTCACTGGGTCAGGAAGATAAAGGCTAATTAGAAAAGATTCAGATGCACATACAGAAATAAAGTTTAATTTTTTCAAGTTCAAGATTATGAAAAAAGGAAAGGTGTAAAAGAACAATGGAAGAAGAAAAATTGTCACAGGACACATGCCAGGTTCATCTTTGCATTTGAACAGAAACAGCCACAAGCTCAAGAAAGTGTCTGGGGAGTCTCTCAAGTGTTGGAGCAGCTGGGATGCAGGAATTGCTTCCTGACAAAGGTCTTTGTGCCAAGATCCCTTGCAGGGGACAGACTGTTACTGAGACTGTTACACTGACTCTGCCTGTTGAAGTCTTTATAAGAGGAACTTTTCTGGATATGGGACAAGGACAACCCAGTAAAATACAAAGGACAAATTCTGTGACATAGGCTATAAACAGAACAAGAGATCAGACAGTGAAGGATGAATAAGTTAAAAATGCAGCAAAAGGCATGTGCACAACAGAAGACTGAAAACAAAAGAAAAACCTTGGAAAAGAGCAAAGGTAGAAAAAATTTTGAAAAGGTAATAGGCATCATCATTAGCAATGCTAGTATGACCATCTTCATTAGCCAAAAATAAAAACTAAATCCAAACCTGCCGAGATGGATTGGATTTGAAGAATTAGGCTTGGGAGAAGCCTGGACTTTCTCCAACTCCATTCAACAGCCAAAGGTGTGAGCAAGATAAAAAGCAGAAACTAGTCAATGCTAAGGAGCGTCACAGATGGCAGAACGTGAAACAAGAAGACTGAAGACAAAGAATTACAGGGGTAAGACACACAGTCTACAGCCAGCTCAGGTGAAACACTGTACACCAGGTCACCAAGTTATTTGAAGGAAATGCTAGGACAAGGGGGCTGAAAGACAATTTCATACAGAGGTTTTTCTAGTCTGTGGTATTACCTAAAAGGACTTGAACCAAAAGTGGCCTGAATCAACGGCCAAAACTTTTCTTGAAAGATGTGGTGCTCTTTTTTTGTGACCCCACAGGCCACACACTCACAATGGAGACCAGAAGCTGAATGGCACAGACAAGACATTTTGCCAACCTTGCTGAAGACATTTTGCAAGAGTGCACAGTGAAAAAAAAGAAAGGGAGGGGAAGATATTTCCTTTTCAGCTGAGCTCCTTCCTTCTTCCTATGCAAAATACCTCTTTTCCATTGTGATGGACCAAGGCAACCTCCTCTTTGCAGAGTTTACCAAGACAGGGTATCAAGCATCTACCCTGACAGAACTGCACAGCAGCTAGTGCATATTAAGTGTTGTGAGACGACTTGTCTATCCTTGCTGATCCTGGGGCAGAAGGTTCCTGGTCCACCAGTGTTTGGTGACACATTCTGCAGATTCATCATACCTCTCTTCTCCCTGCTGCCTCACATGGATCCAGAACAGGAAGCTGATCTGCTCCTGCACATAGCTACGCTGGTAACTCGTAAGGATTTAAATCAGACATCCAGGACATGTCAGCAATGATACCTGGTCTCTAAAGACAAGTTTTGATGATTCAGTCACATGGGCATGCTGGTGATATGACAGATGAAGACATCAGATGCAGATTATGAGACTGTTGTCTACATTAATTAATTCCCAGTTCTGGTGTAGGCTCATAACCTCAGAGAAGTGCGGCTCTGCTGTCCAGAAAATTTGACAGTCAACATCACCTTCAGAACTTGCAGGTGAACCATGTAACCCAATCATCCATTGGAGAAGGCTACTAGGAACACCTTCCCTACTCATGAGCAAGTTGCTGCTGCTGCCTGAAAGCTTGCTAACCTGAACAGCCACAGGTCAGCAGCTAACCAGCCCACTGTTGCCAAGTCAGCTGTGGGTATTATAGTACAACATAAGTCACTTTTTAAAGACACAGAACTGAAAACTTGCTGTAAACTATGTAAACAGCAGCACACGTGCATTTTTCTATGATACAGACTGGGACATTGAGTGATAACATCAGAGTAACTTTGTGAGTCCACATGCTAAGTGATGATGGTGCTTCACATTCACTGCAACACACACAAGGATCAATCTGCAGTTGAGACATTGCCTGTTTACATCTTTTCAGTAATGTTAACATCTACCCATATTCATGCCACTGAATGGATAACTGGAACAGGACACTCAAATTTTATTTTCCCTTAACATGATGGGAGTGCCATAATAATAACTATTTATTAACATCACCAACAAAAATACCCAGGGATATTTGGAGGGGAAAGGGAGCAGTCACTGGCAAAAGAGTCTGTAGTCTTCTTCTTCCTGTGAGCACTACCTGGTTTAACATGCACTCCAGGATATGTAACACCAGAACATTCTTGTACGTGTGCTTCCAGCTCCAACAGCTCAATGGGCTCAGTCTGTGTCTGCACTTACTGGGTTGCACACACTGGCCAAAGGTCTTCTGGTAATAAGTGCAAAACTACCTTTGCTGGTAGGTGAGGGAACAAAAGCATGAAACTTTGCATGCTTTTAATTTTCTATATAACTTGACAATATGATTTATTTTTTTTTAAGATGGGGTAAAGCCAAAATTATACTAGATTTGCAGGATCATTGAGCAATGACTCTTCTCCGGAAGGCTAAGGCACAATTTACACTGTGCGAAATCCTACTATTACTGAGTGTCATTTACAGATTAGTTATGCCAAATAGAATTTTGATTAGATTTCCAGGAGCAGTCGTGGGTTACTGTAGTTCACTGTAGGTACTTCTGCCTTGAAAACACTGCACCAGCATGAATTAATTAATACTCAAAAGAGTAGAAAAATTAATCAAGCATATTTTTTAATTCAGAAATATAACCAAATAAGGCTAGTAGTTTTGGCCAAGAACTTCAGAAAGAAAAAAAAAATAAAAAAGAAGGCATGTTTCTGTAACAGCCCTTTGAGCAATATGGTAACTCTCAATAATATTCACTGATTTCTTCAGGCATGCTTCTAGAAATACTAGAAAGTCATACTTTTTCTAGTCACAAATGTTTCAGTCTACTTGCCATCTTACTACAGCTTATTTTTTACTTTAACCTTTTACTTTCAAAGTTAACAGTTGTTCAGAAATAAGGTTTAATATATTCAGGATTCAAATAGTTCATACTAACAGAGTTAATCCTGCATTTTTGTTTTCCCACATGAACATTTGTTCATGGCTTCTATGTCTGTTGTAGAATTTAAATATTGGCTTCAATACAAAACATGCATTATTTATGAAAGACTGGACAAGAGGCAAGTTGCTAGTATACTTCCTGAGCTATTACACACAATGTTATGAAAATGTTACTAAAGTACCCTACTTCACACTCAAATCAGCCTCAGAAGAAGCATTTAATATCAGAGAAAAGTTAAGTGATAGGTTTATGCAAAACTTGTCAAGGAAGATCTTGGTTTACATCAAGGTAAATTCAGATTCTCTTCCTTCAGGAAATTGTGAAGTGTCATTATCCCTTTTCATCCTCTTTTATGATCCCAAAGAAAGCTGACATTTCAGCATTTCCTACATGAAGCCAACGCTTAATCATCACCAAGGATAAGACTTCAGCAAGAGCAAGACACGAATGATTAAACTGGGTCCAGAGGAGGCCACAAAGATGATCCAAGGGTGCTGGTGCTGTTCAGCAGACAAGGCTCCAAGGAGACCTTAACGTGGCCTTTCAATACTTAAAAGTGGCTTACAAAAAAGGGTGGTGGGAGACTTTCTAGTAGGGTCTATAAGAGACAGAATAAGTGGAAACATCTTTAAACTGAAGGACAGTAGGTTTAGGATTGGATACAATGAAGTGATTTTTTTATGATGGTGATGAGACACTTGAATAGGTTGCCCAGGGAAGCTGTGGATGCCCCACTCCTGGAAGTGTTCAAGGCCAGGCTGGATGGAGCTTTGAGCAAGCTGGTCTAGGAAGACGTATCCCTGCCCACAGACAATCTTTAAGGTCCCTTCCAATCAAACCATTATATGACTGTATGAATCTATTAACAGAAGTAAATTTTGCTGCAATTTTACTTATACTAATCAAACAAGTTGTATTTTTCACCAATCATTACTCTTCTACACTCAAATATATCAATAACTGTATTTGACTGTTTAAAAGTTTACATCCTGGAGAAGCACAGGATACAAATTACAAAGCTTTTGATTAGGAAATATCGGGATAAAAAAATCATGTTGAAAAAAGGCTTTGCTTCCAGTCATCTCCATGTTAAACTTTCATTTTCCATTGTGGTGTACCTCCATAGTTAGAAACAGTACAGATGTCCCATTCTTTCCCACAGTTACAGCAAGCTAGTCAAACTACAACTTCCATAACATACTGGGCAGGGCAGTCTGAGGAACAACCCTGTGCTGCAGTGAGAGGAACACCAACCAAATGGAGATACCAGGACAAAATAAAAAATTGCCTATAAAATTTCTTTTTTTTTTTTCCAGAAAGTACATTTTCCAATGTAGAACAGAAGCTTCTAGATAGTCCTAATGTTGCCTTAAGGAGAGGGGGAAAAAACTTTCCAAGACAACTTTATGTGGGTAAAGTAGAGAAGAGTTCTTTA
>JAWWEE010000074.1:122410459-122567504 GCA_035221455.1 Xenops minutus
GCCGCGGTGCATTGTGGGCGCAGCCCGTTGTTCATTTGCCACCCGACCCGATACGGGGCCTGCGGGACGGAAGCGCCGCCAGCGATCGAGCGGGATCCATTGTGGGCAGCCCCGCGCCCGCCGCCATCCAGGCCGGACCCGGCGGCCGTGCCGAGCCGAGCGAGCGAGCGGCCGCGCTTCGCCTCTGCCCTCTCGGCCGCCGCCCCCGCGCGGCAGCCGGGCGCCTCCTTCGGCCGCCCCGTTCCCGCGGCGGACGGAGCGCTCGGCCGGGCGGGGGGCGCGGGGCGCGCCCGCCATGTTCGCGGAGATCAACCGGCGGACGCTCGCGTTCCGCGGCGGGCTCGTCAGCCCCGCGGCGGCCGCCTCGGCGGCGGGGGCCGAGGCCTGGGAGCGGCAGGACCCCGAGGCGCTGAACGGGCGCGGGGCGGACGAGGAGGCGGAGCTGGAGGGGCTGGAGGCCGAGGAGCTGGAGGCCGCCGCCGGCGCCGCCGCCGAGGAGAAGGAGCTGCTGCTGCCCCAGGACGCGGCGTCGCCCCCCGCCGCCGCCGGCCCCATGTTCGCCGAGAGGAACCGCCGGACTCTGGCCTTCCGCGGCGGCGGGGGGCTCCTGGCCGCCCACCCCGCCGCTAACAATGGCTGCGAGGCCGCGGCCTGGCCGCGGAAACACTTCAATGGGCGGGGGGCGGACGAGGAGATGGAGCTGGAGGGCGCCGAGGGGCTGGAGCCGGAGGGGCTGCTGGAGGGCAAGGAGCTGGTCCAGGACGGGGGCTCGCTGAGTGACAGCAGCGACGACGAGGAGGACGGCGAAGGGGGCAGCCTGGGCGACGGCAGCGGCGCCGAGGGCGGCAGCTGCAGCAGCAGCCGGCGGTCGGGGGGCGACGGCGGGGACGAGGCGGAGGGCAGCGGCGAGGGGGAGAGCATCCGGCACTTCCCGCTGGCCAGGCCCAAGTCCCTGCTGCAGAAGCTGCACATCTCCTTCCAGGGCTCCTGGCTCAAGGAGTTCCCGTGGCTCTACTACTGCCAGGAGACCGGCCTCATGTCCTGCGCCTGGTGCACTGCGGCCGCCGCCGCCGCCGCGCCCCCCGAGCTGATCATGGCCGGCGGGCCCCTGCCCGGGGGGCACGACGAGCTCTGCAAGGGCACCCGCAACTACAAGCGCACCTTGCTGCTGCGGCACCACCTGTCCGCCGAGCACCGCCTCAACGAGCCCGGCAGCGCCGAGCAGGTACGGCCCGGCACGGCGTGGGGGTGGGCAGGGGGCGCCGGGGACCGAGGGGGCGCGCTCGGCCTCCCGGCTCACTGGGTGGGGGTTTCGGCGCCCACGTGTGTGAACTTTTTTTACGTGGCTGCCCGTGGTGGTGGTGGTTGTTTCGCGGCGGGCTGGGGCGCACAGCGCGGTGCTCTCGGCCGCCGGCTCCGGAGCAGGAGATGAGCCCCTTCTCCCTGGGACTGGGGTGGCTGTCCCGCTGGATGCGGCACGCACGTGGCAGACCGGCACACACACACACACGCACACACACACACACACTGTACAGCACCGGCCGTGCCCGTGCCCGGTTCCCGTTATCCGCCCGGCGCTGCCGTGTGCCGCTTCCATTCGTTCGTGTGTTTTTCTCGAAGATAAACTGGAGATGTGGGGGAAAAAAAACTTGCGCAGGAATCCCAGTGTCACAGCAGTGATTTAAATACGCTAGTTACAACTTCCTCCTGCGGTACGGGCGGAGGGAGGGCAGTGTCCGGCCAGAGACCGCCTGTGAAACTGGGGCTCGCCAGCGTGAAATTGGAATTGCTCTGCCGCGCTTAGCGGTACGGCCCCGGTGCGCTAATCGGATCACTCCGTGTACTCAAGTTCTTCGCATTTAAATCTTTCTCTTTTTTTTTTTTTTTTTTTTTGCCGATTGCGTTGCTTTGGATTGAGTTGCTGAGCAAGAAGTCTGCAATCGCTTGGTGTGTGCTTGAGATAAACTTGCGGTTTCCTGAAAGCCGTGTTACTATGCCGGCGCTCCTCTAGCGCCTTGGGAGTAGTGAAACTCGCACGTTCCCCGCTGAACTTAAAATCAGTGTTTCTTGGATGCTCTCATGGACGAGGCAGGGCTTGCTCTAGAACATACGTGGGTGAAAAGCCCCTAAAGAATACTCGTTTTGAATTCGCAGCCTTCTGCAGCCTTTCCTCCTAGGATGAAAGTTCTCTCGATCGCCTCGCTGGCGTTAGACTTGCCTGCGGGCATTAGCTAGTGTGCGTCAGGTTAGGCCAGTCCTTGAAATTGGTAGGCTGCTGGCCAGAATTAATCCCCCGTCACTCCGTTTTTTCCCCGTTTAGAACTCACTTTTAATTACAACACCCACTTTGGTTGTGTGTCTTTGTCTGGAGTCCGAAATGTGATTCGGTAGTTAGATTGAGTTTATTGCTTGGGCGCTTTAAGGAGCTCAGGGTACCTTGGACAAGAGCTCCTATTTGAATGGTTGGGCAGGGGATCAGTATGACTGATAGAATGTTAGGTGAACATGGATTTTCTTAGAGCTAGCTAAAAAAGGTATTCAAGTTTTATGTGAAACTGCTGCAGGACTACAAGGAGAACCTTATGTTGCACAAATACAAGTTATCCAAAATACGATTTTTGGATTTACAAATGCAAAATTCACCTTCAAGATGATTAATTCCAACTTTTCATTGAGTCTGTTTCTAAGGCAGCTACTGTTACAGTCGGTTCATGCCAGTAGGTCATCTTATCAGTTTCCTCCAATCTGGGTTTGCTATTCATTCTGCAGTGTTTTAGACAAACACACTTTCGCAATTAGAAACAAGTTATTGAAACTTTCATTCTTAGTTTCCTTTACCTCTTTATATCTGAAAAAGTTAATTTTTGCATAATGTTATTGCAGTGTATTCCTTACTGTCTTGTTGCCTAGTTCCTAGCTTTGACTTGTGAATGATTACCCTGTAGAGTTATGTTCTGTCACTGTGTAGCCTACTGTGTTAGTAGATGCTGCGAATTCCTACCAGGTTTGGAAGTTTCCCACTCTGTTTAAGCTGCATTTAAATGAAGCCTATTCCTTAATCTACTAGATTGCTCTTTCTGTCCTCCTATCCCCAGTCTTCTGTAAAACTGTTAAATACCAGGAGGGTAGGTGGGAGCACAGAATATTGGCTTGTTATCACAGTAGCCTAAAAGTTAACAAAAGTATGTATTTGAAGATTGTGTTTACTTGAAGACCTTTCATTGTCACAGGAATCTTTGTAAAACTGAGCCTCTGCTTTTATACAGCTGACAGTTTAAGAAGAAGTATTTGTAGTAACTGGAAAAATAAAATTGTAGGGTAGATGACTCAGTGGTTCTTCTTCACTGTATTAAAGATAAGGTTTGGACAAAGGTAGCTGTATAGAGATTGGTGTTTTCAAGTGAAAAACAGTGCTCTCCACATCATTCTGCAATTACATTTTGGTTAAAAACTTCTTACGAGGGAAGGAATTAAATTTTTTCAGAAGTTAGTGTAGTTTTCTTTGTGGTGTGCTTTTAGGTTACAGTTTATAAAAAATCTGATTAAGAATCTGTTTTCTTTCCAATTCTGTGTTTAATTTCCGTATCCTTTCATACTTTTAATGGCACTTGAATTTCTTTTGATACATATGTTTAAATTAATACTGGAACAATAAACCCATTTTTTCGTTAATGCCATGATACCAGATCTTGGAAAAAAAGTAGGTAATTTGGACCCTGACTGTATTTCCAACATACATAATGAGGCAGCAAAGCAGCTTAGATTTAATGAAACTTAGGAGAGATCTTTCATTCTTTGTGTTAGAGACAGCACACATGTATTCTGGACTTGACAAGCCTCAACTGCAGGGCATGTTTAGCAGCTGCTAATAAACATATGGCATAGTGCCACTGTTCAAGTGCGGAAAGGAAATTGTAGGTGTTAAGACAGTAAAGCAGTGGAAATTTCTATAGGTCTGTTGGATATTACACTCGTGAAGAAATGAGTGATGATTTCAGTTTATTTTTGGGATACATTTAGTTTGGAATGCCAAAATACATCACAAGTGGTTGCAGCTGCTGTAATTCAAGGGTATTGAGCTGTCAGCCGATACTTAAAGACCAAATTTTTGACTTCCTATTCTAGTTTTTAAAATAATCTGTCTCCATATTAAAGTTTAAGGAAATCTATCATCATCCTGAGTTACCTTTGTGTTTTTTAATAAATGGACTGTTGTGTTGCCAAAATTTTAAGAAATGCACGCTTACTGGGAAATCACTACAAAGTATTTTAATTCTTTGATGAATTTAGGTCCATAAGGTGCAGACTTACTGGTTAGTGGGGGTTCCTCCCCTCAAACCAGCTTCTTAAACATTTTCTCTCTGGACATAATTTGAAGCAAGATTTGGAAATGCTGCCAGAAAAGCTTTCTCCAGCCTAACAGGCTTGTTGGTTTAAAGCAGAAGTTCTCCAAAAGGAGGAAGGCCTTTGATGTGTTATTTTTTCCATGTGAACTGTAATTGTTTGCTTTATGTGAGCAGTGATGAATGGAAGTCGTGTTTCAGATGCAAGAGTTACGTTACAGTGTTCTAAGTTAACTTCTTGACTTACTCTTAACAGAGCAAAAAAGTTGAGGAGCAAGTCAGAGTAAGGACTATTATTTACCTTTTCTTTATGTATTGTTTTTTTTACCTCATATTGAACTACTCAATTTGATGTTAATAGACCAGTTTTAAATTGGTGAATTTTCTGTGAGTGATGCTATGGCCTGTACAATGGCAGCGGGGCATTGTGTGTGCAGCTGATGGGACCATATTTTGAGATAATTTTCCTCTGTAGCTGCATGTGGTTAAGAAGCTACTGGTAGCTTACTTTGTTAGAAGATCCATTTGTCAGGACAAGAATTAATTTGGGGGCATAGGGAACTGCTTAGAGTAAGATGTGGTAGTGGGGAAGGGATTACAAAAATATGGCATAACTAGTTTTCCTATACGTACAGCTGAGAAGTAATCTGTGGCTAGATTGGTTTGGCTTTTTTTTCCTTCCTGACTTCACTGGTTTTGCTCCCAGGGACAGAGTATGCTGATGGAACAGGAGGAGAAAGAAAAGCAAGCTTTTTACAGCAGTTTTTTGTCATCTGTTTCTGCTCCTATTAGTATTTAGGCAAGTTCAATTAGTGAATTGTACATGTAAAATAGTAATACATCTTTGGGTGTATTCAGGAAGTCTTAACTATTTGAAACTGAGCAGATTATTAGTTTCCTTGAGTAGTCTCTCTTCTGTTAGACTGATTCTTAATCTTGCCCACAGAGAGAAGTTTTTGACTTAGAATGCTGTAGATTCCATAAATTGAAATAAAATTGTGCTGATTCTTATATTTCTTACTAGCTTTTATTAAAAGAATAAGGTAGTTTGGCATTGAGGTAATGTAGATGATGGGGATATGTGGTCTGTATTTGGAAAATATAATTGACATCTAAGCAAATACCATTACTTTGTGTTTCTCATCAGAAAAACAGAACAGATGATGTACTGTGTAAGTAACAGAAGTTTGTAAATAAACTTTTTTTCCCTTTAATTATTTTCTGCATCTTGCTTCCTGTAGAACTGTATTGTATTTTTTCTGTACAACTGTTTAAAACTCTCTAAGTGATATATAAGTGATATAATTTGGGTTTTTTTGTTTTTCTCAAAGCAAATGTCAATTCTGCTTGTCACATTTGGTGTGTATAGACTTGGTAACTGTTCAGATGCTGGAACTCTGTTTCATTTAAGTTGTGGCATTGGGGTTAGCTGCCTCCATACCAGCAGATAAACAGTTGTTTCTAATATCGAAGTTTTAAAAACGTTTATATACCCATTTCTGTAAGGCTGTAATGCTGATCTCTTCTCTCAACACACATCCCTATACCTTGGACATCAGTTACATAGTATCTGTTTCTTTCCCTGGACCTTCTTGTCTGCTCATAATGAAGGTTGGGGTCTTGTGTTTCTGTATTGCATTTGTGATCTGCAGCTCCTCTTTAACATTCTGGCTTATTCTTTTCTCAGGAAACAAATAAACCTCCACATTGTAAAAATAAGTTGTTTTTTTTTTCCCAGCTTGATTGGGTGCATATACTTGCTCACTTAAAGTGTACTCTATCTCCATTCTTTAATCAGATGTTTGTCAAAAGTAAAGAACTGCTGCAGATTGTTGGTTTTTTTTAAAAAAAAATTGTGGTGTTTAATGTGTTCTCAGAGAATTAAATTGGCAGCTATCATAGCATCTACCTAACATTTACTGTGTGAGTTGCAAGTCACTGATGATTGACGAGAGTGACAACACTTTAGGGTACCATAATTTTCATCTTAATCTCATCCAATGTCAGTGTAATTGGTGTTTTGAAACTATGCAGTGATCCATTGCTGGATTGACAGGGAGCTAGTCCAGATCTGAAATCTGCTGAGAACTGAGTGACAGACTTAGCTGTCATGCATTTGGGGCATACTGTGTTTCAGAGCTCTCATCTGAAGGAGTACTTGGGGTTTGTCAGAGTACACAGAAAAAACTAAGCTGAGGTTGAACAAAGATCCATTGCTTGTTTTTGTATAGAATTCTACTTGCTTTTTTACTTACCTCTTCACTGAACTGTTTGTTTGAAAAGGGTAGAGACTCAAAGCAGCTTGAATGTCATAACAAACTGAAATTATTTCTCAGGAGATGCTGAAATGGCACAGTTTCTGTTTTGGTTATACTGGGCGTTATTTGCTGCTTACAGATGTAAACACCATTTTAGATGCAGTTTACAGCCTCAGTTGTCATTCCAGTGATCCACACTGGGATTATAACTTGAGGTGAATACCAGTTTCATCCACTAATTCCTGTATAGTAGAAAATTACTTTTTAAAATACAGGTATATATATAGTTGGTTTTTGCCATAGTCCTAAATTAAGGGTAGTGCTTTTCTGCAGCATGTATTTTAGCCTGAGTATAGATTATGGGCTCATGACAGTGTTTACGTTACCTTCTTAATGCTGATTTTGACCTATAACGTTGATGCTAAAATCAGTGAGATGTTTGAGAAAATGAAAAAATAATGTTGCAGCTTCCAAAATCTGATCTTCTCTCATCCTTAACCATATTGAAGTCATCCAGTTTTGAATTCCCCTTATTTGCTAGGGAAGAAGAGAGAATTTTGGAGAGCTGGTATAAAACAGACTTTCTCATTGTTGCTGCTCTTGATGGCAGCATATGTCAACCTATATAAGTGTGGTCTCAAATATGCCAGACTCTGGTGTTTCCTGCCTTCTCCTATTTGCTGCTTTGTAGCAGCTCTGAATCATCATTTTCTAAATACTCTAAAATCCAGTTCAGATCCCTTGACACTTACCAACCTGTCACTGTCTGAACTAATTTTTAATACTGACATTTCTTGGTGTTGAATTGTCTGATAATATCAGCTTTTAGCAAAATTTTGAAGATGTGTTTGAGATCACATCTTAAAAAGGTTGTATCGGTGTAATAAGTACATACCAGTGTTGCCACTGGAAAGTTTTGGTGAAGCTTGATTCAAGAAAGTCTTAATTGAGTAATTTATTGGAAACTTAAGTGATTTTTTTGTTATCTGCAGTATTCTGTGAACTTTTCATGTGGTACTGTCTATCTATTTAATCCTAAGCCTACCACAGTTAGAAAGTAAAGGATAAAGGATAAATGTTTAATTTGTAGAACTGCATAAGAAATATACGTGCTATTATATCTACTTCAGCAATGTTTTCTTTAAAACATACAAGACTGTTTGGGAGATACAGACCTAAGCTTTCTGTATTCTCTCAGCATGAGAAAATGTTTAATCAGTTATCAGGATTCTGCTTACTTGTTTAAGTGGAGATTTTTAGGGAAGAACAAGAGGGAGAATCCTCTAATTAAGTCTGTGGAAGGAGACACTCTTGAATCTTTTACATATGTGGGTTAAGACTAACAAGTACTTCACAGTCAACTAAATCTTTCCTTACTTTTGGCTGAAATTTCACTTCCTTTGCCCTCAGGCCAAATCGACTAGTTCTGTTTATTTCAAATTTGGGGGTGGAAGGTGGATAATGAAATCGTGATGCTTATTTTTCAGAAATACTTTGCTAATTATATATTTCTGTCTGCCTTTGTGACCAAGAACATCCTTATTTTAATGTTGGAGGACTAAAAAGAGCTTTCACTAAGTGCTAATTAAGTTTGTGGTTTTTTAATTGCAGGAGGCAGAGTTACCATCAGAACTGAATAATGAAGGATACTGTGATTTTAACAGCAGGCCAAACGAGAACTCTTACTGCTATCAGCTCCTGCAAGAGCTCAACGAGCAGAGGAAGAAAGGCATTCTTTGTGATGTTAATATTGTGGTGAGTGGGAGGGTCTTCAGAGCTCACAAGAACATCCTGGTTGCAGGCAGCCGCTTCTTTAAGACTCTGTATTGCTTTACAAACAAAGAAAGCCGGAACCAAACCACTGTTACCTATTTAGACGTTGTTGCTGTTCAAGGTTTTTCTGTCATCTTGGACTTCTTATATTCTGGTAACCTCGTGCTTACGAGCCAAAATGCCATTGAAGTGATGTCGGTGGCCAGCTACCTTCAGATGACGGAGGTTGTCCAGTCCTGCCGCAACTTCATTAAAGATGCCTTAAACATAAGTATAAAATCGGAAGCTCCAGAGACTGTTGTAGTGGATTACAACAGAAGATCTGTTAGTAGGGATGGTTTGTCTCCAAGGGATCAGAAAGTTGCCAGCTTCTGGGCAACACGAAACCTTACCAACTTGGCAAGTAGCATAAAAACTGAGAATGATCCCTACCCTATTGATGAGGGCCAAATGGAAAGCTACCAAATGAATGACTGCAGCTGGGTCCAGGACAGCTCACCTGAAATGGCTGAAAATGAATCTCAAGGTGAGGGAAAAGTTTTCGTGTGGAATGACATGGGTGCACAGGGACAATCAGTTCAAGAACCTGGAAAAGCAAGAAGGAAAAACCAAACTGCAAAGAGATTTATTTATAATATACCACCTAATACTGAAGAGAACTCAGAAGATTGCTCAGTGTTACAACCATCGGTCCCATATCCAGAAGAAGATCTGTCATTTATTAAAGAAGAAGCAGGTAAATATTGTTCAATGTCAGTCCTGTTATTTGAAATGAAGTATTTGAAATGAAAATTTGAATGAACTACCTGACAATATAACTTCTATAAAGGTATGTTAGATAGGATTAGTAAAGTCAGGATACCAATCATGTCACTGAATCATTAATCTGATTCTCTGCCTTGGGGCCCAACAGGGATCTTCTGCTAGAGAGAGGAATGGCAGTGCAGTGCCATGCAGGATGGAATGTGCTGTTTGCATTTGGTGCTTGAATTGGGGATCCTTATCAGCTGGTACAAATAAAATTCTTATGTTTACATTTAATCTGTGGCGACTATTAGGCAACAAACCAAGGAGTGATAACTGTTGGCTAATGAATATTAGCTGGTTACACAGAGAGCAAGGGCCTTTATAATTTCCTTCCCTGCAGTAGCAAAAGATTTTTCTGGTCATCTCCTTCACCGCAGTGTTACCCAGAAAGAGAAGTTAACATTCTGCTGATTTTTATTATTGGGTATCTGGGAAGCTACAAGATGGAATAATCCTGCTTACTGTAGTAGAATTACTTAAAGCAGGTTTGAGAAATATTGGACAGAGATGCCACAATGACATATATTAGAAGGGAATATATTTTCATTGAACTATTCTTTAAACAAATCCTGAGAGTGAGAGTTAATAGGATTTTTTTTTCCTTAAGAAGCTATGGTTCATGTAAATGGTAGAATAAGATTAAATATCTGTTTGTTAAACAGATACAGTCACAAAGAATTACAAGCAGCAGTGTCATTGCGATTTGGGCTAGTGTAACTAAGTTCAGATTTTTAAGTTTTTAAATTATTGTTATGCTGTATTAATAGTTGAAGTATGTATTTGAAGTACTGTCATTTACCTGCATCATTTTTAACAAATTAGCAATTTTTGAAAACTTACTGCAATTTAGGAGTCAAAGGTGTATTTGAAACATAGATGGAATTAAGTTATTTAGATGTCTGTTTCTTAAGCAGTTTAAAATACATGCCTGCTTCAAGCATCAAGAGGCTGTAGATGTCCTCTGTGTCCTCCAGGGGCCCTGCTCTGCCCCTGCCTGCAGGGCTGGGGCCGCGGTCGAGCATCGGTGCCGCAGTGACCCCGCTGTGCTGTGCGGTGCCAACCGGTGAGCACCGCCGTGACATGTGACAGTCCCAGCCCGTGCTGCTCTGCGCTGTGGGTGTGCACCTCCAGTACAAGATACCTCCCTATTGTTAGCCAGTAGCGTGGTACAACAGAGCAGCTGTGCAGAGGAGCTAATATTGTTCTGCAAATGCTTCAGGGGGCTTGCCTGTCTCAGGCCTTTGTCTCTCAACTCTGAGTAGATCTGCTTTAGCTTTGCTTGAGAGTGTGCACTTGTACAGTGAATGTCCTGATCTTCGCTTACTAAGCTTTCTTAGGACCATACAGGGTTTTTCTAGCTGAAATCACAGTAGAAGCTGTGTTTCAAAACGATGCCAATTGCTAACAGACCTCAGGTCCACAGCACTGGGTTAGATCTGTCCTTAAATAAAACATCTTTAGACCCGGATACTGTCAATGTTGTCCTCAGCACCCACACAACAAATCTGCCTGTGCTGGGCTACACTACTCGCTGTAGTTGCATGAAAAAGGGCAGCAGAAGGTCTGGAGCAGGAGCTGAAGACCTGTGTATTAACTGCACAACCAACCAATTTCTGACACAATTTAGCATGGGATTTCTCTTTGTGATTTCTGTGGGATAGATATTCAACTTCTTTTAGCAATGGAAGTACAGAGAATATGTCTAAGTAATGTCACCGGCAACAGAAAGAAATACTAGTTTGCATTCTGCAGAGTTTGTATATGTTCTGTGGAGCTTTCTTGAAGAAAAAATGGAGGACATGGGCAGTGCAATAATGATTAAACAAGTGTACTTCTTTTTTGGTTTTTCTTTTTTTTTTTGTTTCCAGTAAATTGTTATGCTAAAAAGTTAAAAAATTACAAAATACATCCTTGTAGCACCTTGATGGAAAGAACCATGTTGGAGACTAGGGGCATACTGAATATGTGTTGTGGTGTGTGTCCAAAACCCTTCAAAGTTCTGTGACTGCAGGGGGAAGTTTATTTTTTTGAGCTGTATAATAATGTCAGTTAATGATCTTTTTGTATTTTCAAAGCACAGGATATGTGTTCCCAAATACATAATTACATTTTCTATCAGTGTTAGAACTGTTTTGGAAGCAATATCTAGTATTTTTGTAATAATACCTTTTATGAAGTTCTTAGGTGCATACATATCGTTTGATACAACAAGTGATTGGAAGTAGGGCTTGGTATAGCTTACTTTCATCCATAGTCTGTGCTTCAGTCTTTGATGTTCTTTCTTCTCTACTGCTGCCTCTTTTCCTTTGCTTTGCAGGCAGGTTCCCCTCTTAAGCACTCTTCTTTCAACTGCTCCCTCTATGCCCAAGAAAAGTTGGAAGAGTGAGGAGTGGAGAGTTGGAAGAATGTCAAGAATGAGTTGTAGAGTAACCTGCAGGTTATACGATAACTTTAGTTTTGGATTAAATTTCTTCTAGAGATGAAAAACTACCAAATATAGTAGGCACCGAGAAGTAAAAATGCATAAGAAAATATATCTATTCCAGGTGATAAGACAGTGCTGTGAGAAGGAAATAAGGAATAGTAAATTCTTATTACGAGCGCTAAATAGTCCACTGTCTCTTTGGTTGCTAAAAGGGAAAGAATCACCTTCTACTATTATGCTTTGTCATGTTCTGATGTGGATAACCCAACACTAACTGTGGTTGTGAACTGCCAGTTACATTCAGAGGATGCTCCTGTGTGCTTGATTATGGTTTTGGTTGGTCTGGTGCTTTTGTGAGGGGAAAGAAATACTGTAGATGTGGTGGAAGGGAAGCCTATTTAAGAAACTCCTCTTGCTACAAAAATTTATCCCAAAAGCCACTTCCTTGATTTCTGTAGTAAATGGACTTCCCAGTTGGGTACAGCTAAGTGAGTATTAAATAATGAACAAATTAAAGCTTTCTGAACCATCTGCTACCCCTCTTGTCCCAGTGAAGCAAACACGTTTTAGCTCCTTACCAAATGTGAGTTTTCCTACAGGTATCTTTAAGGACATGTCAGCTGCTTCTTCCTTGCAGCTTGTGCTGCCAGTGAGTTTATATTTAACACCTTTTCTGTAAAAGTAGCACTTTGGTGAACTTCAGAAAAGCTTCATGAAGTTGAGATGGGTTTGAAATTGCACGTATGGTCTTGTATTTACTTACTTTTGCATAAGCTTTCAAGACTTTCACATCTAGCTGTGTTAATTCAAGTAGCTGTTTAACTAAAGTATTGGATGTTACCACCTATCTCAGTGTTTTCCGTTCTAGTTGATAATCTGCTAAAAACGTCTTTACTGTTTACAGCCATTGTGGGTCCTACAATTAACCATTTACCATGGTAAAAATAACTGCAGTCAATTAGCATCTCATAGTTAGTTTCCAGCTCATAAAAGTTCAGTGAATATAATTCATCATATTCTTAATGACTGTTCATAGGGGCTTTTTGGTCAATTTTCATCACTTGTTGGTTATGTTTTTCATCCGGGCCTGGTTTTTTTGAGTACAAGTGTCCTATCCTCAGGCTTCAAAACACAGCTGTGAAGTATGGTTTATGCTTTGCAGAGCTGACTGTGTTGATTTTTAAGGAGACTTGTATGCGATATCCCAAAAGCTTTATGAAGTTACCACTGGATTATTTTTTACCTTGTTTTTCAGGCTAGTTAATGCTGTGTCATGTATTGTGGTGTGGGCAAGGGAAAGGATAACAAATGCAAGATGAAAACAGCTCTTTGGTGGAACGAGGGTTCCTGAATGATTTTGTATGGTTTCTGAAGGAATTTAATTCAGCTTGCTGTAGAAACAACTACTTTTCAGAAGGATACAAATAGCTAAGACTGCTTACAAAAAATGTAAGCTGGTCACAGCTTTTGTTATCATGAGAGAGAGGAGCATAACACAACTTGATTAGGACTTTACAATAAAGACAGGTAGCTTTGAAGAAAGCAAGATTGGTGGACATATCTGGAAATGTATATATTTCTTGTAGGCATAAAGCCCAAGCCAGATTTTCCTCAGATCTCCAGCTGATACCATGATTGAAAGATTTAAGTTCCTTGATGGACCGTAAACCTCTTTATGTGCCCCATTCCCTATGTAATCTGGTATTGAAGGCCTTGTAGGTTTTTAGAAGTCATTGAAAGAGACTACAGCATCTGAGGGTCAGTTTCTTCCCCATTCATTAAATTTACTTCTTTCAGGGATGATCCAAAGGACAAGCAGATTGCCACATACCCATGGTATGGTCTATTGCTGACCCTGCAACTTTAAGAAATGTTTTTTGTATTGCCATTGTGAATTTGGGTTTTTTTGTTTCTGTTAATAGTTTGAGGAAGAAGGTTTTTGTGTGTGTGCAGTCCTTTTCTGCCTGAAGAGCTTTTTTCTTTTTTGTCCCAGTGAAATGCATCCACGTTAAAAAAATTACCAGTCTGAAGTGCTGATTTTTTGTAATTTATAGAATAGTAATGATGATGGCAGCAACTCGCTATGTAAAGATAGTCCATTAGAACAGTTAACTCCCCCACAAATGGTGTGGATGAGGAAAGTTCGTAATATCTTGTGTTTCACTGGTGTAGTATTTGTGGGAGAGAGATCAGCAAAATAACTTTCCCTTTGTTGGGAAGTAGTTTTTCAGGGAATGTATGGTAAGCAAGTTGAAAAGCAAGTGGATGATATATCTGGCATCACTTGGTGGTCATCTGGCAGGGTTAATTGGTGTTACCTGACTCCATAGTTAAGGCAATATACCATTTTTTCATGAACAAAAAATAGTAAAAATGGAGAGCAATTGAGAGCAATAGATGAAGTATGAATAAGATTGCATTTGCAAAATGTCCTAAGTGTCTGAGGAAGCCTTCTGTTGCAAGAAGCAGTGGAGCAGTAGTGTGCTTCCAGAATAACAGTTTTCAGAAGAAGCAAGATTCAAGGTCTGAGAAATACTCTGGGAACAAATGGAGTACAAGATATTCTTTCCCCCACCTTCCTAGTATGTCAGTCTTGGCGGTGCTGTTTCTTCTCTCAAGTTACTTAACATAAGCAACAAATCCAGCTCTCTAGTAGCAATCCAGATTGTATCAGTAGATTACCACTGCTTTCTTTAAAATCCTTGAAAGCTATGGGCTAATCACTTATCCTGTCTATTTCCTGTCTTTTTTTTCAATTGATCTGAGCGAGCAGTCAGTGTCAGAAAACCTAGTGGAAAAAATAGTAGCATTCCCTTTTCTCTTATTTTGACACTATTTCTAGCGCTAATATGCATAAAGAAAAAAGAAGTTAAGCTTGCTACAGATAACTGTCTAATAAAAAGTTTTGTATCTTCTCCCTCAGGTCACCCTATGTCCATATCCCTTACTCTAATGAGCCTGTTTAATGACCTCTATCATTGATCTTCTTATTAATTTCCTTAATCATCCCCTACTCAGCAATGTCTCCTTTCTCCCAGATCAGCATTATTTCTGGTTCCAGAAAAAAGAGCTAAACTTGTCAAACTGAGGATGTTTCTGACTCAGACGTGTTGTCTCTTTCTGTTGATGCTCCTCTACCTCTTGCCTTGAAAACTGAAATTTGGCATTTCTGACTTCTCGTTATCCTTTTTCCTGAGAAAAAACACAGTAGGACAATTTATGCTTTGATAAAGTTTTTATTAGTGGTGTAAAAGCCTACACAGCCACTTAAGTGTATTTTGAACTGTCTCTTTTCAAATTGACACTTTGCAAATTTTAGTGCTGATATTTAATCAGCTTATTTGGATTCTGGATTTTTAAAATATTTTTGGGTTTGTTGTTTGATCAGTAACATGATCTTACTGATAGCCTCTTAATAGCTGATCGCTTCTTATAGCAGGCTAAAAGAATGGGTAAATGTTTGAGGCTAATTGATGTTTGTATTATTAACTTACACGTCTTAGAAATCTATTAAACTGTAGAAAAGTATCCTTAGATCAGAGAGAAGTTATGGTCAGATGGCTTGGTCTGCAGATAAAGAACACTATTTTTTTCTAATTACCTTTTTTGTTGTTGTTGTTGCTTAAGATCTGCCTTACTGCAGTCTGTATTTCCCCCTTGGTACTCCACCCCCAGTCTACCAGAACAACTGCATAAATAGTTGCTTTCAGTCTCCTATAAAGATGATCTGGGTTTAAGTTGACCAGAATAGGTAAGATGATGACTATCCAGTTTTACAAGCAGGTTTCAGAGGGCAGAAGCCCTCTGGGAGGAGGAATGGGAGAAGATGTTAAGAGTCACAGGGGTCTGTAATGCCTTATGCTTGGCTCAGCTACAGTTGGAATCTTAACCTGACTGTAGGCTCTACGTCTACCTGGGAAAGCTAGTAGAGGCTACGTATTGCACTTGCAGTTTCCAGTCCCTGTGTAATTCATGTCCTTACCTGTATGGATCAGCAATTAGACACTAGAGATGCCTTTTTTGTGCCTTTGTTTTGAACACATTATATGTGTGCTTAATCTAACAAGCAGGTTTTCTAGGTCAACGCATTATTCTAAGAATAAGCATTAGGTTTAATTATTATCTACTTAGTCCTGTACTGTGCGGAGACTGAAGTGTATGTAGCAATCTCTTATCTCTGGTGGTATCTGTGCTGGTGTTCTTTCACATTATGGTAGTTCTCTTCAAATTGGAGGTAGAAAGATTTGGTAGCTACTGTCTACACTGGACAGCACCTCTTAAGTCTTTTTGGCTCTATGCTGTGTCTTATGCTAAAATCTAGAACTATGCAGGGATTTGATCTCCTAACTTCCCTGAAACTTCAATACTAGCTGTGTGCATAAATATTCTTCGTGAAATTCAATTTGTGTTCTCTTGGATACAGAAGAACTACCAAAGTGACTGTTATAAATGTACTTGGCTTGGTACAACTCTTACTTCCTGTCAGTTTGGTGTATGTATATTCTGAAGGGAGCTGTTCAATACTGCCTTTACACAGCATACATGTTATATCTGTGAGCAACAAAGGCCTGGTCTGCTAATGTTCAAAGTAGTTCTCCCACGGGAGGGGGGAAAAATGGTTGAAATATTTTGATCACTGACCTTTCACTGTTCAGCTAGAGATGGGACAGTTCTATTATGAGGGGAAAACCTATAAAACAAAGATCTAATATTTTCAACAGACTATAAAGATTGTTTTATTTTTTCCTCTGCTAGATCCTGAAGCCTGTTTTTATTTGCAGGCTTTTAGCCTTAAGACCAAGTCATTTTTGCTCTTGCCTAGAACTGTACAACACTGCTTCCTTGCTAATCCTTTCTTGTGTATTACAGAAGGAAGTTTTGCTGCTCACCTCAAAGGAATGTGTAGTTGGCATGTCTATAGGGTATCTGTGTTCTATTCCTTGAGCTGTTGTGAGATTCCATTGCTGGAGTCCACCGCTCCAAATTAGCATAAGGAGTTCTTGCCTCTTTTGGACATAACAGCTATTAGTGTCAGTAATTAAAAAAAAAATTTCCTCACTGCTTTGTTTCTTAAGGAAGAGAGTTATTTATTCCCTTTCCTTTCCCCTTCTTTCTTTCTATACCAAAATAGCTAGGTGGATGAGCTAAAATACTGGTATTTTTCTTCCTTCATCTGCTCAAGCCCTGCTTTTTAAAAGCTCTGATGGAATGCCTAGTTTGGCACTTGTGATTCAGCTCTGCTTGTCATTTGCCATTGTCTAATGGATAGGATGGAATTATATGCGTCCTACCTGTTAAGTGATATCTTTTTGAACTGCTGTCTTGTGTTGCAGACAAAAGCACTGCTGCCAACTGTAACACTGCCTGAGCACTAAATGAAACTAGTGTATATATCTTAGGCTG
Organism: Xenops minutus; assembly: GCA_035221455.1. Lineage (NCBI taxonomy): Eukaryota > Metazoa > Chordata > Aves > Passeriformes > Furnariidae > Xenops > Xenops minutus. The sequence continues at coordinate 122,427,469 of JAWWEE010000074.1, forward strand.
TGAGGATTTGTAATCTGTATTTTTCTCCAGTAAAACTGTAGGTTTTGAGTGTTTGAGTATGCAGCTTGCTACTAGCTGCTTGAAATTCTAGTTTACCCTGAGAGAATTACCTATCCCCCCAAAAAATCCCTAGAATGAGCAGTGTAAGGATAAAGAAAAAAAAGGCTTTGGACTATTAAAATGTACAGTTTCAGGCTTGAAAACAAAAATGCATCTATTTGCTATTGAGCTTTTCTCAAAACTTCACAGTGGTGACATTGGGAATCCAGTCTGAGGACCCATCCAGGCAAATAAAAGGAAATTTGCCAGTTACTGCTGTGGTTAGTTTCTTTAACATCTGTTTGCCTGTGAGGAAGATAATGGATTTATGAGTTCATGTTTTCCAACAAACTCCTGTCTTGGAGACTGGGGACAAGATTGATTTGCACTCTTATCAGAAAAGCCTTTGCCCCACAAATAAAAATTTTTGTTAAATTCCTAGTGCCGCTTTCTTGTGTACTATTTATAGTTCTCTGTGCTCCTTTGTAGTGATTCCATGTTCACTGATGCAATTCTTACTTGTTACAAAAGTGTAGAATTATCAGAGTCACAGAATTTGCTGAGTTGGAAGACACCCACAGGGATCATTGAGCCCAGCTCTTGGCCCTGCACAGGACCATCCCTACCATGTGTCTGAGAGCATTGTCCAAACATTTCTTGGACTCTGTCAGGCTTGGTGCTCGTGACCACTGCCCTGGGGAGCCTGTTCCAGTGCCCAAACACCCTCTGGGTGAAGAACCTCTTTCTAATATCCAGTCTAAGTTTTCCCTAGCACAACTTCAGGCTGTTCCCACAGATCCTGTCACTGGTCACCACAGAGAAGAGATCAGTGCCTGCCTCTTCTCCTTCCCTCACAAGGAAGTTGTAACTGCAATGAGGTCTTGAGGTCTCCCCTCAGTCTCCTCTTCTCCAGGCTGAACAGACCAAGTGCCCTCAGCCACTCCTCATACGGCTTCCCCTCAAGGCCCTTCCCTGTCCTCATGGCCCTCCTTTGGACATTCTCTAATAGCTTAATATCTTTTTTTATATTGTGCTGCCCAAAACTGCACACAGTATTCAAGGTGAGACCACACCACTGCAGAGCAAAGCAAGGATCTTTTTAAGGCATTGTTCACTTCTGAATTGTTTTGTTCTTTTAAAGAGGAAAAAAGGATGCAAAGACAATGTGAACTGCATGAAGAGCTTGTCCAAAGCCCAAATGTAAATACACAAACTAGTCTTTTAAGCTGATATATTCCAAGTAATTATGGTCTTTTGAATTGATGTGGTTATGGAATAATGGAGATGATTATTCAGAAAAGGATTTAGACACAGCTGTAGGATACTTTAAAGGTATTTAAAGCACTTAGTATATACACCACAGAGATATTTTAAGGCAATAAAAAAAATGTACCTCCAGTAGAAAATGTGTACTTTTCTACCAGCTAGACTGGCTGTGGCAGACCAAATGAAGTCACTGTGCAAAGCAGTTATAAAGAGAATCCCATGGAAAGCCTTTCAGCCCTGTCATGGTGATAGTCAGGGGATAAATAACCTTACCACAGAAGTTCCTGTAATATGAAAAAGGCTTTGAATTTTTCTCTGGATGGGGAGAAGAAATGGTGTTGTGTAGAATAGTTCAAAGATCTCATTTCATTGAAATTAAGAATGCAATTATTTCTTAGTTTCAATATTGAGTACTATGTGAAAAAAATAATATAATTACTATTTTAAGGTTAGAAACTTTTTTGTTACAGTTGAAAAAGATATATATTTTGCTAGACAGCATGACTGATTAGAACCCAGGAAACTAAAGTAAGACTGTGTTTTTAATAGCTACTTCAAGTGACTTCAAGTATGGACTGCTGCCGGGTACTTCAAGTGATTTCAAGTACGGACTGCTGCCGGGTACTTCAAGTGACTTCAAGTATGGACTGCTACCGGGTACTTCTAGTGACTTTAAGTATGGACTGCTGCCAGAATCTTGGCCAAAAGAAGCTTGGGAAAATGGTAAGTATATCTGATGGAGAGAAGTTTGGGTTTTTTGCCTCTGACAAGGATTCTTTATTTTCCGTGTCACTGATTAATTTGTTTGCAGGTTTATAAGATTATGTAAACACTTAATCTTCTTCTATATTATTTACCTTTCTGGATAATGTAAGTATGAGGACTTCCTTGGTGGGAGGAAAAGGAATTCAAATGTATGAAATAATAAAAACGGAACATGATTTATATCAGTTCTTGTATTGTGTCTGAATGTGAAGATACCTGAGGTCTTTAATGACTTCATGGCTTCCTCCCCTTTACTAAGATAAATACAGATATATGGACTTTGAAATTGAACACTTGGATGATGAAGATATGGAATTAATTATAATTTTAAAAGGAGTTCTCAGCATATATCTCGCTATTAAAGTAAAAACTATTGCATTAAAGGTTTTGACTTCAGTGCAGCTGTAATTAAGCCTTCTTCCATCAGTTCAAGGAAGGAATTATCTGTAATTATTTTTCTGTCTGAAAACATACCAAAAACACCACCACATCTAAAGCAATTGTTATATCCTTAAAATACATAAAGTCTTCCATAAAAAGAAGATCTTAAGGATGGGGAAATAATAATGATGACCTTTTCTCTGTAACTTTCAGCTATTACTGGAATGAGGTTTATGGTTTACTTTAAATATTTTGGTTTTACAGTGGAAGAAATTGGGTTATGAGAAGGTGAAATTTGCTAGCAGTCAAATGTGGATCTTAGGAGATCTGCCTGTTCTTTAACCGTTAAATTTCCATATATCTTACAGTCCTGATATCTGCCTGTTATACCCCTGTTGATGTGTATAGGACTTATTTTTCTTCATATAAGCTATTACATAATGTTGACATGCAGCTTGCATGAGTGCTCCAATATACCAGTGCAAACTTGTGATTGTTAGCAGAATTTAACTTCCATATTATGATGGATTTTGAAGCTTGGAGGAGGCAACTCTAGATACAGGCCTGCAGGCCCATGCACATAAGATGCCCATGCACATAATACTTGTGTTTTCTTCCTGCCAGCCTAAACAACAGGAACTTGCACATAATCATGTAGCCTTATACAGTGTTTTCTGGATACTTTTGGATGGTTATGATTATGGTTATAAATTATCTCACCTGCAGTAAGTTTTGAGCCCATATTCTATTCTCAAAAACATCCTTGTGTTTCCTGTGTGGCCTTCTCCACCTCATAGCATCCTGTGTTCTATTTGTCACAGTAGTAGACAGTTGTAGCCAAACTGTTTTGCATATATTCTTTGAAAAAAATGTTACCTGTAGTCCAAGGATAAGTAAAGAGCTCCGTTCCATCATAAGGAAGAATTGAGATACTTCTACTTCCAGCAGTTTTTTCCGATATCTTTTTTCCCCCCTACAGTTAGACTGAAGTAGAAAATAGGTAAGATCTGAACTAATAACTTCCTTTTTTAGCTGTGTTGGAGTTATACTACCTCTTATTGTCCTACTCCTTTTGTCAGTATTCATTCTTGCTTAGTTACACCTTTATTGATTTGTCAGGTCAGATCTTGACAGACAGTTACTGCATGTAATTCTAAATAGCATTTTGGGAGAGAAGATCGTAACTGTCTGAATGCTGTGGAGTTAGAGGGTTTCTAATCCAGAAAAAAAGTTTTCTGGTATAGGTGACTTCTAGAAAAAACAGAATACCACTAAGTTGTAGTTAACTTACTCTGATTCACAAAATAAGACTTCTTTTCAAAGTATTGATTCGTACTTCTGCAGTAAAAATGCTTCGGTTACAAGTAGGTATTTTTCCAGCAAGATCATACAGGCAGAATTTACCAGCATTTGTGATTTTGGCAGGCAGGCATTGTCCTAATGTGGCTTATGAAGAGTCACGTGGGTGCTTTATTGTTTTGGCACCTGTTTAGTTTTGTGCACCAAGCAGAACATACTGAAATATTTTTGTGTATGTTTCATCATCTTTTCTTCTGATGGCTTATTATCTTGTAGGTGATTCCTCTGCTTTAATCATGAACAAGTTGAAGTGTCCACACTGTAATTATGTAGCCAAATACAGAAGAACACTAAAGAGACACTTGCTCATTCACACAGGCGTGAGATCTTTCAGTTGTGACATCTGTGGGAAGCTGTTTACACGAAGAGAGCATGTAAAGAGACATTCCTTGGTAGGTAATCTCAAGTCTTTGTGTCTGGAGTGGGTTTTTGTGTTTTTCAGGTGTTTTGGTAGTTGGAAGAAGCACTGTTCTGATTTCTCATAATATTTTATTTTAATCTAATTTACTCTATAATGGATGAACATAAACATCTCTTTGTGATAACTATACCTCATGTATTCTTAATGGAAAATGCAGTGTCAATTAAGATAGTCACTGGAATTCTAGTAACTGCAAGATTATTTTGAAAGTGATGTGATATAAATGCAGTATATGTAAGTATTCTGTAGATAACAAAAGGCAGTTTTGACTTAGTGTTGCTGCAGTAGAATAGCACATCTTGTTCTATAATGCTACATCACTGTTTTCTGTGAGGGCTCCCTGTTAATTCAGAGATTGCACAATATCTTGGGGTTGTTCTGAAATGTTTATTTCCCAATTGGGTGAAGCTACAGTATAGTATCTGCTTTAAGATTTAGGAAGGAATAAAAAACACCTGATGCAAAAAGTAAACATGTCTGACAGGCTACCAATGCCATAATCAGCAGTTCATCTTACCCTGTCCTGTGCATGTTGCGTAACTTGGGATTTGACTTGAGTACTAAAAGCAAGATTGTATTGGTCATGAGAAAGTAATAACATTTCTCCAAGTTGTGATTTTTGAAAAAAATCTCATTTTGCAACATGCTTTATAGATAGATAAGAGGTTAGTACACGGAGTGGGGTAAATTGCACTTCTCCAGGGTGCTGCACCTGGGTTGGGGCAGCCCTTCATATCAAAGAGGCTGGGGGTAGAACATATTGAGAGCAGCCCTGCTGAGAGCAGCAGGCTGAACATGAGCTGCAATGTGCATTTGCAGCCCAGAAAGTGATTTGTGTCCAGGGCTGCATCAAAAGCAGCATGGCCAGCAGGTCAGGGGAGGTGATTCCGCACCTCTAATCTGCTCTGGTGAGACCCCACCTGGCGTGCTGCATCCAGCCCTGGGGTCCCCAGCACAGGAAGGACATTGAGCTGTTGGATCGAGTCCAGAGAAGGGCCATGAAAATGACTGGAGGGATGGAGGACTTCTCCTATGAGGAAAGGCTGAGAGAATTGGGTTTGTTCAGCCTGGAGAAGGCTTTGGGGAGACCTAATTGCGACCTTCCGATACCTGAAGGGAGCCTAAAAGAAAAATGAGGAGAGACTTTTTGTAAGGGCATATAGCAATAGGACAAGGAGGAATGTAGTCAAACTGAAAAGCGGGTAGGTTTAGATTAGGTGTTAGGAAGAAATTCTTTACTGTGCGGGTGGCAAGGCACTGGAACAGGTTGCCCAGAGAAGTTGTGGGTATCCCATCCCTGACAGTGTTCATGGCCAGGTTAGATGGGATTTTGAGCAACCTGGTCTAGTAGAAAGTGTCCCTGCCCATGGCAGGGCCTTGGAATTGGATGATCTTTAACGTCCCTTCCAACCCAAACTGTTCTACGATTCTGTGATTTTGGTAGCTTTCCTCAGTCCTTTGAGAATCAATGCTCTCCTCACAAAGGTGTTCCATAAGTCTCTATGGCCTTCCCATAGTTTGTTTTTTTGAGTAGAAAAAGTGAAAAGCTTCCATGTTCTAATGTGGATGCAGAGAAGAGCTTTTAGTGTAAGTCTTGCAAACTTTCTTTTCTAGTTTCTGTTATAATGAAATTGACTTTGTCAGAAATGTTATTAAAAGTAAGTAATAACTTGAGTCATATCAGGATATAATTCTGGAAGATATTTTTGAGACCCCTGTAGTGATTTTGAGTATTTCTTGAACTGCTCTATAGGTAAGAAAGGTGTATGTTAATAGCTTCTGTTTAAGCTATAAGAACATCTTATGCTCTGTTGGACTTCACTCATCTTAGATACACACCTTTCTACCCTGCCACTGCTGCCTTTCTTCACCTGCCCTACCACCTGGTGAAGGCTTGGATGCTGGAAGGGCTGGGAGTACCTGTGATGTTACTGAGTCTGAGAACTGTTGTGCCTGTAGTCAACTGCAGGGAGGGAGGTGGTGATGGTGTGGGGACACTCTGTGGTGGCAGAGAAGGTTGGGGTATTATCACCTCATTTGATGGCCATACCCAGCAGCTCCTCATTCCTTTGTAACTCACCAGAAATAACAGCAACAATGGGAGATAGTTTACCAGGAAGAGTAGAGTGGGACTTCAGGTTTCTGTCCTGCATTAACTGACCAGGTCTTGTAGCTGAATATTTTTTTTCCCTCCAGTAAAGGACATGAAGTCAGATGGAGAAAGTACCTGTAGGGTGAGCTCAGCCCAGTTCCGTGCTTTAATTGAAGTCTCCTTACTGTGTTGAAGTCAGAATGCTTTTTCTTTCTTTTTGGGTTTTGGCTTTTTTCTTCCTTTCCCCTTTCCACTCAACAAATCTCAAACATTCTGCCTTATGTCAGTGTAGAGGCTGAGGAAAACACATGTATCAGCTACCCAGATTATACAGCAGGACTGAAGTAACTATTTGTATCTTGACACAATTTTTTTCCCCTCATCTCTGTGGTTATTTCTGTTTTATGTAAAACGGCAATGTTTTCACTGGGACTTTAAATGAGATATTTAAGCACCAGATAGAAGGAAGTCTTCAGTTAATTTTCTCTGAGTTAATAACTAATAAACATGGCTGCTGAATTCAGTTACTTGTACAAGTAACAGACTTCTAAATCAAAATTAAAATTTATGTTACTCAAGTTAGCCAACAACAGCCTTTTAATTTTACACACAGACTCACATACAGGACAAAAAGTTTACCAGAGGGACCTGGAAAGTTGATGTTGATTTTGGTCATGTTGGGATGGAGATGTCATGGAAGAGGGATTTTGCTCTTTGAATTCATGCAGAATTTAGTAACACTTGCTCATTCTTAATGTTTCTAGAACTTAAAATTGTAAAGGCAATTTTCAGAATGAGATGGTATCCTGCATGCTATGTGTAAGTGCTTATGCTGTTCTCATTGCCTTTGAGTCTTGCTCTGTACAATGAGTAGTCATGAACTGAACAGTCACCTGCCTATGGAACAGGCAGATGTTCAGCTTCCTGCAGAGCTGTAGGGAGGGAGTTTGGTTGTGGGCAGTAGCTCATATATACTGAGGAATACATAAATAGATCTCTAGTAGTCCTTCTCTTACTCTGAATAGTGTTGGGTATTTTTTGGAAAAGTTCAGAAAAGGAATTTTTGTATTAGTTATTAGTAGTTTTTTAGTACTGTATGCAAATGTGACCTGATAGGCATATTTTCAGCTGTTAAAATTTCTCTTCCACAGGTGCATAAAAAGGATAAAAAGTATAAATGTATGGTGTGTAAGAAGATTTTCATGCTAGCAGCCAGTGTTGGAATACGACATGGATCACGACGTTATGGAGTTTGTGTAGACTGTGCAGATAAATCTCAGCCTGGAGGGCAAGAGGGAGCAGACCAGGTGCAGGACACAGATTTCCCTAGGGATGAAGAATATGAGGAAAATGAAGTGGGAGAAGGTGATGAGGAGCTCGGTGATGATGTGGAAGAACAGAATGACCAGTCCCGATGGGATGAAGCTGGGGAAGTCTGTATGCCTTTAGATGACTGACAGAGCATATGACTTCAGGGTGCTGCAAATGGACACTGTCTGGATTGACTATATGAATTTTTGGACTGAAGGCTTGCGAAATATGGTACAGGCTGGATAGTAGTTACATTGCTGTGAAAAATGTAGGGTCAAAGCCTTATAGCAAAAAAGGATTATTAATTTTTTTATTATATTTGCACAGGACTGTACAGCATACAACCATTTGGTTGAATTATACAGAGTCCTCACATCTACAGTCAGTTATCAAAAGAAAAATGTATTTTTTATTATTTATAGGCTATAGCTATTTGGGTCCTATTCAGACATAGTAGTAACTGTAATTATGTTACACATTCATGTATCTGCTTACATGAATGAAGAAAATTGCAACTTTGTATGGAAATGCAAAGACAGCTTTCCCAAATCCACTTGTACTATTGTCAATGAGTTGGTGAAGCTAATTTGGGCTAGTGGCTCATATTTTTCACAAGCATGTCTTTGCCATACAAACCTTACCTCTCCCATAACCTGATAGGTGAAAGCCAATCATTTAAATATGCGTCACAGATATTGCCAAAACCATAGTGAAATTTGGTTTGAAAACTTTTGGCTCTGTGCTGGCAGGTGGTATGGGTGATAAGCACTGGAGAAGTTCTTAATGGCATTAATTTAGTGTCTGTTTTTAAAGAAAGCTGTTGTTGATTCATCAGCTTCAAAATGATAATGCAGAAGAAATGACCAATAATGAAAATAAGAGACTGATCAGAGCATGGGTAATTCTTGTGCCACTTGTAGTCAAAAGAGACAGTCATGCTAAAACGTATCTGATGTAATAATGTTTCTTCCCTCTCTAAGGTGCCCCTTCTCTCAAACTTTTTGATTTCCCTGGTGTATACCTCAGTCCCACAGAATAAAAATACAAGGAATGGAGAAAGTGTCATATTAAACAACTCTTTGGTCAATAATTTCTTACTTGTCCGGTTTTTGGCTAGTTTGTGATGTGAATTGGACACTAGGCTATTTTGCCCATTGTTCATCATTAAAATGAACACAAACTATTTTTTATTCTTTTGTACTTAAGGGGTTGTTGCTAGTACTTAATATAAACCAATTACATTTAATTTGCTCATTTGCTGGTATTTTTTTTAAAGAAAAACAAAAAGTCCAAAGCAAAATAATGCTCTTTGAGTTGTCTACTTTTCAGGAGGATATGCTCCCTATGCTCTTTGCTTCAGATTTTCTAGGAGGCATTGAAACTTGAATTTTTGTAGCCATGTAGATTTATTTTTCTTTTCCTAAGCTTGTAATACTGTACCAATGATTCATAGGGAGGGGAGGGCATTACACCTTCACCTTAAACTCCTCTGTGTTGTCTAGTCTAAGGCAAATGAATTCAGGCAATCATTGAGACAATACATCTGATGTACTATTATGTCACAAGTAAATATGCAGAGCATTTGTCATAACACATAGCTAGGCCAGTGTGACAGTACTGTATAAAAACCAGTTGAGGGTCACCATATTTTTCAACTTTGTTTGATTTTAAAATGAGTATATTTTTTTCCTATTTTATATCAGGTAACTAAATTATGGTAGTTGTGTGGATAACTTTGAATTATACTTTGACGGACAGAATCTTACTGGTGCTCCATCTGATCAAAGTTGGTATGTATTTAAAGAGACAAGCTTTACTGTTGTCCATAGAACAGTAACATAATGTTAAGACATTGTTTTTGCCGATTGAAGCTGAAATGATAAGTTTGAACTACAGTTATATGGGAATTAAAATGCTTTTTTTATCATCCACTTGTTTCATTGATAGCTTCCACATCATTGTAAACCTGATATGATTAGGTTTTTTTGGGGGAGGGTGGGAAGGGTGGGGTACCTTTTTTTACACTGAAGAATACATTTTATTCTCATTGTTCTAGACTGAAATGAGTAATGTGTAATTCTGGTGGGGTCCAAAGTAGAAATTAGTTGGGCAAAAATGATATGAATGAAAAAGTATTTTAAACGTTAAAGTAATGTTCTGCTTTGTGAATATGTAAGTATAGCATAAAGATTTTTCCATCCCATTTATCCCTTTTAAAACCATAGTTTACAATTGGTAGATCTGTCTATATATATAAATATATATATATATGAAATTCACCTAAATCTGCTTTATTAGGATACTGTTCACTTAATGCTTAGAAACTGGACCTGGCTCTACATTCTTAATGTATTTTCCTTTTATTTTTTTTTTGTTTTGTTGGGTTTTTTTCCTCAAGGTATAAACTTATTCTCTTGGAACTGAATCTTCTTTTACTACTTAAATCATTTATGTATATCTGGTAAATTATGACCAAATTTGTTGTTAGACTGCATACAGTAAATTGAAATATACACTTGGTACACTACAGAATTGTTGTGCTTTTGTTCCGGTTATATTTGGAAAAGCAGGCTTTAAGAGACATTTGTGTTATTTATAAATATTCAGTTATTATTCACTGGCCTTAATATTCTGTTGCATTGTGACAATCATAACTTTGGTAATCTTTAATTGCTTGCTTTTAGAAGTTGCATGTAATTGCCTGTGGTAGGATTGGAGGAAGAGGGACTATCTAGCAAATGGTATGAAATACTTTAATAGAGATCCACTTGTGTTGTAGAACCAAAAGAATTTGGATGCTATCTGCAGTCTGGATTATCTGAGCTGTTTATTCCGAAGTTAGTTAAAGTACATTTAGATCTACTAAACCAAATTAATTAATAAATGTCAGTTTCTGAAGAATTAACTTTTGAGGGACAGCTCAAGCTCCTTTACTATTAAAAAGTAGAAAGATTTTGTTTGTGCTAGAAATTCTTTCCCTCAAGAAATGCTGGAATTATGCTGTAGTAACACAGCGGTGGATTTTAATTTGTTTTGAAATTTGTTACCCTTTTTAAAAGAAGTCTAATGCCCTTAAACTGTCTTCTTTATCAAATGAAAAGATGCCCAGTCTTCCATTTTGTCTTCTGAAATACATCTCAAACCAAGTGTCTCAGACTTGCTTATTTGGGGCAATGCCACACGACTAGTTTTATGAAAAGAATCATGTATGTTATTAAAAGAATCTTGAAGTTCTCATGTTGGGATTTCCCTTTCTTCTGCAAATTTTTGTTTGCTTTCTAGTCTCTTCAAGCAATGGTGGGTCTCCTTTAGCAATGAACATACAGAGCAGTTTCTGGCAGGGCACTGTGATGCAGGACAAAATCAAACCAAAATGTAAATTCACTTTAGATTCACAATTAGAACTCCTGGTCGAATTAGGCATGATGTACAGAAGACACACAATGTAAAATGTATTTGTCCTATGCCAGTGTTACTACAGTGTGCTACAAAGCATTTTTCAATTGTAATGACAGATGAATTTTGCAGGAAAAATGGCTTTTTTTCCAATTATTTAGAAAACTTTTGTAGTTCAGTTTGCAAACAAACCCTCTAGTAAAATAACTTTCTGAAGTGAAACCAGTTTTAAAAACCAGAAGTGGCATTTAGTTGTTAACATGCATCCTAAGAAGTAAGAGTTGCAGTTACTGGTTCCCATAGTGTATGCTTAGTTTTTGAGATGTGCGTTGTTCTGCAAATGCAGATTTCAGGTATTACTACATTGTCCCTCTTCCTTCTGACAAGAGTAAGCATTATCAAGTGAGGAAAAGCTTGGGGCCGGGACACTGGCATGAGGTATGCTCCTAGTTGTGGGTCACAGCAGTAATACTGTTAGCAGAAGGTGCTTTCCTTGCCTAGCTTTAAGTTGGTAAGGCTTTTAATAGGATTTGCTTTAATGAGGCCAATCTCGGTTGTTTGTTTGCTTTTAAGTTTTGTTTCACTTGATTTTTTTTTCTTGTTCTTGCTACTCAGTGACACAAGTCTCTCACCTATTCTGAAATATTTATGTAGTCTGCTGACTCCACAGAGATGCAGAATTCATTTTGCAAGTACTGTACCTTGGCTGCTGTTCCTCTTTTACTTTGTTGTATTTAAATGGCTTTGGAAACTAATAACAGAAATGAAAGCAAGACAATTAACACCACCACCAGCCTGAAAAACTTGTGCCAAAAGTGAAAAAGGAGAAAAATGTGGGGTGCAATGTGATCACAAAAAGGCTTTTGGCTTTGAGTTGTTATAATTCCTCTGTTTTGTTACTTAAACGTTTTGGACAATTCACTGTATTTTTCCTGAGCACTATTTGGTGACAACCTTCTGATGAAGAAGCTATGCAAGAAGCCCAGTTTTGAGTTTATTCAGTGTCTGAGGTTCAGGCTCTGCAGAGGTAGTACCACTGAATATCTTTCTGTAGATATTTTACTGTAGACCCTTCTGTTAGACCCTCCCTCTTCACTGTGTGATCTGTTACCCATTTTTTTATTCAAGAAATGTTTGCTCCTTTGCCTTTTATACATTTTAATAGCACATTACTGTGTATCACTGAACAGTATGGTAAAGGTTAAATATTGACACAATGGATAAAAAGGAAATAAGCTGGTTTTCCTATAGGATCATGTAACAAACCTGTAATAAAACAATTCTTTTGTAATAAGAAAATACAGGTTTGAAATCCAGGGGCAGGGGTGTCGCTGAGTGGAACCCTTTGAGATGATGAAGATTCCGTATATAATTCACGATGGGTTTTCAAAATACTTTTATGTGGAAAAAAATGCAAAACTACATTAGAAAGACCTCATGACTTAAACTTGCAAATAAAATTGGCTTATCTAGTAATTTGTATTTGACATTATTGCAATTTGAAGTGAATGTTTAAAATAAACTACATAATGTTTCTTACCTGAATTGATTTGGATTAGCCACTTCAGAATCCAGATAAGTGACTTCTCACTAACACTTTGTTATGTAAACATAGCTTCCAGACTTCTAATACTGTGTGCACCACTCTTTAAGTTACCATGCTGCAAATAAATTTAAGAAATAAGTTTTATTCTATCTATTTTTCTGTGCCCTGCCTCCTCATCCTCCGTAAGTAGATGCAGAGAGATCTCTTTGGATGGCAAAGTTTCAACATTGAATCACTTGCTGCAAATAATTTCTTCTGACATAGAACAGGATTTGTAGAAAATAGAATTTGTTTTAAACTTCTCTGCTAGTAGAGCAGATCTCTTTAAGATGAGCAGTTTCCAGAAACCAGGATGCAGATAAGGTGTTTATACCTAAAACTGGATTTTTAGACAAGCTGCAATGCAAAGCTGAGCTGGTCACTGAAGAGGTACTTTAGCCACAGTCTAGTTCATGCCAGAAGGTTTGGATCCCCTCAGAAATGTAGTAGTACTGTGTGTGCCCAAAGCCTTTTGCTTGGGGTTTTGCTCCCTCTCCAGTTCCATCAACCTGAGAAGTTTAGAGTAAGTACTTCCACCTGGGTTTCTCAAAAATTTATTGACTGAATAATGCTGCATGTAAGTTTTGAACTGATTCTTTGGCTTCTGTTGTCTTCCTAAATATGGGTTGGTTTTGGTAGGTTTTATGTAAGTGGATTTCTCCATGTAGAAAGTAATCAGCCCTTTGTTGGTTCTTTAAAGGATTTGGAAGCTTCAGAATTTTCTGTTTGGCCTGTGAAGAAAACTTCAGGTTTGATATCCTGGATAGGCCAGTCTGCTTGTGTACCTTGACTTGGATAGCAGGGATTAGTGAAGACCACAGGCCTCTGTCCCATCAGCTCTTCCTGTTACTTGAACATCTGATGCGTAGATAAAGCATGCAAGGAAGTTGTCTTGTGGGGGACTATAGCCTTGGTTTGGGAAAGGCCTGGAAAATAACTTCTAAGCCATTGAACAAACTGCATTACTTTAAAAAAATTATCTGATTGGTGTTCCCCAGAGAATTGTTTCTATACTTGAATATATTTTCAGGTCGTTAAGTCCAATATAGTAATGCGATGTGCTCTTGTTAAATATATGCAAACTATTATTTTATATCTAAATATGTTAGAAAAAGCTTCAGATTCCACAAAACCAGCATGAACTTTGTAGTTAGAAGGGAGCAGCAAGAGAAGAAATATGTTTGTTAAAATTCAGCAAATTCAATCTAATTAGATAAGAATTGACATTGGGACAGCAAGCAGCTGCAGAAGATGAACTCCAAAGTTTGTAGGAGGATTGTGAAAAAAAGCCAGTGCTGCATGAAAGCGTCTCTAGCAGCTTTCTTAATGGCATGAAGTCTAGCTGCATTCATCAAGGACCGGAAAAGATGCTTATCTTTGCAGCAGGGTTAAGTTGGTGTTGCTATAAAACCCTTAACTCTTGAAATGCTGACCTTTAAAGTATAGACCTAACATCAAATTTTAAAGTAGTCACCCTCATTCTAGTGCTTTAGTTCATAAATGCCTACAGGATTAACTGCTGAGAAACCAAATCTATGCTGAGAAATAGCCCAAATTATTTTCAGATCAAATGAGGGGGTTTTTTGAGTATGTGATTATACCATTATGCATTTATTTCCAAAATTCATAGAGTAGGAATAGAGTACTAGCCCAGCTCCTTCAAAAAATTAATTGATACTGAATGCCAGTACCATCAACTTGATAAGAAATGATAACTGCATCCCATTCCTAATAGTTAAGATGCCTCTAGCTTGGAAGGGTTGCTTTTATTAGTCAGTGTGCACTGCATTCTCCTCAGATACTGTCTACATACGTTACATAAACGAGCCTTAAGTTCCTCTTCCTGAGTATAGATTGTAAAATGTTACCAGTGAAATGTCACAAAATAAATCTTACAAGGGAGTGTTGTTCTTGCTTTCTCCTTGCTGAAACACAGGAAATGCACATCTATAGCACTGCTTTAATTGAAAGATCCTGTTAGTTGAAAGTAACTGTTTTCCGTAAGGCACACTGATTTGGTGAGTGACCTGCGTGTGCTCTTCAGGTATTGTCTTACTATCTTTCTGTAAGTTATCCTCTGCATCCACTTGAAAATCATACTGCAGAGGTCATAGGATATAATACTAGTATGTCTATGCATTTTTGTCATCTTTCTCAGAAATCTAGGTAATTGGAAAAGAGGGGAGTGGGAAGGTTTATATTTAACCTCTGTAACTGGAATTCAGGAAGATGCTTGTTTTTAAACCTGAGATTTGATATGCCAAGATGTTTATAAACTGCATGGAATACATTATATTACTCTAGCTAAGTTTGCAAAAATACCATTGCCATTTTAAACATATTTTTTCAAAACTACTGGGGTTGTTATCTCTAATCTTTACTGTCATACCTCTGACAATTAGCAGCTTTAGAGAATCTACTCACTTTCTAGAAACAGTAAGATATGAGTATATAATGTTTGCAAAGAAGTTGTCAATAACTTTCTGCTGAGGGTTATTATTCTGCCCTAGATTCCTCCTTGAAAGGTGTTTTTTGTTGTCTGGAAGGTATGGGAAGGGGCATGGTGACCAGTGTACGCTCATAGAGCTAAAAAAACCTGTTAGTCTGCAAAAAAGAAACATATTTTCATACTGGAAGCAGACTTCTCCCATGGAATGTCTTGCACCTTGCTCTAAAGCATTTTAGTTTTGAAATCAACATAGTAGTATGAATAGGCCACTAGTCAGTCTGAACTTGTAATTTTGATGCTTGCGCACCATTTAAATAACTAAAAGTATGATCTCGTAATGCTGCACAGGTTTTAAGTGCAGTTGTCACTCTGCCCTGCTTTGATAACAGCAGCTATTCTAGTGGTGTATCTGATTGCAGCCTTTGACAGGGATTTTTAAAGCCCTTTTTTTGTCCGTTTGTGCCATGGCCTGCTGGGTAATGTCCGGGAGGTTATTTTGCCTTCTGTGTGTTATTTTCCCAGGTGGATTGTTGTCTCTTTCCTGAGATAGTTCATACAGCTCTCCTGAAGCACTGAGGAAAAAATGCTATTCAAGAGCCAAAGTACTGGAGTACCTGTAAATCTGTAGTGTTTAATGAGAATTATTGAAAGTTCCTCCTCTTTGATGTAGGTTTAGAAAAGAATCTAAAACTGAATGTGGTTTTAAGTTACCACATCAAATGATTTAACTCTAGAGTGTATTCATTGTGATGGGTGATGACTCATTCCATTATCACAGGATAAAAATCTCATACAACTGTTCTCTAAGAAACACTTCTACCTGTTTATCTTCCACTAGATACTTTGGTTTTTTTCTCCCCTTCTTTACAGGCTGGAATGTGTCAATTGACTGCACAATTATCTTTTCTGCACTTCTCTTAGCTGGCTCTGAAGTGATTGTCTCTTTAGATCCATAGACTTCCTTCCTTGCCGGAGATGTAAAAACTCTGAAAAGGAGTTGCTGTAGGAAGAATCTCAGTGGGGTTAGAGAGATCTGGGTCAGCTCAATGTTAGCTGGTAATGGCTAAAACCACTTGAATTTTCTCAATGTGATCATAAGAATTAAACTATGCCAAAAGAATAATTATTTAACATAAATACCTTTGGGGGGGATTTTGTGATGCTGCCTTGCTTTTACTGATGTTAATGAAGAGGATTGGCTTTCTCAACACCTACCGAAGGCAGAACAGTTGCAATACATACTTAAAGTGTCTGCATCATGGACATTGGCTAAACAATTCTGCATGGAAATTGTCTGCAAATTTGGTGTATCCTGAAGATTGATAGCATGCTAGAGCACTTATTTGTTAGCAAAGCATTTGTAAGAAAATGAACAGTAAGTTTTAGTTTTGGATTTGATGACAGTGTTCTACAATGTTTTAGGTTAAGTATCCTAAAATGCAGTTAGGGATTTATATCACCAGTATTTGGAGCTATTTTGCACTAACTGTAAATTACTCCACCAGGTAATTGGTATTTCTATAAGTTGGTATTGGACTTTCAAAGCAACATATTTAATAACAAGAAACCACCTGATTGCTGGATCCAGCATAGAGCCTGTCAGTCAGTTCTCTCCTCAAGAATGGCAGGGAACAACTTGAAATATCATAGGAGAGGGAATCCTCAGCTTTGACACAGCAGGGAGGAGGATCCCTGCTTTTAAGAGTTCCTTTCACAGTAAAACTGCATGGAATTAGATTTATGTACTTTGGAAGGCGGAAGGACTGAGTCAGCCCTGTTGGAATTTGAACTTTTGTGCTAGGGCACTTAGATGATTCCAAGTCTGAGCTTACACTGCATCCCTTTTAACATATATAAGAGCTTAATACATTGGAGACTTAAGTCTGCTACCTGATACTGCCACGGGAAGGTCAGATTTTGGTTTTAAAGTGACTTAAATTCCCAACTTTAAGTAATTTTTTAATTGGTGCTTTCAAGTCACTCTCATATGAGAATCCACTATTTGACACCCTCTGTGTAGTCAGTGTTAAATGCAATTGATACATAAAAGATAAAATATGCAGTACCTTGTCACATGCAACAAGGGCTTTGTTTTTCATCTTGCAGTTCTTAGATAAGCAAGATGGAAGCTCAAGTTGTATCCCTTTGTTCCTTCCAGGACTCTAGATCAGAATTTCCCTTTGAAATGCAGCTGCTCTCCTCCTCTCAGCTGTTTGTCCTGTACCAAATCAAACATCACAATCCTGGTATCATGTTTTGCTTTATTTATTAAGCACACAGTTTGAAACAGTTTTTCACTCTACATAGATTTTTTTTTTTTTTTAAAGTCTATGTGGTGTTTTTCAGGTGCTTAAATAGAGGTTGTTCCTGAACATTTGATCTTTGTTCAGGATGGCCAAAACAGGATCTTATTAATGCACTTAATGTAATGCCAACTTTGCCTAGAAGCGGTCTCTGGTGGTTCCATGCTGAGGGGTGTGCCCTCAGGCACGACTGTCATTATGAATAAAACATGGTACCGAAGGCTGTTGTGTTAAGTGCAGCAGATCTTTTGGGCAACTGAAGTAGAAGAAATTAAGGTATTGCTAAAGCTTGAGCTGCTGGGGCATGAACACTGCCAGCCAGCCTTGTGACATGGAAAGGTGTTCTGAAAGCTTGGTCAGGTCCTCCTGTTTGCTCTCTGTCGAGAAACAATGCTTGTCCTCTAGTGCATGGCCTTCTCCTTGTCATCCTCTTGGAGGGACAAAAGGCAAGTGCACCAGGTGTCCCACTTCCTCCCCAGGAAGAGAGTTATTCTTTTGAGCTTGTTGTTACTTAACTTGCATCCTTCTTTAAATGGTGTGGGGGCAGAGTATGACAATGTTGAGGCTTCAGATATTTAGTAAACTCTGTAATGAGAAGTGGTTTATGTTCAGCTGTTCAAATTTGATACCGAGCTCTCTCTTACCTGTTAATAGAGATGACACCTGATGTGGGTGATAAGGATGAAAGGCTCAGTATTGGCAGATTTTATGTCAGGTCTGCACTGCTTTTGCTTCTTGTCGGTTGTAACAGAGTCAGCGATTGATGCGATTGATCATTGGTATCCTGTATCTTGTGCTGTTACCAGCTAAAAAGCAAGGGTCTCAGGGATGTAATTTCTGATTGAAGTCCTTTTTGTGGTGTCTGCTGGCTAAACTGCCAGTGCTAATAAGCTACTTTGCTCTTAAGCTTTATCGGTCTGCTACTACTATTGTTAAATTTAAGTAAAGTACAAATCAGCCTTGTCACATCCTTACAATTTAAAACAATGACAGAGTTGGCACAGATGGTATAAAAAGGGCACCTCTGCTGTTATTCAGGTCTAGCTTCTTTAGAAGCTACTGTACTCAGACCTCTCTTATTATTTTCTGAAAACTTATCCATGCCCAGTTTCTCAATCTTTTTTTGTTTCCAGCAAACAATAAAACAATTACAAGCACTTTTTCTAGTCCTCTTTTACCATCCCCTTATTTTCTTTGGGCTCTTTTCTGAACTTCTTTGGCTTCCTTGCTAAATATATAAACTCGAATGATGTATTGTTCTGAAATATTGCAGGAACCTCATTCTCATTAAATTTGAAAACTTGAACATTTGGATTCTATTTTTCCACTGTGGAAAAGGGAACTGCAAATAAGTGCTCAGTTAAAAAACAAAACAAAAACCACAGCAGAACACCCCCTACTCCAGGGTTGGACATTTTTGCTAGTATTCTTGAATATGTAGATGCTTATCTGCTTGTTAAAAACACAAATACAAAGGGTGAGGAGGCAAAGGAGGTTTAGTTTTTCAGGTGCCTTCTACAACTCATTACAAATCTGCTTTTATGGGGTCACAGACCTAAAAGACATAGCAAATTCATCACAAATTATTACCCTAGAGCTGTGCTACTTTTGTTTGCATCAGCTCTACCCAAGACCAAAACAAGGGCCTAGAATTTCTTAACTTCCAAAGTAATTACTGAAACAAAGCAATTCACAAACCATGATAACTACTGGCATTTTTTTTGACCCAAGTTTTTGAGCAGTGTGACGCTGCACAGCCTAAGAACGAGAGGAGTATTTCTTTTTCTGCTGATGGAGTAGTACCTGCAATCTTCCGTGTTTGCACTTATTTTGTGTTGCTTTGGTATCCTGCTGTTGCTTAGGGTTGTTTGTTTTTTTTTTAAGAAGCTGAAACCAACAAAATGTCAGTAAATTCCTTTTTGGAACCATGCTTGTAGTGCAGCGGTGTCTTTACTGGAAGTAGTGACTAAGGTGGGGGAAGTGACAGTGCTGGTAGCAGGATTAGTTCTCTCTAACTTGTGGATGTGATTATTGTGGCCTATTTCTAACAGGGTGGAGAGGAAAAGCTCAGAACCACTATCCTAGAGCTTTTCAGGTGGATTCCTATTCATGGGGTGTTGTGATGCTTCTGCTCTCACAAGGCCTCCCAATATTCTGAAAAATATTAGGGATAAAATTGTTTGCTTAGGAATGCTCAGTTTGCTGAGCATCTTGCTGAAGATCTATCTGAGCAACGGATATTGCCACAATGGAAACACTTACTTAGGCCTTTTCTTCTGTTGCATGTTAAGTACTCCTTGAAATTGCACTGACTGAACACGGGACCAAGTCATGATACTTCCCTGTGCCCAGCTAATGTAATTTTGGTAGAGAAAGCAGCTTTGTTCTTTTCCTTCTGCCAGCAGTGCAAGCAGCGTCCAGGTGACTCATGCACGCACAAGGAGCTGTCTGGAGTGGCTTCAGTGCCTGCTCTGCTGTTTATCACAGAACAGTTTGGGGAAGGTGGACAGAAGCACGTGCAGAATTAATTGTAGGCACAGAGGTAAAGCTGACTAAACTTTGCAGCTCTTTAGGCCCCTGATTGGACCTGCCTAGAATCCTTTTTTTCCCTTTTCTTTTGTAATAGATTTCTTGAAGAAAAGCCAATGGCTTTTATATCCTTTCTCTTGGATAATGTACTATTTCTCAAGCCAAGCCATTTTCCTTCTTATTCTGGGAGTTGCAAGGTTGGGTCCTAGAAAACATAACAAACTACTTAAGGTATTTTGACAAATTGTCACTTAGGAGTTGTGTCACTTAACAATACAAGGGAGTGCATTTATATAGCGCAAAGCTTGTTCAGAAACCTTCCACTGTGTCTCTGTCATGTTAAATGCTCACAATAACACTGATTTAATCTTTCTTCAGTCTGATTAAATCTTCATCACGTTTTTACAAGCTACATTTTGACTGGCAATCATTAAGGTTTATGAAGCATGCTGAGAGTGAAAAAGATGACTGGTAATGTAAGAAACTAAGCTACACTTGATTTTTCTTGTGCCCAGTTGCTTTAAGTACAATTGTGTGTGCTCCTAACAAAGGTTAGCTTGAAAACCAGACGTTTAATTATTCTGGTGTTTGCAAAAATCACTACTCAAACTCTGATCATGCAAAGTGAGAAACTTCAGCAACCGGGTTTCATTGACATATTTTAAACGTGTGGCAACAAATTGGGCACCTTCCAGAGATCACACTGATTGTACTGGGATAATGTGAAGTGGGCAGCAATCATACCTCCCTTCTGCAGAGCGGAATACCTACTGTAGGAAACAAGTTGACATCTTTTGCCAATGGAGTAAGGATAGGAGAGGGGAGGGGGAACGGCTGGCTTTGGGATGCAGGTTTCAGAACATACAAAGTCTGAGTTTCTTCCTACCTGCACAGTATCAGTGGGTGTAATTTAAACATAACATCTCCCCTACATTTGTTTTCCTTTTAATAGCCATTTGTGATATGTCACAAAGCGTTTCAGCCAGGGAACTGATAAGGTGCCCTTTCCATTTAATTCTTTTTTCCCAGCTGATGTGGCCCATCTGTTAGGTGTGATTGAAAGTGGCAAACAGATGTTGAATTAATTGTGGAAGTGTCTGTTACCCACCAGGATCAAAAGTCTTTGCCCTCCAAAAGACGCTGGGCTAAGGTTGAACTGGGATTAAACAGGGCAACCAGCATTTTTCCTTTTCAGCAATGGACCTGATGTGAATAGAGGAGGTTAATTTCAGTCCCATATTTGACTGCGGTGCTGGTGAGGACCCTTCTGCTGATACATTTTAAGGGAAGAGTGGTCTGGGGTTTTTTTAGGAATCCAAAACCTGTGTCATAGCCCCTGCCCTCCAGCCTTCTCCAGCAAGGAATACCCAGTTATGCCTTGGTGGCTCAGTTTAGTTATGCACCTCTGCAAACAAGTGGGTTTTTTATGCCTTCATGGAAATACATTGTAACTATTGTAATTTTTAACCCTGTAGAACTTACTCTGTGATCCCCGTGTATGCTATAGGAAGGTGGCTGTCACTGTAAAACAGCAGTAGTCAGGAGCAGCATGTACAAAGAAATGTTCTGAAAACAACAGCCTTGATCTTGAGCTGTTTCACTTCATAATGAAATTGTAACACAACAGTTTGTCTGGTCAGGTACAGATTTACTACTCTTTATCAGTCAGTCTTGACAACTTGCAAATCCAAAGCAAATATTTAATTCTGGATCATTCATTTCAACTTCTTAAAGTGCTCATTGTTTTATTTGAAGCAGCCTAGTCAAATGCTTCCTGAAGTTTGACTTAAGTTTTTAGGTTATGATTCTTCAAAGCATTTGAGTATAGATTTTACATTAAGTGTCTTCAGAATTCCAGGTCTTCATTTATGTAAGTCTCTGGGGGCCTGATCCAGTGACACGGATCACTGAGGAGGCTAAGATACTGTCCAGTTCAAAAGAAGTTTAGTTACTAGCCTTGAATGCTGAACTCCCATTGAAATGTTTACTACCTTAAGTCACAGAGAGTTTTGGGGATTGCTGGACACTCCTTAAGAGTTTGCAAAGCCTTTGATACAGTACAGGGGAAAAAACAGTGAAAGAGATAGTTACAGGAATCAGTCAAAGGATGCAGTGAAAACCTTCTCTCTCCAAATGTTTTTTAAGTGGGCTATCTGGTAGACTTCAGATTGATCATCCTATTTCCAACTCATGACAATTAATTTGGGAATTATGGTAGAGATTATATTCATTTTTGAAAAGATGAATGTAATTTTCTTTTTTTCTTTGATAGTTGATGGTTTTGTGTAGTTCTTGCAGATATTTTCTTTGTCAACTATCCTGAATGGAAATACCAACCACCTTCAGCCATGTAACACTTTCTGTGAGTAACAACTTCCCTGTAATTTGCATATGTGTAAAATACTCAGTCATTCACGTAGCTGTTGCATAAATTCTAATCTGTGTTCTTTAGATTGGCACCAAGAATACTTGAATTTAATTTTTATGATATTTCTGTCTTTGTTAGCCTTTTGAAAAATGAGAGGGAGAGGAAGAAAAACAGTGTTTGCAGTTAAATTAGAATGTGTTAAAGAATGTTAAGAGAGCCTTCTTTTTAAGTCACTTTTCAGTGTTAATTTCAATTGAACAATTAGTTGGGTTTTTTCCACAGATAAATATCTTCCTGAAATCCCACTCTATTCCCTTTCAAGCATCTCCTCAGAACCCATTTGTTTTAGATCCTTGTCAAGAAGTGAAGTAGGAGCATTGATTTGCAGGAATCTACATGGACCCAGTTATGTTGTGTCTAAATGAAGAAGCTGCAAGACCCAATCCTTTGTCCTTCACCTTTTTTTTTTTTTTTAACTAAATGACCCAGTTGAAATTACAAAAAAAAAAAAAGTCCATTTATCTTTAGTCTACTTTTTCACCAAATGCTAATGTTGGCTTTAGAGCTACTGATGTTGTTGAATCACACTGTTGATACCTTTTATTCAGTGTTGTCTCATACTTTCCAGTCCCTGAGCTGCTCTTGCTTCCAGGGAAATATATAGGTGTAGACCATGTTGCTCCTACACTCATTTCTGTGCAACTGCCTTTGGCTACTGTTGGAGAGCGTGACATGACACTAAGAATGATCTGCATCTTCAGTCTGAGACAGTTTGGCAGGGCTTACTCTTACAGTGCCCAACTTGATTTTTTGAGTGCCACCTCCACTTTTGTCTTGTGATACCATAATACAATTCAGTTGTAGAATTGTTAAGGTTGGGAAAGACCTCTATGATCAAGTCCAACCATTAACACAGCACCACCGTGTTCACCACTAAATCCTACCTCCAAGTGTCACATCCACACTGCTTTTGAACACTTCCAGAGATGGTGATTCCACCACTTCCCTGGGCAGCACATTCCAATGCCTGACCACCCTTTCATAAAAGAATTTTTTCCTAATATTTAGTTTAAACATCCCCTGGCACAACTTGAGACCATTTCCTCTCATCTTGTCATTTTTCACTTGGGACAACAGACCAACGCCCAGATGTCCAGACCAACCTCCTTTCAGGTAGTTGTAGAGTGATAAGGTCTCCCCTGAGCCTCCTCTTCTCTAGACTGAACAACCCCAGCTCCCTCAGCTGCTCCTCATCAGACTTGTGCTCCAGATACTTCACCAGTTTCCTTGCCCTTCTTTGGAAACAAAGAGTTCAAATAGTTTAACTTCTCTATATTTAATTGTCTTACTTACTTTACACATTCATAATCTTAAAAAAAAAACCCTGATCCTCTGATAAACCAAATGCCTCTGTGACAGCCCCAGGTAAGTGCTGTCTCCAGAATGGTGTTTAAATCCTTGACAGAACTGGCAGACATTTTCACGCTGTTTGATTTTTCTGTTCCTAAAACCTTCATGTGGCTGTCATTCTTTCCAAGTGGTAGCTGGACATTACTTATTTCTGACTGCTGGTGCTGAGATGGAAGTGAAGAATAAAATTTCCATGTGTTTCTCTGAGTTGTGCCATCAGGAGAGGCATCAAAGCTTCCTCCTTCTGGAAAGAAACCAGGCTTTTAAACAAACAATAAACTTCAGTAAAGTGAACAGAGAGAAAGTATGCAGACAACATTTTTTAACTGAAAAGAATCTAACTGCCTGAGCTGGGAAGACTGAAAGAGTTACATTTAGTTAGAACAGGGGAATGTGACTGCTAGTCTTAATTTACAGTGATGTATGTGAAACATTCACCATCTTACCCTTAACACAGGCATAGTTTTCCACCCAAACAAAGGCAGGTGCAAGCTTTATGGATTGTATCTCACCTTGGTTGTCTGTGTTCAGCTCATTCGTTTCACAGATCTGCTTTAGAATAAGATGAACTTAACCCATGAGGTGCTTATGCTTTCTTAAATAAAAGAAACCCCTTTCATATGGAGGGAGCTAGGGCACAATCCATCTACCCGATTTCAGATGTTTCAGGGTATCTCACTTGGCCTTCAGCTGCTGGTCAGAAATTGTGTGGGTGACATAGCTCCTGCGTGGTGTCTGCCAGTCCCATATAGATGTTTGAAGAGCTGAAATACTGAATTGATTCTATGGGATGGAGTTTGGTTTGATGGCAAGATACCCATGCAGGTGTCTACATGTTTGAGGTATGTGTCCATAAGAGTCAGTGGGCATGAGCCACCACATAGACTACATGGGAAGGTTGTCTCAGGTGATCACTGAAAAGCCATTTAGCAGATGAGCTATTGAGAGTCTCTTTTAGGTTAAGCAGAATCACTCTACAGACTCCACTGAGCCTATTTAGACCTGGATTCAGGTGTCTTGATCTGGAGCTAAAGCAAACCTCACCTTGTATCTGGTCAGGTAACAAATTCATTTGATACCTTTGTTACTTTCTGAAGATTCATGAGGCAAAAAAGCAGAGGAGCTGAGAGCCAAAAGAGAGCCCAAGTGGTATGTGACCTTGAGAAAGGCCAGCTAATGCTGGTATGTACACTGATGCTCCTTTCTGCTTTCTCCTGAGAGAAACAGGGTTTGTGAAGTATACAGGGACACGTGAAAAGCCATTTGGCTCTTGTCTTCAGCAATCCAGGGGACTCTAGGTTTTCTCTAGCTAGCGGGGCCGAAAAGTAAGACTTACCTATCCTTCATTCTTCATTTCACATAACAACATGCTCTAACAACTCTCACGTGTGCATGAGTTAGCTGTGGCAAACTGTGCCACAGAAAGTCAGGTAATGCTGCATCTGCCAAGGAAATCCTCAGATTGGAATCCAATTCTTTAGATCAGAATTTCTTTAGAAGTGGCTGCTGCTTAGGATTAGATTCTTAACACAGATGTGCAGAAAATAGAGTATCTTATTATGGGAGAAGCTGTATTATTTGCCTTTGATAGATCCATAGAGTATAATCATTAAAAGGAGTCAGGAGTTAAGCAAAAGCTCATCAAAACAAACTGGTGCTGACATACACAGATGATGTCAACTGATATCTGGTTGGCATTATGAATTACTTTATAATTAGGTAATTAAAGCAAGTCTGTACAAACTTCAAGTTTCAGGAAACTGTAAAAATATATGTAGCTGTAAAATTATATTTAACCATTAATTTCTTGTCAAGTCTGTCATACCTGCTCATAAAATGACTAATAAAGGAGCTTAAACATGCACAGTCTCATACATTTCTTCTAGAAATGGTGGTGTGTAACACACAGTCCTAGAATACCAAAGTACAATTGTAAAAATTTATATAACTTTTGGCAATTTGTTCCTTTTCAAATCAAAGTTGTTATTACAGCTTTCATCTTTAAAAGGCAGGAGAGTACTTAAGGCCCACCAGAAGCCTGTCCCACTGACTCAGCCAAGATTGTGCAAAAATGTCAGGCTTTTTAAGCCAGGTCTCTAGACTGAGAACTAAAACCATTGGTTACTGGGATTAGGGTTTCTTCCCAAGTTTAATTTCTGTTTCGTTGCCAGAAAATAAATCCTAGGACTTCAGAGGGAAAACAGATGTTAGCTGAACTAGCACAGGGTCTTTCTTCTGTGTTTTGTAGATCTGAGTAGGTATTGTACACAATACATGGATATCTCATCACAGAGATGAAGGAGCTGATGATGAATGAAGGCACACCAGCAGATTCATAGTAAAAAACTATCAGAATATAAGCCTATAAAACAGGCTTAAATCTAGGATATTTAGTCTGACTCTCAGTTGCACTTAGAAGTCAATAAATTTTTCTATCTGTAACCTGAAGATTAATTTTCGTTCTTTATATCTGAATTTCCAATTATCTGTCCAGTGGATCCAGGTTCTTTTAAAAATATGCAAACTAACTTACTAAAATCTTTTTGCATTTTTTCTGGGACTGATGGTGAAGAGTTCTTTGCACACTACTTTCAGTTTCAATTAGTGACATGTTTTGCAGAATCAGGCACTAAAAGTTATACAGAACAGACAGAAGTCTATTGCAAACATATTTTGTGCAGGATATTTCCTTCTAACCTTGAATAAATTAAATGCAGAATTTTACACAAAACTAAAATATATTAAAACCAACAGACATACCACAGTTATAAAAATGTCCGAGTTGGCTGATATGAAGAAGTTCCTCAGTTTTGAGTTGTGTTTCTCCGGGAGGCAAACACTGCTGTTGAGCAGTCCATACTGCAACAGTCAGTCCCTTTCACAAAGATGCAGGTTACCCCAACCTCATACTTTGTTATTAAAACTGCTTAGCTATCCAATTTGTCTTTGATCATGATGCGTTTGACTCCTCACAACAGTAAAAATGATAGAATTTCTAAAGGTGTGTTCATTACTAACCTAACCTACCCTGTATACAGCTGTTAACATCCGAAAAATTTGTGATACAGTAGAATGAAACGAAATGGGTAAGACATAGGCAAACTGAATGCTGCCAATATTGGTTGCTTTGCATCTTACTTTATACAAGTAGTTTTCCTTCACTGGAAAAAGTACTTCTGACAAATGAACATTCAGGTGCTTTTGGGGCTGGCACAATTTTACTTCCTTTTTTTCTCTCATGCTTTATTTATGACCTGCCAAGTGCTTGTAAAAGAGAAGCCAGGTTGCTCTCTCTCAACATTTCACAATACTTTTAATTATTGGAGCAAAGTTTGAACCTTACTAGTGCACCTTTCTCTCCAAGTTTTAGCTACAGTACCATAAAAAGAAAAATAAACTGAAATATTGGTATCTGTAATGCTTTTCTCTTTCTAATTGTGTTGTTATAAAGATGTATCAACAGTGACAAAGGACTGTGAGTGTCTCCAAATCTGGATGAAGGGCTCAGTTTTCCTAGTGCATGTGTAAACCATTAGCATCAAAATAAGCAGTTATTGGAGCTTTCTATGCATAATTTAAAGAAAAACAAAAACAAAAACAAAAACAAACAAAACAAAAAAAAAACACCCTGGTCACATTAGTTCCACTGCAAACTCTATCAGAGCTTTGGTTTCAATTTTATAATTTATTTTCTAAATAAAAAAAATACCACAGTAAGTTTAAGATACTCTGCCACTTGTGTACACCTTCATTGTCCATTAACCATGTTGTCCCCATCCCAAAGGACAAGGTGTGTTCTGCTGATGAGCTAAAAATTTGCTTTTAGGTGGGTATAAATTGTCTTTTGTCAAAATAAGATGTGAAGCGATTTAGAAAACAGTGTCATTATAGGCAAAAGAAAAATTGCCTATGTGTTTGCATCTTGACACTTCAGCTTTCAGGTAGCCAGAGCTGGAACTGTTTGCCTCCCAGCTTCCATCTCCCAGATGTGGAGTGGATGTGCTACAGCTGCTGGAAGGAAAAAACTTGAGGCTTATCATGTACTTTGACATACTAGTGGGATGCTCTTCAGTACAAATACCAAACTCTTACAGCAAGGGATTTAAAGCGCATTTGGAGACCCAAGCCCTTACCTGTGTTGCAGTGAAATGACTTTGGTAGTCTTGAGCTTCCTCAGCCTACAGCCACAATGCAGTTTGACACAATAGCAATCAGGAACCTCCCAGGTCTGATCTGAGCTCTGACACAAACTGTCCAGCCTAAGGGGCTCTGAGATGACAGAGAAGTTCTCTAGAATCACAATAAGGTGGTAGTGGACATAGCTAAGGCAAGCA
Organism: Xenops minutus; assembly: GCA_035221455.1. Classification (NCBI taxonomy): domain Eukaryota; kingdom Metazoa; phylum Chordata; class Aves; order Passeriformes; family Furnariidae; genus Xenops; species Xenops minutus. The sequence goes on from JAWWEE010000074.1 coordinate 122,455,477, forward strand.
TAGAGCTCGTATTGCCCAAGCAAGCAGAGAGAACATCAGGCTACAAAAAATCCACCTCTGTTCTGCAGCCACCTCCTCAGTAACACCAGTTCACTGTTCTCAATAGGTTAATCTCATATAAAGAGCTGGGAACAGGAGCAGCTCAGGCAGGAACATACAGTTCATTCTGGTCTGTGAGTTCTCAGAAGATGTGGCCAGAACCCTTTGCAGGTATGAGGATAAAGCACCCTCTTCTACTGTACCCTCTTAAGATACCACAGAAGCAGTTTCCTGGTGCCTTAAGTCTCCACCAGAATGTGCTTAACCTTCAAATAAAGGAGCTCTCAGCAACATCGGTGGGTGTGTCTGTGCTGGCTGAAACTGGTATCGTCTGTCACCGAGAGACCTCAGGAGCTGCAGCTCACCTGCTGGGCTCCTTGGTGAACACACACGTGTAGAGATCCTTGCTCCCAATATTCACTGCTGCTATTACCCATGCAGCAGGCAAAATACACTTCAACGAGCCTTGTTCAGTCCTATCTTCAGGCAGAAGTTCATACAATTTATTCCTTTTCATAATTATTATATTCATTATTTATTACTATAATTCCTCCTTACTCAGTTTTCACTCACCTGCAAAAATCCACTACATTCATGATTTATTCAGATGTGTTAAACATTTTCAACACTTCAGCCTTGCAATGTACTAACGCTTTTTTCTCCCCCTCCAAACAATTTAACTGACTGATAGTTTTCTCGAAGACACCTGAATCTCTATGGATTTCCTAAATACTGTCTCAAAATGACTGCAAATATGACATACCTTGTTAAAACTGGCAGCTCCTCTTTAATGAAATGTCACTACCTGACTGCTTGGATTTAATATGCTCTAGTTCATGTTCTCTATGGACAGCAAAGTTATGAACAAAACTACGGACAAATAAGCTGAAGCTTTATCCTGAAAAAGTAACAGAGAAAAATGTCTCTGATAACACTTCTTTTATCTGTTTTTTACCCACTCAGCCCAGAGGGAGTTGTAACAGCAACCTGGTCTGGTGGATGGTGTCCCTGCCCATGGCACAGCGTTGGAACTAGGATGATCTCTAAGGTCCCTTCCAACCCAAACCATTTTATATTTCAATAATTTCCTGAGTACTGCTGCTGCTCAGGCCTGTGCAGCATCAAGGCTATTGACATCCCTCAGGAAGGAGTGAATTAGCCACACTGGTTTTAGCTAATTCTGCAGAATGGCACTGAGACCCAAATACACCACCAGCCCAGCTCCTCCTGCAATGACTTAATGGGACTCCTGAGTACCATCACTTCCTCCACATGAGCCACTGCTAGCACATTCTCCATCCTGATTGCAAAGTAAATAATGGCATGTTACTTGTGACTGTTGATTTGTATCAAGATTTTAGTATTGTGACTGAGAGACTCCAGAAGGTTGGCCAAATTACAGCTAGTTTTTTTTTTTAGTCAATGCTCACTATTTTACTTCTGGTTTTTATATTTCTGCATGCAGACTCAGGCACTATTTACTTTCCTCAAGCATTGGGAATGACAGCCATGCTTTAAATTCAAAGAAACATGGGCTCATATGCCTAATGTCACAGCTCTACCGCCATAAGCATGTTACATGCAGACCAGTACATGTAGTTTGGGGGTCTTTTAAGGGGGCTTTATACTGGGAGAGGACAAAGGAAATTATGTGGAATTAGACCAATGTAGCAAATTGAAAGCAATAACTGATTTAGCAATGACAATTACATCTCCAAATTTTCTCTTCTAATGGGTTTGTGATGGCTAAATGCTTTGGTTTCAGGCTTTTGGGCTCTCAGTGTCTGTCACCAAATAAAAAGTGGGACAATATATGTGACGGTTGATATCACAAAATGAAGCTGGGAGATACGAACCCCTATTCAGGACCACAGCAGAGCACTCTAGCATTGAAATTCTGGTGAGTACACTGGGTCACATTTAAAATAGAAAAGAAATGTAATTGGGACCAGATTGAGGGAAAATCTCTACCTCCTTCAGCAATTTTCCTGAACGTCATAGATTGCAATATATTTTTTCTTACTTGCACCACAAGAAAAGGAAGGGAATGGATTCTACTAGGCTGTTTCATCTGAGGGAGTGGAAATTCACTGTGTACACTTGGATGAAAGTTTTTATTCTCAAATTCTTTACAGAGTAATAGCTTTGTAGGCAGAACTGCAACAATTCTTGCATAAATGAGGCCAGGCCTCATTTTATCATAAATAAAGTAAGGCTTAATGGACTGTAGGTGATTATACTGCCTTCTCAAAGTGGTTGGGGAGGAGGGTGCAGTGTAGCAAAGAGCAGCCACCAGACAACCTCCATCTCGAGGGGAAAAAGGTCCATATCAGTGAGCTGTAGAGTTACACTTCAGAGATTTAATACAACAGTGAGCTGTAAGTACTTAGAATTTTAAAAAGTACCTTCATCTTCTGCAAGTCTTGTTCTGCATGAGTGGTGAGTTCTGGCTGAATGCTGGTAAGCTTTCTGGCCTGCTCTCATGATAAACTACTGCTCAGGAATTGTTGGCTTGGCCATAGAGGAGTATGGGCTTCTTTTTTTTCCAAAGATCACTTGATAATTGGAATCACGTACCAGCCATAATTTTCTTACTTCTGTCTAGAACATAATATTTTGATACAACAATTAACGTGGATACCTACTGTTCTCATCCTGCAACAAAAAGATCGTTGCATACCACTTCTGAATTCTGTTTTAAGTAATGCACAACAGCAAGATGCCAGCTTCTGTGGGGTTTCTTGCACCTCGTTTTATAATAGATTTTCCTTCTCAAGATTTGGGTTGCAGGAATAGAGCAACTGCAGTAGCACGGATCTTTTATAAAGAAAAAGAAAACCCAAACAATCCCTCACAGCTCTTGCACAGTGCTTGGAAAATGTGAGTCAGGTCCACCCTCAAGCTCAGAAACCAGAAAGCAAATAAAAGAACCTAACAATGTTACCCAAAATAAATAACCACAGTGTGGAGGCACCTAACTGGGGGACGTGTGGAGGAGAAGTTCTTCATTTTTTTAATCCTCAGGCTTAGCACATCTGCCACAAACTAAACAAACAAATCATTATTGGAGTCAGGAAAGGACAAGTAATGTAAAACAGGCTGAGACATAAATTAGTAGTCATGGTAATGCGCCACAGGTGAGTGCTTCTCAAAGAAGTCACTTGAAGTGCCAAACAAACCTTCTGCTGAAATCTTGGGAATCTGTTTATCCAGCCACTTTATTTTAATCTAAGAATCAGCAACAGCTACTATAAAAAATGTATATAAAGAAATATAAGCACTTCACACTGTTGTAAAACTGATTAGTAAACTTCCTTGCGTGGCTTCTCTGCCATCACAGTGCCTGTGCAGCCACGTACAGGGGCAAGCACTCACAGTAAGTTAGGCTTCTCTAAATCAGAAGGCATGAAAACTTTAAGCACTGCGTTTTCTTTCTAAATTTCAAAGTTTTATGGAATATAATCTCTTCTTTTTCTTTGCAACCATCAGAATTATCAATGTCAAAGAAAATAAGAAGTGAAATTCCCACATAATCTTAGCTCCAACAATGGAGTTTATGGTTTTATGGGGAAAAAACCACCCATGGTGCAAGACTAAGGATAAACAAAGACAATTGGTAACAAGCAAATGTGCTCATCTTCTAAATGCTTTTATACTCACAGCAACTGTTTGAGCAACTATGCAAAAACTTGTCAGGAAATGTTATATGATTTCTTTATTTTTCTTCCTTGGGTTAGAGCTAGCTTGTAACATTTCAGTGTTGAGACAGTACATTAGGTTAAAGATGATGATCATACAAGCACTGAGGAAACTGTTAAGCAGATGTCAGAATTGTTGGCCCAAATCAACAAAAAATTAACACTTAATTTTGACCGAATGAGTAGACCTAACAGAGCTCACACACACAAATATGTGCTCTGAAAATAACCGAACAGGGGCTATTTCTGGAGGGCTTGAGGAGCATTATGACAGTATGTTTGTTCTTACAGTTCAGCCAGCCTTAATCATCACCTCACATTTCTCACTTCAGATTACAGCTGTCTGAAAAATTACTTCTGTCTAAAGTGTTGATAAATTTGGAAAACAACGTGGTGGATTGACCCTGGCTGGATGCCATTGCCCACCAAAACCACTCTATCACTGCTCTGCTGAGCTGGACAGGGGAGAGCAAATACAACGAAAGCCTTGTAGGTCAAGATAAGGACAGGGAGAGATCACTCACCAGTTACTGTTGGGAGCAAAACAGACCTGACTTGGGGACATTTGTTTAACTTATTGTCAATCAAATTAGAGTAAGATAATGAGAAATAAAACCTAAATCTTAAAACATCTTCCCCCCACCCCTCCCTTCTTCCCAGTTTTCTCTACCTCCTTCCTTCCGGCAGCACAGGGGGATGGGGATGAGGGTTGAGGTCAGTTCATCAAATATTGTCACTTCCTCCTCAGGGAGAGGACTCCTCTCACTCTTCCCCTGCTTCAGTATGCAATCCCTTCTATGGGAAACAGTCCTCCTCCAACTTCTCCAATGTGGGTCCTTCCCACAGGCTGCAGTTCTTCACCAGCTGTTCCAGTGTGGGTCCCCCCCAAGGTCACCAGTCCTTCCAGCAAACTTGTTTCAGTGTGAACTCCTCTCTCCATGAGGCCACAGGTCAATGCCAGGAACCTGCTGCAGCATGGGCTTCCCACAGGATCACAGCCTCCTTTGGGTACCCATCTGTTCCAGTATGGGGTCCTCCGTGGGCTGCAGGTGGATCTCTGCTCCACTGTGGACCTCCATGGGCTGCAGGGGCACAGCTGCCTCCCTATGGTCTGCAGCACAGGCTGCAGGGCAATCTCTGCTCTGGCACCTGGAGCACCTCCTCCCCCTTCTTCCCTGATCATGGTGTCTGCACAGCTACTTCTCTCACATATTCTCACTGAAGTTGCCATTTTGTCTTTTTTTCCCCGTTCTTGAATACATTATCCCAGAGGTGCTACCAGCATTACTGATGAACTTACCCTTGGCCAGTGGTGTGTCCCTCTTGGAGTCAGCTGACACTGGCTCCACCATACACACAGGGGAAGCTTCTGCATCTTCTCCCAGAAAGCACCCCTGTGGCTTCCCTGCTACTAAAAGCTTGTCACACAAAACTAATACAGACTTTATTTTGTGAGGAGTACCGTCAGGCTCATGTTGATTTGATCAGAACTCAATGAATAGTGCAACTTTACATTTCTTTGTTATGTGTTATGTTGGAACAGTCCTAAAGGCTTTATTGAATCTTCAAGACCTGTGCTGTTTGGATATAATAACAAAGCAGGTTTATTTGATGGCTGAACAGTCTTAACAGAGCTAAATAGCTTAGACAGCAAATCTTTATTTAGATTTAATTGCAGCAGAATCTAATTAAAAGTTTTATATTACAGACTTGAGAGTCTCTGATCTCTAGAAAATCACCAATAGTGCCAAAACTGCAAACTCATAAAAACAACGAGACTGATTCACATTGAGCGATTTTTGCACTGAAGCAATTTCTGCAATTTCTTCATAAAGAAACTAATAGCTGTGATGAAAAACTAACAAAAGCACAAAAGTGATTTAAAGGGCCAAATCTGTGAGAAAGCATGAACAACTAGTAATGAAGAGACTTGCCAAGTGTAAGCAGCAGAATACTTAAATATCAGTTAGATAACGCAGAGTTTCAGATATTTCCATGTTATCATAAGGAGGAATCTAGGAAACATGTTTATATTTTAACTACAGAGTTATAAGGGCAAAACTTTGCCCCTAGCATGGGTGGGTATAGCCCTGCTCTGCCTGGTTGCCAAATGATGGGGGAGACTGTGGTCTCCAGGTAATGTGAGGCTGTAGCTGATTTCTCTGGTTTTTCTGCAGCAGTACAGACACTCTGGTTCACTTGAACTGATGTGCAGATAGGAAAAAAAAAGGTTGCAATACTTCACTGAAGAGGAAGAAATCAGGAGCCAAGGTCACCTACAATAATCATAGAATCACTGAATCAGAATCATTAAGACTGGAAAAGTCCTTCAAGTTAATTGAGTCCAACCTTTCACCAAACACCATCATGCCAACTAAACCATAGCACTGTCATGTGGAGTCATTCTTTGAGCACTTCCAGGGATGATGAGTCCACCACCTCCCTTGACAGACCAATCCAATGTTTACTCATCCTTTCAGTGAAGAAATTCTTCCTGATATCCAACCTGAACGTTGCCTTGAGAAGCTTGAGGCCATTTCCTCTTGTACTGTTCTTGTTATCTGGTAGAAGAGGCCAATTCCCACTTGGCTACAACCTCCTTTCAGGCAGTTATAGAGAGTGAGAAGGTCACCCCTGAGACTCCTCTCCAGGTTACATAACCCCAGTTCCTTCAGCTGCTCCTCATCAGACTTGTGCTCCAGACCCTTCACCAGCTCTGTTGTCCTTTTCTGGACACACTCCAGCACCTCAATATCCTTCTTGAAATGAGTGGCCCCGAACTGGACACAGTACTTGATGTGCAGCCTCACCAGTACAGAGTACTGCTGAGTACAGAGAGATGATCACTTCCCTTATCCTGTTGGCCCCACTCTTCCTGATCCAGGCCAGGATGCCACTGGCCTTCTTGGCCACCTGGGAACACTGCTGGCTCATGTTCAGCCACCTCTTGACCAGCATCCCCAGGTCCTTTTCTGCTGGGACACTTTCCAGCCACTCTTTCCCAAGCCTGCAGCACTGCATGGGGTTCTTGTGATCCACATGAAGATGTGGCACTTTGCCCTGTTGAACCTCATACTGTTGGACTTGGTCCATCAATCCAGACTGTCCAGATCCCTCTGCAGAGCCTTCCTACCCTCCAGCAGATCAACAGTCCCACCCAACTTAGTGTTGTCTGTGAACTTACTCGATCCCTTCATCCAGATTATCAACAAAGATATTAAACAGGATCATTTTATGTCTTTTCTGCCTTCGAAATCCTTCACTGCTGATTACTCCCACCAGGAGAAAGTACAGGTTTAGAAATAAAGACAACAAAAAAATTCATGTGACTTTTTTTCTTTTGTTTATCATCTTTTCCTTCCTACTGCTCCACTGTAGATGACTAATTTCCCCTTCAGTCCTCATAGGGGACTGACAGTACAGCATGACCGCCAGCTGTTTCAGGAATGGCTCTTCGTTCTGCCAGGAGAAACTTGCCTGGAGGCAGAATGCGCAGCCCACGTGCAGTTTCCATACTGCGTCTTTCTTAGATGCAACTACTGACCACATGTAGAAAGTGAAAATAAGGTCTACAGCTTTCTTTCTGCAGGCAAAATACTTCCAGAAAAGGATGGAGACCTGTAACTTCTCTTCTTCTGTCCCACAAGCTCTTTAGGTCTGGAGAGGACCTCTGATGGTGACTGTCATATGGGCAAAAGAAATCCTGCACTAGTCTACTTACATGCATGAGTACCCTCTGCTCTTGCACCTGCGCAGGTTCCACCTGGCCCTTGGGCTTGTAGATCCCCTCCAAGGAATGCTACAGCCACACAAGGAGAAAATATAATGCTCCAAACAGTAAGACACAAATGGTCTACGCAATTCTGACAAAGTCAAACAGTTATTTCATATTTGGTCCCAAAAAGTTTTTGGTAAGCAGTGAGAAGTACCTATACTCTGACACTGCAGAGGTACCTACAGGTTAATGAGACCATGAAAATTGCAAACTTAGGTTTTTTCCCTCTGCATGGATCTCTGATGCATTTTCTATATCTTTTCTCTAAATTTCCTTTTTTTTTTTTTTTTTTCACACAGAGCAGCTGGGAATATTAGCCCTCCAGAAATAAGTTTTTCAGAAAAATCTAATTACATACACTATATTTCAACTCAGAGCACATTTTACAGCCTACTTTGAAAACAAAGCTACTAGTTATGGTGCTATAATGTTATTACTCATGTTATAATAGGGATTTTGTGTCTGACCTGACTCCTATCTCACCATTCTATCAGATTGGTTGGCTTTTGCAAAGTCTGATTAAGCATTAACTAAAAACATAAATCCTAAGGAATTTTCCCAGTCAGTCTGACATTTTCTAGTTCACTGCCATGAATAAAAATACCATTCTACAAAATCCCATGCTGTCGCTTTAGTGAATGAATACAAAACACTCTTGGAGCCATGGTAAATACAGACTTTTACATGGAGACACTTAATTTATTCCAGCTGCATGATTTCTCCTCTCTTGCTATGTTCTGTACTTTCTTAATCAAACCACCTGTTGTTTCAGATAAATGGCTACAACTACTATCTGCCTGTTTAAAGTTTACAGTCCAAAGAGGACGTAATAGCAAGATGATCTTTCAGTCTGTATTCTCCAAACAGATAACTAAATTCAATAATCAAATGAAAGACAAATGTTCAGTTGGACAAAGAACCAGCTGAAGTAGCTTGGTAGACTGCATTCCTAGGGGGAAGAAAGTCCTCTGCCTTTAAAATCTAGGCTGTTCTCACAGTTAGAAACACACCCTTAGGAAAGAGCAAGCAGATTCTCCCAAATATGGGGAACTGCACAGTTTCCAAATAAAGAATTCTCCACGGAGCCTTAAACAAAGGAAATCATCCTCTTTTCCTACTGTAAGTCAAATGAATAATTTTTCCCCAAGAAGAGACTTAACTATACTTGCCTAGATGAATACATTCACTTCAGCATTTTGAAGGACCTATGCTTTCAGATTTGCTTTTGCAAAATGATATAGAAATGATATATGTCTCAAGTTCCCATAGGCAGACTTGTTTCTCTAGGTTCTTTATATTCTCTGTCCCAATTGATCTGGGAGAGCCTATCTCTGCGGAGACAAGATGAAAAGCATTATTCTTTAAATACAAATTATCTTTCTGAAGTTTGTAGAGAATATATTCACATGACAAATATTTGTTACTGTTCCCAGAACAAAGGGACCAAACCCGGATGTGTATAACTCATTTAGGAAAGGGGGGGACCACTTTAACCACTGTCTAATCTACTTTTGCTCTTTTAGCCTTTGCTGAGTAACAGGCTCTAGAAACCTCTTAAAATGAAGGTCAAAAATTGCTACACTCTCACTGATTTGAAAAACTGCCTTTGAGCCCAAATCAGACATGCCCTTGCCTTACAGTTCCAGCAAAGACACCCCTACCTCTATGATACTTGCAATGCCAGCTTGTGAGCTCCTGGTCAGAGCTGGCAATGTCAGCTATGTGCAAACCTACAGTTCCTGCCTGGATTCAGGATTTTTCCCCTGCACTTTTTATCAAGTTCTTACTTGTACTTTCTAAGAGCTGTTATAGCCCACAGGCAGACCTCTCAATTACTGTTTCAAGATCTCCCAATAAAATCAGAACCTAATTATTAGGGATGGGGGTTTTTTCCCCCTCCGAGAAGTTGGTAAGCAATTATATTTACTGGGAGCATGGCCTCTGACCAGACTACACCCTAAATATCCTCCTGATACCCTCATGGGGAGCAGTGGCTGCTATCTGCTCCAGCCCACTCAGTTTTTGGAAGGTGTAAGCAGGGCTCCTAGTGATGCTCCCCCAGAGCTGGCTTTGAGAACAGTTACAGAGTCAGACCCTATAAAGAAGGCAACACAGCTGGAATTTCCATGCATATCATCTGACACTCACTTTCCATCTCTATGCTTGAGGTCTCAGTTGAGAACAACATTTCTCTGTTCCAGCAGAAATTGGAGCTCCTTGGACTTCTTTTGCTGGTAACAACAGCACAATCAATAAACAATGTGAAAGGAATACCTGGAAGGAGTGAAAAGGTTGTTTTGGCTTTTAGTAAATAAGGCTCTCATTCCTTAAAGTTTCTTCTTCTACTTGGAGAGAGGGGAAAGGTGGGGAGAAGTAAGAGAGGAGGTCAACACTTTTCCTGTTTCACTTCTCTATGATGGAACAGAGGGAGTTGTGTTCCACATCTGCTCTTAAACTGACAAAGCCCACCCCAATCACTGCTGTGCAGTTACACTCTATCACTCTCTCTCTGAGCTGTGTTCATCCCTGGGAAGACGCTCCCTTGCCAGGCATGTTCTTGCCTCCTCCTACTCACTCACCCACCCGAATTTCCCTGGCAGCTGTGTCTTAGCCTTGCTCCAGCCCTTAGGATATCTCCACCTACCACTTCCTGCCATGAAACCCTCTTAAATTTATACCAGATCTGCTCACTTGGATAACGAGACACCAAATGTTGAGCTGCATCACCTCTCAAAGGCACAGATGGGGGAAGGGATGCAGAAGTGACTTAATGTACCTTGGCAGCTCTTTTTCTGCTTGGGTTCTAGGGGACCAGCGCACATTGAGAACTGAATCTGTTTAGCAGCCCATGAGTTCCTTTAATTTATTCCAGAAGCCCCTATAGTGTGTAAGAGTCATCACAGTGAACACTGCACAGCAACTACTGTGTGGGAGTATTTATGACTGTACTATACAGCTCTCAAGATGCGACAATCCTCCTACTCCAGTTGCAATCCTTTGTGATTCTTCAGCCACTGTACCTGGCCCTGATGTGATCCTTAGACATTTCTAGAACCTCTGTGCCATTCCCTGGTGCACAACATAAGGAGAAATATGCAGCTCCAGTCTAGCCAGGTGTGGAAGGGAGCAAAGGCTTGTAAGACAGAAAGCAGGTAGAAGGGGCAGGAAGATGAAAGCTGTGTAGCTGTGTGGAGATTAGGAAAAGAGCTGCAAAGAGTCACAGTCCTTTGGGAGGAGATGCTCCACAGGAAGCTCAGCAAGAAAGAGGAGTGTACTTCAGATTCCCTCTTGACATCTTTTTTTTGGGGAGAAAGGAGTGAATTAGTTCAGGGCATCATTATTCAGGAGGTGACTTGTTCCATTTGTTCTATTCCAAGTTATTAAAAATGGAGATACAAAAAAGAAAATCAGTTTTCCAGACTCTCACTCCATCAGTGACAGAAAGGAAACAAATATTTTTACATTCTATTTCTAGAAGGTATGTAATTTAATGTTGCAAAACTGTACTGTTTGGCCTATAAATGCTTCAGGGAATTTGAAAGAAAAGAATTTCCACTGGATTTTAAATCACAGAAACATTTCTTTTACTATGAATTTCTCACATGGTACAAAAATGAGCTTTGATGTGTTTAAATTTAGCTCTTCTTTATTTACCTCATAACATTACAGCAGGAAAGGGTTTATAAATATTGAGTAATACACTACAAATAATGTCAAAACAATGAATGTCAAGATTCCTAAAGAGATAAAACTGTAATTTTATGACAGAGGCAGCAGGGACAGAAAAGAGGGACAAAAAGAGAAGGTAATTTGTTAAAAGCTGAACATTATACAGAAGTAAATATATGACTACATTTCTAATAACGTAACTCTCTCAAAATATATGTTATGAATCCTTTTGAACCCCTCAAGACTTGTGTGTGGAATGTAATATGTGCCGGAGGCCTATACCAAGGCACACACACATATACTTCAAGGAATTAATCTAAAATACTATAAGATTCCTGCATGTAGTGTAAATTATTGCAACTGCAATTTCAAGACTCTTTATGCCTGAGATGAATAAAAGCAAGTTTGCTATATTCCCAGAATACAGGAATAGCTGCTCCATGGCATGATAAATTACATCTTTTCTCACTTTTACTGGCCTTCTTTGATTAGGAAAACCTCATTGCTGACCAAAAGCAAGGTGGTTCTTTGCCCCACAAGAGACCAATGATTATACTTTTCTTATCCATTCCACATTTCCATGTCTTCTTTCCTGGAGACCATTTGTCCCCTCCACACCAGCCTAATTGTCATAATAAAACTATGCCCCGTTCAGTTTCTGAAAGACAAAACAGGATCCAAATCCAGGAAAGGGTTCATGGCTGTGAATCAGTTAAGAAGACTTCCTCCAGTCCGCAGTTAGTTAAGTAAGACCCTGAGCCTCAAAGATTTAGATGTCTAACTTGTATTTAAAGGTACCTAATTACCTTTAAGAATCTGAGCCTAAGCCCCTTGGGGTTAACTTGTGGTGCTCTCCTTAGCATCTCCTACAGCTATTTCAGAGACATCCCTGTTCAGTTTGCTGATGCTAGGCAATTCCAGAGGGAACAGAGCTCTTATTTCAAACCTGCAGATGCTATAAGGTATCAGAGCAGTTGAAAGCTAAGGTGCTTCAAAGGAACTACTGGAACCTTTTAAATCACTATTGTGTATTTAACTTCTTGTTCCCACTATCTGGACTTTGCACACACCTGAAGCCCACCTACTGTCCCTTCTTTTTATGCTTTGCACCTTCTATATGCTTCAGTACAACAACTTCTTCCATGAACCATACATAATATGTCACCTTCCTCTAAGAAGCAGCAGGTTTTTTCTTCCCTCTCCTGCTTTGCAACATCCTTGCTTTGGAATCCCTCCAGTAAGCTCCTTAAGCACATGGAGTCATAAGTACTTAGCACAGAAGAGAATTACATAAATAATAATAATAACAATAATATAATTAATAGCCCATAAATGGAACCTTAAGGGGCTTCTAATCTTCACACGTGCTTGGAAAGCAACTTCACAAAACTATTTAATTTGGGTGAGAGTTCTTAGCAGCAACATAATAATCAAAATATCAAACAAGTTTGTACAATTACATAGCCAAGTGGGCTCCAGCACAAGGCAATATGTGTATACAGTTTGGCTGTGGCAGAGCACTGCCCATCCCTGGATTCCTGAAGTTGATTTTTAAACAAAGTTTCCAGGGAATGTGTAGGATATGTTACTCTTCTGTGCTACTCACTTGAAACTGGGTGCCTGGTTGGAGGAGTGAATCATTTTGGAAGCAACGGGTTTCTTTGTGTTTCCTGGAACAAGATATGACATAATGTATGCAGTTACAAAGCACATGCTAGCAATACACTGTTGATTCCTATATTTAATGGTCTTCATTTTTTAAAATTATGTCATATAGAATTTCAAGAACCCTGGTGTTTGTAAGAACATTTTGCTCTCCATTTTCATGAAAGATTTTAGAATCAAAATTGTGAGCAAAGTGAAAGGAGTTAACAATGGTTTCCAGTCTTTCTTATGACCGTAATGTTGCTTATGTGTAAAAAAATAGCTATATCTTTGTCTGAGTAATGATTTTTGCTTCAGACCAGTCTGACTACAACAAACATCAGTCCCCCAGCTCATCAAGGACATATTAATCACTGAATTTTTCATGAAATACACTTATTTTAGTAAAAACTTGAATGGTTGAGCATGGAGTATTGAACTGCACTTGGAAAAGAGCTGTCCTGGCAACCCAAATTCCCAGAGCAGCTCGGACACAGGCCACGGGCTGTCTTCCCTGGCAGGGCACATGCTTGTGTGCTGGCTCCTACTTTCCACTTCTGGTCCTGGGAAGCCACCGGTGTGTTTTTCACAGGGACATGGAAATATCCTGCGGAAAACCAGCCTCCCCTTGTTAAAAAACAAGCTGTCATCCCAGCCTCGCCAGGGATGGGGGATAGTGCTGTGTGGGAAATGGGCGCAGCGAGGGAGCGCTCGGCGCTGCGCGGCTCTCACCCAGCCGGGGTGCGGGGTGAGCGGGGCTCCTCTGGGCTCCGAAACAAGCACTGCCCCTCTCCGCCCTCCCTCGCGTCCCCCCCCGGCCCCCGGGAGGCCGCTCGGGAATGCCAGGGCGTGCGGAGGGGCTGGCACAGCCCGGCAGGAACCAGCCCGATCCCGAGGGAAAGCAGCGCCGCGCTGTGCTGCGCGGGTTGGGGGGCTCTGGTCTTTGTTTTGTTTGGGCTTTGTTTGTTTATTTGGGTTCTGTATTTTTTTTTTAATGTAGGGTGGATTGTCCAGATTTAGTCAGCGCACCACTTGTTATGTTTATTTACTTTTAATAACCTAGGAGAGCGGCAGTGGGCCGAGTGGTGGGGGAGTGTTTTCCTGGCTGAAAGGGGTGGAATTCTACTTAAGCCGGGAGCCGAGGCACGGGAGGGAGGGAGGGAGGGGAGAGGGCTGGAGGGAGGGCTGGAGGGAGGGAGGGAGGGAGGTGAGGGGGCTGGAGGGAGGGAGGTGAGAGGGCTGGAGGACGAGGCGGGACAGCGGGAGCGGGAAGGGTCGGCTGTGGCGTGCGGGATGGAGGGGTCGGGCGGGATCGGGTGTAGGCAGGTGGTGCTGCCATTCTCCTCCTGTGGTGTCTGGAAGGATCCGGGTGTGGGGGCTGCAGCTGCCTGGAGAGATGCAGTGTGCATGGGGAGGCAGGCAGGGAAGCCGGACGGTAAAAGTAGGGTTCCTGAGCAAGGCAAAGAGAAAGAAACACAGTGAGTTGAAGGGGAGAAAGCTAAAGTCTGCCTGGGAAGCACAAAGGCAGCAAGACTGCTCTTCCTCAGCGGCCCCCCAGACGTGGAGCAGGGCCCATTGCCCCCCAGGGGCCAATTGACCACAGCCGAGGGGGTCCCAGGGCCAGCTACTGCTGTAGCCCTGCTCTGTGGCCCTCTGCCTCCTCCTCGCACCTTCTCCCCTCATCCCTCGAGATAACCCTTGCCCAAATTCAGGGTAAGGAAGCTGAACAGTGGAGGAGCTTATCACTACTGCAGAGCTGAGAGGAGTGGGATATGCTCATGGACCAGCTGGGCTGGAAATGTGGAGCTGCACCCACAATTTGCTATTCCTCTGCTCTCAACAAATAACAGCAAGCAAGTGTCGAGCCCTTGCACTGCTCATCTGTGTAAGACATGGCAATTTGCCAGTGACAGAGGTTAATCCTCCAGCTCAAATGGCAGAAGGCCATGTTGTGGAGTTAAAGCATCAAGCCTGCTAATGATCTTGTGGTAGCATACATGAATTCAGATGATGAGCATCCTCTCTTTGCTTTTAATACAACCTGCACAATTATGCTGCAGGACTTGTTCTTAATTTATCTTCCTTCTGCATATATTCAGCATGTTGTGGGTTTCAGTGGCAGGATTGTGTGTTGTTTTCCACAGGATGCCTCTCTTCCTCAGTGCATGAGGTGGATGGTGCTCTGAGGATGAATTGTAGTTGGGCAGTGAAGACGGATGTTATCCAGATGGCTCCTGTTCTCATTTTGCAGAAACTGGAACATATACAGTGAGCGATGTGAGGGGGGTATGACAGAGACAGGATAGGCTCAGGAGCAAGGTAGTTAAATGCCACTTAGCAGAACTCGAATCTCTTTTTGCCAGTGTGGCAAAGCTGCTTACACAGCTCTGGGCATCAGCTTAAATTCTAGCACACTGGCCACTGCTGGTATATACCCCATCCTCAGTTGTCCAACCTGTGCTGTTACAGCTACAGATGAGACCACCAGACTTCTTGTCCCACTAATGTGAGTGCAAATAAATGCTAAATAGTCTGAAAAAGTAAACAAAACAAAAGCTGAAGGTGTCTCAGACTAAAAATCCAAAGTACTATGCCCCTTGTTCCTATTCTTTACCCCCCTTTAGGTTTAGTCAAATTAACATTTTCTGCAGTATCAAAGCTAGATACTTTTCCCTCGGGTCACATTTGCCCTTACACTGTTCCTTGCCTCTGTGTGGCAGCTACCAGCTCCCCACATACACTAATGAAACTGTCTGTGAGCCTGCAGTGCAGATGATTTACAGGCCAGCCTCGTAAATGATTGTATCAGCTCTACTATGGAGGCAGCAAACTGTGCTGCCAGAATGGAACTGGACAGCTGGAAATGGGAGCAAAGAGAGGGAATGTCTTCAACTGCTTTTGCCATGGAGGAAATTTTCTTATTACAACACCCTGAGTCTCTCATTGCTCGAGTAATAATGATGGTGTGAAAACTTGACCCTCTCCTCCAGAGGCCTGTAACAACATCTGCATCAGTGCTGGTGAGTAACTCTGCCATCTGAGCCCCTGAGCAACACTGATGAATAATTCTCTGTGCAGAGCAGAGCTGGGGCTACATTTGGCATATGAAGACACATAAGCACAGGCAGAGCAGAGGAGAAAGCAAATTGTTGACCAGGCACTCACCAAGTGGTCATTGGCTGTTCTGCTCACCAATGATGCTAGAATCCCACAGGAAAAAACCCACCTTAGAACATCACATGTAATTACAGAATGCAGCCTCACACAGTTGTGCAAGAGACACAGCTCTTTTACCTGTCATTTGACTAAAATACTAATTTCCTTTGAGATATTTTGTGTATCCAAAAATACCTCTCTTCCCATTTAGATCTGGTCAGGATGACTGTATTTCCATTTCAGCATGCCTGGCTGAGGCACTTCTGAGAGTGCTTCAGACTGCGAGCAGCATCTCTGTGCCTGAGGAGTGTCAGGGAGCTGGTTTGGCATCCCAAGTCCTGACTACTGCAAGGGCAGCCCAGCCCAGCCTAGCACTTCAGTTTCTGCCTTCACTTCCTCTCCCTGAGCTGCACCGGTGGAGCAAGGCAGGCTGCATCATTCCCCAGGGAAAGGCAGGCTCTGGAATACATTATTGATTTGCTGGAGTAGACTCTGGCCAGAGGGCAGTGAGAGACTGCGACAGCTGGGCCCTGCGAGAGGATGGCTTGCCCAGCCAGAGATCAATATATTTCAGCAAACCAGGGAGCAGGCGCTGGTGAAGCCTTTAGAAGGGTAGAAGTTTCTTTTGTTCTATTTGTCTTTTGAAAAAAAGAGACAAGAAAATAGGTTTAAGGATTCTGGATATTGAGAAGGAATAACCTCTTTATTTACAGAGTAGCACAACCCATCCAGCAGGGACAGTTTTAAAAAGGACTGTTTTAAGGTCGTCTGTAGCTGAGGAAATGGTGACTGGTAAGGGTGGGGAATCTAGAGAGTTTAGTGCAAGTTTGTTGGGTTACTTTTGGTTTGAAATAAGGGCAGCTTCAGGGACAAGTGACCAAGTTCCCAAGCCAGTATTTTGTGGTTTTACAATCACACTTTCAAAAATGTTTTCTCCTTCCTGTTGCTGTGTGGAAGATCCACCAAAATAGCCCTCAAGATTGCCAACACACCAGGCAAAAGAAAAAAAGTATTGCTAGTAGCATCTGCCAGTTTTGCAGTTTGTGTGACATACAACACCAGGGGACACATAGATTTGAAATGCAAGTGTGTTTTCTATTGTGTTTTATTTGACAGTGACTCTTTAAGAAAATAACATTGCCTGCAGAGTTTATTTTACAGTTCCCAGTAAATAAGAGCTAGGCTGCCAGGCGTGGTTACTTTGGTTTGGGTTTTTTCTTTTTTTCTTTTTCAGTTGCTCCTAAAATTGTGGTTTAAAAACTCCTAAAATGGGGATTGAGCTGTTGCATGGTTTTGGAAGGACTTGTTCATTGTGTCCCCACAGCACTCCATACTCTGCCTCACTGTTGCGCAGTTGCCTGTAGGTCTGTAGTCAAAAAAATCATTTTTATAACTTCATTCTCTTCTGAAGAGCACTTTTTTTCTTTTTTGGGGGGGGGGTGTTTGTGGTGGTTTTTTTTTTAAATAACTACAATAAAATAATAATGAGTTAAATAGGGCAGAAGTGGTGACTGATGAGTTCATGCTGACAGCATGCTTCTTGGGATGGCTTTGGTCCATGCAGCCCATACTGCTCAGGCAGTGCCCAGACACAAGCCAGAAACTGTTCCCAGGAGACACCATGGAAACTTGTTTTAGGAGAGAAGGAGAATGCTGCCACATGGACACAAGCTGGGCAGTGTCACTGGCCCTTAGAGTCAGAGGGCAGGCACTGAACCTGTTCAGCGTAATACAGGTATAACTGTAATCAGGTAACTAGGAGGAAGGGCTACCAGAAATTTCAGCTGCATTAAGTACTTAGTGTCCTACACCTCTTCTGTGTAATGATCCTGGTCCTCTGCAGTATCTCTTGGGAGAGTCTTAAACTGGTGGAACATGTAGGGTGCATGAAGATGCTTGCCTAGAATCTTTATAGAGTGTATGGTGATTTAAGAAACCAAATGCAGATTTTAGCTGCACCAGATCTATCTTCTTTTTGTCAGAAAAATGTGTGTTTCCTCTAGGATGTGAAATATGAGCTACAATGTAAAGGGAGAAAGAAAATGGATAAGATTTGTATTTTCTTCTCCTACTTTACAAGTCTGTAACCTCTGACAGTGTGTCATGTCAGCTTGGCACTTTCATGCCTCAGACATTACTGCTAAGCCTGCCACTGTTTGTCTGTGAGAGACCAACATCAGTTTGAAGGAGAAGGAAGATGTCAGGAACCTGTCTCCTTCAGCATGCTGCTTCAGCTATTCAGCCACTAAACTTAGCAATACAGCTGCTGTAAAACAACAAAATAAATTCCAGCTTCCCTTCCTCTCCCTCCCCAACCCCCCTGGCTTCTCCCTAAATAATGTCTGTGGTCACCCATTTAGGTTATTTGCAGTTTCCACTTACCACAGTAATTTTGTAGGAATGAGTGTATTCCTTCAGTGCTTTGTGATAATAAGAGCAGAAACAGGGAATGGAAACAAAGACCAGAGGAAAGTAGAGGCCTCATCTAGAACTGCCCTTTTACAAAGTAGCCTGAGCAGAGAATCAGGGAAAATCCAGGTAGTACTTCAGCCTGAGATACTGAGTCAGTTAAGACTGAAAGCAATTGCTGACAATTTCACGGGGTTAAGACCACATTTAGGGTTGGACAGTGTTTGTTCAGGCAAGAAGTCTGTCTATGCAGCTAACTCCAAGTACTTCTAGTTAATCTGATTCACAGGTTGTCACATCTGAAGACGGTAAAGTCCAGTTGAACTTGGAAACAGAACATGGGGGATGCATATGCACCTTAAAATTGCCTTCCTTAAAACCAAGATAGTGAATGCAAGTCCTCACTACTAAAACAGCCGTGTTTTAAAATCTCTTAGATTTCATTCCTCTTTCCTCCTGTATGAGTACCTGGGGAGTTAAGTCACAAAGAGTTTCACTGGATAACTGTCTTGCTGACTTGAAGCTTCATCAGAGCAGTAGCCTTATACCCTGGAACAGTCTGCAGAAGAGCAGGTGGGCTGTGCAGTTGGTAAGCCTTTAAAATCAGGTGAAAAGCTCACCTGGTATAATACTTAGATTTTTTTTTTAATTTAGGAAAGATAAAAATGTTAAGGAAAAGATCATATACATGCAGAATTGTGCAGCTTTGGGTGTCACAGTATAAGAAAGACATAAAGCTACTAGAGAGCATCCAAAGGAAGGCCACAAGGATGGTGAAGGGCCTTGAGGGGAAGCTGTATGAGAAGAGGCTGAGGGCACTTGATTTGTTCATCCTGAAGAAGAGACTGAAGGGAGACCTCATTGCAGTTACAACTTCCTCGTAAGGGGAAGAGGAGGGCCAGGCACTGATCTCTTCTCTATGGTGACCAGTGACAGGACCTGAGGGAGTGGCCTGAAGTTGTGTGAGGGGAGGTTTAGGTTGGATATTAGGACAAAAATCCTCCAACCTAAAGTCTACAGCCACAGAAGTGTATTTCCCTTTTTATTTCAATCTTTTCTCAGAATCTCAGAGTACAGAAATATGGTTACATTTTCCCAAGCAATTTTAGTAATCAAATATGAGAACAACAGAAAAATATTTCTGTGAAATTAAAGGAAATCTTACAGAAAATTCAAGTGGATTTTTTGAATAGCATAGTTTTAAAGCTAATAAGTAGCTCAAAAATACATTTCATCTTTGGAATTTCACATGAAAACCACTTCTAAAAGAAAACATACCTGTTTCTCCTTTTTATTTGTTCCTGGGGTACTTGCAACAGCTTGTATTTTGTGTGGTGAAATTAGTGTATTAGGCACTGAATTGAAAGAAATTAAATCATACTTGTCCTTTGTTTATCTTGTTTACTTGCTGACTTCTTGCCTTTCCAACCTGAGTTGATACCTTCAGTCCTTTACAGAAATAGAACTCCTTGATGTTCATAGGCCTAAGCCACCAGCCCCTAGGAACAGCCCACATTTTAGATGCCAGCAACCTCTCCCACCTCCCTTGTAAAAGGCCAGTGGGCTGAATTTGCCAAACTCTTTCTGTGGACTCTTACAACATGTAGAGGGGAGTGGCAAGGAGAAAAGACCTGACCATGGTAATGGGATGAACTACAGTGCACAGCAGTGTAGACAGCATGTACAGAAGATGTCTAAAGAAGTACTGAAAGGCTGAAGAAAAATCAAAAGAAAATTTCAAGACACTTTTAGCAAAGCACACTTGGGTCTGTTTTACAGTGCTGGGTTTTGTGGCAGTGCTTTATAGAGTTTATCAGCCAGACTTTAAAAAGTCTTGGCCTCCACCTCACTCATTTACGTTGCCATCTAAGCCAAAGAGTTCATTGGCTTTCGCTCCTTCCCCTGCCCTGCTTGGAAAGCTCCTCCTCTCCATTCCTTCATGCAAGGTGCTTGTTACCTGTCCACTGCTTTCTAGCCCTTTTCACTTCTGTGTCTGATCATGTCTCTCAGATAATTTTAAGATATTTTTGAAAATACTATGTTAGAATGCCTCCAGTTTTGAAGTCTCTCGTTACATTTCCTTCAGCTGTACACTGGCAGATGAAAGAAGCAGAAACCATTGCCTGCTTAAGATAAAACATCTTCACTGCATCTAAGCACAGCTTTGTGATGAGCACAGACTGTCTTATCATTTGTCTGTTTCTTCCCTATGGCTGCTGTCCCTACAAGCCCATTCTTCAATTTTCTACCTCAGCTTGTGCCAAAAGTAGTCTCCAGATATTAAGTTATAATGAAATGCATTAGAAGGACTCAGAAGTTTATCTTTACAGTAGGCCAGCAAGCACTGGCCTTTCAATCACTGGCCTCTTAGAAACCAGAACCAACAACAGAGTGCCTCGTGTTTTACCTCCATAGAGCAAATAGAGAATTGCACAAAGATGTGAATTATATTCACATGGATGGCACAAAGTAATAGAAGTGTTCCCAGAGCATTAATTGTGACTACTGCAACAAAGAAGATGGTCATCTAATCCAAGTCCTGTTTACTTGGACCATCACCTGCCCCCTAACAGCATACTTTGCCTCCCATCTAGATTTAATTCATCACATTAAATTGTGTTTTAATGGGGACACATCAAATAAGTTGCTACCAGACATCTTTTACAGATTTTAAAAAGACTGTTTTTAAATCAGAAACTAGATGATTTAAAATGTCTGGTAGCCTGTTCTCAGACATAGTAATTTGCTTAGTTTACAACACAAAATTCTCTGCTTGCTATTACCTGCCAGGCCATGATTCTCATATCCTCAGAAATGGTTTACATGCATGCTAGCCTTCACTGTGCAGAAATCAAGCTGGTTTAAGCAAGCCACATTTCCTGTCTGGTTCAAGACACATCCTTCACACACCTTGGAAGCTTCTTATGATGAAAGAGTTTTGATCTCCATTTGTTGCAGTCTGAGCAGTGCTGGTGCGAAGGCGCCCTACAGTGACAAACAAAACCTGCCAGCCCTTTGGGTTATCCACAGCACTGTTTTCTCAGCGGTGAGCACCCTTTAACCCCAAGTGTTCCAACTCCCAGGCAACAACAAGCCCTCAGCCTGCACAATTGGTTGTGTAAGCCAGGACTGCACCTGGATTGCTCACCTGTGAACGCACTGTAAGACAAGGCCAGCACAAACACGCTGCAGCAGTCGGCTGCCCCCTACATACTCTGTCAGTATTCAAAGAAAGCATATGCACGACCCTAGCTCTGTAACAGGGCAGTATGCTTCCTAGCAGGGCGTGTTATAGGGGAGAGGACAACTTTCACTCTACTGCTTGGGTGCACAGTCCAGCACTGGGTAGTTTTGTTGCTGTTGTAGTTCTCAGTCTTGTTAGAAACTTGGACTTGAGCTGACCTCAGTGAAAGTTGCATGTGTGTTGCTGAACAAGTAATCAGAACATTTTCAGTTCTAATATTTCAACACAATGTTTTTGTTTCATGTTCAGGGTAAAGGCTGTCAAATATGACCACCAGCAACCCCCAGTAAAATATGTAGAAATGTTCTCATGAAAAGTTTCATTTTGACATTTCCAATTCAAACTCGTTCTTTTTGGCTTTGTTTCACATGGAGATGTATAGTCACGGGTAGTTTTACTGTTTTACAGGCCTTGGGATCTATATTCCACTCAACACTGTCACTATTCTCCTAGTGCCCCATTCCAGCCAGAGCATAGAGTTCAATGAGGGGGAAAAAATACCTTGATAAGAACACCCATCCCAAATTTTTTCCCCTATGTATTCCAACAAGCCATGTTTGAATTAAGATGACTGAATCATTAATCAAACAGTTCATCCTTCTAGGAAAAAAAAATTAACTTCTTCATAGTTGCATTTTCCTATAATTTTTTTTTTTTTTGTGCAAGTTTTAAAGCAGCTGTAAAACATGGCGTATTTGACAACCATCCTCTTATTTATGGGCTTTAATACAATCTAAGGACACCCAGACTCAACTCTTCAAAGTTTTGGTTAGGAAAGAGAGTATTCAAATGTTTACTGAACAGTACTACTATAAACTGGATTAATCTTTACCATAGTTCTGTTAGACAGAAATGTCACTTCCTACTTGATTTTCCCCTGATGTTGATTTTCTCTTCCACTAACCGAGTACTCTCTGCAGCACAAGCACAAGAGCTCTGTTGTGAAAGAAGGAAATCAGCAAAGTCACAAACTATCAGCTCAGAATAAAACTAAAGTCTCAGAGAAAGGGCTGAGGTTGAAGGACACCGTTCAGAAGTTGTGAGAAGCCAGATTAGTTTGAAACAGATCAAATGGCAAGGAAGTCTTAGCATGAAATTGAAGCAATAATAAAGCAATTGAAGCAGTGAATTGAAGTAATAATGCAGCTTTCACAATATAAACCCTGTATTTTTACTTTCTGTCACAAGTCATTGGGGATGTCAGTTCCTGTTCAGAGAACCTCACTCTGACTGTACCTCAGTTGGAGGCATCACTTTTCTAATTTGACTAGTCTTTGCTTGTGCCTTAAGACAGCTGCACTGAATTCCCCAGAGACAACTGGGAAAGTTAAGATTCCTACAATAAGAATTCAATAATTGCTCCTGTTGGGCTGGCTGAAGAGCTATGATAACCAAGTGTTTCATCTGAAGTCCATGTACATCCTTCTCCCCCACAGCCTTTGTATATGTGCTCTAACACAGTATTTGAAGTCAACAGGTGAGCAATACACACTTCAGAGTCTCCTTTCTGAATTGTGGGATTGCTGTTGCCAGCATCCTCTCCCCTTCCCCCAGACGAAACCCGGAGTAACAGGGAGGAATCACAGCCTCATACTCTGTCCAGCTTCCACTTTGGATAATTACACTCTGCTTGTCTGTATCCCCTTGGCAGGTTTAACTAGGCACATTGCACAGTTCACTTCCCTCTAGAGCTTGCCATGCAGTTTGTCGGGTGGTTAAGGTGCAGTTCTTCAAGAAGATGGTGAATAGCCTTTACATATCTGCTGAAATACAGGCTGTGAGCATCTGAGAGAAAAGTGTCTGCACAGACTGACCACAGCCTTGAGTCTTTAGGCTATGAAAAAAGAAAAGCCCTCACATTTTCTTCTGAAACCTGATTCCCGTTCAAACATGCACCACACAGACTTGAGATCACACTTTAAGATCAGAAGAGAAAACATGAAAACCCAAGACAGGCCTCAGCAGCTAGTGGTTCACTTCTCCCCCTTATGATGGGGGACCCCACACTCAGGGAATTGTAGTCCAGCTTACCTTAGGAAAGCAGACTAAAGGATTTCCCTGCACTCTTCAACTCTGGGCTCCTGGCAGCAAGAGGCTGCCTAGGAAGTTTTGACACCCAGGAAATCCAAGCTGCCAGAACAGCCCTTGAGAACCCTTTTGCTTTGTATCACTAACACAGGAGAGAGCCACAGAGCCTACATCTCATGAGAGCGAGAGTAGAACTTAGCCCTAGAGTATGTGTCTCCCCTCTGTGAGTGTCAGACATGTCACCACATCAGACAGAGAGTACATTTGCACATGTATTTCATCCATGCTCTGCATATTCTGGCTCCAGCCCTGTGACCCATCCACACCTTCTTGTTCATACTGTGAACTAGCAGGCTGACCACGCATCATACCTCTTACCAGTCTACTAAGATAACTGCTACCACTATTTTTTCAGTAGCAATGCCTGCAAAACACTATTTCTCTCTTAAAGCCCAGGAATTCAGAACACTACAAGCAAGCAAAAATAAACTTTTTCTTTCTTCCATCAGTCAGTCATAAGAAACTTGGATCACTAAGGCTCTACCAAAATTGAAGCCTTTGAAGTCTCTGAGCTGGGGCACCCAGCCCTGTGAGTCAATTCATGTCAGCTGTGCCCATCCACACTCCCCAGGAGGGCAAATGCCCTTTGGAGGTCTTAAAGAGCCTCCACAGTCTGTGATATATCCCCTGCACGCAATGCTCTCCAACACTTGGTAGCCATTTGTTAACTTGCTGATGCTAATGCTGTGTGAACTCTTATCAGATGTATTTATTACCACAGTTGTTAATGTTTTGGGAAGGCACAGGCTGGCTTGAGTTCAAAGGAGAACCACAAGAACGGAAAATAAGCCCTGAAGGTGCTTATTTCAGGAGGCTGACTAATGCACCTTACCAAAGAGAAAGTTGAAAAAGGCAACGTGGTGAGTGGGTGTTGATACTCACAGCTGCAAAAGGTGTTTTAGCACAGGCTTTTCAGTTCTGCAGAGCAAAATGAAGTTTCTTGCTCTTGATGTTAGAACCTTCACCGATATATCAAGTGAGGTGTATTTCTGAGAGAAAAATGTAATTAGTTACTGGGTGGTGAGGGGATGGTGTGTGTGTGACGCATTGTAATGGATCATCAGGGAGCATGGGGTGGGGCATCAATTAACTCACTCTTGTTTGAGATTTTAAAAGGAAAGAGAGCTGAGGTGCATCATCTGAGACATGACAGTGTGTTCAGGAGAGTAGTGCATTTGAAGGATGTGAGGTAGCAACATCCTAAGGTCTCTTTTCTAATAACATATGCAAAGCCTTTGTATATCTTCAGTGTTGTTTGTGAGGGTGGCAGGGGAAAGATGTTCAAGGTCGTGTTGTGATCTAAGAATATAAGAAAATGAGGTGCTGCATATTGTGTTACTCCAAGTGGATTTATTTGGATGCCAAGTAGCATAAGAAACAACTGTAGTCCTGTTTAATTCCTGAGAGTGCTACGTGTGCAAGAGCTTAAAGCAAAACATCTAAATGCATTTTGTTATTCTCCTCTCTGCAGGTGCTTTGTTCAGTGCTTATTAGCACAAAACTCATGTGAAGGAAAATGAAATCACTTGTTGCTCTTTTAAAATCTCAAATGGCTCTCCATGAGGAAGGGGATAGTGAGGACAACATAGGGTTGGTGATGGATGGGAGTTTGTAATTGTGGATGTGGAAATCAAGGAGTGACAGAGAATGAATCTAGAGGGGGAACTGATATTCTGAAGGGTATGAAGAGCAGATGTTCTTTATAGCCAGGGAGAACAAAAGCTTGATTTTTCTGGATGATATGTTGTTTCATGGAAGATTTGCGTAGGCCAGGATGAGAGTTACAGTTTAGGTGCTCTCATAACTCCTTTCTGTGGCTTCTTTCTGTGTCTCTTTTTTTTCTGAGAGCTCTTGGGGTGCTTATTGTAGCTGTTTGACAGGAATTCAGGCTATGTGAACAAGGCATAGAAGAAATTTTCCTTCATATTCTATGCTCCTTTTAAAATCAAGAGGTTTAATTAACAATATTGATGCTACAAGCTGCTTAAATATTTTGTGGACTTTGGTATTTTTTTGACACTCCTTATAGCATTCATAAGCATGGAATACATACATGCAGTTGACTACTTCAGATCATCCAGACTGTTCCTTCAGTGTTCCCTTTGAAGACGAAGAATGAAGATGAGACTTTGTTGCCATCCAGAGCCAGTGTGTTTCATACATTCTGAAGGATTGACCAGAGCTATGAAAACATGACCCAAAACCAGTGAGAAGGAGAGAAAATGGCACATAGGGCTGGTCCTGGTCTTGCCTGGTGCCAGCCTTGTGAGAGAGCGGCTGCCCCAGAGTGGGGAGCTGCCCTCCCTCCACAGATGGATGGGGCCAGGCTGGGCTGGGCAGCTCTGCTTTGCCTCCTGCTCCCCCGCAGAAAAGCGAGCACTGGCTTGTCTTTTGGAGAACTCCCTATTGACTTTCTGATTGACTGTGCTCTGTTCCCTGTCATATCAGGGTTCTTCTCCCTGACCTTAGGTCCCAGCCTTCTTCAGTAATGCTTCAGCCCTGCCAGCCCTGATGTCAAGCCTGCTTTGCAGGGACAAGACAAAGCTGTGGTCCCAGGAGAAGCTGGTAGGGGAGGGAGGGAGGGAGAGTGTAGCAGGAGAAGGCAGGGGGGCTTTCAGAAGCTGAAGAAAAAGAATCAAAGGTCTGCCATTGAAAGGTTGGTCTCTTCTTTATTGAACTCAACTTAGCCTTGCCATGAAGAGTGTGATTAGGTGTCCTTCTCTGTAGATTGTGTTCTTTTATTGTATAAAATTATAACTATAACTTAACTGTGCAAAAAATTAAGATGATAGAAGGAACTTTCCATTTATAAAATTTTTACTGGGACCTGAATCAACCCTAACTGAAGTAAGCAGAAAGGATTTTGTGAAGGACACACAACTTTGCCTGGACTTTAGAGACAAACTGGAGACACAATGGGAAATGAAGTTGAAATAAATATATGTTTTTACATACATATGCAGTAGTCACACAATCAGTCATATGGCAAGAAGGCATGTACTGCAGTGGATCAAAGAGGAAGAGCCTAGCAAGAGATTAAAGGGGGGTAATTGCAAGCAACCAGAAAGTTTTATAATAGAAGTGATAATAATATACAGCAGAGGAAGGAAACTGCGAGGAACAGAAATGAGGATAAAATGCAAATAAAAGACATCCTTTGATCCTTTTGGCTTTCTCCGTATATAACAGAATTATTTTATCACTCACTTACTTCATTTCCCTTCCACTTTCATCTTGCTTTCCTCTGACAGCTTTTTAGTTCCCCTGCCATGACACTACACCCAGTCTGCATCTCTCCACATGTCTTGTAGCAGTGCAGTGCAGGACAGGACATATCTTTATCAAGTGCTGGTTTTAAATATGAAACATCTTCAGTGAGGGATTGCACTTCTTGTTTTGCTGCTGACTCTGAGAAGGAACAGAGCTGTCAGGGAGAGGAGTTCAGAAGATCACCCCATGTAATGAGCCATGTGGTCCAAGTTCGGTTTAAAATGCCAAAACTCCTCATAACCATTCTGGGAGAAAACACAAACATTTAAAGAAAAGAGAACCCAGGAAAGAAGCGGCCTTGAAGTAGAATTTTGAAGATATTTTTGTAAATTTCTGATTTTTACACAGCTGCAGAAGTGAAAAACATTTTCCTTTCTCCTTCCTTCCCTTATTCTGTATCCTGTTTGGTTTCATAGGTCAAGAGGCCCATGACCAGAAGGAAGGAACCAGCCCTTTCTAAAGAGGACATTTGAGTCTCCAAACAGAAACCTGTGCACTACAGCACTGCAGAAAGCCTGGTCAGCCCTGGCTAAAAACTCAGGCTAAACTTGGTTACGTGAGTCACCACTTTACTAACTTCATACCTCAGGCATGACGGGAAATAATGGTGGTAACACTAATACACAGACCAGGGAACCTGCAAACAGCAGAAAAGAAGGGAGAAATAAGGAGAAGCAAAAGTAGAGCCAGTTTCTGCTTTAGGATGGCTAGAAGGTGTGTTGATGGCCTAAAAAGGACTTAAAAGCATATCTGGCAGTGATTGCTGGGGGTGGGTTGCTCTCTGCTGACTGTGAGGGGGTGAGACTTTAAAGCACAGGATCTGCAGCTAGAACACTCTCATGTTTGTGTTTGAGTAGCAATTCCAGCTGTGTGGGAAGATGAAGGCATCCACAGTGTGCTCCCATTTTGGAGGATATACTGGGATGGCCTGTTTTATACACAGTGCTTTTTCTGCTGATTCTAAAAGAGCAAGGCTGCAGGAAAAAATTTGGTCCCTCTTGTGAGGTAGGACTCTGAGCACCCTCTTTGTTGAATGCTTGTACGGGCACTGTTGGTGACAGCCTTGTGGCTTTGAGGGTAGGGGATGCCTTGCATTGGCTGGAGAGTGGGTGAGGTGTTTTCCAGGAACTGGGAAGCAGTTCTAGTGGGACAGTGTACCAAAATAAAAGGGTATCTAGTGCAACTGGACTTCAGAGTGGGATGAGAATGTGATTAATCCTGTCCTCCTTGTCACAGCCCTCAGGCTTTGACAGTTCGCTCCTGGCAGAGCTGCTAGTGTCTGCTTTCTTTTTCCTTCAATGGGCTCACCATTGAGGGATGTTCCTAGAAATATTTGTCTTCTCGCTTATGTACTCATTTTCTGATCCTCTGGAGCCTAACTGGAATGGGTGAAGTGATTTGAGTGATATGGATAAGTGCTTAGAGGAGTGATCAGGGGAGATGTAGAGCACATATACCTCACTGTGATAGTTGTGGTGCTGGTGAGAAAAGGAGCAACAAGGAAGGTATTGGAAGTGAGACAAGAGACTTGGATTTCCACAAATTACTTAGTCAAATGCACTCAACCACAAGTAATGAGAGAGGGATGCTCCATGCCTTATACACAGTGAGATAACTCAGCATTGGTGATGATACAAACACAACTCAGATCTGCAAGGATGAACGACAAGATTCTCAGCTAAAGCTGTTCATAAATCTTTGCAAAGCATTTAGATAAATCCTCAAATTTAAGAACTGTTTTTACCAGATGGATTCACCATGTTTAAGTGTTGTGTAATGTGTAGGATTTTGAGCGCTTGAGGGTTAAACACAAAGAATTAAAGGGTGTGTGTCCTCTGGGACATGCTCTTTGTGTTCCACGAGTTACCAGCCTACAGCTATTTCTCCAGCCTCGCCGTGCTGTTGACTCTTGGCTATTTTTGGAGATTGCAGATTCCTTGCGTACCACAGGAGGTCAGCACTGGATAAGTTTGTACCTCCAGTGAAAAAATGTTTCTGATCTTGAGAATGTTCAGTTGCCACCTGGTGAGCATGGAGCTGCTTTTGTTAATAGTTGTATGTAATACAATTTTAGGTTGCACATCTTTTTAACCTAAGGACTGGTTTTGTTCTCTACTTATTTTTCCTTTTTCTGCATGTTCTCATTCTGAAAAGTAATTTTGTGAAAAGGGTGTGTAAATCATATATATATATATATGCACACACTATATATATATAAACAAATGCTGCTTAAAGTATTAAGAAGGAAGGCTAAAAAGCATGCAAAGCTAACAGTTTAAAAGTCAAGGAAGGAAGGGTAAGTTTGCTTTTAGCCAATAGTCAAAGGGGAACATTCACATATCATTAAAAAATACTGAAATGAGCGTTTGGTGCACTAGTGATTGTCAGAGTCAGAGTGAGACACTCGGAGCTATGGCATATGCTTGGTTAAAAACAACCTTAGTGGTTTAATCCAGTCCTTGGTAGTAGTTTTCCCTTTCTCATAATCTACAAGTTTTGTTTTTACAACCTGGCAAAAAATCAATGAAGTCTCAGAGCAAAATGCTTGTACTACAGTGACCACAAGGCAAAGCTGAGACAGAGTGATGGGAAATTTGCTTTTCATTTGCCTTGCATTGAAATAAATGTGTTTGAAAACTCTTCTTCCCCAGAAATTGTAAAAGAAAAAAAAATAAAAAGCTGGATCTGTTCACAGTGGCATCACCTGGAGATAAACCAGGAAAGTATAATTCAGGAAGGTGCAAATTCTTTCTCCTCTTCAAAGCTAAATTTAGAATATAAATCTTAGCATAATGTTTGCTTTTTATTTTGCTAGCCAAAAAGAGAAATGTAGTTTAGTCTTCAAACCAATACAACAATTTTTATAACTGAAATATTTTTCTTGGCATCATAAAAATGAGTGTGTGGGAGAGGGAGAAAAAAGTTGGCAGTTTAAGCAAATAAACTAGAAAATGTGTTCCCTTAAGAGCACCAAAATAGTATTATTGTTCTCCAAGTCCAAGTGACATTTTCATTGCTAAGAAGTTGCTTTTGGTGCAGTGGATTTCTACTAAGACCTCAGAGCATATGCTATAACATAATGATTCTGTAAGGCCACATGTGGAAAACAGGTCTCAAAGGTAATTGCATAAGACAAGACAGTGGCAGCATGTGAAGTACAAAATGCACAAGACATCTCAACACAAATTGTTTCCTTTCAGCTAAGAGGTTTGAAATCTAAATTTGAATGCAGTGAATTGTTTTAGGTAAAAGGAATGAGGTTAGAGGAACGTAATGATGCAGGCAGAGAAGGAATCATTCTGTCTCAATATTTTCTATAGGAAGTAAATGAGGATGGGAAATATTTCTAAACCAAATGCTCCTAAGGTAGTCACTTCTTAAAGCTGTTCAGAATAGGCTGAGAAAGAGACAAAACCTGTGCAGCAGTGGAGATTGGGGAGCAGAGGTATTGAATTCTGGGCTGAAATCCCTTTAATGTAGAAAACGTGTTTGTATAAAGAGAACTGTAACAGTCTGTCTGTTTTCAGAAACACCAATTCCAGCAGAGGTTATTATCACCTAAAGTGGCATTTAACTACTGGAATTTAATCTGAAAGATGAGAGAAGCTCAACTGGTTAAAGCTAATAAAGTCAAGGTTGTGGCTTTGATCCCTGTACGGGCCATTCACTTAGAGTTGGACTTGATCCTTGTGGGTCCCTTCCAAGTCAGAACATTCTGTGAACTTCTGTGACCATTAAAAATGCTTCCTTGCTAATTATATGACTTCAAATCCCTTCCTTTTTATATCTACAAGAATCAGCCATAGGATTTCCTGCTCTAATGATAACAAATCAGACAGCTTTGGGTACTTGCCTGGCAGAAGTGGGGCTGTGAAGACAACCAGCATCTCCAGCAGAAGCTACAAGGCTCACTCCAGCAGTGCCTGGGATCTGCTGGATCAAACGCCTGTTCAGGAGGGGATGATTTGGACAAGCCCGACTGTAGTGCCCATCCATGTTGCTGGGCAGCAGGGCAGAGCCTCTTGGCCCAAGCTGTTTTGCCTCTGGCTTAGCGAACAGGTTAGTTTACAGATTTCACTGGAGGTGGATGACTGAGTGTGCACGTGTACAGTGAGGAGGTGATGCTTGAAGGGAGGAAAGTGTGAACAGAAGAGTGAATAAACCACTCATTAAATTTAATAGCCTTGCTATTTTTATTGGAGTTGGCACTGCAGCAATGGGTAGGTATGCATTAGCCCAAGGAAAATCCAAATATGAAGTAACAAAGCTAGAAGGGGAGTTGAGAACTTGAACAAAAATGGTGCTTCTTAATAATTTTTTTTTAAAGAAACTACTCCGTTTCAGGAATGTCTCTCCAACTTGCAAGTTTCAGGCAGTAGATTCATTAGCTCTACCATGAAAAAGGTGTATCCTGGTCAAAGGATCCTTTGCCTGTCAGGAGTGTTCCTTGTTGTGCACGTGGAGGCTGCTCCTTGGCTGCCAGGCAAAAGCAGGACAGGGAGTGTTTCTAGCATAATGATCAGGAAGACCAGCATGAGCTTAGAAGCGTGAAACCACTAGTGAAAGGCTGCACTTCAAATTCACAGGGCCAAAACTTAGAATTCAACATCTCTGTCCTGCACGTCTTACTCATAGCGTCTAAACATCGTCCCTCTGATCAAAGGGAAGAAAATCAGCCCTGTCTGTACTGAAGTTGATGCAAAGGCTGTCACTGACTCCAGCCGGTCCTTGGTTGATGTGCTGACATTAATGTCTGTAAAAGAACTAAAGGTCACATAAACAAGTAACAAAAGCTATATACATGGGGTTTATTATATGAATAATTTTACATACTCCTCGTCAGTCAGATACAAGTGCATTTAATTAATGTTTTGTGGACATCATAACAGTCAGAGTATTTCAGCTGAACAGTCAGTATTTGGCTGAATTCAAGCCAGTGCAATTCATGACATAACCATAAACAGGGAGTTACAGGTCTACAATGAGGTTAGACTAGATAGCAACAGCATATTTATTGTCACATCAAAGCATTACAAAGTATGAAAGCCCAATATTTCAACTATCTCTAAAATGGTATTTGTACAAAGCTGTCATTAATACCTAAATGTAAGGATTTGTCTCATCAGTAATGGATCATGACTTGATTTTTGGGAGTTATTTCAATATTCAAAACTATTTGGGGCAACAAGAAGAAATGTAAACATCTGACAGTCCTTTGAAAGTCCCTTCTGAGAAAATACATTGTGTGCCACAGGAAAAGTGCATTCTAACTGGTGTGTCTGCTATGGCCAGTTTGACTCACATTCACTTAGCACCAGGTATTTATCCATTTCTGCAGTAAAAAGTTAGAAAAGCTTTGTATTAACTCAGAAAAAACACAGTCAAAAGTTTTTTTCTTCTTCTATTTTTTTTAAAGAGGAACAACAATTAAATTAAAAAACCCACCCAACATTTAAACAGTTACCTCTTATGTACAAAGGAACCAAGAGCTAGCAAAGCGCATAGCCACTGAACAGTCTTTATTATTTTTTTTCTTCAGGTTCATGTACCTGAATATATGAGTTTATTTACAGGTGGACAGATATCCACAGAAGTAATAATCAGAATACTTCTATTTGGCTAAAATTGTATAAAAAAAGACAAAACACTTTGTTCAAATACTTTCCAAATATATATATATTAAAAGTATTCAGTATTTCCATCAGTGCCACAGTTGGAAGCTCTTTCTCATTGTAAAAAGTTAACTTTGTGATAGTGACAGCAGAGGACTGATGGTGTCAGTCAGAGCTTTGATTTGAGGATCTGCAGCTGGAGCTACTCCAGGCCCACTGGACAGTTGCAGATTGCAGGGAAATGAATCCGTGTCTGTCTGTTGCAGTGACAGGCAACATCCTGGTAAGGGTGACCTGCCTGCTCCAGAGAGTCTCCCACCCACACCAGGCAGCCCTTTGGAACCCTCTGGGGCAGGTCCCCTGTGAAAACAACCACCCGAAAACCTCTGAAATAGTGGAAATATTCTTTATGCAAAAAGACAACTAGCATGGGCAGGTAGCTCAATAAGTGGAAAAATGTAATTGCCACACTAATTCTTGTAAAGAATATAAAATTAAAGGCCTCAGCCCATCAAATACAAATACATATTGCAAAAATATTTTTCAATTAAACACAACCTAGATGAGTGCACATCTCTGGATAGATAAGAATACTACTGCCTTCATACTGGTATCAAATATTTAAGTAGTTTGCATATAAACAAAATCTTTCTTTGTTGTTGAGTCCAGGCTTGCTTTACTTTAAAGCAAGGATATTATTGATACTTGTATTTTTTTGGTCTTTCTTTCTGTAGAATAAAGTGTAAGAAACACATTTCATTCATTTAGTAGACTGGACTGATGTATATTACAGCAACAACCCAAAATTTAAGAAATGTTGCATGCAGTATCATTTTCCTTCATTTAATTATACCAGCTAAAAGAACAAGACATCCATTTTCCATCTTTCCTTCTCCCTTCCAACAGAAGGTATGCTAAAACCAAGCTCTGATCCTTCATCCCAGCCCTGAAGTCCAGTCAGTGATCAGGATGAAGGGTTGAACATTTGGAGCATTGTGTTGCTTGGGGTAGCAGAGGTCTCAGCAGTGAGACCACAACCCCTGAGGAGCCATCCGTGCCTCTGGAGTGCTGCAGAGCACCGTGGGGAAGTGATGGGCAGAATGAAACTGGGCTGGGAAGGTGGCTAACAACGCCGTCCCTGCCAGCCCAGGTGCACTGGCTTCCTCCTTGGCACAGCTTCACCGGGTGTTGCTGCAAACTCTACTGACCCCGTGTGAGAGCAGCCGCTGGTCCCGCTCGGCTTCCCCAGCGTACCAAGGTGCTGAGCAAGAGTGCAAGAGGTGCTGGGGCTGCAGCAGCTCTGGCAGAGCTAGTACAGATTGCATGTCCCTCTGTCTGGCCATGCTGGGCCTGGGAGCCCAAAGTGATCTCCCAGGGCATGCCAGGTCCCTGCCTTGGCCACTCTGCTCCTGGGGACCTGCTGCTCAGCATTCCTCCACCCTGTATCTCAGGTTTTTGGAGAGCAGCAACAAGACAGGAGACAAACAAATGCTAAAGGAGATGGGAGCACCTTCAGCTCCTGAAGTTTGGGAGTTGCTAACCTAGGGGAAAGTTGAACTGATTCAAGATACAGTATGCAGCTGTGTGAAAATGCATAGTTTGTATGTATACATTCATTTACAAAGATCAAAGGAAGGTTCTTGGTTTTGTAATTTAATCACCATCTGCCTTTAACAAAAATGCAAGCCACAGGAGACCAGTTAAACACATAGCTTGGGAGTCAATGGTAGCTGAAATGTCATTTCCCCAATACAGAACAAGCTGCTTTTTCTTTCTGCCTTTTTTTTTTAGATAATTTTAAGTACTTTTTCATTCAAAGACTGTTGTTTCTGTAATAATGTATTTTAGGATTTCAAGACATTCCTATTCAACTGTGGACATCTCAGTATTGACATACCCCACTTTGAGGGTTATTCAGAAATAAAAGCCCTCTAAGACAAACAAACCAACCAACAGAGACCTGGTTTTAACTATGGTGTGTGACCCAGATTAAAACATGAATCTTCTAAATTCTAGTTCAGTAGCAAGTAAAGTTTGTTTTTTCTTTCTTTCTTTCTTTTTTTTTTTTTGACAATACCTGAGCTACTATTTAGAAAATCCTACAAGTTTGCTCACTTTGCTTTTATTTAATTAACACTTTGGAAACTAGCTGCTTCCCATGAGGAATGTCTGTTGTCCTGAGCATCCCTGGACATAACAATAATGTACCAGGCAGGATGGGCTTAAACTGAAGGAGAAAATCTTGGTTTAAATGATCTGTTTTAATGTTGTTTTCCATTTGCACTTTTTCTGAAGAAAAATTGCTTTGTCACTTTGAAACTTACTAAAACACAGTGGTTTGCTATGAAATGTAACCTTAACAAAGATCACTGCTCTTTAATAATCATATTATGTAAATATTTAATTTAGCAATTAATTGACTTTTCTCATGATACTTTATGTTCATGTTTGTTTCACGTACTTGATTTTTACTTAATATTTGACTTAGATTCTTCCTTGCAATTTTAATTCAACCATATCAAGGGAAATTGCACAAAAGCAAAATTTAAACTAGAAAAAAAGTAACAACCAGGATTCACATGGAGAATAAAATTATCAAAGTGTATTTTGCAGTCAAAAGTCAGGAAACACTGCCTGTAGCCAGCAAACTGTTCACTGGGAAATGAAAAAGTAGTAAAGACTTTTCCATATAAACAATGAATAATACAAGAGGATGAGATTTGTTCATTCTAAACCCCAATGATCAGAAACAAATTATTCATTACCTGAATTACTTGAATAACTTGAGAAAAAAAATCTTTTTTTATTTTTTTAAGTTACTCGATCAGGAATTCAGTAATCTTTCTTTAAAGTTTTGAGTGCAAATAGATACTTCTCAGTATTTAAACTCAATTATTTCCAACAACTTTTAGGCATTAATAGACACATTGCTTATTTTGCAAATGTTTTTAATTTAAGAAAAACATGTGAAGTGTTTGGAGTGTCCTGACTTGTACAGACTCCCTAGGTATGTGATGTCTACTGGGAGTGCTCCTGGATCAGCAGGCAGTATTGACTCAGCTGCAGACAGAAAGATTTTAACATTTTGTTTCATGGGAAGTAACAGCAAAATTCTTAGAGGAATTTTGGAGAGCCCAAGTCTGTGTGGTTTTGATCTAGCACTAAAACATTTTCAATGGCAATAGATTGCAGGGGCTTTTTGATGAGTTATGCCAGTGCTACAGGGAGACAGTAAGAATCTAGCAAAGAACTTCTCAGTGGCATTTTGTTCTACGTTTTTATTTTAAGCAAAAGAAAAAGCACCTGGTTCTTATAAGAAGGAGTCTTTTGCCATGTGCAAGTCAGTCGAATCACCATATCTAAACATGCTGTGTTGGGCCACAGGCTGCCCCCAGAGGGCAGAATCAAACCAGACTGCAAAGAAAAGTCTTCTAAACCTTTCTTCAGACATACATAGACCAGTCAGGCAACAGAGCTGTTACTTGTGCTGCCTGACAGACCACCACCTTGGAGAAGGCGTCACTGCTCTTGCTCCTCAGCCGAACACAGACTGAGGTTTCAGAGACACTCTGTGCTAAGTACAAAGATTTTAAGCTTAATTTTCCCCGTAATTCCAAGACATAAGCAGTGATGTGCAGGCCTCATCTTTGTAGTAGGATGTAGAGGTGGCATATGCTTTCTTTTCAGCACAGGTATCAAGTGCTTATGTTAAGCACGAAGCTTGCACACCCCTAGCAGAGCGCTTGCCTCCCTCCAGGGACTCCCAGTGGTCCATGAAAGGATGTAACTTTACAGCATGCAGAAATACCTGGAACATGCCCATCTTTTGTAGGCAGAACTGCAGCTTGATTAAAAATGGCAAGGCAATATATTTGCAGCTCAAGGTGAGACTGTAGCTAGGCTACTGGAGTAGCAGTCAGCTTTTATGTATGGATGTAAAACTGAGAGAGCAAAAAGTCTGAAAGTCTCTTAAATGAAGTGAGGACTCTGGGAAGTGAACAACCAAGAGCTTTAGCAGGGGTTTCACAGAACTTCCATGCTCTGCATGGTCTGTGCATGCACACAATCATCAGCCTGGGAGAGGGGAGCCCAGGAAGGGCTCATGCTGCATAGAAAGTATTGCATTGCTCTCTCTCTTTCCCCTCTTCTCTACCATGTGCTTTGTCTTCTCCACTTTTCTAGGTGGAATAAGAGTTTGGACAAAGTAAAAGGCAAAAAGGTCTTTATTTTTCCATGTACTCCAAAAGATTTGAAGGGATTCTCTGCTGGGGCCGAGTAGCTGCTCTTTGTTTCAAGCACTGAAACTGGCATCTACAAATTCTTAAAATAAACTACATGCAACAGGATTAGGGCTGTAAGTTTAACACCAAAACCAGAGGGAAGATGAGTTCTTCCTTAGCTCACTCAAGAACAAGAGGATTGTCTTTAGGACACTAGTTCCCAGAATGAGTGTGAATGAAGGCAAGAGAAACCAAATGGAGATACCACTGCCAACCTGGCAGTGGGTCTGTAAGCATAACAGCTTGGAGAGCTGCTGTCTAAAGCAGGGAAATCCACTCGCATCCAGCTTCTGCTTGTGTGGAGCTCAGCTCCTGCAGAGCTGAGGGGCTTTGCAGGCTGCCCAGCAGACAGCACTGCCTTAGCACAGTGGAGAAAAGCTCTTTGGTGGTTAAGTTAAACTGATTTCAACTTCTCTATGAGCTTTTTTCATTTTAAACTTGCCTATTAAGTAGTTTCATACTTCTTTAAACCAATTAGGCTATTTTTTTTAAACTCCTATAAATTAATTCAGGTTTTGCATATAAGCAAATCTAATGTCTAGAACTTTGTCTACTGCTTATTCATATTCCATTTTAAACCATGATATCCATTAATGTATTGAATTTACCAAATGGTAAATAATCTTAGAAGCCATAAGATTTCTCAATGTATCAGTAAAAATATCAGTCTCTAACCTAAAAACATTATTTTTTCTGTATTTTATGGAACTTGCAATTTAATAAAAACATTTTAGTTTCATGGTTAATTTCTAGTTAGATCTACATTAACAAAACCTTTATTGTTTAATATATTAAAAAATACATGGCCCAACAAGTGAAAATATACATAAAGTGCAATGCAGAGCAAATTAAAGCTCAGTAATTTTACATTGAAAAGAAAGAGGAAATGTTCTGATTCTAAAAAATTATAATTCAGAAAAAATGTTTTTAAAAAAGAACTTAAATTTACTTTATATTCTCTGAAACAAGATTTGAGTATGCAGGCAGGTATTTCCCTTTCGTGACTGAAGCAAGACAAAAGGCTGTGTGGAAATAAATACTGCAGTTTTCTGCAGGCAGCGTGTTAAAAATCCTATATTCTTAAAAACTGGGCAATTGGGCTTTTGATTTCCTGAAGCTGCTTAACTTGTGCTAAATTCACCTCCTTCTATGATGGAAATACTTTTCTTATACGAGATAATATATGAGTAGCAGGTGACAAGAAAACATGTTTGCTTTCTCACAGTTAATACAGTGCAATTGATGCTGACAGTCCTCTTCCTTCAGTCACCTGATGACCATTTACCTTTCCCCCTGCATTTCCATCACTATAAAACTGATGTTGTAACAGAAAGAGGCTGAAAAACTGCACCAGCAAAGCAGCTGAGGATCTTTCGTACTTGCCACCATGTTTGACAAGAAGTATGCCCTGTTCTTTTGTGGCCCAGAGATCTCCTAGAGAGGTCATGACATGTTACACCCAGACAAACCTTGCAGAGCCAGAGAATACCCTGAGTAACTCCAGACTGGTTCCAGGATGTCCCTGGGGTCAAGGAGGAACAAGGTCTAGTAAGGTTGCTTTTCGTTTTCATAGAATGTTTTACAGAATATTCTGAGTTGGAAGGGACCCACAAAGGATCATTGAGTCCAAGTCTTAGATGAATGGCCCGTACAAGGATCAAACCCACATGTCCCTTAACTCCTTCAGTATCTGCTTAGCAAAACCATGGCACAGTTAAGATGTAGTCTTAAGATTCACTGTACGTATGATTATTGATCTAAGTCCTCTCTTTCCCCCTACAGACTCTACTTCATATCAAAATCAATGCCACCAGCCATGACTAGAGCTCTCACGAGTTTCCCACTGTAGGAACATGTGCAAGTCCAGGCCTTAATGAGACTCCAGCCAAGACGGCGTGGGATAAAGACAGTATTATCATGCCTGCAACATGAAAGAGCAAAGGTACAAATCCCACAGGCCATATGCTGATCTAGCCTTTAGGCATTTTATATAGACCTACACTCATAGAAGTGGTGCAAGCCAGCACAACTTGGGATATTTTTCTGGTGGGGCAGGAAGAGCTTTTTCAAGAGCAGTATAAACTTATGCCAACTTAATCTGTTGTGGGACTGCAGTGTTAGGTGAAATGTAGAGGTTTAATAATATTTCTCAAAAAACAGTACTGACAAAGAAAATGTCTGGCTCCTTGCAAAAGCAGAGGTGGCTGGTGCTGGGTCAAAAATGCCCCAGAATGGGGTGATGCCCCCTTTATAAAGGTCTACTAATAAAACACCAGCTTAGGAAGTATAAGTGTTGGGAAAGAGCCTCCTTTGCACGGGAGTCAAACTCACATTGGTCTTGGTTTAGGCTCATTGCTGGGTTCTAGCAAATCTTGGGGGAAAAAGACTTGGTTAAGGTTACAGGGCTCTGTGAGAGCCACAGCATGGCTCTGGAGGGAGGAAAACAACTACTACTGATTTCAACTCTGACAAGAGTGAAATTTATTCAGTGACTTTCTTTAACATAAAAGTTCTCCCACAGTTTTATTTTAATCATTGAAAAAGAGAATATTCTTCAAAAGAACATTCTGTCCTATGAACATGTCATGAATGTACGTGGAAAACCAATCTCCCCTCAAGCTGGACACAACAAAGGCAGCACTTGCTCCAGCCAACAGTACATGGACTGTGGTGGTGACTCCCTCAAAAAAGCTTAGCTATCTTGGATCCCATCCTGAGAGACCTCCTTCTCCCCTGTGCCAGGCATCAGTAGGATGGATTATAGGCTGAATACCACCTGCGTAATAGCTCTTAAATCTGGCACTAAGTGACACACCCAAGTACTGCCACCTTGGTATTACCAGAAACACTTCCAACAGCTGTGCAAATGTGCCAAGGTATGGATCCACCCCTCTCACAAAGCCTAACAGCAAAATCCTCAAGCACTCAGAAAGGGAGATTCACAATTTCACACTCCCAATTCCAGTGGAAAGTCACATGGGAGGAAAACCCTTGTGCCTTTGTTCTACAACCATTACCCGTGTGAGCAGTCCTTGTCAATGCATGGGAATAACTGCAGCTCTCCTGAGAAAATCTGTCCTGCTTTGAGGGCACAGCTAGTTACAATGTGATCTGCATTCTGCTCTTAATAACAAGACTTTTTATCAGGCTTGTAATTTAGAAAAAAAAAACCCAAAACCTAAAAAACATCACCACAAAAATCAAACCACAGAACTTCTGTAACTGACTGGTTGAGTTTCCTCCTACCGGGATTCAATTCTGAGCAATTTTGTTTCAGGTCTTGCCTGAACTGGCTCAAACGTCTTTTGACTGAGTTCGAGTTTGTTCTTTGGCCCTTTGCTACAAGTCAGTCAAACAGGGAAACACCCAAACAGCCTTCTGTTCAACAAATCCAATTATTTCTGTCTTTCAGTTAATTCTGGACTCTGAGCACAAGACATAAAGAGAGATGGGAACATGACACGTATGTCATTATTTAATAACAAAAAAAACACCATAAAACAACTCACAACAAAAAAAAACAGGGGTAGGATAGCCAGATACACTGTACTTAGCAGCCTTACTCCACTGCCCCACAGGGAAGACAGAGGGAAGAAATATGAGTGGAACTTTTATTTTGACTGTTCAAATCTTTTTCACGACTGAACAACAAACCCTCAACATAGTCTTTTCCTATAATCTTCTGTTGTATGAACTCTCCACTTAAATCAGAGCAGATCACGTTATATGATTTCATTCAGACTGTACAGTATAATGAAGAATTCTATCCATTTTAAAAGTTATTTCAAAAGAATAAAATTTCAAGCCAAATACTGATAATTTAGTAAGATAATGCAAGAGACAAAGCAAACACTGAACATGAGGTAAGCATTTTCATGTCACTATGGGAAATTTCAGAGTAAACTACCTCTGTAACTAAGGGCAAGAGATCTTTTATTTCTGTAATGAAGAATTTGTATGGCTTTGTAAAGGTGTTTTAGGTTACTTCTGCCATGTAAAACAACATACCACTACTCTATGTGATTTACAATTTCTACTCTCCTTTTAGTTCTTAAGCAATCCCAAATCCTGTTTCGTAATGTATAGTAAATGATTATAAAATTACACCGTTATAATTTCAGAGAGGTATTAAGATCCCAGTGCTATAAGTCAGTGATGTACAAACACACATCACTTCTTTACATAATTTAGCCCTTTTTAAGTATTGCACCTGGTTAATAAGGCTACTGTCTGTTTTCTCTTAACACTAAAAAGTACACACAGACAACATCATTTGTGGCTTAAAAGCACAGTATTCTGTAAGTTTTTAGGTAAATTCATTTATTTCCTTGCATACTCAGAGCTCCTATGCCTTCAGTTGCCTGAAGGAGTGTTGAGTGTACAGGGAGTACAGATGGAACTATATAAATTTATACAATGTGACCTCCTTGTTGTGTTCAAATAAGTTCCTTTGAGTTCAATGGCAAATACACAGCTTTTACAAACCTAAGCAATGCTTTCACATGCTGAAATATATAGCTGAACTTGTCTTCTTTCGCATTTTCCCTTTTGCAATGCAGAAAATAATACTAAAAAAAGAATTCTCTAAATTTGTCTGGACTTCTAAATATAAGATACATTGCATAAAACCAGCAAAAGATAGATTGTCCCACAAAGTGCATATTTAAAACAAAGCTATAAGAGTATCTGCTCTTGCCAAGACCCAGCTTCGGAGAAGCATAAAAATGTGTGCCAAGCTTCAGAAACATGGAGAGTCTCATCAGCAATCTCCACAAGTTGAGGTAAACACATACTTGAGTGCTCTGAAGATGAACCTGAGCCTACATTTTATTCTTGGAATACCAGTAGAAACCTCTACGCAGCCACACCTCCTAATTTATAGATCATGTGCTCCCCTTTCCAAAAAGATTTGCTGGCATTACTGTAAGAATTAATTACTACAGTTAAATACTGATACTACAAATTGTGATACCATGTAAATGCTATTTACATTTCTAGGTCCTAATACTGAAGATCCCGATTTTTGTTCATTTCAGTATACAGATTTGGGAATTTGCAGAACAGAGTGCCTGGGCACAGGAAGAAGAGTCGATAGGAAAATATTACTATGGATCAAAAATCATTTTTCTGTGTAAAAATAAAGTGAAATTGAGAATTTGCAAACTTTGCAGAATTTCAAAATACTAGTTAACATGGTTCAATAAAACCTTGGGTTTACTGAAGCTGATACCTTTGCAGATGGGAAAAAAAAATATGTGGTGGCATGTTTGTTTTTTTTTATTATTTCATGTTGAATTAGCCCTTTGCAAAGTGCAGTACACAACTCTCCAGGATATCGTGCTGACATAGTGCTTTTTTGCTTGCTGAAGTCATTTGGTAAGAAGTAATCCAATTACAGACAAAGCATGCTTTGACCAAGCAAATATATAAACAAGAAGCTTTTATATTTACAGAAAATCCTGAAAAGATTTATACACATGTATAGATTTACATTATTGTTAGGTTATGGTTCAAGTTAATTTTCTATATTTTTATATCTTTTTTTTTTCCTATTTGGAACTTCATAAGCTACAACATTAAGTAGGATCATGTTCATCAAGTAGTGCTTCATTCTAATTTTAATAGTTCAAGTAGTGACATATTGCTCTTTTAATTTTGCCTAAAATAGAAAAAAAATCAATTTTCTAGCTATCTTCCACTCAAATAAACCCGCATCCTGCCTTTACAGCCCTCTCATGTTCCCTGAGGAAATTTGTATTAACTATCTTTTATTTCCCCATCTTCCCATGGCATTTTTTAAAGACATTTTAGAAATTTCTGTTTATCTGGACATTACACATCACATGCTTATTGCTGCAGGGTATCACACACTAAGATATGGACTCCAAAATGAAACCTGAATTTTTAAAGAAAATTGGCAAACAGTAAGTATTAATATTCAAACATTTTAGAATGTTCGAGTCCATCTTTAGCACTGAATTACATAGAGAATTTGGATTTAATTTTGAACTCCCACCTCATTAGCACAATGTTGTGTATGTGCCCAAGCAGCAGGAAGGCTGAAACAGTATTTCTATTGCTAAATTTATTTTCCTCAAGCGTATATTAGAGATCTCACATTCAGATTCAAACATGGAAGGAGAACCAGTCCTGGTGTTAAGATGTGTGAAAAAAAAAAAAAAGAAGACTGGCCTGGTACTAAATTGATCTATTCCCTTCCATTTCACCAGCTAAATGAATTGCTGCTGTGAGTATGAGCAAGCATTGGAGCAACCTGTACTTTCTTCTGCCTGGTGCCATCAGAAACAGGTTGATTTCTGTTCTCAGGGTGTTTCTGGATGGCTATTACAAACGGTCTGTGTGAAGTACAATGAACATGGTGAGTATTTTTCATATTGAGGAATAAACTCAAAAAGTTGCAAGTGGAAGACACATACTCCTTACATCCCACATTTGGACAGAAGTGAGAGCACGGTCAATGCGAAACCACTGTAGTCCAAGACGGAAAAAGCACTTCAAGTGGCACTACCAGCTATAGGCGTACATTGGCTGTTTTGCAAGCTTGAAGCTTTTCAAGCTCCAAAGGGATGCAGACATGGCCTCTTAGAAGATACAGAATGCATTAAAACCCTCAGCTTGATTAATTTTTGCCCGTGACTTACTTTCTAGCTATTTTCTAAAGGTGCCATAAAACTCTGCTGAACTTATACTCAAACAAAATCTGTACTATGATGCTTTACAACGGCCTGGTTATCTACCAGAAAAATCCTGACAAATGCAGATTAAATCCCATACTCCATATTCGTCTCAGCTCCAGTGCTACCTCCCTACAGGAAGACTGAATAAAATATAAGATCAAGATGAGACTTTACAAATGTTTCTGTATCAGAGTATTTCTAAGAAAAGGTGCAGCACAACTTTTTCTAGCAGATTCCGATAATTTGAACGAACAGAAGAAGTCTCACTGGCAACCATCTATGTCTACACATGGCTAGCAAGCTTCTAACTTCATGTCCTGTTTCTCAGACAGCGTTCTAACATATTTACAGGCAGGGGAAGAAAGAAATCACTTTGTATTGCCACATTCACAGCAACTGTCCTGGCTTCTCAGCAGGGCCACTTTAGCTGGTCCCAGGCCACAGCAAGCAACAGAAAAACATCCTGACTCACTGGATCAGAATGAACGACAAAATAAAGTCAGGGACAACATCTGGAACATTGCATGGAGCTGGACTCTGTGCTAACATGCAGGTTCTGCAAGAGCTTCTGGCTAAAGCCTTGCCTCCTGTTGTGTTGCATACCTAGTCATTATCATTTAAAAATAGGGAGAAGAAATTGAAACAGTGATGTCGTGAAAGTGAATGGCTGCAGGGAACTTGTAGATAATTAAACAGCTAACGTTCATACAAGGATAAGGATTTGGAGAAACTAATTGGACAGACAGGCATTCTGCTCAGCTTATTCACACAAGCAGGGCTGACATGCCAACAGGTATATGGGAGGTGATGACTGGTATTGGTTAAAAGTAAGCATAAACTTGCAAATTGGAACAGAAGAGTTTTCACTCACTTTGAATCTTGTCTATTCTGTTACATTTGTGCAAGGCACTAGAGAATCAGGCACATTATTTTGGGTGGAAACTGTTTTATGACTAAGACGATCTGAGTTTTAACACACAATAGCTTCATACAGGAGCAGTTGGAGCACAGTCCCATATTAAAACTGCCATCAAAATTTCCAGCTTCTACAATTATCTCATTTTCCGTATCTTTCAAGGGATGGGGGAATGGGAAAGTGGGAAATAGCTTTGTTCTAATAAGGAAACTCCTAAAGAAAAATATTTGTGATCAATACAGTTGATTTCCACTCTGATACTGATGTTGGCAATTTCTGTCACCAGCATCAATAAGTAGTTAAGTAGATAATAATAGTAACAATAAAAGACATCCTTACATTTTTATATCAAGTTCGGACTCTCAACATAGATGAACTCACATCCAAATCCCTGTAGCACACAGAGACTGCGTGATGTGTTCAGGCCATTCTTTCTGACTTCCCTGGGAGGTCAGAGACAATGC
The DNA here is from genome assembly GCA_035221455.1 of Xenops minutus. Lineage (NCBI taxonomy): Eukaryota > Metazoa > Chordata > Aves > Passeriformes > Furnariidae > Xenops > Xenops minutus. Next base: position 122,500,439 of record JAWWEE010000074.1, read on the forward strand.
CCCACCTCCCATGGAGACTCCAAAAATAGGGGAATTGGCATGTACTGATGACAGTAAATGACCGCAGCACTCAGGCTAGGTCTTCCTTGTGAAAACAAAGAAATCTGTTTTGGAGCAGTCACTGCAGAAATGTAAAACAAATCAGGTGTTAGGAGGACAGCGATGCAACTCGAAGCAACACAGAAGCAAGAGACTGAAAAATGGAAGAGGTTACTCCCGACTACACTCAGTACTGCCAGCAGAGGAAAGGCTTTGCAGATGTTTCTGTTCTTGCTGGGCATGTCAGAATCGTGAAGGGATCTTGGTGGGCACCAAAGTGCTTGTGGGACACAAAGTAATTGGAGCTCAAGCACAAAGCCACTGGTGCGGGTCCAGACAACTGTGCTGTCTCACTACCACTGCCTCCCGGTGAGACACGGTAACTTGAGAAGTGCCTACTTACAAATCAAAATGCCACAGCCGTAAGATCCAAAACTGATTTAATATAAACTGCGGATTAAAGGTTGTGTAAAAATACCGGTAACTTAGCTTTGTCCTGGCAGGATTTATCAAGTACCTTTCTGTCCTCTGCCTTATTAACACCAACTTTCTCTCCTGCCTTGATGGTTTGTGGCTTTTGTCCCTTTACATAATACATATCCAATTTGTACCAGAGGGCAGTCTGGTCTGGTGACAAAACCATTCTTCTGTGCAGAAATTCATAAAGGATAGTCTTATTACAATAATCCATAAAGTGCCCTCAAGAAAGGTGCTCACAATGCCATGATAAAAACAATATACAATCTGATACATTATTTTCAAAAAAATCCTCCAAAGCAAAAAGGAGGGGAACAACAAATATATAAGCAAATACTGTTAGTCTAACAACCATCAAAAAAATTATGGAATGTTTTATAGTTTCGGAGTACTTGTAAAAATGGGAAGCAGGAGTATCTTGGAAAAGTCACAAACTTTTTAAGTTCTATCTAAGTAAGTAGACCATCAGCAAGCCCAGTGTTTGAAGATGAAATGTCTATGAATTACTATGAGGTATTTTACTACAGAAATTGAAAAAATACAACATTTAAAGAAAACCCACGACCCACATTTTACTAAGAGGAAAGAAGATAATACAATGGTTATGTATATCCACTGACCCTTAGTGTCTTGGTTTTTTCTATTTGTACAGAAAACAATCTTCTCCTCCCTATTGATTCCAGATTTTATATACACATATAAAACTATATAATATATATAGTTTTACATATATATATATACAAACTCATACAAAAATACTCATACACACATGTATGTGTATATATTTCAGGGTCTTACCAGCTTTCAGAGCCTATTTTTCTTTTTTTTTTAATGACTTAGAGAACACAATTGGGCAAAAAGTCAAATACCTGAATGCATGCAAGCATATCTTGTGCATGTAAATTACACAATTTGTAAATAACTGCAGAAATAGCATGCTCAAATTAGGCACCTGATTGCTCAATTAATTTGTTCACAGAAAATCAGATGATAATTTTCAGTAGCTCCTATTATAGATTTGTCTCTTCTATGCTATCTTACTGAATCCATAGTGTATATTCCAAACAACTGCATTGTTATTTTGTGCTTTTACATAGGCACAAGCAGCACTGTGCACTCACTAAAGCTACCAAGTGAACTTTTGACCAGATTTTGGAAAGTTGTTTAGACATTTAAAAGTCCCCTTATTTCAGTGAGAATGAGCCAGCTTATTAAAAAAAAATAAAATTATTTGGTCTAATTTTAATTGGTTCAAATATTATGAAAGAAAAAGTAATCCAGGCATCTGTGGCCCTTCATACCTCTATTAATAGGCAAAGTTTTGTTCTGTATCTTTTTTTTTTTAAGGTGTCTTTTTTTAATTTAACAGGCAAGTATTATTTAACCATATACATTCATTTCCTAGTAAATCCTTACTTTATTTTTGCATTGAAGTAATCATTAATTAAAAGTAATTTGATACAACTTGAGACAGAACACCAGCTTGTCACATTCCGGTGTATACCTCCCAGTGGACAGAGAAAGCAAACTACTCAGACCTATCCAAGTACTGCAAGCAGAGAAACTTTTTAATTTGTATATCAAAATGAGTTAAGAAATGGATTTTTACCATAAATACGTTGCTCCTTTGCTGTTGTACTTCTTTTTCTGAGATGATGTTGCGGAAAGGGGGTATTTTCTTTACCAATTTTTTGCGTCAAATAAATCTTAGTAGCTTTAATAGGGAAAAAAAAAGAAGCTGAACAAACCATTGTTTTAACAACAATCTCTCAAACAAGAGAAAAGTAAGCAAAAGCAGAACTGCTGGGCTGGATCATGTCCCTGAATAGATATTACATATAATCCTAGTGGCTGCATTTACCATTTCTTCATAGGCCTCCTGCAGCAACATCCGTACTGGTCCAACTGTCATCCTCTCTCGGAAAGGGGAGAGTGGCAAGAAAAGCTACTGGACCCCCATTATATTCTTAGGGGTTTCAGTCAAGCATCACTGGATTTCTTCCCTCAACTTCTTGTGACAGTATCTGCTGGTGACTTTACACTGCTGCTTTTCTTCCTCTAGAGGACCAAAATCCAATTTGGTACTTATATTATTCTGTTCCACTCCACTGGTCTGTGACTGGTTTAAAAATCTCCCAAGAGCGCTGCTTGTCCTTCTTGCAAATTCAGACTTTGCTTCTTCCCTATAAACAAACAAACACACGAAAATCCCAACTCCTCCCCACATTCCCTTTTCAAAAATATAATCATGATCATCCGTATCAGGAGAATTATTTAGCAGTCGCTAGTCTTAGTACAGCTTTTGTTGAGAAAACTGTAGCTTATACAACTCTGAAGTGTTTATTAGAAAGCTTTCAAAAAGATATCTTTGTTTCAGGAAAAGAAAATTTGTTCCATTTAGCAAATACAGATGTTCACAGCACAGAGACTGAAATGGTTAAAAATGATCCTAAGGAGCAAGTAGCTCACAGTTAGCAAAATAATTAACTTTTTTCTTTCTTTTACAGAAGAACACTAATAGCTGCTCTGGTTTCCATGCTTACTAAGACAGAATTTTGTTGTGTGTTCTTGAATTTGCTTTTTTTTTTTCTCTATTGCTCCACACAGGTTTTAATTAGTGCTTCTCCTTGGCTACAAGTGCTTCACGTTGAAATACAAAGCTCTTTTTTTTCTTAAAAAAAAAAAAAACACCCCCAAAAAACAAACCCCCCAACACCACATCACTGGAGGGGAAGATGGGAAGTGATACAGTGCAGCTGCAGCAGTCTGGTTCTGCTGTTGTCCTCCCCCATCCCCAAATCCTCTGCATAATTTCAATCGTTAGTCGATGAACCTTTGGCAGGCCTTCTTCCATCGGCAGGCAGTACACCACATATCTCTGTTCTCCATCCCATAGACCTTCCGACACTTTTTCCCCTCCCCTCTAGGCTTCCTGTCAGAGAGAAAGGGAAGCTTGTTAACAGGACGGTTTAGTAGCTTTGCTCTGCACCCTAAAATCAAGTCAATAATCTCAGTGTCGTGTAGCAGGCAGAGCCCTGGATGTTTCAAGGGGATTTTGGGCTGATTTCAAGTAGCTGGGAGCTGAGAAAGCAGACAGACAGACATATGGCCGTGACTTCACAGCTCTGAGGGACCAGGCCTTCTCCTCACCTGGCTTCCACAGCCTCTGCATAAGCTGCTTGAGCTTGCCCCTTGGCTCCTGGGATGATTCCAGGAACATACAGCCCTGGCTTTAGCCAGCAACTAAATCTGGACTAGATGAATTGTACTTTAGCCATATGAAGTACCATAATGGACAGTGATAGCTGTTCCACAATACAGGCCAGGTCACATCAGGCAGAAGTGCTGCAGAGCTGTGGTAAAAGTATTTGTCATTGCTCAGAGAAGCAGACCTTGACCACCAGCATGTAGCAGCTTTGCCAAAGGGGAGAAAAGCTCCTAAGCTTGCCAGTCCTTCCTGCACAGTTTGCTCTGAGCTCATTGTCTGAAAAACAACAAAGCGAGTGAAAAGTTTTATCCCTTACCCTCACTTGCAACACATTCACGTGTGCTCCTTCTCTGTCATCCCCAAAGCCAGCAAAGCAGGAAGTGCCTACTTTTACAGCTGCAACAATTGTCCTGTTTTCCATCTTACAACCCCACTCAAAAATTCACAAGTTTAGAAAATGAACCAAGTAACAGTTAAAATGGAACTTTTATTATTCTACATGCAGCAAGCCAGCAAACCTGAGGCGCAATGCTTCACCAAGGCACCCAACATTCACTACAGCAGTGTCAGCTGTCCTGGCATCTTTCAATGAAATAACTGTGCCAGCAGAGTTATTTAATACCTGTACTACATGTTGCATGGCACATGTGAGAATTGCCTGGTGATTCCTCTTGCACACCTACACATTTTCTGACAACTGAAAATTAACTAATGGGCACAATCCATGAATTGGGGAAGGTTCTGAGTTTGGTTTGTAGCATATGCAATGATCTGAGATTCATGAAGAAAATTAAAAGCATGGAAACTTCCTTTTGTCTCATTTTAGGGTAGTCATCTTTAGGACTGTGAGAAATAAGGAGTGTCTTTACCAGAACAAATTTAGCATCACAGTTTGATTTTTTAACATAATTTTTTGAACAAAAGTAGATTCTGGTCAACCATCAGTCAACTTTAATGGAAGAGAATGCAGTTTCTATCTAGGAAAACAAGGCATAAAAAGCTTTGCCTTGATCTAATCTATTGTGAGATATAGTTTCTTATAATTCAGTTGAAGCCAAATACCATTGCGACTGAATGGTGGTGAACACGTAAGACGGTCCAGCCTTTCAGGGAAAAAAACAAAGCCATGCAATGCAGTTCAGGATGCTTCAGGTGGGGCACTGAATCTGGGCAGTGTTGCTTTACAGGGTAAACTTAGGTCTGCATCTGAACTCCAGATGTGCCTGGCATAAGGCCTGCAGTTTCACTTCACAGTCTGCCTTTTTCCCCTTGCAATCACTCACTTTTGCCCTGAACTTTACCTTTCATGGTAATGAAAAGCAAAATAGGTTCTGAATGCTTACTCTAAAGCATCTGAGTAAGAAACTGCCCGACAACTACAGCCAGGGTTGGCGGTGTGCTTTTTCTGTTTCTTTGGCCACTGACATCTTATTTACTGAATGCCCTCCAGGTTCTGAGGCTGCTGGTGTGTCAGCAGGAACTAATGGTCCCATACCTCAAGCCAAATGCTACTCTAGGCGGTGATGAAAGCACTGTGTGGGACTGTTTCTGCTCTCCACTCCCTGCAGGACGATTATGGGTTGGTGAGACCTGTCAATACAGACAAAAAGGCTGCTTATGAAGAACATACACATATTAATGCAGTTTAAACACTTTTCCCCAGAAAATGCACATTATGATGCGTTGTGGCAAGGATATCCAGGAAAGGTGATTATATAACATACAAACATAAGTTATAGGTTTATTTAGAAAGATGTCTTATTAGCATTAGATACATTGCATCAGCTCCACTTTGTTTCCCTGTACTTCCAGTCATCCTAACAGAGCAAAGCAGAACACAGATCAGCATCACTGAAGTTTTGGGAAATAAAAAAAATGCATTCATTCTTAAGAACTCTGAATACCTCCTAGGAAAACTTTATCCAATTTAGGCAGAGAAAATAAATGGAAAAATAAACTCTGTTCTGTGTTGAGATCAATACCAATAACTTGCTATGACGTAAAGGGATTTCACTTGTTGCTCCCATCTGTGACTTGGTACTCTTTGTGGAGAGACACCCTTGGAGAAGGGGGTTTGCTGCAGGGCAGTTACAATGAGGCCCCTTGAGGTTTAATGGGAGTGCAAGGCAGTCCTTCTGATCACGGCTGCTGACAAGATGTACTGGATTATCTCCTTGTTCTGCACAGGAAACCTACTCAGTAGGTGTCCTCTTCATGAATGCTCCCAAGGGAAGGGTATAGTTTGGTCTTCTGAGACTTTCCAACGAAGTCTCCTACATGAGCATGGGCGTTGGCAGCATTATTTGAGTAATCACATGCCATAAAGCTTGGCCTTAAATAATTCCTAATTTACCACTATGGTTTTATTTTGCTCCTGGGTAAAGACCACAACCACTTTACACCTAAGACACTAGAAAAAATGACGTAGATTCATTTTGTTGTATATTGAACATAGCAAGCTTCATTTGGGCATCTGGTGCACGTAGTCAGCTTTAGTCAGCAGCCAGGAATTGCAGATATGGTCATAGTTCTCTGCACTGCTACAACTTTTCACTCCTGTCCTTTTGAAGTCCCTTTTGAAGAATGGGAACTGACTGACCTGATGTGAAGAGAATTACTGTATATGCTTTGATTTTTGATACAAAGTCTATTGCATAGCTACCCCACAGTAGCAAAAAACTAACTAATGCTTGTAACGGAGTACAGACACTATTTCAAACTTACTCTAGGCTGGTAGCTATGGAAATTTCTGATGTAACTACATGTGCAGTTCACACTCTAAACAAGTTTAGACCATTACTGATATATGAAATACACCTGCAAAACTTGAAAGAAATTTCCTCTATCTCTGCCTGCTTACCATGTCATGTTTTATACATCCAGAGACTACACTAGCTCCTTCTGTTATATCATTCCAGGGTACTGAGGCCAGCTTGTTGCCTACTACTTTTTTCAATCTTTTATCAACCTCTACACTTGTTTACCTAAGAATGATTGAAATACTGAAGATAAAATTCAAAGCAATAGCACTTTCCTAGTATTTGGCATTTATCACACACTGCAGTTTTCCAGTCATTACCAAAAACCAGAGATCTCCAGTCTCTGAAACATTTTAAAAACCTGAAACTATTTGCTGACTACCACTCCTAACTGACACTCAACATATTAGCTGGTTGTCATTGAACAGAAGAGTACTTGGATGGCCTCCTATGTTATAAGCAATTATCCTGATTACTTCCAAACACAGAACAGGGCTGAGCAGTAATTGCAGTGTGCAGACTGCCTCTCCCCTCATACTCTCCAGAGAGGGTGTCAGCATGGTTGTTTCCACTGGTTGGCACACCAAGGCAGCTACACTGCACTGAAGCTGAGCTTCGTGTATTTTGATAGACTTTGCAGCAGGTCTAAATAATACCAGTCAGCTGTCCTCCTCTGCAGGGGACATTAAGAGCAGATTAAGAGGAAGCCCTGAGAAGGCAGTCCTTGCCCTTGGAGGCTTTTCACCCCTGAAATGCTGTCTAACGGAGAGTGAAATGATGGTGTTTGTTTGCAGCAAGGACCTGAAGCTTCCAGTTGCAACTCCTGGAGGGAAACTGGTTACAGAGAAGATTTGTGATCTGTAAACATCAGATTAGCAAACTTAAAGATCTCGCTTGTTCAATCTTTCTGGGTTATGAGAAGGCAGGTAAAAGCCAGCACCACACAGTGGAGCTCACACTGGCATTCAGGAAGACTTTTATCCTACATTACATAAAAGTGGAACTATATGGTCATTATGTTAAGCCCTCCACTACCAAGAGATACAGACTCCACCATGGTTCATCCCATTGGCATCATTTAATTCACCTTCCATGTACATCCCCAAGCTGTGCCTGATTTTTTCTCCTAGTTCAGTCTCAAGTGGTAGAGCAAACTTCATCCTGTTTTTATTACTTCATGGAGAGAACAGCACCTAGCAGTGACTCATAACTGTGCCAACACTCAACCTTGCACCTGCAAAGTTATCTTACAAAAATGGTACAAAAAAGTGTATTTTCTATATGTCTTGGGAATCTAACTTATGAATTATTCAAAGCACAAAGGACTTTAGAGGTCCCTCTAATAACAGAATCACAGAATCTCCCAAGTTGGAAGAGACCCGCATGCATCATGGAAGTCCAACTCCTGGCCCTGCACAGCACCATCCCCAAGAATCACACTATGAGGCTGAGAGCATTGTCCAAATGCTTCTTGAACTCAGAGAGGCTTGGTGCTGTGACCACTGCCCTGGGGAGCCTGTTCTCAGTGCTTAACCACCCTCTGGGAGAAAAATCTCCTGATACCTAACCTAAACCTCCCTCAACACAGCTTCATGCCTTTCCCTTGGGTCCTGTCATTTGTCACAGAGAAGAGATCAGTGCCTGCCCCTCCTCTTCCCCTCATGAGGAAGCTGTAAGTGCAATGAGGTGTCTCCTCAGTCTCCTCCAGGCTGAACAGATCAAGCAATCTCAGCTGCCTCTCCTCCCTTATGACTACAAAACTTCTAAATAAATGCCTATGTTTAGGTGCTGTGAATACTCCTGAGCCTAAAGCAGCCACATACTGAACCCTGACTGATCCAGCTGTATGTAGGCTTGTTTTGAGGTGCTCAGGAGCCTGCTGATAGGCACACCCATATTCACAAAGGCCTGTCAGTGCTGTTCTGCTAAAGACTGTCCAAAAGCAAGGACTTAATGCAAGCAACGGTGTCTGAACACCCCAGTTCCCAGGACAGCAAACAGGGAATGCTCAGTGTCACTGAAATTCAGTGTCCACAGGAATGAATGCGGAAATGCCACAGTATGTGTCAAAAAACCCATGAAAGGAAACTATTTTGAAATTTTGTCTCTCTCCTGGACTTAACTACTGATATACAGGTCTAGGAGAAGCCTGTTCAAAACCACTCTAATGGGTCAAGGGCAGAATGACCCCATTCCAACACCACTAGTAACATGAAAAAAATGTGTAGAACTATGCACTTTTGCAAATCTGTACCTAATCTCTTTCTTCTTAGTGATTTGTCCAGATAAAAAATGTATTCCAAAGTCATTTTAGAAAACTGCTTGAATAAATATTAAGGGTCAGGCAAAAGGTAATGGATTGGACTTTCTCTCTAGTTCCCTTGGGTGCTACAAACTTGTGTCTAATCTCAGGGACCATGTACGTACACAGTTGCATGAGTGTATAGTATGCCGGCTCTGTCTGAGCTTAAATAAACACCATCAGGGAAGGAGAAAGTCCCCTATAAAACAGCTTTTCTAAAGTAGCTACTCTCAGTGTAAGAGTGGGAATTAACAGAGCGCTGTTTTTATACAGCAATACCTAATTTACTTTGAAACAGGAGAAATGAAACTTTCATTTAATATACAGGTATTTATTTAATTCCATTTTGCCTTTGCACCCTCACTTACTGCATATGATTTTTCACTGCAGGCAAGTGTTCGTAATTCATAAATGATCTCACTGATGATAGTCATATGTGTGCAAAGCTAAAAGATTTTTCTTATTATTCTTTTTTCTTTGTTAAACAGCCTTCTAAATGCTGTTAGAGATATAATGGCAGCTCATATGGTTCCCTGAGCAGTTTAGAATTCTGCATCACTGCTTCAGCAGGCTTTTGTATTAGAATTATTTTGAAATTGTACTTAAATCATTGGCTTCTCCATACAATTCTCAGAAAGTGATTTGGCATTTCTTAAATTCTTTTGAGAACTCTCTACAGCCACAGATAAGCGTTGTTGCCTGAACAAGTAAACTCGACACATACGTGTCTAATCCTGTCCTCTTAAGTGTATGATTTACAATGTGGCTAATTGCATTTTTAGATTCCTGGCACCAGTTTCTGCTACTCCACAAAAGGAGCCAGTTTCATAATTACTCTGTATCAACCCCATTGTTGGGAAATCAAATTCTCAGGGAACTTTGCGGATAGCACGCTCTGTTAAGGCACTCTTGTTGAAATTGCTGCCAGCATGATGTCTTTCACTGTTAGTTGTTCCTTGATGGAATTTAATAAATATTCATTGGCAGAGTGCATTGTCATTGATTCAGCCACTTTCATTTTTTATCAGCTCTGCAGGATGCCACAGCCTCTGCAGAAAATCTCCAAGATTTGCCAAAGGTTGACAGTAAGAAGCTTTGGAGATTCACTTGGTGAAGAGAAGGGAGGGAAATAGTATCTCTTATCGCCTTGTCTAATATTCACTGTCAGGAGAAAAAAACCTATATGGTTCTTTGGATGAGCAATGTGCTTTATATAACACACTTTAAAAATTCATAAATTCATAAACTGTAATATTAAATGAGATGTTATGATATAAAAAAGGCTTGTGATTACAGAATATCAATTTATAGTGAAAAAAATGCTTTCCAATAAAATGAGGATATGTTACATTAATATTTATTTATATTTGTTACAGAGAAGATTTTCCACTATTCATAAATAGTGAATTACATTTACTTTCAGCATTCCCCATGCCAGGCACTAGAAACTGAATCCCTCCAAACCCTTCATAAAGGTTTTTCACTCCTCCCTGCAGTACCCACACCTACACTGCAGTACATTTAGGACCACTGGAAGTCTCTGTTTAAGCAAACACTGCATTTCTGCAGCCTTGTTCATGGAATCAGGCCTTGTACATCAGCTTTTTTGAAGAAAAGGTCAGTATTGAATTTACACCTAATAGATCTTCATTAAAAAGCTGCCAAACTGCAATACATATTAATATCAAAATGCAACAGATACCAAATGCATTTTCTGTATAAAACAACAATTTTCTGCTATCAGTGGGGTCTACATATTTGTAACCTCCTAAAACCAGACTTTGCATTTCATCTAACTGTTTCTTTCAGGTGCCTTTCAAATATGCTTCATCCTCAGAGTTCATTTAGGTAACAGCCCTACTGCCTGAATCCAGCTGGCCTGTTAGCATAACCATCACCTCGCTGATTTTCCATCCAGTTTTTTAAGAAAAGGAGCACATAGTACCAAGCTCTGCATGTATCAGAATGTTTTTTTGAAAACATGTAGTTTAAAAACTACATACTATAGATTCACTTCTCTGCTTGTAGACAGTGATGCAAAAAAAAAGAGTAAATGTACTGAAGTAATGAGACTGATAAAGGTGTTAAAAACAGCCATGCTGGCAAACTGAGGCATGTGTTTACTTTGTTTCCTTTTAGTATCTGCTATGTCACATGTGCTTCTATCACTACACACTACGAAACAAAAGAAAAATATCTAAAAACTTTTTTCTTCTTTCATTTTTTGATGTTCACTTACTGGAATGCCGGTGAAGGTAACTGGAGGCGACTGCCAAGAGATGCTAAAGCTACTGCCATTGGGAGTGAATTTTGCTGACCCTGGAATGTTCACTGGAGGAGTGGCCTGTGTGAAAAGAAAATATTATTCCAGCAAGAAGAGCCATTCTTCTTCAAAAGCATTTCTAACAGTCTTTCACTCCTCAAAATGGTAAATCTATGAGAGACATTTCAAGGCAGAAAAAAATGGCATGATGACAAGCATTTTACCCTTATGAGAGGGATAATCATGGATAAGCCAGTAAGGAAGGAACACAGTTGTATTTGTATGTCACTGTTCCTAGACCTTATTCACAGAAAGATGATACCTCTCACAAGAATCCATGCAGAATTCTTAAGAGCTAAATCTGCTAAAAAACAAGACAAAATCAAACGTCACATACAAGTAACTTTTAAAATAATGCCAAAAAAATACTACAAATGATCACCCATTTTATGATGATAAACAAGGCCATACTGCAACTGACAGCAGCTGGTTTACACAACTGATGGACAGTGAGGCTTCTTGGACAAAACCAATCAACAGTAAGGGTTGGCCATTTTTCATTTATCCGATAAATGTTAATAATCATCCCAATTAAAACAGTCCTGTTAAAAACAAGGAGCTGAAAATCATCCTAGGGATTCAAAAAACAGCTCTTAAAATACTAAGTCCTTGCACTCTTATGTTCTTCTGATCTGGGCTGTAATACCCAGTGGTGTCCTGGATTGGAAAACCCAATAATCTGAGCTCAGACACTTGAGCATCTTTCATTTTGTGCCTTTCTTTTGGTTTTGTCACTGGGCTATGAGTCCTGAGGAATTCTTCTCTGCCCCTTTTTGAATCCCATTTAATTTTCAGAATCAGGAAATTCATAGCTGTGCAGTTATCCTGCATAGCAGGAGTATGAGCAGCCACCATGAACACAGGTTGATTTTGACCCTTGAATTTCAAGCATTTACCACAAAAAAAAACCCCTCCTTGATTTAAACTTATGAAGAACTTGCTAGAGTTTTCACTTCTGCTTTTCAGTTGTCTGTGCCTGGTAATCCTGCAATACACTCATTTAAGTAGTGTTCATGATGAGGCTGCTGAAATTGTCTCACTGCTTCAAGGGAGAGGGTGCTAACCTGAGCTGCTGGGCAGAGAGGAGTGATGACAAATTGCCACCTGATAGTCCCCACTAAAGATAATTTTCAGAGTAAACAAGTGCTGAAGCAATTCCCTGGAGTCTCTCCAAGGAAAATAAAGTGAGACCACCAGATGCCTCTGCGTACGGCAGTGATGCTCTGTGGGCTGCCAAGACTGCTGACAGCTCCAAGAGAAGCCACACAGACCTGCAGAGCAAACATCCACTGAGCCCCACAAAATATAAAAACCTTGCTGAAAGGCATCAAGAAAATTTGGTAACTCCCCTGTTCAAACGAGAAGGAGCGACCACAGCACTCCTGACAGAAAGAACTGGAGGCAGCTGGATAAGTAGTGAGACGGCACTGCCTCTGCTCAGTATCCCACTGGGATATTAGCTCAAACCCGGCATCAGCACAGCAACTTCCTCAGGTATCTGAATAAGACCTGCAAGGGAAATCCTACATGCTGAAAGAGCCCACCCATAGTTCCTCTGTTAGCTAAATTTAACTGGTACAGGCACTAGTTTTATAAAGCAACACCAAGTATGTGAAGTTGAAAATCAACATAATTTGCAGTTGCCAGAAATACCACAGTGCTCAATTCTTTATTCTCAGTGCCTAAATATCAACATCAGACATGATCAGACTTAGTCAATCACCTTGTTCGCTTGTTTCACAGATGTGCATCTTTGTTCATCAAGCAGAGTCACCCTTTTCAGCTAACATTTTAGACAATCTCTTCCATAAGGTATGCAACCATAACATTACAATGAACTGAAGTTTCCATATCCTGACCTCACTTTGCTTAGAGAACTCCATCTAATTTCCAATCAAAATATATTAATAGATAATTTATAATTAGTTGTTTGTGCCAACACCATCCTTATATTTGAAACAGCACACACTCATCCTCTTCCCCTCTCATGCTTGTCCTCTCACTTTCTTCCCAGGCAGCATTCCATCCTCTCCTCACCACTGCTTTGCCTGAGGTATCAATCTCTGGGCTGGGAGGTCATCCATGTCCTCTGCCCTCCCTCTTCAACACTGATGACCTTCCTTCTACCTCTTCTGATTGGAGCCCATCACATCAAATTTGGTTGACCAGAACGCTACTCAGGACCTCAGCTGAAATTATCTGCGGGCCTTGCATAATGGCATTAAAACTCCCTGTCTCTCCTAGATATTTCTTACCCAAGAGAGCTGACTGCTACTTCCCCCCCTTCACAGCTCTATTGTTGTTGGCTCGTGGTCATTCTGTGCTTGATTAATGAACATAGGTTTCCTTCTCATAATTTTCTAACTACCCTAGCTATAGCAGAAAAATCTCATTAGTTCCTTAGGTGCAGGACTTTGCATGTTCTGACATTAAACTGCATCCAAAACCTATTATTTTTAAAATCACCGAGTCATGTAAGCATGATGTATAACTCCCTTACTGCTGATGTCTCCCAAGTTTATTACCAGTGAACTTTATTATACTATTTGTGTAGTACCAAAAGGATTTAATGAAAATGAGAAAAGGGCCAAGAACAGCTTTTCATTCAACTTCACTAACATCCAAAAGTCCTTTCAAAATAACTCATTGCTGTTCTCCGTGGCTTTGCAGCTCTCTCTCCTACACTAATTTAATCTCTAGCCTAACAAATACTGCCTATATATTTTAAGATGGAATGTTCTTCTTGAATCCAGAGGGATTTTTGTTTTTCTGTACTGCTTCCTAAGCTGTTCTAATATCATTTTTCTCTGGGGTTCCTTCATTGCAGTTCACCTGAACTGCTGTACTTTCCACAATTTCTTCAATTATTCTTCTGAATTTTTCCTCACACTGGGAGGACTGGGTCAGAGAAAAGTATCAGGACTTGCCTGCTCACTTCCCCTTTATACCTTTCTTACTACAAGTAGTCTATTTGACATTTTCCAGTCATACAGGAAATGCCAATTAACAGATATGTTTAGGATTCTTGCGACCCAGCTTTGGGTTCTGTATTTTTTTCCCTTTTTTAACAGGATTCCTGGGACACACGTTGTTCAGCCTCCCTTGAGCTGTGGATTTTGCCTCTTCACTCCCAATGAAGTAATTTCCACTTTCTCCTTTGGCTGGTTAGAGCTGAATCTCCACCCTGCCTCGTGGCTCTTCCTGCAGGACAGGACTGGAGGGATCCTGGCACAGGATACCACGGACCTGCTCTGCAGAAGCTGCTTCCTTTGCAAGGACAGCCTGAATGCTTGAGTAGGGACCCCACCTCCTGCTTCCAATTTGATGAAATAAGGTACTGAAACTAGAGCAACTCAAAAAGGAGAGGGCCTAGGCACTTACAGTGTCATGTTGTGGTATACACCAATTCATATCCAATTCAAGTGCCTGAAGCACATGAATTAGGATTTCCTTAGCCAAGTGGTTTGCTCAGACTGCTTCTCAAAAAGGATGGTGTGAGTCTCCAAAGAGCAGGGTAGACAGTCATGACTGCAAATCCCAAATGAAGAAAGATGCTTCTCAGTAGCCTAGGCTTGGTGCCTCACTCTCTGAGGCACAGCTTAAGTTACACTGAGACAAAAATCTTTCTCCTAGCTAGCTTGATCAGTCCACAGGTTGGTGCGCTACCTGATGCAGCTTCCACCTGAGATACCAAGCTTCAACACTCACAAAAGTCTAAAACTAGCCTGTGAATTCTGTATGGTTCCCTCTAGCCTTTTAGTGGGTCCACTCCAAACACACAGAGGTTTTATCTGCCCAGTGCTGTACATGAAAGTTATTGCATTTGATAAATTTAACAGAGTTAAATTCTCTGGTGCATATGCAAGTCACAGACCATACTACTTCAAAGCCTCTGTTCTTCTTTTCTCACATGGTATCCAGACCAAAACATGTCAAATTTTAGTACACTTTTAAAATAATGTTTTCTGTCCAATCTTAATTGGAAGTTTTTGATCCAGCAATTTTTGCCACATGAAAAGCATTACCTCTAAGAGTAGAAGGACACCATCTATGTCTTTTTTTTCTTCCTGTTCTACTTCACATATGCAAACTCACATCTCACACTGTACAAATAGAGGAAGTTAATTATTCCTGGCATCCCTCAGGCACTTGTCTACAAACACATCCAGTACAAGCAGAACTGAAATGAAGACTCTAGGAGGCATTAGCTGACTTTATAGGAATTTTTACAATGCAGGAGACCACATCTGAGCACATCACTTTGGGCCCTCCTTATGATCAGTGAAAAATTAACTGATGTAGGCAGTGGGACACAGAGCAACTCTTCTCAACTTGAACTATGCACCTATGTTCCTATGTGTGCCTGGATAAATAGCACCCCAAAATCTACTGGCTATGGTGGGCACATAAACAAACAAACTAACAAACAAACAAACAATTAGCTCAGAAGCAGACATCTGAATTTAAATGAAACAACCCCCTTGGGCTGCCTTTGAGAACTTTTCGGCCCATTAAAGCCAGACTTGGCACTTTAAAACCCAAACACTGTGATCTGAGGTTTTTTAATTAATTAATGACATCAGCTCACTCTCACTGGCATTACCTGGTAAGCATGGTCCGTGTGTACGAGGTAGAGGTTGGTAGGAGCTGAGCGGCTCAGAGGTGTCATCAATTTAGTCTCAGTTTTGGCACAGGAATTTTCAGGACGGATTGCGTCTTGGGCAGGAAAGGAAGGAGGAGATGCTAAAGATGGAGAGACTGGGGAAAGACTGCTTAAACCGTCAGCTACTGAGTCCGTGTTGAGCCTGATTTCTGTATAGTAAAAATCCTCCTCTCCATCACTGTAGTCAGACTCTCCTACACGTCTGTCTCAAGACAAAGAATGAAGAACTGATTAAATGAAAGGAAAAACACCATGATAAATTTTAAATTCTAGATGCATGAGCAAATATATTCATATTGTCAATAAATTAATATTCACAGTTTCAACCCTAACTACTTTATCAGCATTCTGGCTGCAGGGAAGGGGCAGAGGAAAAGAAATCATCTAGTCTGAAGGGAAAAGAAATAGAAATTACATTTTTTTTTTCTCTTTCCATGTCACTCTTGACTAATTCTTTGACCTAGGAGTAGATGTTTGACTCCTTCAGCCTAAGTATCAGCTTCTCATTCCTACCTATTGTAAAGTTAACAAGAGTCTCAATGCCCTCTGACTTCAGCAATGACAGAATAGCCACAGAACGACAGATAAAGATAACAGGCACAGGCAAGATATACTTCATTAATGTTAAAGCAAATAATACATAATCTTATAGGTTACTTAAATAAACCAAACATAGTTATTGCTGCCATTCACTGTAACTTTCCTTAGCATAACACAAGAATTTGCTAGAAAACATACTCACCGTGCAACTCACTCAGATACAGGTAGAGAAAGGACTTAAAATGGCTAGCTTGCAAGGGCTAGGACTTTCTGGTCTTACTATCCGGAAGCAGACTTGTTGAAAGAGGGCACATAGAAGGCTTAATTCCTTAAGGTTTAATCTGCTGCAGGTTTGAGCACAAGCACTAGCACTGAAGCAGCCCAGTCAAAGCAATAGTTCCCAGCAGGCTACATGTTATCTTTAAGTCCAAACTAAACTCCTATTTTAGCACATTCTTAAGCCACATGCTATACAGAAGTAGCTCACAGATGAATTTTCTCCCAAATCTTCCATATTGGAAATCTGAGAGCCCTAAGCATCCTCCTGCCTGCATGTCCATATCAGGGCTGAACACTAGGTCTCTCTTTTCCCATGCATGCACCCCAAAACCAGTCCCTAGCCAGTTCTTCAGCCTGCCTTCCTGTGTACCTCTACCTGTGGTCCTCTCATTGCCTTACTCAATAGAACTTGTTGAGAGAGCATGGGTCCATCAGGTTTGAAAGGCTCTACCAGAAGTATCATCCATGAGACTGTAGCCAGTCACTCCTCAAAATTCCTCTCTAGCAAAGTTACTAACTCCAAATTCCAGCAAAGTTCTGCTGTTTGCTTCTCCCTCTCCCATGCCAAGGAGAAAAAAAAAATAAAATGTCCCTGTAACATAAAGGGCAAAGCTATGTTCCTAACTCCATTTTGAGACAGCCTTACTCTTAAGCCCAACAGTAATTGTTATGACCTTTTCAAGACCATCCAGAGCTCCACATCAGACTACCTGTATGTGGTCACTTTAATTTTTAAGCATTGAGTAACACAGACCCACACAACAGAGATGTATTTTCACATACCTAATAGGAGAAGAACATGAGTCCCCACTGTAACTATATATGAGATAACTAAGTCACTCAGTGAATTGCACAGGAGACTTCAGTTGCAGACTAAAGTTCTGAAACAAACTTGTGCCCTAAAAGATTAATTTGCTTTTGCTTCTAGTCCAAGTAACATACTCGTGCATTCTGGTTTCAGCTGGGATAGTTAAATTTTCTTCCAAGTAGCTGGTACAGTGCTGTGTTTTGGATTTAAGATGAGAATAACATTGATAAACACACTGATGCTTTAGTTGATATGGAAGCAGTGTTTACTTTAAAAGTCACGGACTTTTCAGTTTCCTGTGCTCTGACAGTGAGCAGGGGCCCAAGATGCCAGGTGCAAGAAAAGTCAGGACAGCTGAGCTGAACTGGCCAAAGAGATATTCCATACCATAGAATGCCATGTTCAGTATATAAACTGGAGAGAGCTGGCTGGGAGCCACTGCTTGGGGATGGGCTGGGCATTGGTCAGTGGGTGGTGAACAATTTACCAAGCATCACTTTTTTTCTCTTCAGTTTTATTCCTCTCTCTCTCCTTTTCGTTGCAATTATTATTATCATCATTATAATTAGTATTAGTGTTATTATTATTATTAGTGTTACTAGTTTTATTCTTTTCTCAATCATTAAACTGTTCTTATCTCAACCCACAAGGTTTACTTTTTTTCCTTCGATTCTCCTTCCCTCCAGAGAGGTACTTAGTAGCCAGCTGGGCTCAAACCATGAAACATGGAATTGCAGCTCAGATTCTTTTTTTCAGGTTTCTTAGGTGGTTTGTGGTTTTGGGCTTTTTTTTTGGCATTAAGTTTTTTTGGCATTAATTCAACTTGGAACTGGTGCAAGCACCTGATCTGATGTGAAACAAAGCTGGAAGGTATTCATGCAAGACCCTGAAACCTGTCTTCTGCACAGCGTCATCCCAGACATGATGTGCAGACAGCACATACCACATAAATGCCACTGAGCTCTGTGGCTGGTGGGGAATTGCAGTGTGACTTAGAGCTGTATTTGACCTTCTAGCAAAGTTCACGGAACTTCAGGAAAGAAAGTGCCTCATTGTTGGAATAATTGCTCATTCACCTTGACGCACTACTCCCCAGTTTCCTCAGAAACCTAGAGATATGAGACAGAAAAGCCAAGGACAATCCAGTTCATCTCCCCAGCCAAGAGCAATTGCTCCCCTTTAGACTTCCAAAGAGACTGCTCTCTTACCCAAGGTGAATGGTCCGTATGTGTTTCTGAATCCCTGTAGCTGTGCTCAGTACCTTCCCACAGTTTTTCCACAGGCATTTGAACATCACCTTCATGGAGTTCTGAAAATTGTAAGTAAAGCATGATTAGATGTTTGGAAGTTATATGGATATTAGGAAATACTTGAAAAAGGGTTGCCAGCATTGGAACAGGCTGCCCAGGGAAATGGTTGAGTTGCCAGCCCTGGAGGTATTTAAAAGATGTGCAGATGTGTCTCTTGGGGACATGGTTTAGTAGTGGACTTGGCAGTGCTGGGTTAACAGTTGGACTTGATGATCTCCAAGTTCTTTTCCAACCTAAACAATTTTATTGATTCTGTAATTCTATGAAGATAAAAGAAAACCAAATCAACTAAAACAGACAAACAGTTAAAAAACACTGGGAAGGTTCAGAGCCACCAAATCTGTTATTACCTAGTAGTCTCTGACAAGTGTATCACCCTACTGAATTCAACATAATCCCAGTGAAAAACTGCAGGAGCAGCTTGTGACAAAACATTACCTCTCCTTGTTCATCGGCAAAACTTTTTAAGTTCTAGTTTGTCTCCCCATTAAAGGATGTAGAGGATATAAAAACTTCCTACACTTCTTTAAAAAAAAAACCCAAAACTGATGTGGACTTCTCACTTAATGCAAAGCAACTTCTCAAATTAAGGTCTTTCTAAAGCAAGCTCTTATGAATGTTTCTGCTCATGAAATTTTGCAAGATAAAAAAATATTGTGTCAGAAAACCATTGCTTCTGCTATTTCAATATTCACCCATGAGCTGGCAAAAACTGATTTTATTTCATACAGAAGCTGCTGAGATCCTTACTCAGACAAGAGAATGAGAAGCCATCAGGTTGTGTTCAACATGTTAAAAAAGTGCATAATCTCATTTTAACATTATTTTTATATTCTTTAATATAACCTCATTGGTCTAAACTGAGTTATCACTGATTTAGGACACAGCCAACAAGGTTATAACCAGCCCAAGCTTAAGATATTTTGAAGACTCAGGAGAAAACTTAATGTAAAGCACAGTGTGTGGTAACAAACAACATAGATGTTGCAGAACTCTAAAGATATTGAAAAGCTAATTTTACTCCAAATGAAACTAATTCTGTACATTTTAAATGAAAAAAAAATCTAAACAATTTGTACTTCTCAAAAATAATTTTCTCTATTATTACAGAACACAGTATTAACATGAGGAAGGGCTTCAAAATACTGTATTATCATTCTATAATTTTAGTTACATACAAGATTAAATGAATGTCTTGAACAAAAGTTGGCTTGGTGCTTTCTTCAATTTGAACCCTTTGGAACTGCATGTCAGTAAGATGGTTTCAGCATTTGCTAGAAAGATGACGATTAGAATATAATTTTGCAAAAAAAATCTCAGCTGGTGGGCTTTTTAAAATATAAGTTGATTGCAGTAGCATGTTCTCATAGTTACTTGTCAGTCTAACATTTCCTGTGTGAAAGAACGGATGCTAAGGGATTTGGGACTTGAGGTACCTGATCACACTGTGTGTATGAAAAATTTCTACTTTGAAATAAATTGCACATAAATCTTGTCTCTATTATTTGATTTGATAATACAACTATCATTCAAATAGATACAGAACCCTTTCCCCTCCTCAAATTAAATATAATCTATCTAGCAATTCTGGTCAGTACTTTTCTTACTTTTATAATATAATACTAAATACTACTATCAGCTCAAAAACACACAACCAACTACCAGTCATGGCAACATGATGAAGGCCATGCTTATCATTTACATCTTAGGAACTCCAATGTGACATCATGAACACCGTAGGCATCTTTGTGAAGACAGAATGGTTTAACATCCACCTGCACTTTGAAGGTAAAACCAAACTTTTAGCTCCACTCTGGTTTTGGTTTTACTGACAGTGCTAGGAGTTTGCAAAAACGAGTGCATTTTAACATAGTCAAGTGAAAGATCACTCAGTAGAAATAAAGAACATAAACCATGCTTCCATTTCTGACTAGTCCAAAAACTGCCTATTCAGGTTTAATGTTTTTTTTTTAAGAAAATAATGGAACATAAATGGTTTGGTAAGGAATAACTACATTAGTAGAAACTTTTAAGGAAACAACTTTCTTATGGGGCAAATGCCTCCTAACATGACATTTTCCAAACATGAAATGGAAGAAACTTTAATAAGTAAGGTTACCAATCACTCTATTTCCAGGTTTATTCCTTCTGACTATATTGAAGCCCTGAGGAAGAAATAACCTGAACATTTTTATTTTAGCTTCTCAAGGTGCAAAGCTGTACTCAGACCAAGTACCATGCTGGAGCCAGAATAAAAAAAACCTACAGGAGACTAAGTTAATTTATAAAACCAAGTTTGGCATGGAATGTTATTGTTTATCTACATAAAACATTTGTCTTAAAAAGCAAAATCCCTGTGAACCAGAACAGATAGTGTAACAGACCTATGGTGGGTATATAAATAGAAATATTTGAAAGCAACTTAGAAAACAATAAAGATGGCAGCTGCAAACCCATCTGTCTCATCACAGATGAGCAGAGAGAGCAGTGCTCAGTAGACAAACATTAACTGAGAAGTAGAAGGCAAACCAGCATATTTCTGCATCCCTGCTCCTCCTGTCCCACATCCCCAAATCATCTCTGTCTTTAGTTTAACAGTCAGTTATAAATTCTAATTTATTATAACAGAGCTGTCTTCCAAAATACCTTTACTTCTTAGCAAGACACACACTACTCTCCCACCATCAAGGGAAGAACAGCGTGGGTCGGCAAATAAGCAACTTCTGGAGCAAAAGGATAAATCTGAACAAGTTTAAACAATCATTAAAACTTCTTCCTGCTGGTGATGAAGCAATTAACTGTCTCAGACTAGGCCAGAAACAAATTCACTAAGCGGAATAAATTCTCTGTTTTTTCTTCTTACAAAAAGCCCTTTTTCATCTTGGTATGTAAAATCTGTCCTGTTGTGTTGGGAGAGATGGAAACTTGGACTAGTGCCATCTCTTTGTTTTCTTTTTCTTCCAGAGGAGCTTGCTGGCTAGCATAAGCATGCTTTTTTGGGGTTAGTTTTGGACCTCCCTTTTTTTTTTACGTTGTGTTTTATTTAGTCTGCTTTTGCACTCTGACTGAGGATAAATTTGGCCAGTGCTAATACTGTACCAAAAGCCATCAAGTTTGAGCTCTCTCTCTCCTTTTTTCACTCCATATGTTTGTGCAGAGAAAGCTTCACAGTATTAAGGTATCTGACATGCTGTCAGACAAACAGCACTTTCAGGTATCAAGGAGTATTAAGGCCATATCCAGTTTTTGTTATGACACATAAAGGCTGCCTGTTGCATCCTGCATAGAGAGAATTTGTCAAAGTAGGACAGAAACCCCTTGAATGGCCAGAGGCAACACCTTCTGGAAATCACTCTAGTGTTTTCTGAGCAGGAGGCTCTGTAGAACCTCACCATCTGCCAGGAAATATGTGGTGCTGATAGCAGCATGTGTGTGCAGGAGGTGACCAGGTTGAATGAGACACAGTGACTAGGCCAAGTACCTATGTTAACTGGATGCCAAGGGAAGATAAAAATACAGAGCTATTTGGGTGATTTCTCACAACAAGATATCTTATCTGCCCATGGATATAGAATTTAACATGAGGCTAACCTTTCTCTTCCTAGGAATGGGTTCATCGAAGAGAAGGTTGCTTGTTTCACCTTCATCAATACCATCATCTGGCTGGGAAGGTGTCCGAAAAGTTTTGAAGCTATCAGCTGACAGAGGTGGAGATGGGGTGGATGGGTTGGACTGGTCACTGGGAGCATTCCAGCTCCAGTATCCACTGCTGCTGGTACTTGAAGGCACAAATCCTCCCTCTTTCCAAGATCCATTCAGGGATTCTGTCAAGAAATAATAACCATCATTACAACAGCATCACTGTGTTAGGACTAAGGAGCTCTTTTTTTCTGAGGCTTAGATGCCATGTTGGTAATTAATTGTATGTTCAATAAAGGAAAGCAAAAGCATTGGATGTAAAGAGGACAATCATATCTATTCCACTGCACACAAATTACATATTCCACACTTGATTTTTCCTTTTATTTTAAAAATAAAAAGCAAATTATTTTTCTAAAAAGAAATGCTGGGTTTGGAAAAATAACCTATTCTGGACCATACACAGAAATAAACAGTCAGACATTGCATGCACAATTAAAGGAAAACATTCAAATTGATCTATAGAGGTCCCTGCAAACCCAAACTGTTCTATGATTCCAAATACATCATCTTTCAAGAAGTACACATGACTGTAGTTGGCATCAGAGCAAGCTCCACCATGGGCAACAGGAGATCCCCTGGGAAGGGGACATACAGTCAAGTCCCAGAACACTAAGCAAATCTGCAAAAATACAATCAGCATCCCAGTACTAAATCACCAAAGAAAACATAATTACCCTCTCTGTCTTCTCATAATCTCTCAGTACACACACCTCTGCCTAACCTGGATCTCTACATAAGGTGGTATGTTATCCCTTGGGATACCCCATTTTCTTCATACAGGTGTACTA
Organism: Xenops minutus; assembly: GCA_035221455.1. Lineage (NCBI taxonomy): Eukaryota > Metazoa > Chordata > Aves > Passeriformes > Furnariidae > Xenops > Xenops minutus. Next base: position 122,523,637 of record JAWWEE010000074.1, read on the forward strand.
ATAGGCATCTGGTTTCAGAAGTGAAGAGACAGACATTGGATCACCTCCACGCCTACTCACTGGAGGAACTGCCTCCTCACTGCAGCAGTTCCCCTGACATTAGGTGGTAAGCAGACACTCAAAGGAACAGGTTACACCCTACAGCACCCGTGGGTGGGAGTAACAGTGCTGCCTTCACAGTCTGAGGCACAGCTTGAGCCATGCTTCATGTCCTGAGGTCCACAGGCATTAGACATTGGCATGTTGCTCTTCCCAGCCCCTGAAGAGCTTTTGGCAGGAGAGGAGTATGTAGGTCATCAGCTCAGCAAAGGCATGGCCTGAGCAGTGGTGAGGCCACAGGTGGCTCTGCCAGAAGCCCCAGGTTCTCACAGGGCTTGGGCACATGTGCAGGGACGGTTTAGGTGCGGCTTCTCCCTAATTCAGGCATTGGGAGCTTTTCCCAATGACACTGTAGGTGCCTGAGTATTGTGCAATACCCGACGTTGGAACTGGCAAGAAAATAACATCTTATCTACTCATGAAACGATATTTAAGTGTGAGACAAGTCTTTTCAAGTCAGCGCCTGCCTTTAAGAGTTCTGCAGAAGTCACTCCTTCATTCCTTCTCAGTTTCTTACAGGTAAGTTAACGAATGATATCAGCAAGAAAGTGAGCTATCAAAAGCTTACCCCAAAACCAATGAATTTTTGGTGTTTTTTCCTCCTAATTTGGTTGGATTTGGACAAAATCCTAAATCATTAACATCAGCTGCTCACAAAACAGAATGCACTGCCCCCTTGAGTAGGCAGCAGCCAAGTCCCAGCAGTTACTGATTTACTGATCAGGGCCACAAAGCATAAATGGGATAAACCCTCTACCCCCGAGTCCCCTAATTCCTCTTTGCAGAAGGACATACAGATTTCCGGTAGCTAATAAGTTAACGTATGAAAATATCATGTTTTGGCTCAGGATTACAGCCTTCATGTGACTGCAATGAAGGTGGGTTTTGTTTAAGTATTTGTACTTCAGTCTTGTGCCAAAGCCAAGAAATACATCTGGTAACAACTTGTGACCTTAGCACAGCTTAAAATTTCCATTTCTTCAGAAAAACAAAAGAAACAGCACTCTTTCAACTGCTACTTTCTGACATATTTATGGTGGTACTTTGTATTCTCAGGGTTTACAGCTTCTCCTCACCTTGCTGAGAAAGAGATGCAAATCAAGAAAATTTTTAAAGCAGTATGGAAAAGATTGAATGAAGTTAACAGGAAAAAACCCAAACACTGGTTCTCATTAATACTAACAAATCTATCAATGTGAAGAAATTGAAAATAAAAATAAATGCAACTTACTCTTATTTTGGGGCTCTTTTCACATTGCTGGAGTTGCGTGAAAGAGAACCAGACCAAATATTACTCAGCTGCAGAGAAACAAGGGCCAAACTCTGATCCAGTTTACATGGGTGATCATCCCAAATAATTCCAGCACAGATCTGTCTCTAATATTAACGCTAATGTTATTTTTATTTTTTTTTTTCTTCCAGGAAAAATTCCATTTGTTTAAACAAATGTTCCTTTAATTACACTGCTACTTACTGGCCTTTTTTGAAAAAGCATGTAGAATGAGCTAATCATTAGTACATAGCTCATATTAGTAGGATCAGAGCCCAGCCTTCCGACACCAAATGAGCTTTAAATTATCAAGTTTTTTTATTTAAGTCTTTAGTACATCTTCACTCAGGCAAAACTAAGATATTCAGGAAGAAGGTGCCCAACTACAGCTTCAATATCTTGTCTGTGACAACTGAAAAGATGTGAATTACTTTTTCAGCCTAGTCTTCCCAGATTCTGGGAAACAACCAAACAAGCTACGTGAAGAAATATCAAAGAGCACTCACGCTACACGAAGAAGTATCAAAGCAGTTAACAGCCACTATTTACCTATTAACAATTCAAAAGGGCTCGTTGGGAAGATCTTCCATCTGCACGCTGATGTGCACTGCGCTCCTGACAAGTGTCATCTGCTCAGACTAAGGCGGCAGATCCTGCCCTACCCACAGCAGAGCAGCTCCCCAGGACCGCGGTGGTAGTGGGGGACACGTGCGTGCCTCAGCCACTCCAAATCCCTGCCTGGCACAGCCACACAGATCCATCTTCACCTGTGGTCTCATCTGTGAGCTGAGCAGCTGAAGAGTGGGTACGTTTTTACCCTTCTGCTGGCCTCCCCCAGGTGCTGGCAAACTCCTGCCCTGAGCCAGGACAGTCACTGGGGATGTCACTGCCTGAGATTTCCCAGGGCTTCTCAGAGCAGTGGTACTCCATAAACACTTCTGGTTTTCAACACTGGAAAGCACACAAACAACAGCCACGGGTGTTCATGGCTAGAATTCCAACTAAATGGAAAAAATTTGTATTTTTTGGAAATAAATGGGAAAACCACAGTGTTTGTTCAAAAATGTTTAAAGATCTGACATTTGGTAGGAATTCCTTTTAAGAATATCATTCAGTGGATCATGCTCTATTAGCATGAAGAAATGCAAAGACAACATCCCTCTTAATTTGCATCTGTAACTATTCCTCAGTCTTCGAATTATTTACAGTAGGAGGGCATCTAGCGTCTATTTAGCAGTACAAATGAAAAGACAAGCCAGAGTCATACAAACAATGCTGAGGTATCCTAACAAGGGTGTCTTAATCTAAATTATTCCTTAAAATAGAACACTCATAAAAATTTATTGTAACTCCAGTCAAGCATACATAGACTATATTTAATTACCAATCTCTTTATTGTCAGAAACTTTTTGTATTTATTTTTATTTGTGTGTCTTCTGCTATACCACGAATGAAGTATTCTTTAAAGGAGTTATGGATTTGATAGAAGACCATCAGGGAGATACAAAGAGCACAGGAATTGAGGGCCTAATCCTGCATCAGCAGAACCAACTCTGTTGCTGTGCAGATCGCTAGTGCATGGCCTCTCAGCCAACAGCTCTGATCTGGAAGTGCTTTGCTCATCGTGGTTTCGGGTAAAATCTGATCTGATTTCAGTGGAGTGGAGGACAAGAACAACTGCTATCACATTTATTGGATATGGCACTTGAAGACATGGTTTATTGCTGAACATGGTGCCAGATTGATGGTTGAACTTGGTGATCTTAGGGGTCTTTCCCAATCTTAACCATTCTACAATTCTAAGATTCTGTATGTGTAAATGCAAACAAGCTCTTCAGAAAATTAGTGTTTCAGTGAGGTCAGAAGACCTTTCACAGTGATTATATCCCATTTATGGAATGGGGCATCTCCCATTTCATAAGCTGGAGTCACTACAGTTATAGAAAAGGTTCCTTTTCATTTCTGCCAATGCTGTACCAAAGTCTTTGACTAGGTTTGAGCAAAGCTCAGTATGATCCCCAGCATACCAGAAGACAGCCACTCACCCTTTGTTCCCCACCATGGAAGCAAATCCCGAAATAAAGGGCCCTGGCATCCCTCCCCGCAGCCCCTGGCTCCAAAGGCTTACCATTGGGTCGGACAGGAGGGCTGCGGACCAAAGGGCTGGTGGATAAACTGGTGAGTACCATGGCTGCTGTTACTTTATCCATGTCCAGTTCTTCTGAAGATTTTCTGAAACACAGTGAGTGGGAAGCAGGAAACACATCAGCAAATATTTGACTTTTTTTTAGGTTTGTTTTTTTCAGGGTTTTGTTTGGGTTTTTTTTTAATACCAGTCCAAACCCTAAGCCAGCACAGCACAGTAACAAAAACAAGCTGCTGCAGAGAGTTCACAAAGCTTCAGTCTTCTGACAACCTGAGCATATCAAGTGGCTACTATAAGCCAACTAGCTCAGTAGTAGAAAGAAGTGGGAAAAGAGAATACATCTTTGTATAAAATTGTCAGGATTATTGTGACCCTCTATAACTTGGACTTTGTTCCTAGAGTTAAGTGTGTGTACTTAAGGTTTTCTCTTTCTCGGGTTAAGACATGGAGATGCAAGGATGGATAAGATTACTAGCAACATTAATAACATACACTACTCTCTGTAGGGTGAGGAAGAACTATGAACTGTAACTAAAGGATGTGTGTTTGTTGCTTCTGCTTAACCTTCCTCTCCAAAAGACTGATCCTAATTTTTTACCCATTAGATTATAAACCAATTATTTTAAATAATCAGGAAATTTACATCAAAACCATGCAGGGAAGGCAGGGGTGGGGAGAGAGAGGCAACATTTCTTTGCAGGTATGATGGGCACCTGAGTGAGCATGATGGCACAGAGGGAAGAGAGGGGCCCATCACTCCCTTGGCTGGGAACCTGTGTAAGTCAGAGCAGAGGACATGGAGAATGGATTACAAAGAGGGCAGTCAGCTTTCCAGGGGAGGGAATGCCACCAGGAACCAGGCTTCAGTGATCCATTGCTGAAGAAGTCTTGGGTTTTTTTTTAAGACAATGCAGGATATGTTTTTGCCAGTAAAAACTATTTATTATATTTTTTTCCCCAAAAAGTAATTCTCTTCCTCACAGTGCAACGTTTCTGAAGAGTGAACCTACCAAAATAAAACTACTAAGCCCACAAGGTTTGGCAGACTTTTGCTTTTCACCCTTGTGGGATTTCCACCTTGTGGGTGGAATCAAAGCAAACAGCTTCTTGTATATGTTTGCTTTCATACTGATTGTTCAACACCATCTTCTCATTTCACACAAGTTACGTCTGTTCTCACAAAAGGACACTTTCCCCCCTCTGTGCTGCCTTGTGGGGTTTCTGGAATTGCCTCTACACCTTGCCAAGTACTCTATTTAACCAGTCAGGTTGAATCCAATTTAAAGCCCAGTATGATAAGTGGTCAGCTGTCTGATGTTTCCCACCAACAGTTGGTTGGTAAGTCACCAAAAGGAACCGGACATGATAAGTGCACTCTCTTTTCTAGAATCCTACGTCACCCATCAAATGGAAGGCTGATTAACTGGAAACTATGCTACAGTCAAAGCCTCTTGATATTTTAGTGAGCAAACCTAAGACTTGTCCATGAAACAGTTCACAGCTGCTTTCTGGTTGATGCAAGGACCCACAGAGATGCTGATGAACACTTTCCCATGCCACACAACAGCTTAGCTCTCCTGACTGTCTTTTGCAACACATCAGTGTCTGGAACCAAAACACTCCTGCTGCACTCTGATTATATCCGTAGAAACCCCTTTCCTTCAATCAAGGCTTTTGCAAAGAGCACAGCAGCCATATGGTCATCATCAAGTACTGGAAAGGTCTCGGATATCTGCTATAATCAACTGAGACCTGAATACGTCACCCATCAGGTCTCCATGCCTGCAGAAGAATATTTCACTCAGAATGCCAAATTCCTCTGGGCTCAGAAGACCCTTCTTCAGGGATGACATGCAGATGCTATGCTTTTCGAAAACCAACCCTGGCAGATGACTTTCCAATTACCTAATATCCCAGTATGAAAATCCACTTTCTGAGAAGGATTCAGCTGCTCTGTAGTCCATTCCTGCCAGACTACACCAACTGTCCCTACATCTTTATCCAGCTGTGGATGAACCACTAATATCTGCAATTCTGCAACAGAGGAGGGCAAAACGAACCCAAGTTCCTGACGTGCTGGAGAAGTTGATCCCTACTGTCTGCATTCACTGTTATAGTTTCAAAATCTTTCATGGAATTTTTTTGTCCCCTGCCAACACAGCAATTTGAGGGTTGGGGGCCAGAGTGAAGTGGCTTGTTGGAAACTTAGTTTTTTTACTACTTGTGGGAGCGAGCTGAGCTCGCAGCAGCACTGGGAGGGGTCCCAGCTCAGCCCTGACTCCACACATCCTGCACTGTTTCCTCTGAGGATGGCCACCACCGCCTGAATTTGACCCGGGCTCAGTGGGGACTGGTGCCATCTGCAGAGGAGCTTCTAACCCCTCAATGCCTTGGGAAGGACAGTGAGAGGTCCCTGTGCTGCCCACGGGAAAGGTCCCAGCCCGCCCCTGTGGCCGCTGCTCCCACGGGAGCTTCAGGATGGGTACCGCTCCCTCGTCGGGGCCCGACAGCATCCCTACTGCTTGTAAAAGAACTGCATCAAGGGGGCAAAGATGGGACTTATGTGTTGAAAGCTTTGGTTACAGGACTGTTGTTTGTTCTGTTCTGTTTTAGCTATATAAATATATATATATGTAAAGAACTGTTATTTTCCTTTTCTACATTTTGTGCCTGAAGCCTCCTAATTTCAAAATAATAATAATAGTAATAGTAATAATAATAATAATAATAATAACTTGGAGGGAGGAGTTTTCTGTTCTTTCTGCCCCAGGAAGGTTCCTGTCCCCCTTACCAGACATTTTGTCTTATTACACCCTTTTTGGACAGTCAGCCTTCCAACTAGGCTCTTCTGTGTGTGTGTGTGTGTGTGTGTGTGTGTGTGCGCTCCTATCCAGGCCTCTGTAGAACTGCAAAATCACATCACAGAAGATGTTGAAAGCATGTGCCAAGTTGATGTTGAGGTGTCAGTCTAGACCCAGAGCTAATCCAAAGTTTCCCCAAGTAGTCTATAACTTTAACTTCTTCTAGCTCATTTATACTGATTTTCTTTTCCTCCCCTCTACAATGACAAGCACTGCTGCTCTGAAAAACTAACCCTTGCTCCAAATAATTTTGCTATATCTCAAAATTGCCAGCATTGGCATCTGTGCCTAAGGTGAAAGTTTTCGCAGGCAAAGGACAGGAACAGTCATGGGAATCCTTGCCATTTCTAGCCACACTAAACCACACTCTTGCAATTACTGGAACACTTTTTTCTACCTGATCCAATTTAACAGGCTAACAATCCAAATAAAACAAACTTCGTAATTCTTCTCTGCCCATTTTGAAACAGAGTAATTTTTACTACTTATAGCTCCTCAGCTGCATCCAGCAAACAAGAAATGCCCCACTCATGCTTCCCAGCCACAAGAATTTTAGCAGCTACAAGTGCTGGCTTATGTGACCCTGCTCCTAAACACATTTTTACAGCTTGGCTCATAACTGTAATCACACATATTTCATATATCACCCAGCCAGTACTGCAGCAGCAGCAGCAGCAGCCTTCGAGAGACAGGCAAAGCATAAAGCTGAAGACAGGAACCACTCAAGCCATCTGCATTTAGTCGGCATCACATGTGAGTTGATACTTTAAGATTGCCCCAGTATTTTCCAGCTTTCTCTGTTGGAAAGCTCAATCTGCACACAGCTGTTAAACAGTATTCGCACTCAGAGGGGAGAACAACTTGTTTGTTACACATCGATTGTTCAAAAACCATTTATCCCACCATTACTAAGGCAATTTTCTGCAGACTGAAGTCATAATCCCATTTGCTTATACTGTTCTTAGGTGTAATGAAATTTTAAAGAGTTGTAAGATGGTCTCATATATCACCTTTGACGATTTCTTCTTTCCTCTAATTCCATTCTGGAGTGTCCAAAATGCCACCTCCTACCTTCTTGATGGATGCGTTTGTGTCACATCGCAGTCTGCATTTGAGACCAAACAGTTCTGGATCCTTTATTTTCAAGTTTTTGTAAATACAAACATATGTCAGTAGCTGAATTATAATAAATCACCTGAGACATAACCAGTAGAACTTACAGGACCTTGGGACAGACCTTTTACCACAATCTCATGTCTCTCTTCATGTCTCCCTGCTTCCTCAGTAGGCAGAATGGTTTCACTTGATCCCTGCAATACCCTATTCTATCCAGCCTGGCCTTTCAAAGCATTCTTTTCTTTAACAGCCACGCCCAAATTAAATTTAGCTACTACACTTACTCTTGCTCAATCCTTTCCTTGTGTTTGCTGATGAGCTTACTGCTTTTTTGATAATAATTTATCAATGTTAAACCATCACATTCTCCTCAGTCAAAGCTCTCTACAAGGAAAAGCCAGCTTTAAGCTCCAAAAGATGACAAAAAAAGGGTCCAAGACAAGTCTGAGGCTATGAAGTGTCCCAAATCAACACACTATCCAATCTCCTACTGTCCCACTTCCTCTGCCAGCTCCTGGCCACTGTCACCTTCACACTCCTTACTAAGTGTTATTACCATCTGGACACCCATACTTCTGTATTTTCTTCTCTATCAGCCACACCCTCATCTGTGTTGTGAAACTTTTTTTAAAATTTGTTCTCAAAAGAAAATCTTCAGAAATACAAATTTTATTCTAGTTTTTAAGTCTTTAGTCTATTTTTTATTATTTGCCTGGCTTAGATCAAAAAGCCTGCAGTTTCTGCTCTTGGAAAGACTGCATCTTAAGTCAGTACTTTACTCAAGTGTATTTTAAGGGTCCTGGAGAATATTTTTAGAGCAGAAAAACTCATAGGGGTAGCAGGTGTTTTTGATAAAGTTGACCTTATTCAAAAGGGCATCCATGCTCATTTTTCCTTGTTTGCAACTCCAAACCTTTCAGTTGATTCCTTGACCAGAAACCTCTGACTCCAGTACAGCAATGCTCAAAGGAACGAGGCACAGGTTCACTGTACAGAAAGTGCTCTCCTACGCTCTGGAGCTGCCCCAACACAGCAGCAGTGCAGACCAGGCAGTGTTTCTTCACCAGGCTCCGCTCTCAGCAAGACTGGGAGATGGACAGCAGCATCCTGCAGCTGGCAGGACCAGCGTGCAAGGGGATAGAAACTGCAGCACCAGGACATGAACCCACAGAGATGGGACAGGCAAGGATGTTTACAATTATTTCAAGTGGATGTTGGCTACTGAAGTAGATGGTCACAGATTCAACCTTCTTCTCTAGGATCACACAACCCCTGCTTTCCAGCATTGTTGAACTTGCCTTTCCTTAACCTGCTCTCTAAATATTAACAACCTGAAGCTCATATGCCCTAAATATTCAGATTTATTAAAGGGCTTTTTTCCTTTGTCCTGGCAAAGGCATGTGCTTATCTCTTTCTTACTGCTATCCTCACCAGAAGAACACAGTTAAAAAAAAATAAATAAAAATTAACTAGGACTGATAAGAACAGAGGCAGCCAAGCACAAAAATGCTATTATGCTATGTTAGCTGGCTACTGTTTTCCACTCAAAAACCAGCTTATGACAGTGCTTCACAAAACACCTGGACCTTGTATTAAGGAAGTACCATATAAATATATGTGCATTAATACGTTACAACAAGAACAAAACAACAGTATATTTAAATTGCTCTCTCCTTCCCATAGGTATATGTGCTAAATTCTCAAAAAGAGACCTCTTAAGTATGACTCTGACCACTTCATTACAACCACATCACACTGATGCCATCATACTGAGCACTGCATCAATACTGACATATAAACATGTTGCTACATGCTGTCGTACACCAAAAATATGATTTATCATATAAGGATTCATTGTAACCACTGCACTAGCAATAACAGAAGCACTTCTGAAAGAAATAAAAATCTTAAATTACATTCTACAGGTAAAAAAAAAAAACCATTTTATTTTTGTTCATAATTAATGGCAAAACCAACTTCCTAACAAAGAACCATCAAGAAAAACTATACGTGGCTGTGACTTCATGTATCTAAAGTAACTACAACCACTCTTCTATACTGAGCAAAGATCTATGTCATGCTGCAAAACATTGTTAATCCACACAATACGTTTACAATAATACTTGGTTACCATCTAGCAACTCAAAATACTGTCAGTACAGATAAATCAATTATCTTACTTGATGCTCTTATGTTTAGTTATTGATTACAGATAAATAAATGATCCTACTTGCTGCTCTAAAGTTTGGTTATTGATTACAGAGATCAAAAACTACCTACTTGCCAAAGACAAAAGAAAAAACTACAGAGAGAATGGTCCACATAAACAGTCCAAAGTCCTCAGCATTCTTTGTTAAAAGCCAAAACTTTCCACAATAAAGCAAAAAGCAGAGGGAAATATTTTCAAATACAGAATTAAATCAGAATAATGATGATTACTATTTACACATTTAAAAAAGAGAACTGGTGTTTGATATCTGAAGCACAAATACAATAATAATGCACTAATTAGAAGCTAGGGATTTCTGCCTTTGCTCATCATAGTGAAACATAAAATTAACATTTTCCATACTAACTTTATATTTGCAGACTAGTTTATATGCAGAATAACGGGCTTTTGTTTCTGCTGTCCTTGTCATACACAAGCAGATTTTTTGACACTGACAGCTACTAGAAATTAAGATGAAAATCTTTTACCATACAAATATAGGAACTTTTCTTCTAAAAAAAGCATATCTGTTGGAACTTCTCAAGACAAAAAAAAAAAAAATGCATCCAAGGCCACTTCAAAGCTCTTCACCTCCTCCTGGCCATGCTAATAGATCTTGTGATTCAGTTATTCAAAGGGCTTTTGGAAATCTGGCTGGTGTGTTAGAGCCAGAGAAAACTTGATAGAGTAACTGAGATTACATTTTTAAAATCATTTAATAGATTTAGATATCCAAGAAATTGTGATACTTACTTCCAAAGGCTGGCTGATGTACTCCCCACCACATAGGGCTCTCTCTGGTCTCTCCCCTTGCTGTTCCTGCCACCTCCTCAAGCCAGATATCTTTTCAAGCCAGACATGTCCCCAGGATCACCTCCAGTACCCTCTACTAGTGCCCTTTCCTCTCTGCAGGGGTACAACCCAGTGATGCTACCCTGGCTGCTCTGGAGGCTACCACCACACCAGGCCCTCTCGAGGAGTGCTGGCAGAGCTACACGAAGAACAAAAAGGACACAAAATAACTGTGATTTCTGTTGTCTGCTGTAAATACATCCCATGGATACACTCTGCTGTCGTTGTCTCCTCTGCAGTCCAGTGGCAGGAATAACGCATTTGCCATCTAAGACTCCTCAGAAAAATTTGCTTAAGTTTTGCAAAACAGATGGAAAACACCTTTTTCATAGAAACCTTTTTTATCACTGCTTTTCAAGCAACTTGTCTGATTTCCTTAAAGGCAATTGAAATTTCAAACATATCCAGATGGGAACAGGACTGAACTCTAGATCTCAGTATCTTACCAAATACAGGATACCATGTGCTGGGAGTGGGCAGGGAGAGGATGGGTAGTAAAACACTGCTCTCATTATTGGTCTGTGATAAGATCTACAGTTTTAAATGCTCTGCATAAACAGGAACAGTGAGGCAAGCCAAATTCCACACTGGGAGATAAGCTGCAGTTTACACGAGCAATTTATTCTATATATTGAAAAAGTTGATCCAATGCATAATTTTTACTTTTCAAATGGCTGCAATGTATCAGGAAAACTTATCTGGTGAAGAGCCCTCAGGGCAATGACAGAAGCTGATATAGGAATACGACATAGAAATTATCTGCTTCAAAACAGAGCAATTAAATAAATGTTACTCACTTGACAGATTATGAGTGCAAAGCAAAAATTAAATTCAGAATAGAATAACAGAACCCTGCAGAGAATGGTTATCCCTTATGGTCATCCACAAACCTTGAAGATTTTTTGGGAAGATTTTCTGTTCCTTTTCGTCTACTTTAAAGGCCACTTGCTGATGTAATAAGTAACTCAGACTCTGCAAACCAAATTCCAATAGTTCCCTGAAGCAACAGACCAATTATTCCAAATCTTATCTGAAATATTCACGTTCATCCCTTTCCTGCCTTTGCCTTATGCTACTGTTCTAGCTTCTTCACAGGCACATTCCGACTCATAAATGAGATCACTTTGATGGGGTACTGTTTACAGAAAGAAAATTTCACACTTCTGATGCTTTCCTGGGGGAAAGGGGCTGGACCATTTGCTACAGTGCCCAAGAGGTACTGCTCAGTGCAATACCATGCTGAACACGGAAAAAGATGGAAAGGTAACAAAACAAAAGAAAAAAAACAGTGTCCTGGCTTATCAAATGTAACAAGAACTGTGCCAAGAAATGATGTGAGGTGGTAAGGGGAGAGCTGATGCCACCTGAGAGCATGGGGAGAGGGTAAGACACCTTGCCTATCCAGATAGCTGGCTCCCCATGCTGCTGAAGAGGAGCAACATTTGTGACCCTCAGGCGGCCCCACAGTCAGGGTCACCTAAATATTCCTATGTCTGATGGCTCTTTCACAATGCTCTTACTGAGCCTTTTGTAAAACTCTTTTTTCAATAAATCTTCCTTAACTTTTGAGAAGAATTCTCTTAGTAGTTATTTGCTGAAGATGTACTTACAGCAGATGCTACAGGAACTTTGTCTTTCCCAAAGTTGCAAAGAAAATACTAGGTCAGAAATGTTTTGCTCCTCCTTTCCGCCTTATATACTGCAAACAGCATGATTCCCATTCTGTATTAATTTAAGTCTAATATTCCCCAAATACATTTTATAATATTAATGCCTATATACAGTCCTAACACAACTATATGGATAACTTGTTTAGTACAATTTATCTCTAAAAAATTGCTCTAAGTCATTTAAAATATCTAACTTTTTTTGCCTCCACACATTAAAATATACGTTTTTTTCCCCCCCAATATAATATACATTGACAAAACACTTGGAAAAAAGCTGCAAGTTTTTCTCTCACAAGAGCCACAGCTACGATGTCCTGTTGCTACCTGTATCTCCTAATGTGGCAAGCGCTTTGCTGAAATAAAATCAGTCTCAAAAATGACCCAAGGGTCAGTTTCTGTTTATTGTTAATATTTATATGCAATTCTTTTTGAGCTTTCCAGTTCCTTATTTTTTCAAGCAAGAAGCAAGGAGAATTGAAATTAAAAAAGTCACCGACTCTTGACAAGGCTGTCCACAGCCACCAATACTGCTGGTGGAGATCTGGTGACCAGAGGCAAGAAACGCCTCTGAGATGATCCTCTGCTTCATCTCTGCTTCCTGCCAAAGTGAGATAACATACCCCAGAGTGGAACCATTAAACCTTTGTTTATATGGCACGCACAAGCCAATAGGTCACAGCACTGTAAGCTATCTTCCAGGGTTATCTTTGCCATTGCTGTGATTCAAGAGACACCCATCAAGGTTCACCTCACAACTGCCTGGGTTTCTGTCCTCAATCCAGTACAAACTTGCTTCAGAACAGGGAAGGCACAGAGCTAGCTCATCCTGTTCTCTCCACTCCCAGGTGCCTTTTATTTCCATGTCCTTGGACCAGTTCAACAGGGCTGCATGGACAACAGTACCTGTAATAGCTAATTCACAACTATTTTGCCTGTCTACACACATTCCATGGAGAGCATACAGGTACACCTATTCAAATGAGTTCTCTTTCCATGTCCCTGATCACCTATCAATCTGTGTTCATCTCTTGTTGATGCGAGTACATCTATCATGAACAGAGCTGCTCCAAGTGTTATTAATATGGTGCTGTCCACACGTTTTAGGAGAACAGTATTATTTCCCTGTCCCTGTTGAAATCTCTATGATTTGACTCAGAAGCATAGCTCAGTCACCTGTAATGAGCAGTAGAACCCCACTGCTGTTCTCTTCCTCACTTGTTTACAGCTAATGATGCTGGAATTAATTGGTGCCAATGAACTTTCTTTCTTTTGAAAGGGTGACTTAAATGTTTCCTTCAAAATAAACTAACAAACACAACTGACACTTTACACCCAGCCTGATTACAGGTCAGATTTTACCGATTTTCCCTTCTTGATTTTCATTTTGTCAGGAAAGATCATTATTGAGATAACAGCACCTCCAGATACTTTTCAGGTGAATATCAGTAACACGTAAACTCTCACATTTTTTATGTAGGGCTTTGCATGACATTTGGTTCAGTACTCTGCAGCCAGCATGGACTGCTTCAAAGTAAGATGCAATGGAGACATTCCCACGATTAATAAAACATCCTATTCCCATGAACTGCAAATTTCCTTACACTCTGTGACCAGACTAAAAAAAGCAGAGAGAACATTCTAGAGCTTCCAATACATCTTTTATCAGCTATAGCTCTGGATACTCTTCCACATTTTTTACATCTGTACACTGTCATCATGTCTGGGCTTCAGTCATGTTCTGTGGCAGAGAGCACTGCAATCTAGCTACATTATTCAGGAAACCAACACTAGCAGGTTTGATACAGTTACTCTTCCGATTGTTCTGTTGTTTTCACACTACCAGACAGAGAGAGCAGAAGCACTTCATTGCTTTATTTGCTATGATGTTGCCTCCTATCAATTGCCTCTTTGACATGAACATATCCTGTAACTTCAGCATTTCTTTACATCAAAGTCCTTCCATGTTGATCAAGTCACAATTATATGCCATTGCCAAGGAAAAAAATGGTAAGAGGAGTTTTGGGTTGATAGTATCTCAACTAGAGACCCAGCCACTGTTGATGCAATTTATAGCAACCCACAGTTGCTCCAAATTACACATGAAAAATACAAAGCAAAGTCCCCAAGGCTATTCCAGTGTCAAGAAACTGCCTTCACCAATTCTATGCCATGATGACTCAGGAGACAAGCTGATGTTCTGACAACACACTGGCAACATGTGAAAGGCTACTGAAGGCCTGGGTCCTTCTGTTTTAGGAAAGATAGTGATAGATTACAGACTAAAATAGATACCACCACATTAAAAATACATTCTGCAGCAAGTAAAACCATATTGCGTGCACTCTACACCATGCAATCTTGTTTTGGGAGACACATAGTTTACCACTAGGTCTCTCAGACTTTTCAGGCAGATTGCGGTTTTTTTTTTTTGTTTGTTTTTTGGGGTTTTTTTTTTAAATTTCACAGTTATAGATGAGAAGTTTCTGTTGTTTGGTTACTACCTGAAATTTGAACTTGACATTATGAACTGTGAAGTACTACCACCAGATGATTTCCAGGCCTGGAGATGCCTAAGACGCAGTGTCTTAACAAGGGCACATGGCCTTGAAACAACTAGGACACAAACCCATCTCTTCTCTGAGTCATCTATTATAAGGATGAAATATATTTAAGTCAAACATTGATCTTTCTTCTTGCCTTTCAAACAAATGTTCAAACCTTTCAAGGATCCTACACAACTTAATTTCTTCCACTTCTAAGCAGTTTACCTATGATCTGTAACATCATTCTAGAAAACAGTAACCAAAATACATACTTACATTTTGAGTGAAATAAAGACAGAACTTAATAAAAATTTGGGGGATATAGAAATAAAAGTGGATTAAAAATCCTATGAAACTTGGTTTTGAGAAAGCCCTGTAAGCATACAAGATGGTCAATTCAGATGGAATAAAACTATATTTATAAGTAATCCTGATCTAAATGTTTTTCCAAGATACTTTTAACATTAAGCATTCACTGTGCTATATAGTATGTTTGCTCTATGATTCCAGGGATGGGTTTTTTGTTGTGCTTTAGTTTGGTTTTAATTACTTGAACGCTTTGTATTTAAAAGAATGAAATCACTGGCAGAATACGTGGCAGCAGAAGAACACATCTGACTTAACTCTGCTGTCATCTTCAGTGTTCTTGTTCTGAATTCAACCTTTTTTCCATTACAAGAAACTACTAGAACTTTGGCCTGCAGGTATCAAAGGGAAATTGAGAACACACTACCCAGCCTTTGGCTAGTACTAGGTCCAGCTTGTTCTCCAGTTTGTTCTGTTAGATGGAAACACTCTCCTTGGTAATATATGTATTTGTGTTAGCTACTGTTTATAAAGCCACAACACAACACTGCTGTATGGACTCAGTCATTGAATATGTTCTTGCAGTATTCAAATTACACAGCAGAATGTGCTTGCCTATTTTGTTTGTTTCGTTTTGTTTTGTCTAGGAAAACACTGCTATAACAAATATTACAAGCAATAATTACCATGACATAAAATAGCCAGTGACTTATTGTGGGTCTAGTATTATGATCTTGTTATCCATTCTCAGACTTCTGTAAAGTTACTCCTGCTGCTGAGAGGTACAAGAACTGTCACCAAAAGGAATCACACCAAAAAAATTAAAATCTTCCCCACTTTCTAGAATGTCCCATGAAAGCAGTATTCTGTATTAAACTACAGATGCATGTTGTAAAAATCTTCCAGAGTCTTACAGAATAGTTATGAAAAGTCCATGTTACTGTTGATACTATTAACCTTATTTCTCCTTCCATCTACCAAAGATAAAACAGATTTTAATGACAAGATGGCACCAATTTCCATTATAGAACTCAATCCTCTTTCTACTCCCATATAAAGAAGTGGATTCTTTTCCACTTCTAATCAACAACATACAACATTTTCCATATTTTTTTCTATTTTCATATGGTTTGCAATGGCCTAATGGTCTCGATACTTTGTCTTCATATCATAAACATAGATGCAGCGGAGCATGTGGAATGTTCCATGATAATGAATGAAAGTACTTGTAGTCACAGAGGCATTGACATTTAAACTTTTCACTAAAATTATTTCAAGAATTCTCTTCATACGCAACAGAGAGAATGGCACCTCTTTCTTCAGAATGGAGTCTCAGAGGAGCACCGTTAATAGTGTAGTCTTGAAATGATACCCACTAGAGATGTAATCCTGGAGAACTGTGAGAACTGCAAAACAACCCATCTTGTACACTGTCCACAATTTTCATCAATTCAAACATCCTCCCTCTTCAATTTCTCCCCTCTCATCTTAGTCCCTTCATGATGCTCTGCTCCACTTTTCCTACACTCCCTTTTCCTCCTCACACTGGATTTCCCCCAGCATGCCTGTCTTTTCCAACAACCATCAAAGAATTTCTGGGAGAAAAAAACCCACCCTATAATTTAATGAAAACTTAAAGGTTAAGACAAATAAATCCATTAACAAATAAATAAAACTCTTCATAAAACAGATGAAAAGGAGAAGCTTCAGCCATGAGCAGCTGGCAGTCAGGGTTTGGTGCCTGCTTACCATCTCCTTTCATCAAGTCCTCTCTGCAGTCCAGCATAACCACAGCCTCCTCCTCGCTGCTCTCCTGGGAGCACCCACTCAGTATATCAGCTACTTCAGACAGAAGAGATGTGGCCTTCATGGAGAATGAGTTACTTCTCCATGAGTCACTGAAAGCAGCGCTCACCTGACAGCAGCCATACACTATCTTTGCAGAACACTACTGTTTTGAAAATTTATCCATTTTATTTAAAGAATAAGCTGTCTTTAGAATATCC
Organism: Xenops minutus; assembly: GCA_035221455.1. Lineage (NCBI taxonomy): Eukaryota > Metazoa > Chordata > Aves > Passeriformes > Furnariidae > Xenops > Xenops minutus. Next base: position 122,540,715 of record JAWWEE010000074.1, read on the forward strand.
ATAATTTCTGACTTTTTTTCCCCCCAGAAAAATGAAGGCAAGTGAATTTATTCTTTCTCCTTTGCACATCTCAATACAGACATAAATGCAGCTGCAAGTCTCCAGTGGAGCTGATAGCAGACTCTGCTCTTCCATCACCTTTTGGCTTTTCAAAATAGATGAACTCTACTATTTTCCTCTTATTTTAACAATCTCTTCTTATACACACACAACCTTGACTCTTTTCCCCTATGACGCACAACTCGGCAGGTCATAGATTCGCTCAGCTTTCTTAGAGTCATTTTTGCGTTATTTCACCTCCAGCACAAAGTCCTCATATAACTTTAAAAAATGGAAAAGAGGTAGGTAGGAAAGTCTTCCTGGATGCACTTCTCATCCCACCTTCTCCTACCTTTAAAAGCTCCCCTTTGCCCTCCAAATCCCTCCGCTATAGTCTATCTGACACAAGTGACTATGGAGGCATATCTGACACCTTGCCCAGCAAATAGCTCTTCTGGGCAGTGGTATTTGCTCTCTATCCTCTATGTGACAGGTTTTTGCTGTTTGCACAGCAGACCATAGCAGATGAGGAAATCTAGGCCAGTATCTTTCTTTACAGCATGTGGGGAGTAAGGAAGCCTAAGTTTATCTTAGCAGGGTGTGCCATCTTCAATTTGTGAAGTTCTTCCTTTAGCTAATGTGAAAACACTTGGCTCAAACACTCCAGTCAGGTTCTCATACTGGCAGAAGCAAGCTCTAGTAGCCAATCAAATGAGCTGAAGCTCATTACAGCAGTCATGGAAAGAGCTTACTAATAACAAGCATGGCCCCAGACCGCTGCAGCCTACTGTCCTGTTGTTGATGATATCAAAAGTTTTGTAAATTATCAAAAACTCTCCCGTTTTTCAAGGAAGGTCTATGCTATTCTTACAGCCCTGATCACTGTGGCTGCAGCTTCAGTAGTAGGTTCAACTCAGCCCTTGGTCTGCCTAATCAGAAGGGTATTGACCTCTGACAGCACACACAGATCCCTCACCAAAATACCTGTGTGCTTCAGGCACTACCCCATAGGGACAAAAGGAAAAAAATGGACCCTGAACTGCTTGACTTGGGATTTTGAGAACCATGGGTCTTGTAACTTGACCAACTAAAGCAGACTAAAACAATATTTGGAGAGGAAAATGGCACTTTGGTGCTTCAAGGATGACTGCTAACCATGGAGAAATAAAGAGCAGAGACACTGACTGCAATGGCTGGAAGCTTTACTCATCTTTTGATAATCCATCTAATTAAATTGGGGTAAACTTGAAACAGAGAGGAAGAGCACATGTGCATGTCCATAGAAAATTAGAAAAGCACCATTTTACCAAACTGAATTTCTTTTGTTTTACATCTCATATTCCATCTTCCTGCATAGGACCTTGTAATTGATTTTTTTTATTCATTGATTTAATATAAAATAAGATAAAAAACCATGCACCAGATGTATATTTGTCATTCACTTTCAAGGAGTATCTTAAAAAGATAATTATTAACTTATAATTCCAGAAAAAAAAATCATAGTCACACATTTGTGTCTCTATACATGATCCACAAACAGGATTTCCTAACAAAAGATATTCAGCTATAAACAGCAATATGCAGAGCATGATAAATCACTTTGAAGCAAACAGCTGTAATGACACAGACTCCAAAGAACATTTCACAACCAAAAATATTATTAAAACAATGACACATGCTTTAGGACTGATTTTTCATCGTCTCAGTTTGCAACCAGGAACATGTTTTGAAGATCTGAAAATAAACTCAAGGGCAGCTTCAGCTTGTGACAGTTTCTGTATGCCTGCTCTCCTCCCTGCCCTCCCTGCTCACTGCTGTGCTGAAGGGATGCTCTGTCACAAGGGATACATCAACCAGCCGACCAGCAAGACTGTTATGCAACACGTCCATCTGTGGTTCCTCTGCTGGCATTGACTGCTCGCCTTAGGAAAGCCAATTACGTCAGCACCCTTGCTTTGTATTTAAAAGGCTCTCCTTGTTCTTTAAATAACTCTAAGGATGATGTTTGTGTGACTCCTTGCTGCCATACCTGGCTCCTGAAAAGCAATGCATGGAGTCCTGGCAGTACAACAGCAACTGCACTGCCCCTGGGACTGCAATACTGGGAACTGGCAAAATTCTGCCTTTCCAAAGCAGAAACCCAGCGAAAAAACACAACACCCAGCAGAATGGGAGGTGAACAAGCAAAGGCTTCATCTCCGAGCATTTTATTTTGCCTGACTCTTCATCCAGGCTGACATCTGATGACCAATCATGCTTCTAGCTGGGCTGCACATCAGAGACCCAGCCCAGGAGGAGAAAGAGAAAGCTGCTCCCTTGTTCCCATGGGTCCATCAGCAGCCCAAGCATCCCAGCACCAGGATGTGTAAGACTCCCATTGGTTTGAACAAGTCTGGTTTCTGTGTTTCTGCCTGGATAGTGGAACTGTTTGAAACCACAAAGGTTTGTCCCCAGTTTAGCGGTGTTTAGCTAAACACCCGAGTAACACCTATGGTCTATGCATTAGCCAAAGATTAGTAAATAGAAAACATAGATTTTCAACTGGATAATGCTGAGTGCAAACACAACAGTCAAATATACTTTAAAAAAGGAAGAAAAAAGCTTTGACCAAGTTCTGTAAGTCACAACTTCCTTCAGCATACCTCACTGCCAAGCAACATATCTGAGGCAAATTCAAACATTCATATCTACTGATGTGAAAGAGGCAATTGTACCATTAAGCTACATGTGCTGGGCTGTTTAAACATACTCTTGTGCTGTCAACTTCAGCAAACAGATGTTACTTTGGTATTCAGACTCAGATGAGCATGTCTGAACCACCTTAATCACTTGATGGTACATCAAGATCTGTCAAAAATATCTTTTCAAAATACTTCATGAAAATTTAAAGCAAAATAAAACAATGTTGTTGCATGTCTGTTCACAGTCATGCTTTTTGTAGAATAACCATTAATTCAGGACGTACAACCTAGCACAAACTTGTAAGGACCAGTTTTTCAGAGAACGTTAAGGTGAAAACTTTCCAGAAAAAAAAAAAAAAAGGTTGTTGCAATCAGATAATGGGATCTACACAGTCTCATGCACCATTCTTGAGTCAGAGATGTGTAGAAGTAAAACTGACTTCACATTTTAGCCTCGAGGACATCTGGGTTACTCAGGGAAGCCTAAATGTCTAGCACAACTCTGCCGCAGTGTTATTCTTATAGTGAACAGTCAAGATTTAGGATAAATAATAAAATAATAAATTATAAAAATAATGTTTTTTGATTAAACTCATAATTTTTTATTCCTCAAGAATAAGCAGTTCCTTTCTGAGCTGATTTTTCTTAAAAACACCATTTTTGAAAGAATCACAGGAGACTCACTAGAGTCAGAGAAATATGCGGATTTAAAAGATGCCTTCACAGAGACTTTCACAAGTAACTTAAGCTTAGAGTATAATGCAGTAAACAAGGGCTGTATTCTCACCAAACATGAAACAGTACTTCTCTAGTACATGCAGTATGTTCTCTGACACTGCAAAATATTTGACAGTAATATCCAGTATTTCTGAAACCTTACAAGTCGGTTGGGGGTTATTACAATGTTAGTTCTGTTAGTTCTCCCAGTATTTGCTTCAAAAACTGGGAGAGGACAGACTGCTATTAGAGAGGGAGACTTTCTCTAATGATTTCTGGCAAGAATCTGAGTAACGTCTGTTCCTGAAGCTAAATCACAGGGAAAAAATATCTGTGGGGTCAATATTTATTTTTATTAACTCAAGCCTCATTTCAGCTTCAACTTCGATGAACAGAAGTGTGTAAAAACCAAACATTTAGAGAAGCTTTTTTGCAGCCAGAATTTTAACTGTACTCTTAAATCAAACTTTGAAGTATTCATTTTCCCTTTTTTTCCCCCCATGGAAGTTATGATTTTTACTATTTTGCCACAAGAAAATCATGCATCTTCAAGCCATGCCTTAGAAGAAGATATTGCAAAGCTGTATGTATAGTCCAGAGGATTTCAGTACATTCACAGACTGAATATTCCCACATTAGACTGCTGAGAGAAATCATTAGTTGAAATTTTGTTTCAGTAGACCACAGTCCTCTTTACTAAACAAAGCACTCATGATAAAAGGGGTATCCTTGCACTCTAGAAACATTTAATGAAGTTATATGTTGCCTTTTTCTTCTCTTAGTTAAGATATAATTTGACAAGAGAAGTTTGACAAGTTGAACCTGAGCCGGTTAATGTGCAATAGCAATTGATTGCATAATGCTTTAAAAAATTCATTTGTAGTGGTGACTACATAGAATACAGTTATTGGTAGAAAGAGCAAATAAAAACCTACTCCACTCAAAATCAGCTGACAGCCCTGGTGAGCTGAGAAACTCCTAGCAGGGAACACAAAAGACTCAACAAGAAGTTTCTGCAAATACTTGGCTCCTTCAGCCAAGTGATCCTTTTCCCCGTGCTGTTTTTAAGCCAAATGTGCTAAAATCAATGTTTTTGTGCATGAATGGTTATTCCAAGCCTTATGGAAACAACCAAAACCCAAAGTACCACCAGTACACTGCATGAAATGTTTTGAGAAGCCCTCATATTAGAAAAATCATATGATCAGCTCAGGAAAAATATGTATTTTCTTTAAATATTCTATTTTTTATTATACTTGCCATAAATATTAAGGGTCTAATCCCGTAAAATTTAGTTTGCACCAGAAATCTTACCAAAACTCATCTTTTTTTCCCCTCTACAACAGAACCTCCGTCCACTCAGAAAATGCCTGTTTGGCATTTATTACAGGATTAAAATTCATTAGTATTATGACTTTAGCTCTAAAAAAGGATCTTTGATTAATTACTTCAATTTTATTTTTTTATTTATCTATTTAGGAAAATTAAATGCAGAATTATGTGACAGCTAAGTAGATAGATTGCCTTTCATTTCCAAACCAGGAAAAAATGTTCCCATTAATTTAAAATTCAATTCTGGAAACTGCACTAGAAGTGGTCACATGAAAATGTACATGTCGGGCCATTCTGAAACAATTGTTTTCAAAATGTGAGCTCCTGACTTAATAACTAAACAGCACGAATTAAAATACGTCTGTACAGCACCATATATGTAAATATACGTATACATTATATGTATACACACACACAAGCCAGCTCTAAGTTAGCAAGCCCAGGCCCCCAGTGGTCGGATGTTTGGCACTGGGGATGAGACAGCATAACAGCACTGCTGCTCCCCATTACCGTGACAGCTCAGGATCGGGCCCAGCCAAGGGACCACCAGGTGCAAAGTCAGCAAACAAAATTCAAACCTGTATCCCCCACCTTCCAGGCAAGGCTCTTACAGTCTCAGGAACATGCAAATCTCAGCTGCACCTCAGGAAATCAAAATCTAGCTTTGAATTTGAAAACTGCATTCTGTTGAGTGTTAGTATACGAAACCAAGCGTTGGTTTCCCTCCTTTCCATCTTCTCCCATCACACCTATAGCCAGCAGTATCTTAAAAAAAATACAACAAACAAAATAAAAAAACTACCCAGAACACTTTGGTAACAAATCTAGGACACCCATGCCTGTATTTAAGCTCTTAAATGTAGTAAAATATTGCCTCCAGCTCAATTATTCAGTTTCCTGGGAACAAAAATGATATAGTTGAGAGCACTGATTACTCTTGCTCTCCCCCAAGCCACTTGCAATCACACTTGATTTGTAGTTTCCATATGCTTCCTTAACTACCATAATTGAGGGATGCTTTTTAATCACAATTCTGAAACCAATTTTTATCTTTATCAAGGCTAGCAGGAAAGCAGCACTGTATTTTCCTCTGCATCCCCCTGCTCAAACTCCCACATTTGAACCTCACTGCCTAGAACTGCATGCTTGGTGCAGCACCCAGGGCTGCTCCAGCTGTAGGATCTGCAAAGGGAAGCGTTGGTTTCTGTTGAGAACTCTTCTCTCACAGAACCCTTCTACGATTTTGCAACAAGATGTCTTTAATGCATCAGTAAGTTTTACAAACCGCTACCATAAGCAATAAATATGCTTTTAAAACACTCCTTTTGAGGATTTTAAAACTAAAATACATAGGATACTTGACAGTGAGCTTCAGTTAAAGGATAAGTTAGAAATACATGCAAAACTGGCTGACACAGGGTGAGATTCAGCTCCAGTTTAGGACATCTATATTTATGTGTACAAGTGGGCTTTGTTGCTGCACTCCCATTACTGCCAACAGACACATAGTTACAATAATTAGAAGAACAGAAGACTAGACATTACCAGCAGGATTAAAATTTTGCTTGCCTAAATTTAGGTATCCAGCATCTTCAAGATGCCCTAGCATATCTCCACTCCAAGTCATTAGTTGCTGTTCGCAGAGCAAGGTCTCAGAAACTTCATGGGTCACATCCAGAGCTCTGCACAGGCATCTCCAACACCTGACAGCATGTAACATGACACTCGATGATTACGTCTAGCCAACTCCATCTCCCACTTGGGGTTTCTTTTGGGGTAAGATGAAGCCAACTCTAACTCAATTGGCCTCTGTATTGAGGAGATATCCTGACCACAACAACAGCATACACAAGATACTTACATTCAACCCTCTGAAAGGAAGATCTCGTTCTTACTTAGTTTTTCAGTGCAGCAAAATAGTCACAATTTTACATATGGAAAACAAAAGAGCAAAGGAGTTTGCCCCCAGCATCAGCTACACCACCACCACTGGTGCTACCAATTTAGAAGTCATATCCAGAGCAATTCCCACTCCATCATTACAACTGGAACCAACAGCATTCCCAACAGCATTTCAAGGCAACTTTACAAAACAATTAATTAAACTTTACTTCAACAAAATCAAGGTGTGGATTTGTCTCAAAACTTCTAAATTTGGGCAGCAGGCTTATTTTTGCTTTTGTCTCTGAATGCAAAGTGTTTGGCATCTCAAAGATTAAGCTCCTCCTTGAGCACAGCTGTACATAACGTGCTACAAAATACTGGAAACTAAACAGTGTTTATTCAACATTATGGTTTTTTTACAGAGGGCCATGCTGAGTTGTTAATACTGAAGTTATTTTGAGTTCACCTCTGAATAAGTGTATTTTGGCACTGCTCCCATTCACGGTGTGAAATTAAAAGATTACTATTTTGAAAGTATACAAGCTGGCATGGTATGCAATTTGTCTGTCACAGATAAAGTTGATTATAAGGAAGCTGACACTTAAAACTGCAAGTCTATTTGCTTTTTTCCCAGACTTCCCTAATGCTCCTGGAGAGAGAGGACAGGGAGCATTAGCAGGCTCCCAGCTGAAGCATTTCATAGACGCTGAAGAGCTGTTACAAGCTGCCCATACTTCTAGGATATTTTCAGGAACATAAAAAAAATCCTGCTTCATTATCTGTTTGGGTTATGGAGACTACATGAATTATACCAAGTCCTTCCACACCTTCAGTAGCAGGAGATTTTCATTAAAAACCTACCTACAGTACCATATACAGAGAATACTCTTTTCCTTTCAGAGAAGAGGACAGCTAGTGCTGAATTCCATATTCTCACTAGCTGAAGTAATTCTTAGAAAATTAGGATTTTCTTACTGGGCTACTTTTTGGTGAACTTACTGATAAAACCAGCTTGGTCTTTGGATTGAGTTATTTCCCTCCAGCAACAAGCTTTTCTAGTGTTATTCCCCAACAAAACATTAATCTCTTTATTCACTTTTGGGATATTCAGACTTTCCCTAGACCACAAACCCAAATCTGAAAGCAGGACGCAGTGATATTAAGACTAAACCTGGTGTAGTAACTCAAACCCAACCTCTACTTAATTTCATATTTCCCCGTATTTGTACTGCTTGCTGTCCTACAGCTACCAAGACAGATGCATCTAAAGGAAGTGGCTAGAGTACCTGACATCAGGAGTGACTAATACTATAAAGCTGCTACAGATAGCAGCAATAACTAGGTTTAGAAATACAGAAGTTCACCCTACCCTCAACTCAGAAGGTAGGTGTGGCACTGAAGGTAACAGGACAAGGTTATCTATGAGAAACTAAAATAATGCTGAACATTTATCTTGCTTCTTAGAGAGGTCCCGAAGGATTTTCCAGATGCTAGGCACAATTCTGCTCTCCCTTTGAACATCTCAACCTAGCATCTTAATCTTTGGAAAAATCTGTTAAATGCAGTTCTGAGAGAATTTCACTGAATTTAAGTATAGAAAAGCACTACCACCTCTAGCCTGCAGCAATGCAGGAGGCAGAATACAGCAAAGTCAGATCCCAGGTACTCTATCTGATTTTCAAATAGCTGCTCTGGCCTATTTGCAAAATGGCATAGACTGGGTCTTGAGCCATTTTAGGAAGCAAACTTCCTTTACATTGGAATTAAAATTTTTAAATTCTTTTTTAAAATTTTTGTACAGAAAAGCCTACCTATCTTTGACTAAACACAATCAAATTCCTTAAAATGGTGAAGGGCAAACCTATTTAGTTCTCAATTATTTTCTCATGGCTTATTTTCTAAAAAAAATAATAAATAGTTAGTCTAAACATGACCTCTAGAAAGAGAAGCATGTGTTTTGGGTTTTTTTCCTAATAGCCCAAGTTTTATATTTAAATTCCTATTAGAAATGAAAACTCAGTTATAGAGTGGAATAATACAGCTTTGTCAATGCTATATTGCATCTAAACAAGAAATATATACAAATACATATTGGGATTGCCTATCCACCTTCCATAAAAAGGCCACTCGGATTGCTGCTGAAAACTAGTAGTGCAAAAATGTTATGGAGAAGGAGTTGGCGGAGAAAAAACCCCAAACCTGCTTATCCTTTTTGGAATGGCAGACGCACCATTCTCTAACAACATTGTGGAAGCAAAATAGAGTTCACTCTTTTGTTTTGCACTGATGCTTGTTTTTATTTAGCAGAAGCTCTCATAGGTCTTTAAATAATTCATAACGCAGTGCCTGTTGTTTAGTTCAAGGAGGGAGCCTGGAGAATGTTAATCAAAGTAGAGATGAATTGGCACAGCTGTAAATCTGCAAGGCCCCTCCCCGATGAGCTCATCCCCTAGCACTGCAAATTAGAATGACATCATGCTTGCAAAGCTGCGGGCACACTCACACTCCCCCCCCCCCCCCCCGTCTCCTCCTCCCCACACAGGATTTCTGCTACTTTTTCACACAGGGTTTTTTTCCCCATAAAGATCATTATATGCAGATACATTTAGGTAGAAGGAACAGAAGCTGCAGGACCTGCACTAAAATCATGGGGTTTGTCCTCTTAGATCTGTTACAGCTCCAGCCTAGCCACAAAAGATATATCTTTCTATCCAGAAAAGAATGAAACTGCGTATTTATCAGTCCAGCTCAAAAAATACTTAAAAAAAATAAGATCCACAAGTACTTTTCAAAGGACCACTCAATGCTTTCACTTGTTTTTTCATCGAGCATGCAACCTGATGACCTTTAGATCGCAAAACTACTCTCAAAAACAGGTCCTGGTGAGATGTGTTTGTAAAAGAAAATGTTCATATTGTTGAACAGTTCATACTTGTTGCCATGCTGTTGAAATCTCTCTCTAACCCTGTTTCAGTTACTCCTCAGACACTTAAGAAGCAGCTACAAAAACATGCAACACAGATGAATAGTCAGAATCTATTAATAATGGGTAACAGACAAACTGAACAGTTAACAAAAAGCCCCTAGACAGAAATAATGTATGGGAAAGAAATGCTCCAAGAATAATTTTGATACTAACCTGCAGAAATCCAAGATGTTTTGCCCATGAAGAGAGAGGGCAACTGCATTTGTTTACTCTTACGAATATGCCAGCCCAGGTCCAAAGCAAGCTCAGTAACTTCAGAAAGTACACTAAGCATCAATATTAACAAGTTCATTTAGGTCTATTTCATATTCTTCAATAATTAAAGTTAATCTTTTACTGGAGAGGTTTATAAAATTACTGATTGCAGTAGAAAACACAGGTCAGCTGTCCGATGCAGTCAGCATTCCACTCAATGAAACAAAATTGGAAACACCTCTCAGTCTCAGAGCATCTACTGGTCTGGTAAGCAGCTCACGCAAAGATCAGGTTTCTTTCTTCACTGAGTAAGGGCACACTACGTAAATCTCCACATAAGAATGTAATGGAGAAGAAATATAAGGAAATATATGGAAAGTTTTAAACCTTAATATCATAGATTCCTCAGCAAACACACACAAAAATGTACTTTCAGCAATTTTGAAATTTCAGATGCTTTTTCTTGTTGCCTTGTAGAAGTCTTTATAGCAAAATAACTGAAGTTAACATACTCAAAGCTAAGTAATGTAGTTTTAGTACGCAGTATCACCTCTTGTGTTTTAGTCAGATCAAAACCAAGGGACCAAGTTTCTGCTTTAAGTGAGAATGACAGAAGGTGGCTGCAGGAGATTTGCAGGCTCGCTAGCTCTAATTCTGAACTGCTGGATTTTCTAGGCTTCATATTGCCTGTTGAACTATGCTATCTAAAATCCACAGTTTGGAGAAGAAAATTGGGCAATCAGGTAATTCTTGGTAATGTCTGAAGAGCTTTGCAGACAGCAACATATAGAAGAATTGAAACAGGCCTCTGAAGGAAAAGACTATAGCTTTTTAGATACACAGGAACAATAGAAAATGAGAGAAACCAAACACAGACGGGCTGCAGAAGCAGCACACTTGACAGTGATGAAGGATGCAGGGCAGCAGGATGCATCCAGTACCACATGGCCTAAGCCAAAATAAAAGATGCACCATAGCAAGAGTGGCTCCCAGCCATGCAGGAAGCACAGCTGCTCCCCAGGGAACACAACTGGGGTGTTTTGAAAGTGCTATAAACGTCTGAGGAGCACTTGAAAAAAACCAAGAAAGGACTCGGTCAGGAAAAAGCTCTAGTTCTAAGGTTAAAGGATTTTTAGCTTAGAGAACTTTAGGACTATGACTTTGCATAGCATTTTTAGAGTCTAGTACAGTAGTGTCATTCCTGGACTAGGACCTTTTTCAGATACTAACAGAAAAAAAAAAGAGAAGAGGTTCTTTGCTCAACAAACTGTGAAGTAATTTTTCCATTAACAAGCAGGAAATCTCGCAATTTCAAACTAATACAAGTCCCACATACAATTTCAGATATGAGATTAAGAAATCTAAAATACATATGCCCAGAATATAATAAATGCATTAACAAAACCACACTGCAGCTATAGCATTGCACAGGTAAATGCTACTACAGAACACCAAGTCCAACCAAAAGACTACAGGCATTCTATGGTTCTATGATCTCCCGCTGGTGCTTATCTATCAGGTGAAGCATTTCCAAGTCCTTTTGGTGAGTGGGAAGTGAAACACCACAGGAGGGCACAGTAAGGCCTTACCCCATCAGAGGGGGAATTTCTATAGGACGTTGGGATATGTACAAACACAGAATACTGTAAAACAGTGCCTACACAAACACTTTTGCTCTTCCTTGAATCTCTTCTACTTTGAGGAATCCTGCCTAGCCTTCTTATGTAAACAGTTGTACATTGATATGCTCAGGATTTCAGAAAGTAAGATTTCAGCAGACGAAAACAAGCCAAAGCATCGTTTCTGATCTAAGTGCAGATTTTGAATCTTGTACACAGACTTTGTATTACAAAGAATTGTTTGCAAATCTCCCATGTCAGCATCAGACTTTGGCAATTAGCCCCCAGATCCAAATTCTTTAGCTTCATTCTACCACTGTTTGAGGATACATACTTATCCTTCAATATTTACTCATCTTATAATGTCAAATAACTTGAACTTCTCCCTTCTCTTCACTCCATACCCCAAATGGGATGCTTCAAGTTAATCTGGACAATGTCTAACCAGAAAGCTTAGATGAAACAACGGATTGTTTAATCTCTCTCTGTCATTACTTCACCCCTAAAGACGCTAACAAAATGTGCCAGTAATATCTATGCTTAAAAAGAGTAATTTTAGATTTGTAATTTAGAAAAAACGTATTTTACCTAAGCTCTTCCACATTTCATTTCCATCTGCACAAAGCAAATATTTAATGCAATTTATTTCTGCTTCTTTTGACTAATGGCAGACCATCACACTTCACATACAATTTTGTTTTCTTCAGCTCAGAGGTTGCCATTATGCGGACCAAAAAAGAGGAGTTTATCAGACTACAATTAGAGTCTTTTAAGCATAGTCAATCCTTGCAATGGAATGCTTAGTTTGGAGAGTCTTGTCGAACAAAGGTGAAGCATTGCAAGAGACCAGCAATATACAGTGTATGAACCACTGATGCTGTACAGAGTCACTTCTACCACTGTGACTGACTGACATGTATTTTTCTGTAGCACTGTTTAATTTATTTATATGTATTTATAAGACAATCACACATGCCATATAGCCCACTTTAACTCTCCCATTTTTAGTAATTCTTCATGAGGCTTAGGTTGATAAGTGTGTAACTGCTGAAAACAGTACAGGTTCTTTGAACCCCTCACCTGCTAGTGGCAGGGGAATAATCCAGCTCATTCCTCTGGCCTGAGCTGGAGAGAACATCAAACGTGTGAAAACATATGTTCTTACCCCAAAAATATACCCTTCTTCTGCTACTTAATTTTGTATTTGGGGTGAGTTGTCAGGATTGGTGTCACAGACACTAGTCTGTTCATAAGGTAAGCTACAATAAGAATGAATGATGCTTTTATTCTTTAAAATCTCAACTGCTGTGAAACAGACACTCTGCTGTTGAAGACTAACCCGCAAAATGGGCTTTAAACCAGACGAAAACATAAAAATCTCAGTTCTTCATCACCAGACCTCTACTAAAATTTGCTGTTTAACACCTCATCTGGACTGATGAGAGACTGGCAACAGCCTATAATTGCTGTGTGCAGCAGGACAGATAGTTGTAATCTACTACCAAGGCTAACAGCTCCCTTGTGTCCATCTAGACAACTCACTCAGCCTGCGATTTTCAGAAAGTAAATGATTCACAGTTTGACAAACTCATGCACAAGTCTCACCACAAAATGCCCTGGACAACTGCAAGTCTGGGGGCTCAGCAGCTTTAAAGCCACACATTACATTACTTGAGTAAAATACCCAAAGATGAAAGATTTTAAATAAATAAATAAATAAATAATATTTTCAGAATACATGCTTTTGACCATCATTTGAATCCAAATATGAGAACAGAAAAGGCATTTTAACATCTAAGAGAAACCATGGACTTTTTTTTTTCCCTTCAAGGCCACAAGGCATACTAGGAAGGAATGGCACAGATTTTTTTGTAAGGGGAGTATGAGATTTTATATGGAGTAGAAGGTATTTTCTTGGTGTTTGGATCAGAGGTTTTCCCCTATTTTTCCACTCAACTCTGAGGCAGAATTTTAAACAAGGGACCTTAGATGGGAAGTATAAATGAGGCATAAAAGTTAGAAACAGAAGCTGCCTTTTGGGAATCAGAGGAAGGAGGAGGTGCAGGGCTGGCAGTCAGGAAGTCTCCAATTCTAATCCTGGTACAGCCCCTGCCTTGCTGGGCAGCCACTTCCTCCTGCTGTATTATTTGTTGAACATCTTTAAAGTGGTTTTGCTTACTGTTCTCTGTTAGTTTAGAACATGTTACTGTCTGTACAGCACTTGATCATAAAATGCTGTACTAAGCAGTATTATTTTTATTGTCAGCACAGTAGCTATCCTGCACACACTGAAGCAGACAAGATAAATTTTGAAGGTATCACCATTCGACTAATTACTTTCTTCCCCTAACATAGTCATTTCTCTGTGCTTGCCTGCAGTTCAGTGAAAAAGCAGAAAACATCACCCTTTCTAAATTACACAGCAACACAGTGCATAGTGCACAGACATGGACAAAGTAAAATACATAGGAAACCATTTGTACCAAAAGGAGTTAGCAAAGCCGCCCTTCTCAAGAGTGAAGAATTTTTGGATGCCATGAGTTTCAACTGGATGATGTACCTGAAAATATCTGGGAAATGGTCCTTCACTTTTAATAGTGAGTCATCTGTTCAAGCCTTTCCAGGTTTAGCTTCAACCTAATTCCCAGAGAAGACAAGTATCTTTGGAGGTGGGGGAAGGGAAAATAGAAGTGACTCCTAAGACTCATTGAAACCAGAGACTTTTTGAGTTCATGTTCACAAGGCTTTACAGACACGCATATATATTTTATCTATACTATACACACATATACAGACACAAAACAAATGCTTCATCAACACTGTTTTGCAATCTGGAGTTTGTCAAAACCTATCTAGTGCATCACTATTCAAACAAATAGTAATCAAGTTTCAAAGCTGCACAGATGGATGATTGCCAACTTCCCCCTTCCTTTAGAGCGTAAAACAATGCATCTGCTTTATACCTGCTGTAAACAAATTGTGTTCAAAGTGCCGAATCCTCAGAGCAAGACTCTCTACCTCCAGCAGTACTCTGGTGCTAAGAGTATGCACGTTTTGGGGAGCACAGAGGGAAGGAGGTGTGGGCAGAAGGAGCAACGGAAGCATTTTAAGCATTATAAAAAAGAGACAGTAGTTTAAATCACAGAGCTAGCAGTGGTGATAAGACTGTTGCTTTTACAAGTGAACAACAGATATGCTTTCTCTAAACTAGTTTTAGTGGTATCCTTCAGTGGATAAAAGTGACATTTCTGGGCTCCCAACCAGGCATGAACTACAGCAGATTGAGTTGCGTCCAAGCTGAGCCCATACAATGCATTAATGTGGAAAAGCAAACACTGGATTCAGTCTTCAGATCATGTTATCTCTATTAGCAAATGAACATGCCAGCAGCCTCACCCAGTTGTTCTACTTACTAACCTCACTCAGGTACTGAACCAGCTGTGGAGCCCCTCTAATCCTCTTCACCACTATTTTACCTTCTGTGATAAAACTGTAGAATAGAGGCAGAGGGGAAAAATAATAATAAAGCCACAGAAAATGTAGATGCTTCAAAGGCATGATCAAGAAATTCCTCACAAGCAACACAAAACCCACATGCATCATTGCTTCCTGCTTGCAATGTGCTCAAGGGTTTCTGCCACCATGCACCTCTGCTGACTGGTGTCAGTCCCCTGCCCATTGCAAACATCTCCCAGTTTCTCAGAGAGTGCTTCAATCCCTTGCCCTCAGCAAAAGGCCAGAGCCTGAATATCTATGTCACAATGAAATGATAAATCCACCCATGGAATGTTAATTTTCAACTTTATTCATGCAACCTACATTAAACAGCATATTAAGTATGATAAAAGGTCTCCCTTTCACTAAATAAAATGATGGCGGGGAAAATAAGAAAATGAAGGAAGGCATTATATTGTTCTCCATGCCTGCTGGGGTATGGGGAAGATGCAATGCATGCAAAAAGCAGTGAGGGAGGTTTTATCTGTAACTAAAGCAGAAAACTTTAGTTTTAACTAGCAGTAAAAATATTTAAACCCTGGAACTGACTGCCCTCCTAAATGACAACCTATCAATAGATGAAGACTTTTAAGAACAGCTTAGATAACCAGTTACTAAAAGGGGTAAATACAACTGATTGTGCAAAATCTCTGTGACCTGTGGAGGACCTTCCCCCTGTGTTTTTTCTGTTCCAGTGCTATAAATCATACTATATCAGTATCTATCAGATCTTCTAAACACATCTCTGAGGCAACAGTATTTAAGCTACCAGTATAATAAATGAGCAATTATTTGGCATAGATGATGATACAGGAAATCTGGCAATACACCAGAAATAAAACATGTAGTCATGCATATCCTAAAAGCTAAGAGTTTGGAATAGTACTCAGCATATTTTTTAAAACAGATCATAGTATGAGTTTAAGGTTGTTAAAATCTGTTCAAATATTTCCCATTAAAACAACAGCAACTCTCTATAAACAAGGCAAGGCTCTGCAGTAATGACAGCATATCGATTTTCCCATCAAGATAAACCCTAACATGAATTTACTCTATGTACATAAACACATATGTTTCAAGGAAAATCTCTATCAATTACCACCTAGATTTCTGTAATGTCTTTTATAAGTCCCACAACCTTTCTCTGCAACTTGGATACTGCAGATGATGGTCAGGCCTTGTTTTTGCTAAAATCAATGAGAGAAGATGTAGAACAGCAGAGCAAATTTGCTTCATCAGAGCAAGAGCAGCCCATTGCATGTACACTTTGGCATGGTTCACTCCATCTCCTGTCCTTGTTCTCCAGAGGTAGCTGCCCTAATGAGTAATGAACAACACTTTCCAATAGCCTAAAACCTCATGTAGAATGCTGGGAGAAACCAAGGTATGCTCAACCCTGTGAAACATAATTTCCATCACAGATACCCACTCAGGTTTGTGCAGTATTGGCAGAATGGGGAGCTCTTGTAATGGACTAAAGATAACTATGCATATTTTGGGCTTAAGTATAGCGTGAACAAAAACCAACTCATTAGACTTAGCCATACATACTGACAAAACTGGTTTAAGAACAGAGGAAATTATCCATCTGTTCATAGCGGTTCTTCTCCAGGCTTTTTGTTCTCTATCTTTCACTTGGCTTGTGTGGCTTGGTGTGGGGTTTTTTGTTTGGCGTACTTTAGTTTGGGGTTTTTTTCTTCTGTTTGTTTGTAGTTAGAAAGATAAGCTTCTTCAAAGTCAAGTGTTTTCTTTAGGTTGTACTGTTTACAGAAATTGGAAACAATTTGTCCCTCACTGCTTACATAAAGAAACTAATAGGTATGTTTATTGTGGCCTCACCACAGGCATTACCCAGAAACTTCTAATTATCTTCTTGGTGATTTAGTGTTATGTAGAAACATATCATAGCATGTATACACATCTGCCCTTGCTTATTAAAGGCTGTTAGTTTTGGCCAGCTCACATACCTGAAGATACTTTCCACCAACTAAAGCAGACTTTGAACTTCAGTCAGTTCTTCACTGTTCCCTCGCAAAGAGGGGGGCTTATATAACAAACGTTGATAATTTCACAAAAACAGTAGTGAAAAAATGACAACTATGTTCGTGTACGTAGTTAGGCAGATTTGCTTTTACCCAGCTACTTACTTCCCTCCACGAGCTTGCACAGCTCTTGGGAGCCTTCCTTTGCCATGTGGTGGGGTACACAGAGGTTGTCTGGATATTTT
The DNA here is from genome assembly GCA_035221455.1 of Xenops minutus. NCBI lineage: Eukaryota > Metazoa > Chordata > Aves > Passeriformes > Furnariidae > Xenops > Xenops minutus. Next base: position 122,557,890 of record JAWWEE010000074.1, read on the forward strand.
CCAGGCACACAAACACACTCAGTGCATAATATGAGAACCATGTAATTCCTTAGTTCAGCACAATACAATTTATCACATATACTGTTTACAGAATACATCACATAAGCATAAGGAGATTTGAGGTATATCCTTTGGAGAGGAAGAAAAATGTTTTCCTCACTTGAACTGACAGGAATGCTTTAGAAGTCCAACTGTGAAAAATATAAAATATTTGAAAGAAGATAGGTTTGGAGAGTCGCTGGTGTTCTTAAGGGATGGCTAGAGAAGAGGCACACCCACAGAAGCAACTTGAGGAGAACAAGCAGGAGGAAGAGAATACCCAGCAACAGGTGAGAGGCTGGAGAGTACAGTGAGTCAACAGATTTTACAAATCAGGTCACTCTAGGCAAGTCTAGATGCTTTGTAAGTTCCCATGACATCAAGGGATACAATTAGCTCAGACAAGCTTTAAGTTTAAAAAGTAGGTAAGAAAGGCAGAAACACACAGAATAAGCTTAGTATTTGTCCTCTGATAAAGGGATGAACGGAAGGACAGCTTGTTCTCAGTTTTGAAGTCTGACTAAAGATTTTATCTTTTGTATTTCCTGTTTCTGATAAATTTGGTATCAAGTAAGCAAACCATACTTCTAGGACCACCGAGAGGCAAATAACAACAAAGCCAACACTACTTTAAAAGTACTGATGGCACTGAAGTACCGTGATGAATTGAAGCTTCTTTATTAGGATTGCATTTTACCAGCCATATACAATAAAAACTGCCAGTGAGCCAGGGTCTCCTCAGCAGTCCCCTCCATCTTAGGGGGATTTCCCTGGTGAAAGGAGCCAACATCTACTGGTGTGAAGGATTAGCTGCAACCATGACTCAGAGGGGGAGCAGCTGCTGAGACCTCAATCTTGTTGCACAGAAGGAAGCCACGGCCATGCTGGGCAGCACTGGTATGTGGGACATCTACTGTGCCCTCATGGTTTCTTTTACCGCAATTATATTTTTCCCTGGCTCATAAATCCAAAACTACATTGCAGATTGCTGCCTCTCCTATTCCTCTGCCATAATAATGACAGACAAACTTAATCAATACTGTGAACAGTTTGGATGTTGGCACAACAGGTTGCCAAGAAAAACCCAACAAAACAACCAAAGATAACTAAGAACATTTGATGCATAATGTAATTCAAAGCTTCTAGCTGTAGCACCAACACAAGCCATATTTGTTATGTCTTAAATTAAGATGTGAAAGCTTGGTTTTGCACTGCTTTAATGTTAATGATTTATTGTAAGTGTAATGTATGTCTAGTTGGGTAAGAGCCCTATTACACATTTAATGTAGATTTTTTCTCCAAGCTTCTTACTCAGATCACAGCATAGTAAAATGACAAAATTGTGCTTTCCCCTGCAAATAATTCCTTCAGAGATTAGCAAGGGAGAGTGATGTATCTTCCTTTGTAATACTTTAAACTTCTGTCAACATCATCATAAAATATATACCACAAAATACAAATAAGTGTAACCACAAGGCTTTTTAGGGAACATATTTTAAAGGGTTTTCAACATCGATTAGATTTTTATTATTGCTGTTATTATTCCTCTGACCTAAAAGTACTCTAGCTAGGTACTAGAATTATAAACATTAGTTTTTAAAGGTTAAATATCATCAATACATTTCTCAAGATATTAGAGATGAGAGCACAAGTATGTCACCAAACATATCCTTACCCTCCACTTATATATATATGTATGCATACATTCATAAACATATTATTTGATAGCTACTCTGCACTTATGGTGAGAATACTCATCTGCAATCCTGGAGCCAAGAGCCCAGTGGACCCTATAAATGCAACCACCATTATGTAAAATAAATTAAGCAACACTGAGAGGCAAGAGATAGCAAGAGTATGCCCCATACTAATAGCCTCGGTATTGGCAGAGAGGAGGACAAATCATTTAGTCCAAGAGGACATCGACAAAGGTTCATGACTTCAGGACATAGTTCTCAGGAGTTAACAAGCTAGGAAATAGCAGCCAAAATATTATTTCTAAATCATTAACACAGATTTATCAGGAAGTGACATCAAACCTTTTTTTCACAGACACTCTTAATCATCTTTTCCTCCTCACCCAGACAGGTGAGGAATCTCCTCTCACCAAGCTGTCAGGTGCACAGTGCAATACGTGGCACTGTGTGTGTGTGTGTAGAGGAAAGTACTAAATGCCTTTTTTAACAGCTCATTTCACTGCATGCCTCAGCTTAAAGGGAAGAACCAATTGGACATACACAGTGAAAACAAAAGAGATGATCCAAACTGAGATGAAGGGGGAAAGCAGACATAACACAGCAGGGAGCACAAGTTTGGGAACACAGTATGGGATGAAGAATGTCCTTCACCTAAAAAATTCTTCTCCTTCACCTACAAAAAAACCCTACCATGTATTTTAAGGGAGGTTTCTCTTTAACTCCATTATAAAGCTGATGGCGTGACTGGTGAAAGCATCACCCTCTGTTCTTCCTCAAACAAAGAGCCATGACACTAAGTTTTGGGTAACAAACCACATCAAACTAGGATCAACTGTAAGCAACAGTTACAACTTACAGTACACGAAAAATGTATTAAAAGCATCAATTGGCTATTGACTCCATTTACCATCTGGAATACTGCTGTAACTATTAAAAAAACCCGTGTCAACATAGTAGTAGCCTCAGTGCAGTATGACAGTGTTGATGCTGCAGAGGAAAACTATTTCTGTAGCAAAACACAGCTCAAGTGTGCAGCCGCATGCGGGCTTCTGGTAGGCTTCTGGAGAGAAGGAAGGACAACACTCAGATATCTATAATTCAGTATAATGGATAATTAAAGAAACACACTGCTACTGTATTTATATATAACCTTTGTATAGAATGTTATTCTATACTTTTCCCTCAGTTCCCCAAGGAGGCTATTTTGAAGATGCAATTATCAAACAAACCATTCCAAATATACAATCACTAACAGAGAGAGCAAAATGAGAATGAACAAATGTTTCTAAACATTCTAAATATTGGTTCTATGCAAAGTGTAAACATGTTTGCTTGTGCACATTATTTTTAGCAAAATGTCTCATCTGCTTTCATTTTTTACTCTATGGACAGAAGACCAAGATACTTTGGCATGTGCTTTCTCTGCTGGGATAACTAATAGCACAAGTTAGTATTTTTCACACAGTAAATTCTGTTCACTGGGTACCAAGCACAAAAGGCCCTTGTCAGGCATAGTATCAGATCACCTGCAGGAATTCTTGTGGTAGAATTTAAAATACTGACCAATGCAAAATTGTAAAACTTCTAATGTATCGAGCTCAACTAGTATACTTGAACAACAAAAACTATTTTTGATTGTTGGCCTGAGAAAACTATAAGCAGGTTAACTCTTGCAAGCTTTCAAAAAGCAGCCATTTATCCAGGTATGGAACTAGGCTCTCCACAGGGAACAAAAGTCATGCTGCAAGTCACATGCAGTACATGTGTGGTGCAATATGATGTTACTGAGTGCTGCTTTGGTAGCAAAACCAGAGGTTTGGGGTTTTTTTAAAGACTAGCAAATGACCAAAATTAGTACAGGCTTCATGCAGACTTTGTGCATCCTGCAACTTCTTTCCACCACTTTCCCAAAATGATCAGGGAGTAGAGAGGAAAGAGTTACAGCTTATATTAAACCATGCAGATTAGTAAAAACACATAGATGTGGTTCTGCTTCAAATAAAAATAACCCTTTAGAAAAATCTAATTTATGTACACATCCTAATCTAGTGATATTCCATCCTTTAACAACACTTTTACTGTAACAAAAACTGCAGTAGTAATAGCAAAACAGGTATCTGATGCATACAAATCATCATATAGAGATTAGAAAATATTTCTTACGGATATTAATAAGACACCTTAAAATAGCTTTTCATCTATACAAACCAATTATACAACTTACATACCACATGAAAAAAGAGGGTTATACAACTTTCATTGTACTGCAGTCATTTTAGGGATACAAACAAAACACTTATAACTCTCCATACACAGAATGCAAGCAGATTACTATAAACGGAGAAAAGCACAGTTTCTACCTCCTTTTTTCAAAACATGTAAGATGTTTTCATGCAGATGATGCTAAAGGAGTAAAGACAAAAACTTCTAAAAATATTTTACAAATAACAGTTCAGTGATACAACTTCTCTTAGAAAGGCAGGCTTCATATCTTTGCTGACCTCAATGATACAACATCAAATACCACTGCAAAAACGAGAATATTTTAATTTTATAGCATTTAAATAAAATTATAGCTATGAACATAACTATGTGTGTAATCTGTGTACCCATACACATGGTAGCCCACTCTTGCACATTTCACAGATACACAAGTTACAAGCCACATACCCATTGACTTTTTTCTTTTTCTCAGCACAGATGGCATTTCAAGAGGAATTTTTGTGCCACAGCTAACACGAATCACAAAGAAATTACTCTTATTGAATACTGCCTGCTGTTGAAGAGTGTTTTGAAATTACACTCCATTTTTTAAGGGAACTGAAGAGCTGAGAACAAGCCATGCATTCACATCAATGGCTAACAGATAGAGCAGCAGTGCTGACTGAATGCAGCTCTTCACCAACCAGTGACTAACGGTCGCTGCAGATTAGGGGACACATTTTTCCTCTGTGCCACTTCAGAGGATTTCATTGAAATTTGCTGAGATCATTGTCTGCTGGCACCTTCCATTACACAGAGATAGAATGATGTAGCCCTTTGTCTTGGCTACCAGTAGGAGAAGATTTTAAAGAAAATTAGTTACACTTCAATAGATGAAGACAGATCTTTCTCAGCAGTGCTTCGAATATGGAATTTCCTAGAGAAATGGGAAACATTTATATGTGTATATATAGGTATATATGCACAAGCAAAACCTTCTTTTGAAAATAATAACTACCTAAAATAATATAGACTCCAATGTCAGGCCGTAGAACAACTTAGCATTACCACACAATTAAACAATCAAATTTTCATGTTTTATTTTTCACTCTGCAGTTAAAAATATGGACACTAACATTGGCCAAAAATCCATATGGCTGAAGTCACCAGCTGGTGTTAGAAGTTCCCTCTTCTAACATTAATAATAGGGAAAGCTGGGAACAATGAACTAAGAGGTCTGTGTGATAACCATGTGCTACAAAAAGCTCCACCAAACAGAAAGCCACTTTTTCATGGGAAGAAAGCTTTATCTGTATTCTTGTTAGGTCTATCACTCTTAAATCATGTCCTGATCTCATAGGACCAAATATAGTAAACCAAGCTCAAAGACCACAATCACACATAGGTGCCATTTTACCAAATTGTGTGAGAATCACTATGAAATGCAACATTACAAGAACAGCAAAATCACTTTGCTTTATTAATGAGATTAGTATTCCTTCTGCTTTTAACACTACCGGGGGAAAAAATACCTCGAGTACCATTAACTAATCTGAAATTTATACTTTAACAAGAATACTACTGTGGCAAAATACTGCTGGACAGGCCTAGGCCAGCCAGTGTATCCAAGGCAAGCGGTGAAGGAACAAATTGTGCTAGTCACAGACTGGTTCCTCAACAACCTGCAACTGATTGAACATGATGGTCGTGGTGATATCAGTAACACCGTCAAGTATGAGACATCTGGAAACTCTCAGATCTGCACACAGCACAACACAAAGCAGAGAAATGGGGGAACTGACAAAAGTCCACTGAAAAATACATTATGCACAATTTCGGAGTAAATTTTCCTACATCTTTTTCAACAGACAACCCTATCCAACATATTGCTGTGGCTCTCTGGCAGTGGGGACTTCTGAATGGTAACGTCCAAGTCTGCACCACTCAGCTATGAAATATAAGCTCATTTATAGCAAACTCAACCATCCCAGTAGTCAACCACTCTTAGAACAGGACAGTGCTACTTCTCTTCCCCAGAACTCTTGAGACTTGATCCATCTCACCACTTGAAAGGTGAGTTTCCAATAGTTTGCAAGCTTTCAGAAATGCTGCTATCCGTCTCAATATCATGAGAAGCTGGTTCAGCTCTCAATGGTAACAAACACTACACAAAACCAGGGAAGTAACCAGGAAGATGGCCTTCCAGTTAAATGAGCAAGGTGACTTTTGGAGCTACGGTTTCGCTCTGCAGTAACTACCTGGAGAGTTTTTATTTGCAATTTAATCTATAGTTTTCAATGGAGTTTCTGCTACACTGCTTTTGCATGCTGCAGGCAGATGAAAGGCATCTATTGCTGAAAGGAAACATACAGTCCTTCTAGAATGCAAAGAAAATAGCATCAAGAAATAGCTTTTGTTTCAAAATGTGCTAACAGACCAATTCTCTGGATGCTCTTTGGATAACACTCTTTTCCCCATTAACAGTCTGATCCTAGAAGGCACCACACCTTTTTGTAGCAGACCACGATGTGCAGTTTACCATCCATATTAAACATAATCAAGCTCTAATGACTGCTTGGGTGAAATTCAATCAAGCTGCACACATATTTAACTAAAGAAGCCTAGCAAAACAAAGCAACAATTTACTACTTCCAATAATTAGCTGGTGTGGAGATTTGGAGAAGCTGCTTTCAAATGCACGGTATTGCCAACTATCAGCACTTTTACAGAAGCCCTGAAATATGGGAATGACTCTGGGAGTAATTCTCATTACATAAAAACAATCAAAGTTTCTAATAACATGGAGGTACAGAAAATGAAACTTAAGAAGCAGGAGCACTCAACATATAGGATGGTGAAAAAACTCAGAGAAAACCTCACATCTCAATGAAGTGCTTCTGGGCTAGTAGGAAAACCAGAGAGCTCAGAAGCTTACAGAGTTACAGTCAGTAAAACTGAAACACGGCCTGTTTTTTTGGCCTTTTGTTTTCATCCAATTTGACTGAAAAGCCTCAGCAGCCAACGAATAATTGACGTCCTCTAAAGTGGTCTCATCAATCCCCTCAGCAAAAATTGTGTGAGATACAGGAAAGGAGCTTCCCCAGCTGAACTGAGGAGCCTTCTAAAACAGATGGAGAAGAATAATGGAAGATGATCTCTGAATAAACACCACCTCTGGATAAACAGGAAAAGACAGCTTGATCGTCAGGCTCTTCCCTCCGCAAGCAGATTGGGAAGTCCTCCTAGTGAGGTTATCATAGTTAAGCAGATACTGCTTTTGATCTAGGAGTCAGGCTCCTGGAGAGTTTTGGCTATGAAAATATGCAAATGTTTCCATTGGAATGCATGGTGCATAATCAATCATGCCCAGCAGGTCTTACAGATCAACAACACGCTCTCTGATCAGATGGCTGCCCAGAGCTACGTTCCTGGAGAGACCAGGCAAGAAAATCGTTTAGGGATGAAAATACAGCACTGTCTGTCCTGTTTCTTTATAATGATGGTCAGAAAACATGGCTGCACGTCCCAAGTTTCTGTAGCTAATCCAGAAAGATCTAAAGAGGCAATGTCAGAGAGAATTCCTGGATATGTTTAATTTATTTCAATTATTTCACATATTCTTCCATTAAATTATAAACTAATTAGTATAAAAAATATAGGTACACGAATAAAAATCAATTTTGCAGTAATTAAGCAGCTTTTTGTAATACAAAAACAACCAAAGCTAGTAAAATCCAATATATTGTCATGGCAAATGTCACTGCAGTGAACAGCAGTGAACCCAAAGAGCACAAGAAGTAGGTTTTAAGCACAATAATTATTTTAAAACTATATAAGGAAGTGCTTAAGTAGCTGAGGTTTAGCTTTGGTTTGTCATTTAAGAGCACAAACAATGCAGAAAAAGGTAGTTAGAAGGTTTCTTTTTTTCTTTTTTTTTCTTTTTTCAGACACAAGAGAGAACAGGATTGGGGAACAGAAGAATGATGTGATATGATAACACAAGTTTCACAATATTTTGAGGTCATCTAGCAAAAGGTTAACAAAAGCAAGACTATTCAAACATTCCCACCCATCAGAGGGGTAGAAGTGATGCCTGCCTAGTTCCTTCTGAGACACCCAAAAGGACACCACCTCTGACACTAATGCAATTAAATTTTGAGGGGTTTTCAGCTACTACTGCTCAAAACACTTCTGTCTTAAAGGACCTTTAACTCCATCACCATTTCCAGATGTTTATTCTCAAATTTTACTTAAAAAAGGGCAACTTCTTCCCTTGTTCTCCATCACTCACCCTTCCATGCTCATTCCTCCCAAGAGGCAGAAGTCATTCCCTGTGTACTTGGCCTGCACTGGGTCCATACTCACACCTTCACACAGTATCAGCAGTCCAGGCTTTTTCACGTCTTTTTTTGTTGACTTGCTTTGGAACTAAGTCTGTGTGATGGTAAATAACTGGTGAAAATACAAATAAGCAAGAAGGCTCTGTTAACTTCCACACTGCTGCCTACTGGGACATCATCTCTGATTACATCTGACCTCTACAGATGTAGCTGTATGAAACACTGGTTGACCTAGGCTTGTTTCTGCCCACCAGACAAGGTGATTAGTCCCTCAGTGACACCACTCTCTCTTTACAAAATGACCTTTCACTACAGCCATGGATTAGGCTGTGTTTGATTGCTCCTGTTTGAACTGGAAGTCAACCAACAGCATATTTTCCTCTGTTCTACAGATAACATCTCAATTCTCAGAGATAATTGCAGTGCACAGGTGAGTGAACAGACCCTTTCCCCAAGACTGCAGTCCTTTATGCATCAAAACTACCAATAAATTTACACTTTAAAGGGAAAGTAAGGAATTCAAATTTCCTTATTATATAAAATAATTCATTTGCTCAAGCTGAACAGTTTCATTTATGCTTATCTGAGTTTCAAAAGCAGGAAAGCTATTTAGCTCATATAAATTTTGTTCAAAATGACCAAATGAAGGAATCTGAAAAGGGAAAGACTTAATGCTGCTAATCTGTCAGTTCATTTTTGCATTCCAAACACAAACATCATTAAGAAAAAGTCATGGTTTCCTCCTATTTTAATCTAAAAGATACTTCCAGTAGAGCACACAACACAGAGAGAAAGGTCTGCAGCATTTTTGCAAGATCAAAGAGAAAAAATATAAACAATTAACTTGTAAGTTAATTTCAATATTAAAATTCTCCCGCATGCAATAAAATATTTATTTCAGGTGTGCTGCACTTAGCCTGACACTATTACTTTAAAGAGCTGCCCTATGAAACACCTTGAATATGTCATGATTTTGATTGTAAGACACCTCCTTTCTACAGCAGACCCCAGTTCAGGTCCTTCTTCCAAATGCAACAGCAAAAAAACCTGAACCCACACCTGCCAGGCTCCAAGTAAGTACATAATGAGCTATTAATTAGTATGGATCTGCCCCTTCTCTCCAGATATCATTAGAAACCAAAACTCTAAAGTGTCCATTTTTTAACTGGTTTCCCATTTTCCTGCATGTGCACATCAGACGGCCAACAGTCCCATCTCCTGTAATTTCAGCACATCTGACTACCATTCCCCTCCAACACTAGGACTCAGTTAAGATATTTTTGCTTCTCTAAAATTTCATAATCTATAAGCAGTAACAAAAGCCCTGCAAGTGAATA